>JAVANC010000010.1:25198809-25863809 GCA_033319125.1 Parnassius glacialis | reverse complement strand
ACACGTACACACACACACACACACGCACACACGCATACACACACACACACACCCACACGCACACACGCACACGTACACGCACACGCACACGCACCCGCACACACACACGCTCACACACACACACCGCACGCACACACCGCACACACACACCGCACGCACACACCGCACGCACACACCGCACACACACAACGCACACACACAACGCACACCACACAACACACACACACAACGCACACACACAACACACACACACACACACACACACACACACACGCGCGCGCGCGCGCGCGCACGCGCACGCACGCACACGCACACGCACACGCACACCGCACGCACACACCGCACACACACAACGCACACACACACACACACACACACACACACACACACACACACACACACACACACACACACACACACGTACACACACGCACACACAAGCGCAACTTACAAGATTAGTACAACAGCTGTTATACTTTCGATGCCACATAAAAGATTACGAGCAGTCATCAGGCATTGATAGTACTATTAATACAAACGAATCATATTGGCCAAATCAATAGGCCACAGGCATTATGCTGCAATAGTATTGCTGCAGCGCTGATATTCTGTCGGCGCCACTCACAAGCATACGAGCAGTCATCAGGCATAGTAATACTACTAACTACAAGTCATAATAAATTTGACACTACATAAATATAATGATAACTTTAAATGAAAGTATAAAGGATTATATCGAATTAATTACTTACGCTAAGAGGCTAGAGACTATAATTTAAGGTTATTAAAAAGGGTCGATAGCGCAGAGACTAAGCATTTGGTTGCGTTGCGTTATTTATGTTAAGGGTTTTCACGTAACAGGAGAAATCTTTTGTGTTACTTAATTTGTTATTGAAATTATTACCGGAAACCACAAGGCCTAGAAGTTTTTGTGGTTTCTGATATATCTAGGTATTTTACGTATTACCTGTATATTGTTATACCACGATTTGTCGAAAGCTATAAGATCTGCTTAGCATGTACCATATTCACATCTTACGAAATCCATGGGGGACAAAATAAAGTCATGGCCCCAACATGTTAGAAATATTAGGAACAAATAGCGGAGAGGAATGCATGCATATTAGAAACCAGTATTGCATGAATAAAGAAAAGGATAATCGTAAAGTGGCAGCGTAAAAAATACACTCGGCTAAATAAAACAGATGGGCAGCAAAATTTTGCCGATAGTAACAGGAAATATTATAAAATTACAGTTGCCAACCCACTTACCAAGCTTGGTAACTGTGGCAAACCTAGGAATCATCCGGCTTATAAGGCAATTTATGGAAGGGGCTTATGTTTAGCAGTGGCAGCAGTATTGAATTAATGATAACTGCAAGAATATTATGGCCTACAAATAATTATTTTTTTTGTTACAATATTGTAGTGTGGAAATTATTGGCATTTTTAAAACTTTGGGTTTTTCTGAAAAAAAATCCTCAAAAGCAGCCCGGAGTCAGGAAGTTAGCGGTGTAATACACCGTGCCCCGGAAAGCACGTAAAGACAAGAAATCAGTATGGCAGTTGCACCGCAAAACCACTTAATCGTTTATAAGAATTGCTTCCAGAATGGAACAATATTCACATAGGTACTGCGGAAATCTTCACTTGTCTTCCTTAAAAAGAATAGTATAAACTTATGTAAATACGCCAGTTAGAAAACTGAACGTTGGGAAGTGTATAAAAACATTTTGTCATATTGAATAAGAAGATCCTAATCAACTGCTTTTCCTAATAACACTATATGTTAGTACTAATATTAACCGCCGTAGAACCAGAGCAACTGACGTAGTCCAACGAATAAGTAAGCAGAAGTGGCAATGGGCCGGCTCAAATATAGCTCAAAGAACCAACAACCGATGGAGAGGAAAGGTTCTCGAGTGGCAACCTCGTATCCGTAAGCAAATTGTAGGGCAGCCCTCCACTAGATGGAGTGGAGACTTGGTAACATATGCAGGAAGTCGACGAATGCAGGTGGCTCAGGACAGTGCTTGTGGTATTCCTTGGGTTAGGCCTATGTTCAGCAGTAAACTTGTGAATGGCTGTTAATGATCATAATACATAAAATAATTTGAAGACCTCGCCTATTTGACCTACAGTTAATTACAATACACATGCATATATTTTTATTGCCTTATGCATTTACTAAGACAGGATTTAACCGTAATTGATCTCATGAGTCATTATTATTAAGTCACTTACTTCATTTAGATCCACATGCACAAATAAAACAAGCAAATATTTTAAAACTTGAAAGGAGTTTGTCAGCTTTTTACGTAATGGTTAAAGCCTTCTGTTTATTGTTTACTTTTCAATGTATAATATTGAAAGTAAACAAGGTTAAATATAATATTTTTTTAAATCCGTTGCCACAAATATTTTATTTGTAATTTTGGTTAAATTTCATTATATTTAAAATACGATCCTTTTTATTTTTTAAAGTTATGATCTTATTACATTAAAATTATGATCGAATATTTTTTTTTAATATTGAAGACAAGCAGGTGCATTTTAAATTTATTCTATTCGAAGATAACGCTATTTGGGTTCAAATACAACAAAAACATTGTTATCATCATAAGTCAAAAAAGAATAGTGCCTATTTCTCAACAGTGTAGTTGGTTTCTAGGATGAAATTGGATTTTGTGTAACTTCAAGGATAAAATAAAAATAAATTTTCTGTGCCCTGGTAGCCCTGGTGTAAAAAAAACTGGCTGCGTTTTCTCGTTAAATGAATATATTATATTAATAAAAATATAAGAAATAAATTCGAGGTGAAATCGAATATGGAGGAGTGACCGCGAAGCCGAATGCCTGGAAATGGTGATATAACCATCTCATTTGTGCCCGATATTTAATAGCTAGACCACTCACCACCCAGATTGGTGCTTCAGTGGTGGCGGCATTAAAGACTCACTATCGCGCTACATCTAGTATAGTGGGTGCCGCAAGAGGCAACACAGGGAATAAGACAGGAATTTTCATAATTTTCATTTAAGATCTTACGAAGAAGAAGAAGAATATAAGATAGACTTCATATTTTCAAATGTATCTGGAAAACACATTTTCAAACAGGAGTTTTAGAAACAAAAGATTGACATTTTTAATAATCGAGTATGATCGAGTCTATTTGGATTCCTTTATGACCGCCGCGCTGCTTTTTGCGTTACATGTATCTATATTCAGTTAGAGTAACTTTTAATTTATTTATTGGTAGCTTAAGAATTAATATAACACTAGAGTTAAGCCGTGGCAGTTCAGAGACTAAGCGTCTGCGTTCGAACCCCCCCGACGCTAATGAAATTGTTAATAGCAATTTTAAGAACTCATTTACCATTTGTTCGGTGGTAAAGGAAAACATTGTGAAAAAGCTTCATGTATCAGCAATAATATATTTCAATGGTTGTGAAGTCCGTTGTCACGCAGTGGAGCGTCGGACTATTTACTCCATAACCCTCTTATAAATGAGAGTAAGCCTGTGGCCAGCAATAGGACAACTGCAATTTTGCTTTAATTTTTAATGAATGGGTATACTCAACTGGGGTATACTGTAATGTCCATGTCACACCTATGCCAGTAGTTGTTGGAAGCACTAAGCTCGAAGTTGTTGACGTTTACTTGGGACAAATAGTCCGACTAGGCAAGTCCAACTTCGACCGAGAGGTCAATCGACAGATTCAACTCGGCTGGGCAGCGTTCAGGACACTATGACACATCTTATCGTCAGGTATACCTCGAAACCTGAAAACTAGATTGTACAACCAGTGCGTGTTGCCAGTGGTGACTTAAGGATCTGAGACGTGATCCTTCACTGCTGGCCGTATGAGGACGCTCAAGGTCACTCAGCGAGCTATGGAGAGGGCTATGCTCGGGGTTTCTCTGCGTGATAAACTTAGAAATGAAGATATCCGTAGTACAACTAGAGGGCCCGACATAGCCCAACGGAATAGTAAGCTGAAGTGGCATCGGGCCGGTCATCTAACTCGAAGAACCGACAACCGATGGGGCAGAAAGGTTCTCGAGTGGCAGCCTCGTACCGGTAGGCGAAGTGTGCAGCCCCCCCACTAGATGGAGTGACGACCTGGTATGACATGCAGGAATTCGATGGATGCAGGTGGCTCAGGACCATGCATTTTGGCATTCCTTGGGGAGGCCTATGTTCAGCAGTGGACTTATGAAGGGCTGTAATAATGATGATGATCATGACTCGACTTGGGGTAACCACGCTCGCTCAGAATAACAAAGTAAGATAGCAGCATGATGAGTTTAGTATGGCTCCTTGTGCCACAGTATCTAGTAATCATCAGGTGGATTTTATGCTCGTTTGTCGTCCTCATTAGTGTAAAAAAAAAATTTAAAAATCAAATGTTGAGTTAAGTAAGATAAGGATTTTCTCAATAACAGATTATCTCCAATATTTTTTAAATTTAAAATGCTAGAATTCGATAAAGTTATAATCGATACTCTAGAGTAAGAGCTATTTTTTCATATATTTTTAACTATCTGGTTAAATTATGTAAAAAGTTAGGTTACTATAACATAATCTTCTCTTCAATCTATGGAGGAGTTGTAAGTAGACTTTTAATCTTATAAATGAAAATTATCATTGAATAGACAATTAAAGTTTATAAAAGCTGACGTTGCTGTTTACGAAATGAATTGAATATCATCCGATGTATAAATATTAGCCACTTTTATTAGACACTTTTATTCAAAAATTAAAATGGAGATACATTTTAATTTTGGAATAATTTTTGCTATTCGTTAGGTTTAACGGGCGATAGATTTTAGTATCAAATATCTTAGATACTGTTTCTGTCGGTTCGTGCAATATTGTTATTCCGCTAGATTTATATTGGTAAAGAGATTTTTTTATAAGTCTACAGGCTGAATTTTAATTCGAGATTTTCAGTCCATGGTGCCGTCATATGAAAATTCCCCATCCAATTCCATCTCGTAGGTGTCTTAGTGGTAACCACAATGCCAATAAATCAAATCCTTTTCGTACATACAATCCAACCATCAATGGTAGT
The DNA here is from genome assembly GCA_033319125.1 of Parnassius glacialis. Classification (NCBI taxonomy): domain Eukaryota; kingdom Metazoa; phylum Arthropoda; class Insecta; order Lepidoptera; family Papilionidae; genus Parnassius; species Parnassius glacialis. Next base: position 25,858,734 of record JAVANC010000010.1, on the reverse strand, counting down.
AATTAACGTTTCACTGCTGACTGCTTCCGCATTTCTATATATTCAAACTAGTTTACCTTGTAGTTTCCATGAGTACTGACACATAATAAATAATATACTTAGTATTTGTCAATAAAACTACAACTTTTTCATTGGATTTAAGCGTTATATTTGTATTTATGTTAAAAACACCGACAGGATTTTTTTATTTATCCATTCTAACTATAATTATAACCTTCCAACCATAAAATTTAACGACAGATCGAATTATAATATATCCACTGGAGTTCCGAGTACATGTTTTTAATCATTAGGTCATCAAAATTTCGTTACACAATAATATAAAAACAAAAACATTAAAGAAAAAAATAAATGAAATGTAAATGTGAAACGGTTCGTGTTTAACTGAAAAGTAATATACAAATGTGTTACACATATTTTTGTTGTTAATTTCTTTATTCTTCTTCTTCATCATTTTTATTAGGGTTCCGTATCCAAAGGGTAACCATCGGGACCCAATTATTAAGTTTCCGCTGTCTGTCCGTCCATCCGTCCAACTGTCTGTCAGCGGCCTGTATCTCATGATCTCATGATTTATCCGCGTACGCTGGTGTTATGGTTAGTGATACGTAAATACAATGTTCTAGAAAAATATAGATCTTTACTCCGTCTAAAAAAATTCCACGATACTATATGTATATTTCTTATACATAAGCCATAATTAGGTATTTTGTGACAAAAAAATATTGAAAATTAAAATGTGATTTATAAGCGTTATTATTAGGCATGGCCTATTTATCGTTACGAACGAAAGTTACTTCATCATTAAGACAATATTATGAAGATAAACTTTGTTCTTTATACCATTTTATTTGGACGCATAGTTTAAGAGATAATGTAAAATTAAAATAATTCAATACTTGGCTGGGCGCGCGATCGACGCATAAACCCTAGCTGCCCGGTGAGAACTGCGAGAAGCCAGTATTGAAAGCTTCATGAGCCTTTCGTAGACACAGTTGCCTCCCTCCAGTGGCTCCGTTTTGATGAACTCTTCGGGGAACCCAGGGTTTTGTCCGCGCTATACAGGATCAGGTTATTAAGACCAACAACTATCGGCGATACATCCTAAGGGATGGCACCGTCGACATCTGTCGAGCTTGTCGCCATCCCGGTGAGTCACTTAGGCATGTCATTTCCGGTTGTTCGGCACTTTCTAACTCTGAGTATTTGCACAGGCAGAACCTAGTAGCCAGAATTCTACACCACGAGCTTGCTCTGAAATACGGTCTCGTGGTTCGGAAACTGCCTTATTACAAGTACTTGCCGGAAGCCGTGCTCGAAAATGACCGCGCTAGGCTCTACTGGGACCGGACCATCATCACAGACAGGACTATTCTTGCTAATAAACCTGATATTGTGTTGATGGACTGGGCACAGTCAAGGATGTTTTTGGTCGACATTATCATTCCTTACGCGACTGGGACTTCGTGACGGACCGCTCCGGACTCAGATGGCGTAGGCGGTGCTCCTCGATACCGCACGCATCGTCCGCCGGTTTCTATCCCTTTCTTCCTAATTCTCGGCCGCTTGGTCTCCCCTGTCGGGGGCTTCCATCTGGTTGGGTTTTTATATATTTATGTATTTTTTATGTATTTATTTTATTGATATTTATGTATATTTATCATTTTCATTTACATTTATATATTTAAACAGGCCAACCAGATGAGAAAACTATTTAGATACCCCACATAATAATAGTCTTTATTTGATTGATTGATAACCAGTAAATATGTGAAGTCTCTCATTAATGAACTAGGCATTATAGCATTATACCCGTATCTCAGTAATATCAGTAATCATTAAATTGCATAGGACGTTAAAGGCGTCTAGACGGCCATTGTGACTTTCCTAATGTCCTCACATTCATCCTCAATTTATGCATTGTTGTGTCATATTCCAAGTCACTAATTTACAGTAAGAAATCGGCACCTTATGCTTCGGACATCCGTGAATTGGCCAATCCAAGGTCTTTCGGCCGTTTGACGCTGTTGCAATACTTTTAACGCAGCCTGTGGTATTTTGAAACACACATAATATCTGCTAATAAGCATTGGCTTGAAGGATAATATTTCTTTCTTTATGTAAATGTATAAAGAAGTTAACTTATTTAACATTCGAAAAATGTAAAAATTCTTTTGTGATAAATAGAACCTTAGTTTAAACAATGTAATCTCTTCATCATACAGTGCAGCTAAATGTAGTTATGGAATAAGAGTGTCAAACGAGTACAGATGCGTTATCACCCCTGAAGACTAAGTGGAATGCCATGTTTTAAGTAAATATTGTCTTCGGTTTTCCTTACATACTATAGGAAACATAGCAGTACAAAGCTGCTATTTTATACTAGTATCCCGTGAGAGTGTTGTCATTCCCAGGTCGAGCCGATCCATTAGTGCTACAAATCTATACAAATAAATAAAATTGATGTGTCTGTTTCTAATGTTAAAATAAACAACTTTTTACTAAATGCATATGAATGTATATACGGTACTTATAACAAAAACACACACATCTGTCTGTCTGGTTGTTCCGGCTAATTTCCGAAACGGCTGGATCGATTTCGACGGGACTTTCACTGGCAGATAGCTGATGTTCTAAGGCGTAACTTAGGCTACTTATGTTTGAAAAAAAGAATAAGGATTCTGAGCAATATAATTAATACCCTAAATTACAAGCGGGCGAAGTCGCGGGGAACATAAATAAATGAAAACCTTATTCTTTAATGAGCATGACAGTAATGAAATACAGACCGGTGATGGGAAGCATGCGTCAAGTGTTGAATTGAGATTGCAAATTCGCTTGGTAATCGTAACATTATTGGCTAACCATGTATGAAATAAGCAGTGGGAAAACCCGACGTCAAGCTTTTGTTTTTATAATATGTGAACTGAATATGATCACAATGTCTGAATCTGTTGTATTAGATATTTAAAAAAGAAGTCAGCAAATCTTTTAAAATACGAACCGTTAAGCTCTGGAATGACGTGCCTTTAGATATCCATGAGGCGCGATCCATTGACACATTTAAGAGATTCATTAATTCAAAACAGAAAATTAAATTTTTCATTCTTTACAATTAATCACTTGGCGAAAATGTTGGAGTAGGTATTCAAACAACAAAAGTAAAGACTGCGTAAGTTCGTAGTACGCAAGTTCACTTTAGTCACTAATATAATACAAAAAACTTTTTGTTATTTACTGTAACGTACAGTCACGTAATGTAGTCACTTTGGCTATATAGCATTTCTAACTTCTTCTTGTGTTCTTTTGTTGTGTAGTCTCTTTTGTAATGATACTTGAAGAGCTGTTGATGTTTTTATGTTCACGCAGTTGAATGGTTTACGTAAGATTCCAAAGATAATATCGGCAAAGGTAAAATATGTTTATTTATTTATTTTAAAACTGCATTTAAACATATTTACTATAAACTAGCGAACCGCCCCGGCTTCACACGGTTGATTTCTGGATTTTGAAAACAACGCCACCTACCGGGTCCAATATGAATCTAAACCATTTTCTAATCAACTTGATCACACACACACAAACTTTCAACAAAATCGGTCCAGCCGTTTAAGAGGCGTTCAGTCCCATACACACGGGCAGAAAAATTATATACATAATCTATAATTTGAATTTTTTTTATAGAAAAGGGAGCAAACGAGCATGCGGCTCACCTGATGGCAAGTGACTACCGTTGCCCATAAACAACAACACCAGGGGAATTGCAGGTGCGTTGCCGGCATTTTAGAAAGGTGTAAGCTCTTCTCTTGAAGGTCCCTAAGTCGTATCCGTCCGAAAAAATCGTAAAATTTATTATACGTAAAACCTTCCTCTTGAATGATTCTATCTATTGATGAAACTGCATCTAAATCCGTTGCGTAGTTTAAAGGATCTTAGTGTACAGACGGCGGGAAGGGACTATTTTATACTATGTAGACATTTACTAGGTCGTAGGACTCTGTTTCTGCCCCGAAGTCCAACTCCGTAGGTAGCACCATACTCTTTCTAATTTCTGCCGCCAAAGCAGTGCTAAAACTGCTGTGTCCTAGTTTAGAAAGTGTAGAGAGCCAATATAATTACTGGCTGTGAGAAGGAACTCATCTTAGCCTTCAAAGTTGTCAACGCAACTTCACGAACAGCTGCCTTATGTAGCCTTCTTTGTTTGAAATTGACTGCACGTTTTTTTCTTCATAGGATAAGGGTGATAAACGAGCACACAGTCCACCTGATGGTAAATAGTTAGTGTGGCTCATAGATATTTACATCTATCCTCGATTACGAATCAAAATGCGGATGCGTAGTCACCCGTGAGGACTAAGATGGAATGCCTCTTTTCCAGTAAAATGGGTCTCCGGTTCTCTACACTCACCATACGAAACACAGCAACGTTGAGCTGCCATTTCACGCTAGTACTCTGTGAGAGCATGGTCCTACCCCGGTCGAACCGACCCATTCGTGCTACAACTATACTGCTAATATTGCTGCAGCATGGCTCTGCCACGTCTAAATGTGGGTTGCAGTAGACACCATCAAGTGGAATGTAAGTTTTTTTTTTACTATTCTAAGCCAGCGCTTATCTACGACCCCACCTGATGGTAAGTGGTGATGTAGCTTAAGATGCTGAAGCGCACTGACTTAACAAAAGCCTATTCGCTTTTGCCTTGACACCTACATTGTAATCAGACGGAAAGACAGATACTAGCAACTTATTCCACCCTTCTTTTTGAGTTAGTTTGTCTCTTCAGTTTTATAAACAAATGTTAATATATAGAATTTTTAATTAGCTAATAAGCGACCGCTTTGTGGTTGTGGTTACGTAAATTATGGCTAAGTTTCGTAGTGGTACCTGCTTTCCTTGTAGGTGCTTTCAAATTTTAAATATGCTATGTTATTGACTGGTATTTACCTCAATTAAAAACTTTAACTGTAGCTAAGTAATAGGTCTGCAACTACGTCAAATATCAACTTATTACTTTTTTTATTTTATTTTATAATAATTTCTTATATATACGCGAACTATATATATAAAAATATATAAAAATGTGTAGTACATTTAATAAAACTATGTTTACGGATTTTATCGCGTTTAATTTACTTATTTCAATTCACGAATTTCGAAACTTCGGGAATTAAAATAAGTAAATAAAACGCGATAAAATCCGTAAATATGGTTTTATTTTATTTTTCTCTACATATTGGAGAGCTTGTTTGTAATATTGAAATAACTGCCTTATATTGAGCCGTCCGGGAAACTCTTTGGAATGGCTGAACCGATTGTAATAAAACTTCACTAACAGATCGAGAGCAATGCTCTAAGTGATATTTTATCCGAAAAACTAAGAGATTTAAAAAAAATTAAAATTTGTAAAATAAATGGTCTATGGCTTGCCACATTAATAGATCCTATCCAGGCGAAGCCGGAGTGCAAAATGCTTTTCCAAATGTGTAAATGATTGTGTGAAATACATACTAGAAGGTTCTTCTTTAGAATATTTAATTGCACTGATGAACGTACGACTTACGAGACGGCGTACGAGAATCCACTTAGAGAACAGGAGGTGGACAGCAGCAATATATTATAAAATACAAACAAAAATTATTTTTGCCACATTAAAATACAATGATAAAATTTAAATAGACAGCTTAATAATTAGTTGTGATAAAATGGTCTGTGACTCAGTTCTAACGGGAAAGCCATTACTCTTGCTATTCTGCCACAACCTTTGCGTCTTAACTATACAGGGTCTTAGGCAAGTGATGAAACACACGTATCTTAAAATAAAACTAACAATAATTAAGTAAAATAAAACTAAAGCAATAAATAAATAATAGGTACTAAAAATACAAAAAAAACAATCACAAATTTGAGAGGTTTTCAGAACCACACAGAGCCAGGGACTGCTGTTACATCTGCCACTATTTGAATACACAGGGCAAGGCTATGTTGTGTGTGTAGTGGTGGACTCCTGATAGGTTATAATGATGATGATGATGAATGATGACATACTGTCACTGGTGTTGAAAATGACAATAAAATCATGTGTCACACGTTCTTTCTTATTCACCACCGCTGCGCAGGCAGGTTGGTAAACGCCGGGTTCTACCGTCGCAATGGTCACTTTCACAACCTTTATTTTGTGCGATATGTATGCGCTTCACGTTTTAATGGTTTACTGTCAATAATTGAACATAAGACGCCTTGTCAGTCAGTCAGCAGATAATGCGCCCAGATGAAATTGACGTTGAAAGAAGCTCTAACATTACCCAATAAAAAACTTTTTTTTAAAACATAATATTTTTATACAACAATCAAAATACTTTAACACAACATTCAAAATATTTTTACACATCATTCAAAATTTACTTTCATACTGTAGAATAGTAATTTATTGTTGGAATTTGCTTGCTTCACTAAAATAAACTATACGCGCATATCTTTTTGAGGTCATATACAAGTACTATTTTTTTTTCGTTCTAATCTTTTTTAAAAATTGAAATACTACTATATACTATTGAAATAAGATAATCTCAATGCCGGAATCTGCAACGTCTTTGCACTTATAAGAGGGGACCCTACGTAAGGCGAGGGTCAACACGAGCCGGCAGCCACTTTCGCTCTCAGTTCCAGCATAGAATACGCACGTGGAGTACGTTGCGAAGGGGAAATACGCACGTCTTGCATTTGCACGTACCAGATATCGACAACTTAATGAGTTTATCCTTGTTGCAAATTTAAATATAGATTATTAAAATATCAATTGTGATAATTTTAAACGTGATTTTCTCTGCAGTATTTTAAATAAATTAAAGTCTTTTTTTAATAAAATAAATTATTATACGTTTTTATTGGTGACGTTAAAGTGAAAAAGTGCGAATATGGTGGCAAGTGTACAATGGTTGTTTTTACTCGGAATAACAACTATTCAATTTTCTGGTAAGATATTTTAAAATAATTAGACAGAGTAATATCTTTAATATAATTTTCAATAGTTTAATTGATGAATAATCTGCGTAAACGTTCCATTATCTAATTAATATCTACTATATTTATTTGTTTCGTTACAAGGATCAAAGCAATAAATGAAACGATGTTGAAAATATTGACACATTTTTTGTGCTGTAGCTCTACTTGTGTGCTATAATTTATAATAAAAATAATAAGCAAATCGGCACACCTATTTTGTAATATTTTTTACAATTGTGTAGCAAAAAGACAAGAATAAATTGATATTTAATCGAAAAGTAAAATATTTAAAAAAATTACCTGGTAATTAAAACATAGTTCTGTGTTTGATAGCAAAATAAAGCGAAAATAATTGAGGGCGCGCAATCTAATGGCAAAGGATGCGGACACAATAAGTTATGGGTCTGATATTCGACTACTGTGATGAATCACTCCTTACACAAGCAATGTAACGTTACTTTGAGTATTACTCAACTAGAGTATTATTAAATGTCAATAGCGTTACTAGTATTCTAATTAAGAAAACAAGTAGAGATAATTTTGATTTAAAAAGTTACATTTCGAAAACCAGCCTAGTTTTGCAAAATAGGGATGAACAAATTTTAATCGAGTAGAAATATTTAAATGTAAAATTTATATACATTTTTATAACGTCCTAGTGAACATTTTGGAATTTGTGAATAAGTGAATTATTATCGATGACAATAAGTATAATATGAAACCTAAGACCAATAAAAAGTTATTGGTCTTAGATGACATAACATGACAACTTGACAACAGTTCCTCAAAACGTGAATCAAGTTACCGCAACATACCGCAGCTCGCCCGTATGTACAAGGCGCGTCGCTTCCGAATGTTACGTTAAACGTTCGCCCGACATTCGACTTGCATAACCGCGATGTCTTGCTCTTTCGTGCGTTAATTGTATGACAACTTGCGGATATTGTAAACAAGTTTTGTAATATTCTTAATAACGACATATTTGCAATAGATAACATTGTAATAGCAATGTGCCATTAATGTCTAATACCCGTATTACAAATTGATTTTGTACGTGTTTAAAAATTTGTAAACGTAAGTTTGATAATGCCCTATTTCAAACCTACATTGACCGATTACGTTAATAAGCGTCATTAATATTATTGTTATTGAGCATTGTAAGTTCAATAGATCAAAGTCTGAATAAAATGATTATTATGTAGTACCAATATATAACTTTTATAATAAAATTGTTTTATAAGAAATTTTATTGAACAATAATTTTCAAACATAGTACTTATCTAAAACATAAAAATCTTTTAACTTATTTATAAAACTAAGACAGAATCCCTCACTCCCTAAATTTAAGTACGAGTATCTTAAACTCTTCAATATACATATTATATGCCTGTGAGTGAGAACCAGCTACTCCTGGTAACGAATCGCTAACACGAAATTGAAAATTTACTAAGCAGGGACTCTACGAAACATGGTAGCTCCGAAGTTTAATCGCTAAGCGCAGCTTTTTAAAAAGAGTAAGTATCTGAAACGAGTATACAATTCAACTGATGGTAAGTGAATGTCGCAACCATAGAAACCTATATCTATATCGAGAATCAAATTCAGATGTGTTGTCACCATCAGGACTAAGATGCAATACCTCATTATTATTAAAATGGGTCACCGGTACCCTAAGTCATAGGAAACAAAGCAGTATTATGCTGCTATTTTACGCTGGTATTCTGTGAATGCGTAGTAAAGCGTAGTGCTTTCATGTTGCGGCCACAATCCAGTAGCAGTGTAGAGCCACACAATTACAGCAAATATTGATATGACATAAAACCATCTGATTCTGAATATTTGTCCATGATCAATTTGTGTATGTTAAACTGCATGGGACATGAGTAATAATTCGGTTTTACTTTAAAATAATAAGACATATTATATGTCTCTACTCTGTAGAGTAAATATAATCTCAATTATATTACAACTTAATTTTCCATATTTGGATAACAGAATTCTAAAAGTCGTTGTCGACGATTTCAAACTTAAACCAAAGTAATTATATTTGAAGCTAATAACCGTAAGGGCAGAAGCCGAAAATGATAAAATACGCGGTGTACACTTGTCCAAAAATACTTGTATTTAATGTCGTTTATAATTTTGGCAAACATGAATTCTGAGTGAGAGAACATAAGACTCGCGACATTTAGTATTAGGTGACGCGATATTTAGTAGACTGTTGTGAAATAGAATAGATAGGATCTACAACAACACAAAAACTCAGAGTCACAGACTACAAATACGCGATTCGACTACAACATGAACCAATCCTTACTAGGCTAAAAGCAGAGGTTAATAAGTAATTTTACATTCGTATCACTTTCATCATTTTTCAAAAAGGTAATAGTTAAAACCTAATACCGTATAATTTACGTAATACTTGATAAAAGTACCCTATGAATTCTATGCAGGCTTTTGAACATTACAGCAACTAAAACATGGAATCTTAAAAGATCTATCCATTTTCACCAACCAGGCTGTACTGGGCTGATAAATGGGTAAGGTTAGAATTAGTACATACAACTGGATATCCTGGCACAGATAATGTTGCATTTCATCACAAGCTCGTAGGACTTGTGGTTGTTTTCGCCATTTCTACATAAATTTTTCATTTGTTTGAATCATGAAGTCATTTTGAAATGTTAGTAGAATTTTTTATAATATATTTAAATAAGATACTGTTGATAAATTAACTTACTCGTAACATAAGAAATAAAGATATATAATTTAATTTTATATAGGTTCGAAGTTCTCGAACAGTTAATAAGTTGATATACCGCCATATTTATATGGCGCCAGAGGATCGTTCGTTAATTAGCAGGATGCGTGCATTTGATACTACTGCTGCTTTCTATTTTCTATGCTGCTGGTGATGTTAGTCTATACGACTCTAACAGCTTCATCTGACACTTTTAGAAAACATTTCGTAAGAACGGGTTCCCTCCACTCGATTGTGAAAAGAGTGACTTGTAAGGAAGGTTCAGATGATGTGTACTAGCCTGTCAGGCACTTTTGGTTTATAGAGCTTGTAGAGTAAGCCGTCGTGCCAGACCTTGTCAAATGCTTTTGCGACATCGAAGAAGAGGGCTCCCGTGTTTTGAGATTTTTTTGTCGGGTGGTGATTAAAACCCGAAAATATATTCCATCAGGCGATGAATTTGGTGAGTGCACGAGTGTTCGGCTCTAAAGCCAAACTGCACATCGAGGAGAAGTCTGTTAATCCCAGTGAAGTGACGGAGACGCTTTAGAATCATGCACTCGTATAATTTACCCAATGTATTGAGTTAGCGATTGCACGGTTTCCCCGGTTTTAGGATCCCTATTACGGCTGCTTCTTTCCAGATATCCGAGAAAGAGCAACTCGAAATAAGTGCATTGAAAATGCCCACGAGGAGGATTCCTGATCTATTCTTAAGGTTTTTTATGGTTTCTGTGACTTCGTCAACAGTCACAGGATCTAGTGGTTTGCCCGCTGGTGGTAACGGAGACCTATGATTGACTTCCAATTCTACATCTAGTAGGTGAGCGGAATCGATGGGTACATCGAGCGTACCCACTAGCTTTGTAGACTGTTGGCTAGGCATTCGGCTTTTTCGAGATCGTCTAAGGCAAGATCAGGGTGATCTAGTCTCATTAGAAGCGGTATGGGACGAAATTGCTCTGATTTTAGAGCTCCAGTCAGCTTCCAAAAGGCGTCTTGAGATGTTTCTATTCTTTCTAAGAGGTTTTCCCATTTACCGTTTCTAAATTCGGCTATGCGTTGTTTAATCTCCTTTTGTAGAGAACGTAGCCGAATTTTGTTATCTTCCGTGCGATAACGATCATAAGATTTTAGCGCGGTGTTCTTTGCTCTAATCAGTTTTCGCAGATCTGCCGCAAGCTTTGTGTACCGATCACTCGACACACGAATCTTACGGGAGCATTCTTCGACCGCCGAAGTGAGGTGAGTCGATAGGGCGCCTATTGCTCTATTGGCTTCCTCCGGCGAGTCTATCTTATCCGGTATGGTGTCTAAATACTGGGAGGTAGACTAAAGTTTGACCTCGAGTTTACGCCAGTCGACGATGGTTTTGGTCTGACATCTTTTAGTAATACTACATCAAGGACGTCTGGATGTTGGTGTAAAGAAAAAGGATAGCAAGTTGGAGTCTTAGGAGCGATAACGTCGAAGTTAGGTCTCTCCGAGACGTCGCATAAAACGTTTCCGTTTCGATTATTAACGTTAGAATTCTAAGTAACCTGCTTACTGATTAGGTCTTCCGCGATTTATACGCTAGGACCTAGATCTAGTAGACCCGAGATGTCGGCTTCTGTTATATATTTCAGCGATGTCTGATATGCTGATGCAATTGTGATGGGCGGATGGCTCGTAAGTACTATCCCACAAACCGATGCCTTTAAGTTAGCAAGCGGCGAAGTGTCTATCTGTACACAGTCGAAGGACTTTTGTAGTAGATCAACGTGCCGCCTGCAGGTCCGGTCAGCCTATCATTTGTAATTAAGCTATAATTTGCTATTTTGGGATCGCGCACACTAGGTTTCAAGAAAGTACACTAGCGCTAGGATGATGTCGACATCATGATCGCTTTAAAAGTACATGATTTCTGCCTGTATGTTGTACTGCCATTCTGATTTTTAAAAGGTCGGCTTAGGGGCATTGAAAGGAGCCAATCGTGTCGATGAGGTTGATATGCTCAATGGTGACACTGAGCTATCTTGGGTCGTCCTGGCCTCGCGAAGTTTGCGGGCCAGAGAAGTGACTTCGGCAACATTTATGTTGTTGATGAAGCTGCAGAGTAACGAGAAGTCAGCAACGAAGGTTGAAGATGCCTGAGGGTCGGTTTTGTACTTCTGAGCCTGGCGAGAATGCGCTGGCCTGTGCTTACTATCGATGGGGCTTGACCCAAGCGTTCGTTTTGGATCCTCAAGGCACAGGAGGGCTTACGCCTTTCCCGGAAATCCTTGTAACGGGGGCGGGTTTGATGATAGTCTGAGATGATGCGAGTTGGGACACCGAGATCGTTGCGAATGAAGGGACAGGTTGCCGAGGACGGGACTTGATAGTTATTTTTCTTTGCACAAAAGCACTTAATGAATCACGACCGTTACAACACGTCCGCGCAGCTTGAGCGCAGACAACACGATCAATGAACTACTGCTGCGTAGTGACGACATGAGAATATCCACTATTCTATATCAAACAGTAGGTATCATAACAGACAGCGACAGAAGGAAAATTAAACAGGAGATGGATAGCAGCATTTTCCTGATAACAACTGAATATAACAAAAAACTGTGGTCGCCAACCCGCTTGCCAAGTGTGGCAAATATGGCGAAATTTCATACTTACCACACAATATGAGACAATTTATGAGGGAGGGCTGTGTACAGCAGTGGATTTTAGATAGGCAGTAATGAATTAATATATGAATGCATTTGATATACCGCAGTTTCTTTAATATTTACGTAATCTTTTACTCTTTTTGTGCAGTTATATGTTATTTTCTACCGACTTCAAAAAGGAGACAGTACTCAATTCGACTTCATGTTTTTTTTATGTGTGTTACCTCATAAAATGTTATTGGCTGGATTTATTTCGATGATTCTTTTTTTATTTGAAAGCTAGTGCTTCACATGTGGTCCCATATAAATTTGAGCTAGGTCTAACTAATCGTTTTTGAGTTATTTTTAATAATTTATATTGAAGTTGTTTCTATAAAATGTTTAATTTTAAATTATAATGATACTAAAACTGTTGACATTTAATTCACATGTAAACAGTTTAATTTAACTTTTATAAATTTTTCTGGAAATTATACTCAAACTCAATTTACATAGTTGCATATGGTCTTACGTAACAACAAGTTAGCACATATAAATACTTTCAAATATACCTATTTATGCGTAAATCCAAGGTTAGCAACAAGGTTGTTATTGCATTTATTAAAGAAAAAACAGAAAGATATAATCACTTTCGTCGACTTGTTAAGCTTGTAAAGTTTTTTGAAAGTAATTTTTTTAATAATATGGAAAACAGGTAATCCTCTACACATCAAACTCAAGTATGATATGCTTTCAATATAGTCAATGCACCGAGGCTGCGATATTAGATCTCGGTTGAAGCGCCTTGGTGATCTCCTAAGTGTGTGTTGTTTGTGGATTAGCAGTGGTCCCAAGCAACCGCCGGTACGACATACTCCACCGATCGTCGAGTCCGCATACTCCGTGAGGTGTCGAGGTCACCGGCCCTTAGGTAGATTCTTGGCACTTAAGAGCGTTCTCGGCTTATAAGTGTCCAGTCGCGATTTTAAGTGCCACCTATTGCACTTCCCCCAACCCTTTCGTAACGAAAGGGGTAGGCAGTGCCCCAAGTGTTGCAGCCAACTCACTCTCCACCGTCTCCCGTATCTCGCGGCGCGCTTCAGTCATCTGTCTGTCAGCCTGCTAGGTAGGGAAAATTAGATAGGACACGCAAGAGACAACTGTACATAGGTAAATAATGACCGGCAGGGGAAAGAGGGAGCCCCCCCACCCCGTCGCGTTAGGAAACCCCCGGATCGTCCGGGGATATTAGATCGGCCTCTCATGGTTAGGGACCTCGCGAACCCGGAACGCTCCAGGATCGTAAGCTCCTTTAGCCAGATCCCGAAGACAACCAGGAAGCCTACCTCGCCGCCTAAGGAGCCCGCACCGAGCGCCGCGCTCGTGTTCTCCGCGCCTGAGTGCACGATTGAACGCGTACCGTCGCCCCTACCGCAGCGGGCGAAGAAGTCGGCCAGGAGGCATACACCACCTGAAACAGAGGCGTCCCTGTACGAGAAGAGGCAGTGCGTTGTGTCTCCGACCTCGTCTGCACCCCAATCATCGGACGACGATGAAGAAGAATACCAATTACCAGCGGTTGACGTAAGGAAGCACAACTCACCGCCCAAATCACCATCTCCGCGAAAACTAACCCCACCTATCTCCCCTGACCGACGTAGCAACGCGGCAGGGTACGAGCAGGGGGGGGGGGGGGAAGAACTGTATGGCTGGGATAGCACTACGTATGCTACCCTAGCCCCATCGGATGGACACCCAACAAACCCGTCTGGATCACCAACGGACGACGGACAACGTCCGTCAACCAGCTACGCACAACTGGCAGTAGCCCCAGCAGTACCAAGGCAGGAGGCTGAAGCCCCAAAACCAGAGGAGGAACCCGGGAAGGGAAGATACCCTCCGATTGTCGCGGAATGCCTCCCGAATTGGACGAAGCATTTTGAGGTGCTCAACAAGAAGTTGGGTCACCCCCCGAACGCTCGTCCATTCGGGAAGGGGGTGCGTTTCTCCCCCCAGAGCCCGGAAGAATTCCGGGCCATCCAAAAATACCTGATCGACCTATCCAAGGAAGTACCAGCGATGTCCTGGTACTGCTACACCCCCGAAGAGGAGAAGCCCACAAAAGTGGGCATTAGGGGGCTGCCAGCGGACACGGACACAAAAGCCATAGGGGAGGCTATCCAAGCGTTAGGATTTCCGATACGCTATGTGAAGGCAATCCCTCCGCGCAGAGGCAGGCCGGGATGCCTGTACTTCGCGCAATTGGACCACTTAAGCCAAGAGAGGCTGAACGACCTTTACAAAATTAACCAATTGCTATATATGAGAGGAGTAGTAATTGAAGCCTGGCAGGGACGAGTGGGCCCAGCACAGTGCCACCGCTGCCAGGCGTTCGGACACGCCTCTTATAACTGCTTCCGACCCATCAAATGCGTCCGTTGCGCGGGGGAACACGCTGCAAGGGATTGCCCGAGGGGTAGAGACGAACCACCCACATGCGCAAATTGCGCAATAGACCACACAGCGAATGATCGTCGATGTCCGGTTTTGAGGAGGATAGCACGGAAGCAAGGAATAACACTTCCCGGCTTGCTTCCGGAAGCGCCGAATCGGATTCCGGAGAGTCGCCCGAGGACCTCACAAGTAAACGAAGAGGGGTGGACAACCATAAGGGGAAAGGGGGGGAGGCAAACAGCCCCCCCACCACCCCCTCAGCAACCACAACAACAAATGGAAATTGTAGAGCCACCGCAACAAGGAGCAACCACCGGAGCGACTCTCCAGCCCCCCGCTAACGATGGTACAGAGCGCCTCGCACCGAAAAAGAAAAAGTGGGGGAGAAGGAAGAAAAACCAATCACAGCCTCCTCAAGCCGTCACCTCTACCCCCACCCCAGCGGTCACGATAGCCTCCCAGGCGTAGGTTACCACAAAGGACACAAGAGTTACCGTAGGTAGAGCACCAGAGAGGGCTCTACCGGAACATAGAGCCCGCTCTACAACTATAGCACGCTCTACCTTACGAAGAGATACCCAAAACCAGCCGAGACAAG
The DNA here is from genome assembly GCA_033319125.1 of Parnassius glacialis. Taxonomy (NCBI): domain Eukaryota; kingdom Metazoa; phylum Arthropoda; class Insecta; order Lepidoptera; family Papilionidae; genus Parnassius; species Parnassius glacialis. Next base: position 25,843,315 of record JAVANC010000010.1, on the reverse strand, counting down.
AGCCAACCTCACATAGATTACCATCAGCCGGCCCTGGCTATATAGATGCCATCCACAGATTGGTTGGCATAGCCATAGAGGTCGGCACGCAAGTCCTGGCCGATATAGGAGCCGGGACAGACCCAATCACCGCGATAATGAGAGCGTTGGCGCAACTACTTGCCCGGCATTACAGAGGCGAGTAACCTGCGCCTACTATATTGGAATCCAGACGGGATACAACACAAGATCCATGAACTCCGCACTGTCACCCAGCAGCAGGACATACAGGTGATATTGCTGGGAGAGACGAAGTTGAATCCATCGACGCATCTGAAGCTGCCAAATTACCATATATATAGAAGGGACGAGGTCAATCCTCAAGGGACCGCCTATAGAGGCACGGCGGTGCTAGTGAGGAGAGACATCGTCCATCAAGAACTAGAGTTACCAACATACCAAACGATGCGCTCTATCGGCATAAAAATGGAGGCGGCGGGCGAGGAACTAAGGATCTACGCAGCATACCGCCCGCCAGGGACTCCATTCTGCTCCTCAGACATCCGGACAATAATGGAAGGCGAAACACCGACCATCGTCGCGGGGGACCTGAACGCGAAACACCCGGCGTGGGGGTCCAGAGTGATCACCCCGCCGGGTCGTGAACTATATGACGACGCCGAGAGACACGGCTACGACGTTTTGGGTCCCGATGAACCAACACATGTTCCTACGGATCATCGAAAATGTCCGGATGTATTGGACATCGTGCTCTCTAGGAACGTCAACTACCCGGTAGTGGTAGAGGTGCTGTATGACCTGATGTCTCAGCACCTCCCGATTCTCATTACCATTGGCCTCAAGGCAGTGACTACGCTGCCCGGAGCTCTCAAAAGGAAAATCAATTGGAGGCTCTACCAGCGACACCTAATGGAGAGACCTCCAACATATACACCCATCAACACAGCGGACGACGTAGAGGCCGCTGCAAAGAAAATCACAAAGACGATCAAGGAAGCTCTACATGCGGCTTCTACGATCGTCCCAATCACAGGAAGACGGGAAGAGCTGCCGCGAGAGATATGCGTGCAGCTCAAACGCAAAAGAGCTCTTAGAAAACTCTGGGCGCGTACTCGCTACCCTCGACTGAAAACGCAATTGAATGCTTTAACGGATGAACTGTCGGTTGCAGTCCGGGCCCACCGAGGAGAGGCCTGGGAGCGGCGCATATCGGAAGCAGAGCAGGAAGATGCGTCGCTCTACAAACTGAACCGGCAGTTAACAAGAACCAGACCCCCCGTTTGCCCGCTGACCAACAACGCGGGCGAACGTTGTTACGAGGCCAAAGATAGAGCGGACATCCTAGCAGAGCACTTCGAGGAGCAATTTATGCCGAACCCAGCAAGTGCGGAGTTCATGGAACTTCATACCCGGAAGGAGAGCCGCGTATAGGAGTTCCTGTCGAAGCCCGCGCCACCGCTTGCAGGAGAGTGGTTTATATCCCCCGCCCTATTGCGGAGGACAGTAGCCCGCCTGCAACCCAGGAAGGTGCCGGGGCACGATGGGATAACCAACGCAGCACTTCGACAGCTGCCAAATAGAATACTTGTAGAGTTAGGTCGACTCTACAACGGTATACTGCGGACATTCCACTTCCCGGAGGACTGGAAAATCGGCAAAGTGATCGTTCTGCCGAAACCCGGGAAGGACAGGCGTAGAGCAGCCAGTTATAGGCCGATCACGCTGCTACCGCACTTAGCTAAACTGTGCGAAAGATAGCTGCTAAGAAGCTTCCGCCCGTGCGTACATCTTCGGGCGGAACAGCACGGATTCAGGAGGGGCCACTCTACAGCAACACAGCTGACCAGGGTGCTGCACTATCTGGCGGCCGAGTACAACCGCGGCCGCACATCGTTGGGCGTCTTTCTCGACATAGAGAAGGCGTTCGACAGAGTGTGGCACTCTGGATTACTTTACAAATTAGAATCACAAACAAGTACCCCTCCTGCTATGTTGCGGCTAGTGGCGTCATTCCTGAGAGATAGGAAGTTCTACGTCTGTGTAGAGGACGCCGAGTCCGCAGCAAGACCAATTAGAGCCGGCGTACCACAGGGCAGCTGTCTTTCGCCGATCCTGTACGCGGCTTACACCAATGACATCCCCACCCTGGCAGACCATCTGCGCGAATGGGAAGACGATGTTGAATTAGCGCTATACGCGGACGATAGTGCCTACTTCACATCGTCTAGAAGAGCCCATATAGCCACTGCCAGGATGCAGCGCCTGCTGGACCTGCTACCACCATGGCTAGATGAGTGGAGGATGGCCGTCAACGTTGGCAAGACGACCGCTCTGCTCACTCGCCGTTACAGGAATTTACCACCACCACTGACGCTCAGGGGCCAGGAGATCACTTACCAGAAGACTGTAACGTACCTGGGATGCCGGATCGACCGGATGTTGCGCATGACCGCGCACGTCGATATCGCCGTCCGTAACGCCAGATGTGCGCGGGCGGCGCTACGTCCGGTCTTAACTGCAAAATTGCCAATAAAAACAAAATTAAAAATCTACAAGACATACATTCGATCCAGATTTACACATGCTGCGCCGGCCTGGTACGCACTCCTGAGCGATCATCAGAAGCGGCGACTGCAGGTCCAGCAGAATTTGACACTACGGACCATCGTCGGTGCAGGTCGCTACGTCCGGAACGACGTCATCGCGACCAACTTGAAGATGGAGACAGTCGAGCAATTTGTGGCCCGATTAGCGCGCGGTATGTTTGACCGCGCTGATAACGGGCCACACGAACACCTACAGAATTTTGCGCCTCTACATGCTCGACCACCGGACGGGCGACCTCTGCCAAGAGAACTCCTCTCTATAGCGATTAGAGAGTCGAGTCAAACCCTCAATGCCGCAGATAGGCCAACCTAGACGCCTGGCTGGATTAACAACCGGCCACATTGGACTACCACACATGCCACGTCTTACAGACGGAGGCTATATTACCTGACCGCATGAAGAAATTTCATGAAAACCTAATTTGACTATAGCGACCGGGAAATCAAACCCGCGTCGCTGCTCCAAACCTACAACGCCATAACGGCCCTCACGACCGGTGCATAGTGATGCACCGCGAGGAGATTCCGGGCAAAGGGGGATATGCCCCGAGGCCCGAGACCTGCTGTGTGCATAAGCATACACGCAGACGATTACGTAGTAGTAGAAGCGCCTTGGTGTCAGTGATAAGTCAATCTGAGTCTGGGTTTCTCTTTAATCATCCCGCCAAGTCAACAAAGGACACTTCTAACTTCTAAGACTGTTTTAAAGTAAGAAATGATTAGCCGCGATCCTACAGTGAAAACTGGTGCACTACTCATAAAATTTCCATCCATCCATCCATTTATAATTATAAAATTTTACTGCTGAAAATAAGCCTCCCCATAGATTGTCACATAGGGGGGATGAATTAAATTTATTATTATATTGAGAGTATCAGGAAGATGCTGCTGCCCATCTGTGTTAGTTTCCCTCTGTCACCGCTAACGATACCTACGCCACTATACAGTTACATTGTTCTTCGAGGTGAATCAAACTGAAGTGTTATTCGCCTGTTATAAACTTTGCGCCAAGTGGCTGAGCTACTGAAGACATAGTAGTCATATATATATATATATATATATATATATATATATATATATATATATATATATATATATTCGGTATAAGGTTAACTTAGCCATTTTCTATTTTTGAGTATTTTCTACCGACTTCAAAAAAGGAGGAGGTTCTCAATTCGACTGTATGTTTTTTTATGTGTTACCCATAGATTACTTACCTCATAACTTTTTGCTGGGTGAACCGATTTCGATGATTCTATTATTATATTATTATACTATTATTATTTGAAAGCTGATACTTGTCGTGTGGTCCTATATGAATTTGATCAAGGTCAGACCAGTATTTATTGAGTTATACTTAATAACTTATATTGAAGTCGGCTGTACAAAATTTTTAATTTTAAATTATTTGTTTCCCTCTGTCGCCTCTTACAACAACCACGGGATAATATAGGGTAGTGGATATTCTTACACTGCCTCTACACGGGCCGCTATATACGAGCCGCTATACGGGCTGCTAAAGTGGGCCGTTTACATATTAAATACGTAGCTATCCAGCACTGTCTTGTTATAAAAGTAATTTTCTTTTCGTGTCATTGCCAGTAACTATTCTTGCTACACCTATGCTCGTGTGTTGAGCAATAGTAAGATTACATTAAAATAATTTATTTCATATTATTTATTTCAATAAATATTCATCAATTTTATTAGTCGTTGAGGCAGTTAATTAAAAAGGCTTTTTAACCGAGTTCAGAAAAACGAGAAGGTGCTATATTTGACTCCAATGTGTTTTTTATTTTATCTAACCGATTTCTCGGAAGCGGCTACACCGACTTAAATGATTCTCTTTTTATTAAATACTAGCTGTCCCGCGCGACTTCGACCGTGTGGAATTTACTACGATTTCACAGCTTTTAATTTTTTGCGCGGTACCCTAATTCTTTTTCTAAGATAAAAGTAACCTAAGTTACTCCTTAGAACATCAGTTATCTGTCAGTGAAAGTCCCATCAAAATCGGTCCAGGCGTTTCGGAGATTAGCCGGAATAAACAGACAGACAAAAATTTTAAACATTGTTTTTTTTTGTTATTAGTACCCTGTATATTTTCATTTGCGTTTCGTAAAAAGCTGTTATTTTAACATTACAAACAGACATTTAAATTTTATTTATTTGTATAGATAAGGATTTATACCATAACCAAGGCACGAATAATGTGGCCTAGTTTGTACCGAAGTTAGTTAGTAGTGACATAACTGTAATACTTAGATACACGGTATTGCGGACTTTTTTTGTAGATATTGATGTCCTCTATAAAACTGTAGCACATCACCTTGCTCTATTGTCAATAGTGCCCGCAGTATACGCGATATAAGGATTTTTTTTGGTATTTTTTTACACCTTGGTTTACATTAACGAAGTTTTCATACGGATCCCAAACTTTTTGAAAATATTATATCACCTATGTTCATCAGGGATAATGTAGGATTCTAATGGTGAAAGCATTTTTCAAATCGGTTCAGTAGTTTCACAACAAACAAACAGATCTTTCCTCTTTATAATTTTAGTATAGATGTACTTAATATTTCAGAGGTGGTCTCATAGAAATTTATGCAAAAAAATTCCAGCTCTATGGGTGAAGAATAGGGAACGGGTTTTATTGACGACATTCTTATGAAGACGGTATGTACGTTTTTTTATTAAAAATTTCATTAAATGAACATCCGCAGAACTACAAAACATCTCTTATAATTAAAAATATCAATTATCAATCTTTTGTATAACTTAATTCTTGTTAGTTATGTACAGTTCTTCTTCTTATTCCTCATCAGCGCGTAATTGTCAACTGCTAATGGCATAGTAACTTTTTTTACAATTAGGGTGACAAACGAGAACACAGTCCATGTGATTGTAAGTGGACGCTGTAGCCCATAGACGCCTACATTTATTATCGGTAAAGAATCAAAATGCAAATGCGTTGTCATCCCCAAGGACTACGATGGAATGCGACGTTTCCAGTAAAAAGGGTCTCCGGTTCTCTATACTCACCATACGAAACACAGTAGCATGAAGCTGTTATTTTACGCTGGTATTCTGTGAGAGCGTGGTCCTAACCCGAGTGAGCCGACCCATTCGTGCTACAACGATAATATAGCTGCACATAAAAAAAAAACTTTGCCGCTGCTGTTTCGCCGGTCTGGAGATATTACACATAAAAAAGATAGTTACACCTACACCTATTGGAAGCCATGAAATCTTTCTGGCGCTCCCCATACTCGCTACTAATGAACTTATGACACCTATAGAACGACTTGAGGTAATAGGCTCTCTAGTGCTGTCACCGCACGGCTTAATCGTCACGCACTGCAGGCAGTTTGACCAAATAGCTCGCACCTTTACTGACTTCAATGAATGGTTATATTATTTTACGTCTGCTAAAGATTCCGAGTACTAGGCGTGGTATAGAATCCACTTAAATAATAGCCTTATTGTTAGAGGTATAGATTTCGGTATAATAAAGTAGATGTCATTTCCGATAATTTAAAATTAAAAATTTTGTATAACCAACTTCAATTTATATTGATTTATCATTAAGGATATTATTAACATTATTAAGGATAACTCAAAGACTATTGGCCAAACCTTGATCAAATTTATATGAGACCACACGAGAAGCACCAGCTTAAAAATAAAAAAGAATCATCGAAATCGGTTCACCGAGAAAAAATTTATGAGGTACGCATAAAAAAGAACATACAGTCGAATTGAGTACCTCCTCTTGTTTGAAGTCGGTAGAAAATTGCAAAGCTACAATAATTTAAAATTTAAAATTTTGTACAACCGACTTAAATATAAATTTTTAAGAATGACTCAAAAACTATTGGTCAGACCTTGATCAAATTTATATGGGACCACACGAAAAGTATCGAAAGAAAAGTATGTGAAGCACCAGCATTCAAATAAAAAAAGAATCATCGAAATCGGTTAACCCAGTTTTTACTGGGTTAACCGATTTCGATGATACTTTTTTAACTTTTGTTAAGAAAAAAAAACATACAGTCGAATTGTTACCATCGCCTTTGTGAAGTCGGTAGAAAAACAAGGCTGTAGTGTACTGCATTGACGAGGATGCTATATTAATTTTTTATTAGCTTTATTGTAAATTTTAATGATTATCTATATAAAAAATATGTATAGTATGAGTATAGTCGTGAAGGCAGACAAGACTCTTTGATGTGCTAATGCGAAGGCGTACTTAGGTCATTGAGGCTTATTTTGATTAACGCAACTTAACCTCCGAATTAAAAAAAAATCGATTGAAGAGGCCTTCGAAAATGATGAAACAATTGACCTCCGCGTTACAACGTGATTGGTATACAATCAAAGTAACAAATGTCTTTGTTGTCGATTGCGATATATGCGTTTAATACTTAAAATCATACGTTTGTGTAATGGACTGCGATATACCCGTTTTCGTAGTAACCGTATATGTAAATAAAATGCATGACCATTACAAATATTTTGAACTCAATATACATTAGGTCAAGTGCTCTAGTTTAACATTTAAAGGCAAACGTTTTTTTAGTATAATTGCTTGACTAGATCAAACGTTTGAACATTTCTATAAAAATGATTACAACGATTACATATCTTAGGCGTCAGCAGCTTAGTGGCAGGGCGCGGACCGCGAACTCGAAAGATCGTGGGTTCGAATCCGCCATTCGGCTACTGTCGTGAAGAAGTGGAAGTAGAAGTGGTTCTAACACAAGCATTTTAAGCTTACCAGAAGTGGTTAAAGGGAATATTAGTAATGTTTATTAGCATTACTAGTATTTTTTTTTAAAATCTGTAAAATAAACATGAAAATATTATTATTTATATATATTAAAAACATTATTATTTAGTTATTAAGTGGCGAAGCTTGCGAAGTCACTTATTAAGTGGCGAAGCTTGCGAAGTCACTTATTGATTTCACGATGTCTGTCCGTCTGTCCGTCTGTCCGTCTGTCCGTCTGTCCGTCCGTCTGTCCGTCTGTCCCACGATTATCTCGAGAACGGTTTCGAATTTTCAAATTCTGTTTTCAGCAATCGATTACTGATCACCGAGGCATTTGAACCTCCTATTTTGAATTTTTTTTCCGTTAGAAACCGCTACAAAGCTGATTTTTCGCCACTTTGCTATGCTGTTAGCTTGCTAGGTTTATTATATTTCAATATTTATATTGGTCCCCATTGCCAATAATTTCAAAGTATACTTTTATTTTATTTATCAAAGCAGAGTTTGATTTGTAGAGAATATTGGACAATTTTTATTGAAAATTAACACTTTCTTTCTGCAAGAGGGTTTTTTTCGATCTTGTTTTCCTAACGTTTTTCCGGCACTCCAGAATTACAAAATATATATTTAGTATAGTTTAACCAATTTATGTATATAAAGTGTCCCTATGGTACACAAGAAAAAGTAGTGTGAGGGTAATGTTTTTTTTAATTGCACTTTTATACATAAAAACAAATATTTTTTTAATGGGGGTGACTAATGAGCACATTGTCCACCTGATGATAACTGAATGTTGTGGCCCATAGACATCTACGAGTACCTACATTATGCAGATGCGTTGTCACCCCTGAGTACTACGATGGAATGCCTCGTTGCCAATAAAAAGGGTCGGTATGAAACACAGCAGCATTGAGCTGCTATTTTACGCTGGTATTTTGTGAGAGTGTGTTCCTTCCCCGGTCGAGCTGACCCATTTGTGCTACAACCATAATATAGCTGCAGCGTGGCTCTACTACTCAAAAACCATGTTTCGGTTGACGCACACATGTTGATGGTTGCAATTGATTTTAGACACCTATGTGTGCGTGAGTGCATATTTTTACAATAAGTCTTACGAAATTTGAAATGTATGCAGCGCTCAGTCTTTCTTTCTTTGTTGGTCAGAGGTCTGATAGAGAAGAGTTAAAATGTTCATTGATTGTGATCATTTTCAATTTGGTGAACAGCGATTGTAACTCTAGTTACGTATATAAATATTTTAAGGTTATATAATTACATGCATAAACACATTATTTTTGTTTTACTTATGATATTTATAAGTTTACTTAAAGGGTTTTAAAGTATTTATATTATAATATAACGTAAGCTGCCAGATATAACAAGAAAGTATAAAGTGTGAATCATCATAAGTGAAAGTGCTTGTGACCTGTCGCGCTGTGAATCGTTTATGTTCCGAGTCCAATTAGGGTAGATCCTTATAAGTTAAAAGTTGCGATTCACGAAAAGACAATTTTATAATGGATTGTGCAATCAATCTCTGAGAATGTTATCTAATTTTTGAAAACGTTTCTTTCGTCATTGTTGTTTGGGATGCATTACTTTGCAATAAAATAAAAACACTTCCCTTTGTTTTATCAATGTAATATCTTCCATCACACAGTGCAGCTAAATATTTTTTTATGGAATAAGAGTGTCAAACGAGTACAGATGCGTTATCACCCCTGAAGACTAAAATGGAATGCCTTGTTTTAAGTAAATATTGTCTTCGGTTTTCTTTACACACTATAAGAAACATAGCATTACAAAAATGCTATTTTATACTGGTATTCTGTGAGAGTGTGGTTCTTCCCAGGTCGAGCCGATCTATCAATGCCGCAGCCATAATATAGTCGCAGAGTGGCTACCCCGTGGTAGCTGAAATAGGTAACAATGATCACGAATACTATATTTCTATACAGTGAAAATATTAAATTCATTGACATTAAGTTACACTGTAACCCTCGTTTGTACAGTAAGTTAATTGACACAGATGTAATATTTTCCAAAGGTGTCTGAGCTGAACACGAATGGCTACAATCCATCGATCACTAATAAAAAACTAGAATTCAATCCCATGCAACAGTTCTCTAAAAACTTACGCCAATTGTTTGGACGTAATTCTAGTTGAAACAAATATACACTAATGTAAATTCAGCCTTAAATGCATTGCCTAAAGTTGTATTCACAAAGCTACGTACAAATTAAAAGCGCACCCAAATGTTCGAATAGGCGCTCATTCGGTATGGACATTTTTTTTTATAGGAGAGGGGGCAAACGAGCATGCGGACTTAACGCACTCTAACATGATCACTAAATGAAAATGTAACACTGTATCTGGCGGATCCGAGCCTATTTTTATTGATATCCCATGATATCCCATGATCTCACACCAGATACTAGTAGGTATCTCACACCAGATACAAGCAACACGGCGACACGAGGGCTAATAATTTTCTGCTCACCAGTTGTTGCTAGTTGACATTGAGGTAAAGTTTTTTGTTACACAATGTAATTTAATTGAGAAGCTGTTTTTTAATAAAAGTTTATCTGTTTCTAGAGTATTACATTAATACACAAAACAATGCGTCAGTGGTTTGCTCTTTAATTTTTCTACTTATAAGAATATCTGTGGTTTGGTTTATTTATGTTTAATGTTATTAATATTAAATATAGCTAATAGTACAAAAAGAAACAATAACTTTTACATTTTCCGAACAAATTAACTTCCCCACTATGAAATCTGTCAAATATTATACCTCAATTTCTAGTGGCGCCGCCCTGGTGGCAGAAAAATCGTGGATGCCCTCATTGATAACTCTATAATACATAGGTGGAAATGTTCATCGTGCTCAAAATCGTCCAAGATTACGAATGCCTTATGGCATTATGTCCGCCCTTTGTATTCTTTTGTAATACGGAATGCAATAAAGAACAACTGGAAAATTCGGGAATAAAAGTTAAAAATAAATGAGATAAAATCCATACAATTACTTTTATTTAATAAATGTTTGGCAGCAGATTCGAACTCTGCACGTAATAATTTGTATGGTTTTTAAATAATTTTTTTTGCAGGTATGTATGTTTGCCCATGTACAATTTTTGTATGTAAAACGCCTATTCGATACAGAATAAATTCCTAGTGTTGCCCACACTAGGATTTTCTTCTATATTTCTATATTCAAGGGGTAATTTGTAAGTAATTTATTTTTCCTTTTGCCTTTCCTGCCTGGGAAGATTGTTTCGTTGCTCTTTATAAACTATTTGTTAAGAGCTGCGTTATTCTACATTAATCTACACAATACCTGTGACCACGGAGTAAATTACTGCAAACAAAGTGAATGCTCTTTAGTAATCGTCGGCCATGATGTACCATTTTTACTTAGCATATTGCGTACATAACAATGCTGTGTTAAAATTAATATTTCAAGGTATCAACAAAGTATATCAAATTATAAAAGATAGAACATTAAAATGAAATAAAATACAATGTCAGAGCTTATTAAAATTCATTCCTTCACTACAGTTTATCAAAGTCGACCGCTGAACGTATGCCTCCCTCTACGATTGCTCACAAGGTGGATATTTGCCATAGTTGCCACGCTAAGTAGGTGTGTTGGCAACTTCAGGTTTTTATTTTCTAGCTGTTATTAGAAAGACGCTACTCCTCATATCCTGTTTTGCTTCCTGTCTTCTGATTGGTTCTGTCACCTTTTACGACACATACGAGACGATATGGGGTAGTGGATTTTTTTAATGGGATAAGGGTGAAAAACGAGCACGCAATCCACCTGATGGTAAGTGGTTGCTGTGACCCATAGACATCTACATTTATCCTCGATTACGAATAAAACGCAGATGCGTTGTCACCCGTGAGGACTAAGATGGAATGCCTCGTTTCCAGTAAAAAGGGTTTCCGGTCCTCTACACTCACCATACGAAACACAGCAGCATTAAGCTGCTATTTTACGCTGGTATTCTGTGAGAGCGTGGTCCTTCCCCGGTCGAGCCGACCCATTCGTGTTACAACTATACCATTAATATAGCTGCAGCATGACTCTACCACGTTAAAAAAAGGATATTCTTATAAAGAACAGGAAACGTGCTTCAAGTCCCTTTCCTTGACAATTTTTCAACAGAACCAGTGGTAAAGAAAAAAAATTACTTTCAATAAGAATTACTTGAATCAATATCGAATAAAAATTATTCGATTCTTCCATTCTAATAAATCTCAAAAAAGACTAATAATATATATTTAATTCCGTTTGTTAATAAGCAGGAAATTGACGATTATAGATGACAAATGCGTATTTTCATTGCACGACTTATTTCAAAGAAAGAGAAATTTACTTAATGATGAATGTGAGCAAATCTATCAAGTTATGCAAGTCAAGTTGGTGTATTCTTGGAAATGTCTATATTCAAAAGGCTGATTTCATATATCCAGACATATGTACCTCCTATTTTATCGCAAAAGTCTAACTTTTTCATATTATTGCAGCATCGGCTTCAAGGCCTTCAGCCAAAAAGAATACATCAATCGCTGTAATACATTATCAGAATATACAAATATATTGTTAATACGTTTTTCACAATACGCAGATACTTACATTGATTTGAATTTATAAGAGTGTGAAAAATGTTCTTCTTGACAAATATTGGCCACTTTACATATGACATCAATCAAAAATTTAAGGATTTTCTAGAATTGCTATAATGGGTAGACAGCAGTTAGCCAATAGCAAGTTTCAGTAGCAAGCCTCTTGCACGCTAAGTACGTGTTGATACTAGTGTTTGCTCTTGGGTGGTAATGATAGGTAATGGTTTTTAAAAAGCTTGGTGCAACCAAGTTTACCCAAGAGCGACGAAGCAATATGAAGTAAGGTATAAATTGGTTACTCCGCTGTCATATTTCTGCTAACATCCTATCTCTACATAATATAAAACAAAGTCACTTTCTACCGTCTGTACGCTTAGATCTTTTAAAATACACAACTAATTTTAATGTGGTTTTTGTTAATAAATAGAAAATGATCCATAAAAGGTTTATATGTATAAAACATGGATATTTTATATTATATAATTCTTCCATCCGTGTCTATGTGACTGACCTCCCCCTAAACGGCTGGACCGATTTTGATGAAATTTTTGTGTGTGATTAAGTTGATTAGAGAATGGCTTAGATTCGCAATCGGATCCGGTAGGTGGCGTTGTTGTAGAGATCTAACTCAACATCTAAATCAACCGATCTTGTCTCATATATGAGATTATATGAAACAAATTGTTATAATATCCCTACTTACGAGTCACCTGCATTTTCGGTTGATCTCGTATTATCGTACTCTTACCCTACCGTTATCCTACAAATTTCAATATTAGCATAAATATACTTATCTATTTATCAAGTGTCACTACCAAGATCTTAATTGTGGAGCACCAGAATGAAGAAACTAGAAGATTTTAATACTAAACGTGTTTCGCTCCGATTGGTTTACGCAGGCACATTACTTTTTGTGAAACTGTTGCACACACAAAGCAACACGTGTTATCTTGTCACATGCATAATAAACAACGTCTTTTTAATACTATAAATTATGTAAGCCTTCTATTTATAAGAACATGTAGAATCGCTTCGCTACTGTTGTTGTTACTGTTTGTCCATAAGAGCAGACATAGGTTATATGATCTTTACCATGAAAGGTCATATAATCATAGCGTCGAATTTAAAGAATATGTAAAAAAATATTCAAAAATATTTAAAAGAGTGTGCTGTGGACCAAGTCTTTGCATTTGAGCAACAAAATTAAGACGGCTTCTAATAAAATTAAAATGACATGGAGTATAATTAATAGCGAAACTGGTAAGATCAACTCTCGCAATTCAAACTACCAGTTAAGTGTTAATAACAAATTAACCGAATCAGATCAGGACGTTACAGTGGTTTTTGAGAAATATTTTACTGATATTCCGATATTAACCACTAAGTCACTGAATACTTCTCCTGCGGTCGCCCAATCATTACTTAAACAAAATGTAAATGCGTGTACAAAAAATTTTACATTTCATAAAGTATCATCAAAAGATATTGTAAAATATTTTAAAATTATTGATGTTAAGAAAACTGCGGATCTGTGGGGGATTTCCGTTAAAGTTATTGCGTCTATAATAGATACAATCGTGCCTCATTTAGCTGTTATTTTTAATACTAGTATCGAATCTGGTGTGTTTCCTGATTTAATGAAGTATAGTAAAGTAATACCTTTATTTAAATCTGGTAGTACATTAGACCCCGCCAATTTTAGACCTATTTCTGTACTACCAACACTTAGTAAGATTTTTGAAAAAATTATTCTTGATCAAATGTTAAATTTCTTTAATTTAAATAATTTACTTCATAAAAATCAATTTGGTTTCACAAGGGGTCGCTCGACAACTGATGATGGTGTTGAGCTGATTAAATATATATTTAATGCATGGGAGAATTCACAGGATGCTTTGGGTATATTTTGTGACCTATCCAAAGCCTTCGATTGTGTTCACCATGAAACATTAATCAGGAAACTTCAACACTACGGTGTAAGAAGTGATGCTCTTAAATTAATTATTTCATATTTAAGTAAGAGAACGCAAAAACTTGTCATTAACAGTATGAGTTCTTCCGGGTCGATGGTACAGATGGGCGTGCCTCAAGGCTCAATTCTCGGCCCCTTTCTGTTTCTTGTATACATTAATGACTTACCTTACATAGTAGTAGATAACCATGATATAGTATTATTTGCAGATGACACTTCTTTAATTTTCAAGTTAAGTCGACAATTGCTAAAATATGACGAATTAAATAATGCTATATCTAAATTAGTAAATTGGTTCAATGGTAATAACATAACATAACATAAACACTCACGCCTGTCACCCAGAGGGGTAGGCAGAGACTATGGAATTCCATTTGGCACGATCCTGACACACCTCTCTCGCTTCCTCCACATCCATATACCTACGCATACACGCTCGTCGGTTAAAGGTACTCTTAATTTGGCCCATTTTCAATATATCGCCTATTTGGTCGATAAACTTTCGCCTAGGGCGACCCTTCCCGACTCTGCCATTCACCTCTGCAACATAAATTTGCTTTGTCACTCTTTCCTCATTCATTCTTTCTACATGACCAAACCACCGAAGCATTCCTTTCTTAATCCTAGTCACAACATCATCTTGCAAACCACACATTTCTCTTATCACACTATTTCTCACCCTGTCATTCAGATTCAGCCCTAGCATACTACGTAATGACCGCATTTCTACAGCATTTATTCTACTCTCGTGCTTCTTCTGCCACACCCAACTTTCACTGCCATACATTAAAGTAGGCACTAACACAGCATTGTGAATTGCCAAACGTGCCTTTTTGGACACATTCTGACTTTTCACAATAGAGTGTAGAGCCCCATTCAATCTATTTCCTGCATTCACTCGTCGTTCTATATCCTTATCATATCTACCATCCCTGCTAAACACACATCCCAAATACACAAACTCATCTACTTGCTCTACCAACTCCCCTTCTATTCTTATTTCACATATCGTTTTACTTTCTTCTCTTTCAAAAACCATAACTTTCGTCTTACTTGCGTTCACTTTCATTCCCTTTTCTTTTAATGTCCTGTTCATTAATGTAACCATCATTTGCAACTCGGCTGCCGACGACGCAAGTATGACTTGATCATCGGCGTACAAAAGGCATTTGACGGTTAACTCACCCATTCTTAACCCGCATTCTTCTGCTTTCAAATTTTCCAAACAACTGTCCATAAATAGGTTGAACAGCCACGGGGAAGCCACACAGCTCTGTCTGACACCTTTATGGATGCCAAACCAGTCCGAGTAGGCCCCGTTGATTCTGACACAAGCACTAGAGTCCCTATATAGAGACTTCAATGCCTGTATCAAGCCAGCGCTCAACCCAAATGAGTTCAGTGTTTGCCATAACACATCCCTGTCCACTCTGTCATAAGCCTTCTCCAAGTCTATGAACGCACAAAAAACTTTTTGGTTTTTGGCCAAAAACTTCTCCGCGATCATGCGCATGGAAAAGACCTGATCCGTACATCCCATTCCCTTTCTAAATCCCGCTTGCACATCCCAAATTTTTCCATCAGTTTCTTTCATAACTCTTTCAATTAGTACCTTAGCATACAATTTTCCCACAATGCTAAGAAGGCTGATACCACGGTAGTTTTTACAGTCCTGCTGTGATCCTTTTCCCTTATATATTGGGACTATCACGGCTTTGCACCAGTCTCCCGGTACCCGCTTAAGTTCGCAACATAAATTAAACAAGGTGCACAGCAGGTCTGCCACCACTCCTTCTCCAGCCCTTAGCATTTCGAGAGATACTCTATCATAACCGGCTGCCTTACCTGCTTTCATACTTTTCATTGCTTTCATTATTTCATCTATACTTATATCTCTATCTATTTCCTCTTCTTCCGGAATTTCTATTTCATTTAATTCAAACGTCTCATCACTCATAAACACGCTTTCAAAGTATTCCTTCCATCTCCTTAAACTCAAAACTTCGTCATTCAGAATACAGCCATTCTGGTCTCGTATAGCATTCATTCTAGGCTGTTTTGAATGTTCCCTGGTAGTTCTTACGAGTTTCCAGAACATTTTAATGTTTGCCTGGAAGTTATCCGATATTCTTCTATCATTCATATCCGTTCTTTCTTGCTTTTTCCTTTCAACTACTTCTTTTACTCTCTTATTTAGGTGTCTAAAGACTGCCTTTTTCCTTTCAATATCATCATTCATACTGCTAGAATTACTAGCCTTGGTTGCTAGTAAATCTAGCCATGCTTTCTTCTGGGCTTCAACTTCCATCCGTACCTCATCATCCCACCATAACGTGTTAATTTTCCTTTCATTCGTTATCTTACTTACACCACATACTTCGGTAGCTGCATCCACTAAACCTTTCTTGACATTATACCACACAGTCTCCAAGTCTAAATCATTCATACACAATTCAGCCATACCACTTATATTTTCTCTCAATCTATATTTGAACTTCTCTCTCACACCTTCATCTTGTAACCTCTCTGTTCTTATACGCTGTAACGCAGTGGTAGACACAGATGTCCGATGCCTCCAACGTCTGAAAAGACCATTAATTCGGCATAAGACCAAGTAATGATCCGTCCCTACGTTAGAGCCCCGGTAAACCCTTGTATCTACCACCGCGCTCCTCATTCTTTCATCAACAATTATGAAATCTATCATACTTCTATTATCACCTCTTTCCCATGTATACGTGTGAATCTTCTTATGACGAAAGAAAGTGTTCGTCACAAAAATACTCTTTTCCACGCATACGGCGAGAAGGCTTTCACCATTCTCATTTATACTTTCATCACCAAACGTTCCCAATATCCTTTCATAACCAAGCCTCCTCACCCCAACCCTTCCATTAAAATCGCCTAATATCACAATATTTTCATTAACCTTGCATTTCATTAGCACCATCCTTACCAACTCCCAAAACTGCTCTCGGATATAAGTGGGCTTAGACATGTCTGGGGCGTAGACCCCTAAAACAAACAACTTCTTTAAGCCCACTTTCATTCGTATCCATAGCAGTCTCGGGCTTACACATTCATACTCTTTCACACAATGACCCATTCTTTCTGAAAGGATGATACCGACTCCCTGGCATGCCCGCTCGGTCTCGTCTACACCAGACCAGTACGCGGTATACATGCCATGTGTAGTAGCATCCTTTCCCTTCCGTTTCGTCTCATTTACACATAACACGTCTATTCCTCTATCATGCATCATATCGCATACTTCATCCATCTTATCATTCATTCCTCCACATACATTCAATGTAGCCAGACGGGCTTCCGCAATCCACTTTTCGCCCCTCCGGGGGACAGAACGTGACGGGTGGCGAACCTCGTCGCCGGTTTTCCTCCCGGAGATTCTTCGCACCCCTGCCCCATTAAAGGGGCGCCGGGAACTCGGGGCCATTTCTTTATTTCTATGCCTCATGGTGCGAAAGTAGGGTGTGGTATTTTTTACGCCGCTACCACACGGCGAGGAGCCGAGTCAGTTCTTTCGGCTTTGTCGCTTGTTTAGCACCACCCGGGGGACACGTGTAGGGTGGGCCTAGGATTAGGTGGTCAAAGCCTACGGACGCGAGCGACTCATCCCCCTATTATTCAATTCAATGTTAATAATTTGCATTTAAATGGCACTAAAACGAAATGTATGAAATTTATGACTCCAAATGTCAAACAATTAAATACTAATGTAATTTTAAATGGGGAGAAACTGAGTCTTGTAGATACCACCATTTTTCTTGGAATCACACTAGACGCGAAGTTTCAATGGAGCCCCCATATACCAAAACTAGCAAGCAGACTTAGTTCTGCAGCATGTGCCGTAAAAAAGATTAGAAGTCTAACTAGTGTTGAAACAGCTAGACTAGTTTACTTTAGTTATTTCCAAAGCATAATGTCGTATGGTATTTTGCTATGGGGACACGCAGCTGACACTGAAATTATATTTGTTTTACAGAAGAGGGCCATAAGAGCAATTTATGATTTAAAGCCTAAAGAGTCGCTGCGACAAAAATTTAAGGAAATTAATATATTAACTTTGGCCTCTCAATACATTTATGAAAAGGTAATGTACGTACACAAAAATAGAAGTAGTTTTACAAAAATAAGTGATATTCATTCTGTAAATACTAGGAACAGACACAAGCTAGTAGTACCAGTTACTCGACTCCATCGAGTCAGTAATTCATTCTTGGGGCGATGTATACGCTTTTACAACAAAATTCCAGAAAATATACAAAATTTGACCTGCTCAAAGTTCAAAAACCTTATTAAACTAAGTTTGTGTAAAAATATAAAATATTTAAGAATTTATAGATGATAATAACCCCTGGAAGTGAGGTGATCGCTCCCAAGCTATTTCTAATTTGTTGTGTTGTTAATTTGTGTAACATACATGATTGTAAGCTGTTATTTAAAAATAGTCCCGCTGGGTTTCTTGCTGGTTCTTCCCAGGACAGAGGTTTTTTTTCGAACCAGTGGTAATTATACAAAAGAGTGACTTTCAATAAGTATTATTTATAATCTATATTGAATAAAAAAGTTTCTCTTTCTGTTTCTGTTACTGCGACTGGGAATTTATCTGGACTGCCTATAATTTGAAATATCCTATCCAAGTTAATATTTCTGATGTCAATCGAATATAATCTCTTAAACTACATTTATAGGGCCCCAAATAGGTCAATTGCGATTGAAACAACCAACAGTTGACGGTTCTTCGAGTTTTATGGCGGGCCCATTGCTACTTCAGCTTATTGATCCGATGGGCTATGTCCGTTACTCTCATTCTACAGCAAACTCCAAGCATGAACCGCTCCGTAGCTCGCTGAGCGACCCTGAGCTTCCTCCTATAGCCAGTGGCGAAAAATCACGTCCTAGATTCGTATGTCATAACTGGCAATACGAACTGTTTGTACACTCTTGGTTTTTAGTTTTGAATAATACGTGCTCGTGCATCGGTTAATTTTATCGATGCATAATTGTGCTTTAATTAATTAAAGCTGTGAATATATTATCAGCAACATAATAAGATGAGTCACTGTAACACTTAATATGAAATTCACCTCAATGGAGTATCCGTTACGCAATATCACCCATAATTAATGATTTTGTAAAGAAAATGCATTGAGGATATGACCAACATAAGTCATTTCACTGCTTAATGTTAGTAATTTCTAAAGTTATCTGTCATATACTAAGAATTCTAATATTTATCTTCGTTAAAACAGGCTAAAAGCTAACTGAATGTTCGTAGATAAGATCACATTAACAACTAACTACGAGGATAAACTTTAATAATTCTTATGCAAGAATGTTGAAACAACTTATTATAAATATGTACAAATAAAGGCCTCAAGCAAAATTAACTACCGCCAAATAATTGTTGGACTAATAATAGTGAACCAACTAGTATAATAAAGGTCTTAAAAATGCTATAATTATCTATTGCATATATTCGGAGGAGAATTTTACAGCACGCAGGCTAGTTATTAATGGACATTAATTACGTTATGACTAATTGGAACTATAACCTAATTTAAATTATTATTAGCCTATAAAACAACTAACAGTCGAATAAAGGTCGCAGTCTCACATACTTTGGGATGCAATGATAGCAACGCTTGGCAGGGAGTGCAACGAAATCGGTACAAAACCTTCGGACCTCATTCTGTTCCTCGTTGGTGGTTTGACCGGTGATTATTTTTTATAGAAGTAAAGGCAACAAACGAGTACACAGTCAACCTTATAGTAAACGAATGCTGTAGCCAAAAGACACCTAAAGTCTATTCTCGATTAAGAATCAAATGCAAATACAGTGCTAAGATGAAATACTCGTTACCAGTAAAAAGGTTTTAAGGGTTTTTGAATAATATCTTAAAGTAGTATGCAATAGAATGTCTTACATTATTAATATGCAAGATATAATATTATTCAGTATAAGTATTCTCGTATTACAAGGATTTAAAAGTCCGACAACGTGACTACTTATTGTTGATCTGTAATACAAGTGAGAGGTGATACATATATAATGACCATATAGTCTACCTGATGGTTAATGGATGCTAGCCCATACATTTATTCTCGATTAAGAATCAAAATGCTGCTATGTTGTCATCCCTGAAGACTAAGATAAGTTCTGACAGAGTTTTCGAAATGTGGCCTTTTCTCAGTTATAATTTTTTTTATAGGATAAGGTGAAAAACGAGCACACAGTCCACCTGATGGTAAGTGGTTGCTGCGGCCCATAGACATCTACATCTATCCTCTGTTACAGATCAAAATTCAGATGCGTTTTCACCCGTGAGGACTAGGATGGAATGCCTCATTTCCAGTAAAAAGGGCCTCCGGCCACCTGCACTCACCAAGCGAAACGCAGAGGTAAACCTCTACTTCACGCTGGTATTCTGTGAGGTCGTGGTACCACCCCGGTTCGAGCCGGCCCATCCATGCGACAGCAAAAGCTGCCGCGTGGCTCTACCACTGTTAAAAAAAGGTGATACATATATAATGACCATATAGTCTGCCTGATGATTAATGGATGCTAGCCCATACATTTATTCTCGATTAAGAATCAAAATGCTGCTATGTTGTCATCCCTGAAGACTAAGATAAGTTCTGGCAGAGTTTTCGAAATGGCCTTTTCTCAGTTATAATACAAGTGCGGAGTGGCTCTACCATTTACATATAGTATATACATGTCAATACAGCCCATTGCACGTTTGCCGTAAATTAAAGACCCCTTAAATTATTATTTCCAAATGGCTTAATATATTAAGTAAGCTTAAATAATAACTTTTTACCTATTAAACGATTTAAAAAAAAGGAAAAGTTCTATGTTTCCGCCGTATAATTGTATGTTTGCATACAAACGCGATTATTTCAGAAACTACTTCACCAGTTTTTATGATTTTGCCACTATGGTATATCTACTTATAGTAAAGTTCTAGTTCTTTTTAATTCAATTCATTTACACGTTTACAATTAAACCGACAACTCTTCTCAATGAGGGCTAATAATCTTCCACTCACCAGATGTCGCTTGTTGTGACTGAGGTAAAGTTTTTCGTTACATAGTGTCAGTTAATTAAGAAATTAGTTTTAAATAATAGTTTATCATTATCTAGAGTATTATATTAATATACAGCAAAATGCGTCAGTGGTTTGATTTTTAATTTTTTGCACTTTATAACCCTTTTTTTAATTTATCTACTTTAATTATATTTATAGTTTAGTTTATTCATTTCTAATGTAATTAATAAAAAATATAACTAACAATACGGAAAGAATCCTTACATATTACATTTTCCTAAGAAATTATCGTCCCCGCTATGAAATCTGTCAAATATTTTACCTCACTGTAAAGTGGCGCCGCCCTGGTGGCAGAAAAAGTTGTGGATGCCCTCATTCAGAAGATAATGTTGTTATTATTTTTTTTAAATTTAAAAATGTATATAATTAAAATAACAAAAGGCCAAATCGTCATAAAATCATCTCATCATATTAACTGACATGTAAATACACCGAGTAGTTTTAAATTAAAGCGATGAAGGGCGGTAATGATGATGATGATAAATATTGTGATTAACTTCTTTAAAGCTTTAAATCACAAAAGGCCAAACGTATAACACGTATTATACGTTAAGAACAAATTACATGCAGCTTCACCAAAATTTGGGAACGGGATTGCCTATTACAGAGGTAACTCCACTAAATTCCTAGGCATAGAAAAAATATGAAATGGAAAACACACGCTCCGATAAGACATTCAAAGCTTCATTATAAATAGCTTATAACGCCTATGTTGAGTCAATTTTAAGTAATATTATATATAATATAATATAATTTAGGGCAACTGTGCAGATAAAGAAACTAAATTTAAAACTCAGAACAAAAGCATTAGAGCGATATTCGGGCTTAAAAATACTGACATAGTTGTAAACCGTACTTTAAAGAATACAAAATTTTTTTTTCTAGCATTTCCTAGCTTATATAAATGAAGTACCAACATTTGTGCATTCAAACCTGTCAGTGTTTACCTGGAGCGAAAAAACAAAAACTCAACTTTTGAAACATAAAATTTTTAGTGCACCAGGAAAACAGCACTATTACGAAATAGTATATTAGCGATGGCTCCTCTTATCTACAATTATCATTTGCCTAACAATATTGAAGAAAATGAAATTGAAGATCTTACAAAAAAAACATAAAACTCTATTAGTTGTAAAATTTTACTACTCAATGCAATCCAAAAAGAAAAAAAAATTGTGTTTATTTATATTTAATGATTGACTTCGTAATTGGTAATAGTTTGACATTGCAGTTATTATTACTTAATGAAATTATTGTTATTTGGACAATTTAGTTCCATTTAAATATTTGTATGCAGGGAGTTATATGTACTACGTACTAGAGAAGCCATTCCAAACAAAAAATTGTGTCCTACTCATGTCTACTACACCCGCGCATGTATATAAAATAAGATATTAATATAAAATAAATACAAGAATTTAATATAAAATATCTTAATTTAAGTTAAACAAACATATTTCTAAATAATGTAATAATAATTATTTTATGGAATTCACAAATCTTCAATTTACGCAATATTTAGTTTGTATGGATTGCAGTATAGTACAGTTGAACATAGTCAATGTTCGGAATGGCTTCTCTAGTACGTAGTACATATAACTCAGTGTTTGTATGTCAATTAATGGTAGATGATATAGGACACAATAAGAAATTGTTAACATCTTTTAATGTATTACTTGTGATCGACAAATAAACGTATTATTATTATTATCATTACACACACGGTACAAATACAAAAGTATTGGTATAAAAAGTAAATAAATCTTGTTCTACTCGTACTTGACATCTTGTATATAAATATTTATACTGTGCATTCTTAATAGATGATTGCGTAATATTCAGAATATTACAAGTCTAAAATCACTATAAGCGATTTGATTTACTTGGTTATTATGGAAAACAAAATGCATTCATATTTGCACAACGACCTGCACCCATTTGTGGAATGCTTATTTGTAATAGTATGTATATGTATAAAGTAATAATAGTAATAAATTAACTTACATACATATCTGTTTTTACAGTTACGAAAACGCAACAAAAGGATGATCGGGAGAAGAAGCCTCAGTCAGTTCGTGATCTGTTTAACACAACCTCCTGCATTCCGCCGCCATTCAGATGCCCTCATCCACAAATGCAGTTTTACCTCTATACAAGGTAACGTAATAAATATATATAATTATAGTGTTTATTGAGACATACCCAAAATCGAACTATTTTTATGAGAAGTGATATATGCCTAAATCTGAGTATAGTCCAAGCCTCAAGAACCCCGCGTATCCCGCGATGTACAGCACCAGAGCACCATCGCTAGCATCGCCGTACTCCACTATTCTTTTTATTTCATTCTGTACCGCTATGTGGAATTTGAAAAAAAATATTTCAAAAAAAAACACAACTGAACAGGAGGTTCATGAGGTGGTAGGACTGGATAGGAGTCCCTCTGGGTGGGTACCAGTCTCTTACCTATTTCTGCCGTCAAGCAGCAGTGGGTGAACTGCTGTGTTCCGGTGTGAAGGGTTTAGAGACCCAGTATCATTTGAGGCTGTGGGGCATTACATCTTAGTCATATTAAGAGGTGATAGGGAATCTGTAAACACTTTTTACCAATAGGTGGACTGTGACACACACACAAACACTCACGCCTGTCACCCAGAGGGGTAGGCAGAGACTACGGACTTCCATTTGGCGCGATCCCGAAAAACCTCTCTCGCCTCCTTTACATGCATATATCTACGCATACACGCTCGTCGGTTAAGGGTAATCCTAATCTAGCCCATTTTCAATGTACCGCTGATTTGGTCGATAAATCTTCATCTAGGGCGTCTCTTCCCCATTCTGTCGTTAACTTCTGAAACATAAATTCGCTTTGTCACGCTTTCCTCATTCATTCTTTCTACGTGACCAAACCACCGAAGCATTCCTTTTTTAATCCTGGTTACAACGTCATCTTGCAAACCACACTTCTCTTATCACATTATTTCTCACCCTGTCATTCAGATTCAGCCCTAGCATAATCCTTAATGACCGCATTTCTACAGCATTTATTCTATTCTCATGCTTCTTCTGCCAGACCCAACTTTCACTACCATACATTAAAGTAGGGACTAACACAGCATTATGAATTGCCATACGTGCCTTCTTTGACACATTCTGACTCTTCATAATAGCGTGTAGAGCCCCATTCACTCTATTTCTTGCGTTCACCTCGTCGTTCTATATCCTTATCATATCTACCATCCCTGCTAAATATACATCCCAAATATACAAACTCATCCACTTGCTCAATCAACTCCCCTTCTATTCTTATTTCTCATAACGTATATAAATATAACTTGATTATTGGCGTACAAAAGGCATTTGACGGTTAACTCGCCCATTCTCAACCCACATTCTTCAATTTTCAAAGTTTGCAAACAACTGTCCATAAATAGGTTAAACAGCCACGGAAGCTAAACAGCCCTGTCTGACACCTTTTTGAATGCCAAACCAGTCCTAGTAGACCCCGTTGATCCTGACACAAGTACTAGAGTCCCTATAAAGAGACTTTAATGCCTGTATCAAACCAGCGCTCAACCCAAATGAGGTCAGTGTTTGTCATAACACGTTCCTGTACACTCTGTCATAAGCCTTTTCCAAGTCCATGAACGCACAAAAAACTTTCTGGTTTTTGGCCAAAAATTTCTCCGCAATCATGCGCATGAAAAAGACTTGATCCGTACACTCCATCCCCTTTCTAAATCCAGCTTGCACATCCCAAATTTTTCCATCAGTTTCTTCCATAACTCTTTCAATTAACATCTTAGCATACAGTTTACCCACAATGCTAAGCAAGCTGATACCAGGGTAGTTTTTAGAGTCCTGCTGTGACCCCTTTCCCTTGTATATTGTGACTATAACGGCTTTGCACCAGTCTTCGGGTACCCGCTTCAGTTCCCACCACAAATTATGTTCATATGTCACTTCAATTTTATACAAAAAACATTTAAGGCTCGGTAATATCATTTTTGTCTTTATTGATTAATCACTCGATTAATCAAAATAATATTAAATTTATTGTACACATACAATCTAACGATATCAAAGATAATATTATATCAAGCTGAGAATGGATTCGTAAATCGATTAAAGATACGTGTCCCAAAATTCAACCTTCAGCATGCACCATGGAGTGGACAAATTGATGACTACCCAGGATAAAAACTGCCATTTACAAATTTATTATAACTTTTTTTTAAATCCTTTTAAATTTGTCACGCTATACAATATTTTTAGGTACTATGACTCCAAATTTTAAAATATCACTGTTAAGAACCAAACACAATTATTAATTATTATCCTTGTAAACGTTATTGTGTGCCCCAAAAACAGGTTTTGGGTTACAGATTCAGGTAGACAAGCGTCGTCAATAGATTTTTGAAATGCAATTGAGATAAGATAGTTACACCCACAAAGTACTTTTTATATGGTTACACCATTGGCAAGCAGAAGTGGGACAGATAGTTGTTTAAATGAAATTAATGATATGAAAATGAAACATTTATTATGTAAGTAGGTACATCAAAATAAATTCGTAAGCTCATATGGGTCTTTAAAAAGTTAAAACACATCACCTCCCAAGACCTCCTAAAGCATATTTACTTTGCTTTAACACTATCTATCATGACGTATTGTATTTCCATCTAGGGTGGTGCCACAAAAATAAAATGTCTTGAAGCAGAAAGAGCCCAGAGGTGCTTGCTAAAGGTAATGTTCTTTAAACCATTTAGATTTCCTACCGAGGAACTATATCTAAATCATAATATATTGTCACTTAGAAAACTTTATATTATCAACTCCGTACACGTTACCTTACGTACCCACTCTTCAAATAGGTAGAAGACAGCGTAATGTGGCCGCTACTCCTACATGTAGAACTCTTTTTGCCAGGCGTCCACTATGCCTACCTTTATTATAAGCTTCACGACAATTATAAAATATATAACCTTTAATTCCATAATTGTAAAAAAAAACAATAACTCAAGGACTGGGGACGCTTGGGTACTTTGACACAGAGGACTTACTATTTAAATATGAATATTAGGTCCTAGACAAGATTTCTAGTGGTTGACTTACCGATCCCAAGATATTATATCATAGGGCTAGAAGTTTTGAAAAAAGCATAGCTCATATTTTCAGGATAAGAAAGTATGTTCTAACTATCATATAGGCCCCATAGTTATCTTACATGTAAACTTGAGGTTACTCACTGATCCCAAGATATTTTACATAGGTTATCGTAGGGCTAGTATACACTATTCCAGTTGTAATGTACACAAACTATACCATAGTGTTGTAAATATACTAATTCTAACTCTTAGGTTAGGACACTCCTCACACTCTAGACACATTTTAAGCATCCATACACAATAGGTAAACTTACATTATACACAGACTTCACACATACTTTATACACATATTACCCTTACTTAAAATGTTAGTTATCATAATATATATATTATTATGTATAAATAAATTAAATGTAATTATAATCCACGGGAAGAGCAGAACCATCCAATAAAAGCATTTTTACATGCTTCCTGGGTGGTTCTGGCCACGGAATAATACTATAATTAATCAATATTAAGGAAATAAACTATTTTTAATTTAATTTAATTGATTACCTCAACGTTAAAAAAGTATTTAAGCGAAGAAAAAAAAAATAATATATTAATTACCATGTTTTGTAAATTTCCAGAAGTACTCAAGAAAAGGGAGAATTACTTAACACCTTAGACAACAACTCGCTGACATATTCAAGATTTAATACGAAGCATCCAACGAAAATCGTCGTTCATGGTTTCGGAGGTGGCAGGAACCTGTCGCCTAGTACAGATATGAGGAAAGCGTATTTCACACGAGGAAATTACAACATTATCATAGTTGACTACGGCACCCTAGTCAGAGAACCTTGCCTGAGTCAGGTTGTTAAACTTTCTTCTTTCTACTACCTCATCTGTCCGTAAAAGTCAATTGCTGGAAATCAGTCGCACGCAGGATGCCATAATCATCACGCTTGGCGTACTGATTACATAACCAGCCGTCTCGCAGCTTCGCTGCTGCTCCCCGCCGCCGCGCCGGTCTTATGTACTTTACGGCTGGCTATGGAGTGTAGAGTACAAGGAGAACCATCTTATAAGGGGCGAAAGTTGAAAAAGTGTCCTACGATTTACTGAAAATAGAGGTTCCGAAACCTACCACAATAGCGCTGGCGTCTGAAAAACTAAGATAGGAAGATAGCTATTGTGAACGGAGTGAAACCAGCTGAATTCAAATATTTAAAAAATTTCATGATTAGAGTAGTTAGTAAAATGCCAGTATACAAAATCTCAACTATTTACGTAGTACAAAATCAAGCGGATTGGTCGGTTCTTGTTTATTTCTCCATCTTATTCTAATTACTTTTGGCGCTTTTTTTTTAATTTATCCTATGCTACTGCAGCGCCACTCTTATTGGACACGTTTTTAGGGAAACTTCATATATAGAGATGGTACTCCTTCTCTCTACACTCCATACGTCTGGCGTAAATGGAATGACTACACGGCCATCTTTCCAAAGCTATGAGATTACCCCCCTCCCCCCCCCCCCCCCCCCGCCCCACTTCCACGATCTTTGTCCCTTGCGCGAAATGGGATTAATTATTCTCTTCCGCGGCCACGCAATCTATTAAACGTTTATCTTACTTTCAATCAAATCTGAAAGTTATTATTTCCCTTCCCTACTTATAATTTTTTTAAACTGGCAACAATATAACTAATAAACTTTTCTTTTCAAATCTTTTATATTTATCTTTTTTATTTTAATTCTTTTATTTTTGCTAAGAACATTAGAAAATAAAGATTATAGAAAATGTTACAATATTTCAAATATTACTCTCATGATTTTGATGCGTGTTTACAAAAATATTTTATATTTATCACAAGACGTCGCTAAAACAAAATAAGTTCACATTAAGTTATTGTAAATGTTGGTGAACGGTTGGATGGCGTTTCCTTTTTAACATGCAAAATTTTACAATTATATTTATTTTCTAGATAGAATGGGCTCCTCGCTTCGCAAGCATGTGTATAGCACAGCTTGTGGACTACCTGCAATACCACCCCGTGAAGCCTGTAGCACCGGAAAGAATCCATACTATTGGTTACAGTGTTGGAGCACACATCCTTGGACTCGTCGCAAATCATCTGAACGAGGGAAAATTAGGGAGGATAACTGGTAAAAATCTTCACAAAATTATAAAGACAGAGGGGAAACTGAAACAGGAGATGGGTAGCAGCATCTCCTGGTAAAAACCCAAAGTAAAAAATAAAAACTGCCGTTCCCAATTCACATGTCAGACGTGGCAACTAGGTAAATTTCTTCTCTATGACGATATCTACGGGGAGGCCTATGTTCACCAGTGGATTTTTGATAAGTTGTTTAGAATGAATAAATAAATAAATTAATAATAAAAGTTATTGTGCGATATTTAATTATAATAGATAAAACAATATATCATGGACAGATGAAGTTGTAACCTTGGATCTGCCCAAACAGTAGAAATAATAATTGACTATATATTACAATGGGACGGAACGTAAGTTAAAAAAGGATACTTTTTAATAAATCACATGAAACGGCAGCGTCTTTTCACGTGATCCGTTTTAGTCCTTTTCACGCGCACAAACAAACAGACACGCAGGTAAAGAGTTTAGGGTTCCGTAGCCAAAGGGTATCCAACGGGACCCTATTACTAAGCTACCGCTGTCCGTCTGTCCGTCTGTCTGTCATCGGGCTGTATCATCCGTAATATGCTGCTGCTATAACAATAAATAAGTAATACAAATTAAAATAAATTAAAAATTAAAAGGGGGCTCCCCTAATAGAAACGTGTATTACTATCGTACAGAACCCTGATGTGCGAGTCCGACTGGCACTTTGCCGGTTATTATGTGTATTCTTCTATAAAGTCTGAGCTCGATTGTCACCCTATCCTATAAAAAAAATAACAATTTACCAATCTTTTCATATTTTTTTTGATACACATAATAACTGGCTTACTTTTTCTTTATCAGCTCATAGAAATCTACTGCTGGTTGTAGAGCTTTCTCGTTTGTATGGAGGCAGTGGCGTAGCGTGCGTTAGATGGGCACTGTATCAAAATTTGTTGGGGGGCCCAACAAAGACTAAAGATTTCATAAAAGGAACAAAAACGCTTCCATTGAATTGAAATTATTATATATTGATTTTAAATTATTACTTACAATTAATACTCCTAGGAACTATAAGTTA
This sequence comes from Parnassius glacialis, assembly GCA_033319125.1. Lineage (NCBI taxonomy): Eukaryota > Metazoa > Arthropoda > Insecta > Lepidoptera > Papilionidae > Parnassius > Parnassius glacialis. The sequence goes on along the minus strand of JAVANC010000010.1, from coordinate 25,813,883 downwards.
GCCAAACATCATCATCATCATCATCATTACAGCTCTTCACAAGTCCAGTGCTGAACATAGGCTCCCACAAGGAATGCCACAAAGCACGGTTCTGAGCCACCTGCATCCAGCGACTTCCTGCATATCTTACCAGGTCGTCACTCCATCTAGTGGGGAGACACCCTACACTTCATCCGCCGGTACGAGGCCGCCACTCGAGAACCATTTTTACCCATCTGTGGTCGGTTCTTCAAGCTATATGCCCGGCCCATTGACACTTCAGATTACTAATCCTATGTCTATGTCGGTCACTCTGGTTCTACTGCGGATATCCTCAGTTCTAAGTTTATCACGCAGAGAAACTCCGAGCATAGCCCTCTCCATAGCTCGCCGAGCGACCTTGAGCTTCCTCATCCAGCCAGCAGTGAAGGACCACGTCTCAGTTCCATATGTAATCACTGGCAACACGCACTGTGTACAGTCTCGTTTTCAAGTTTTGAGGTATACCTGAAGACAAGAAGTCCCGTAATTTCCCGAACGCTGCCCAACCGAGTTGAATCCGTCGATTGACCTCTCGGTCGAAGTTGGACTTACCTAGTCGGACTATTTGTCCCAGGTAAACATACTCGTCAACAACTTCGAGTTTAGTGCTCCCAACAAATACCGGCATAGGTGTGACATGGACATTAAACATGATCTTTGTTTTTTCCATGTTCATCTTAAGACCTATCCGTTGGGAAACACTATTGAGGTCATTGAGCATAGTGCTTAGGTCCTCCAGCGATTCTGCCATAAGGACTATATCGTCGGCAAATCGAACGTCAGTGATGTACTCGCCATTGATGTTAATACCGTATCCTTTCCAGTCCAGAAGCTTGAAAACGTCCTCCAATGCAGCGGTGAAGAGTTTCGGGGATATAACGTCACCCTGTCTTACACCTCTCTGCAATTGGATAGGTTTCGTACTATGGTTCTGTACTCGGATAGCCATCGTAGCCCTACTATACAAGCACTTCAGCACTTCGATATACCGACAGTGAACTTGGCACCGCTGAAGGGACTGAAGCACCCCCCAAATTTCGACGGAATCAAAGGCTTTCTCATAGTCCACATACGCCAGACATAGTGGCAAATTGTACTCCTCGAACTTCTGTACAATTTGCCGAAGGGTATGTATGTAGTCTATGGTACTAAAGCCTTTTCGGAAACCGGCTTGTTCAGGAGGCTGGAAGTCGTCAAGTCTGCGCGCGAGTCGACTCGTAATGACTCTTGAAAACAGGTAGACGCGGCTCAGAAGGGAAATCGGTCCGTAGTTTTTCAAGAGAGCGTTGTCACCTTTCTTGAAGAACAAGACCACCGCACTGCTGCTCCACGCTTCCGGTGTGACGCCACCGTGGAGGACGGAATTAAAGAGCTTCTGAAGGACTTCAAGTACCGGTTTTCCACCCGCTTTCAGAAGCTCCGCTGTAATTCCATCCTCGCCTGGGGCCTTGCCGTTTTTAAGGTGCTGGAGAGCCATTCTAATCTCGCTCAGACTGACGTCCGGGACTCAGACTGACGTCCGGGAAGCTAGCCAAACAATTCAAATCAAATATATTACAATTTTCTTGCCTTTTGTTCGGCGAACATAGCTGAAGACGATTCGGCGGCATTAATAGCTGAAGACGATTTCAGTTTTACTAAATTCTTTGCTTATATAGACAATAGTGATAGCCTTTCCTGTCCCATAGAAGTCCTTGGAATTTTTGCTTACACGCGTAGCCCGGGGGCCCCGTATCATTGATACGGCTGATACGGCGGTAGCTACGCCCCTGTATGGAGGATTAGTCGTTACGCTCGGCACGCGGCTTAACGATACTCTACTCATAGTTGCCTATTACAATACCCAAGTTACTTATCCGTTCTGCGCCAAGGGACAAAATATGGTGATGGATTTTTTTTATAGGATAAGGGTGACAAACGAGCACACAGTCCAGCTGATGGTAGGTGGTTGCTACGGCCCATAGACATCTACATCTGTCCTCTATTACAAATCAAAATGCAGATGCGTTTTCACCCAAGTGGACTAAGATGGAATGCCTCATTTCCAGTAAAAAGGGTCTCCGGTTCTCTACACACACCATATGAAACACAGCAGTGTTAAGCTGCTATTTTACGCTGGTATTCTGCGAGAGCGTGGTCCTTCCCCGATCGAGCCGACCCATTCTTGCTACAACTATACTACTAATATAGCTGTAGCATGGCTCTACCACTTCTAAATTGATCCCTTTATCCCGTCAAAACACGGAAAATGTTATATGAGAAATCTGGTTAACTAAATAATTCCATAAACAAAATAATGCCTGCTCAATAGACTTATATTTTATTGCATCAAATTTTTTTCGTAAAATTTTAGTGAATATTTGTCAATTGCAGGTTTAGATCCCACTATATTCTTTTATATGGGAAACAATCGCTCCCGAGACCTAGATCATACCGATGCTTTATTTGTGGATATTCTACACACGGGTGCGGGAATTCTCGGACAATGGGGACCTAATGGACACGCTGATTTTTATGTCAACGGAGGTTCTAGCCAACCTGGATGCGCTCATGACACTATTTTCCGTAAGTTGTGTTTTAATTACAAAGATAAAAAATTGTTTTTTTTTAACAAGCTAAAAGCTTTAGCTTTTATTTATTGATCAACTCATATGAGCGTATCGAAAGAATTGGCCATTTAAAACTATTAAAGTTTTTAAAAAGTTACCTCGCGTACATCCGCGCGATAAAATAAAATGATGTGTCTTACCTAGTTTGAAGAGCACCTCCCGCCCTCCCTCAATTGCGTGCACTATCCCCGTCACCACTAATCCCAGCACCAATACTCCCAACACCACTACACTAGCAAAGACACACCGCTGACGACAATACGATACGTGTTTCGCCTCTACACGAGGCATCTTCAGGTGACGTAGAATATGCGTGGTGCTGGGATTAGTGGTGACGGGGATAGTGCACGCAATTGAAGGAGGGCGGGAGATGCTCTTCAAACTAGGTAAGACACATCATTTTATTTTATCGAGCGGATGTACGCGAGGTAACTTTTTAAAAACTTTAATATGATGGATTTCCGCAAAGTAACGCCTGATTCTATTAACTATGATTTAAAAACTTCCTAGTCTTAAAACACTCGAATTAATAGTTTTGGTGATATCATTGCCCATCCACCAAAATTTTCAATGAATATTATGCATTAATATATATTTTTTAACTACCTATTAATTTCGTGTCAGGGTAAAACCACTTTACTTAATTTTCTTTTTAGTACGTAAGATCCGAAATTTTATTTTTAAATCCGAATATTATTTGCATTGCTAGTGCCATCTATGATAATAATCGTTGTACTATGTTAGAATTTGAATGCTTATGATGAGAGATTTTTAAATCTCAGCAAAGTTTGACTTTTAAAAATGTCTCATCATTAATATTACTTTGTTTGCAAATTATTAATTTAAACCTATCTTATTATATAATCTGCACATACTGTGAACCAGTGATGTACAAGCGCCTCGCCTAAATTTAATTGAGGTGGTTTAATCTACAAAAATCTCATATACAAAATACAATTTTCTGCTTTTAGAAACACTGTCGTGCGACCACACAAAAGTGACTCCGTACTTTATAGAGTCAATAAATAGCCCTGTTGGTTTCTGGGCAGGGCCATGTCCAAACCTTTTGTCATACCTCATCGGCTGGTGCGAGCCCAAGGACACCGAATATGTCCTTATGGGTGAACATCTTACACACAGGTAATGCTTAATGAAAGATATTTAAAACTCTATTCGTATCTTCCTTTTTTAAACTTATGTTTTTAAGATATGTAAAAGGACCAAAACTGAACACGATATCAAATAATTTACTGAATTGCGCTGTTAGGCAAATTTTATTAAAAATTGTTTCTATCATTTGTTCAAATTTTTAAACTTACAGTTGTTGCAGTAGCTTCGCCTACACGGCCATTAATTTATTATTGTTGAAGTTACAATGTTGTAATGTCTCTGCTTGCAGTTCCAGACGTCTTGTGACGTACATACATAAACATTCACGCCTTTCACCCCGAGTGGTAGGCAGAGACTACGGATTTTGATTAGGCACGATCCTTTTTTTTATAGGATAAGGTGACAAACGAGCACACAATCCACCTGATGGTAAGTGGTTGCTGTGACCCATAGACATCTACATTTATCCTCAATAAAGAATCAAAATGCAGATGCGTCTGCATCTGTGAGGACTAAGATGTAATGCCTCGTTCCCAGTGAAAAGGGTTTCCGGTTCTCTACACTCACCATACGAAACACAGTAGCGTTAAGCTGCTATTTTACGTTGGTATTCTGTGAGAGCGTGGTCCTTCCCCGGTCGAGCCGATCTATTCGTGCTACAACTGTACCACTAATATAGCTGCAGCATGGCTCTACCACGTCCAAAACAGACACACCTCTCTCTCTCTCCTCCACATCCATATACCTACGCATACATTCTCGTCGTTTAAGGGTACTTTTAATTAGGCCCATTTGCAATATATCGCCAATTTGGTCGATAACCTTACGCTTAGAGCATCCCTTTCTACTCTACCGTTCACTTCTGCAACATAAATTTGCTTTGTCACTCTTTTCCACACCAAACCACCGAAGCATTCCTTTCTTAATCCTGGTCACATTATGACGTTTACTGGCGTGAACAAATGATTAAACTGCCATTTGTCGGAAGCCATAAAATCTGGCTGGATAATCCCATAGTCACCTCTTACAATACCAGCGTACATGCGTAAATAGCATGATGAATTTTCTAACGTTGCCATCGTATGAAAGTTTAGGAGCTTCAATGTGTTAAGGTAATACATAAAATAAACAATAACGTTGGAAAATAAAAAAAAATGATAAAATCCCTGTCGAGATAAAAAGAGTTTACCACTAAAATATAACATCAAAATAGATTCGATGCGCCATCTATGTCAAAGTCATAACATGACGGAAAATTTGCAAAAAATCTCCCAGCGTTGATATATAAAATGCATGCAAGATGGCGCGGGTACCAAATATTATCAAAATAATTAATGAAGTGATTCCCATCCCTTTTATTATTTATTTTTTTACAGTCTTTGAGTAATCATTGCTAGATGATTTTATGGAGAAAATGCAAACTAGAATGCATAATTTTAAATATTTGCCCGTACTAATTATCACCACGCTGTGCAGGTTTAGCTTTGTTTGTTATAGTACCGTTATAGTCTATTAAAGTCCACTGCTGAACATAGGTCTCCCCGATAGATATAGTATAGTTGTCAGTAGTTGTTATTAAAAAGAAAAAATAGCTTCAAAAAAGTTTTATATTAGGTGGTCGGTATAAGATGTCAGCAATCACAAATTTTAAATAGAACAGAGAAAGTGAAATTTATTCATCTTTAATTATTATTTATTTCTCTAAACTGCCAGTAATATATTTTAAATGGATTATTTTACAGGGCAAGGGGCGTCTACTATGTGACAACAAATGCAAAACCACCTTATGCTCGAGGATTTCCTGGAAAATCGAGACGCTTAAGATCAGTCACACCATACAGTTGATTTTAGAGATTCAGTTTTTTAATTATAAATAACAACTAGTTCATCGAAACCAATGCCAACGACTACAGATGTAATCATTCAACAATAGTGTCATATTTCGTGAGCCTTATATACATATGTTTAGGTATTGTTATTTCAATATTTCTTATGTTGTATTATTTTTTGACTTTGGTGTCTTTTTCGGTTGAATCGAATGAACGAGGATAGCTTTACTACTATAATTTTATGCTATAATTATAAATAATTTATGTGGTCATAGCAGCACTTGCACCAAATTTACTAGGTACACGCCTTTCGGAAAAGGTGAAAGCTTTGAAGATGCGATGTTTAACATCAAACCGTGTAGGTACATGAACTATGAAAGTCCCGTCATCATTGAAATATTATTTCAGGAAAAGTTTGAAAATTATTTTTTTGACAACTGTGATTTAATTTTTCAGGCAATGTGTTCTGGCATGCTTTCTTTTATACAAGAAACAATATACCTATTGGGTTTGTATGTGAACATAACATTTTCACTATGAGTAGATAGATAGAATATTTTTCTTGCCTCCGGATAATTAAGCAATGTACGGATATTGTGATATTTTTTGTTACCTTTTCGTGTTCTGTGCCAAAATTATGAAAAAAAGGCACTTATGCGATCACTTCGGTATGTATCACAGACGTTTTTTCAGAGAGTATTTCACGTAGATGATTGAGAATCGGTATAGTTATAATAATACAGACAGAAAATTCGAATTTTCGGATTGATTCCTCGGGGGGAGGTTAACATTGGAAGTTAAAAAACATTTTTTGGGTTTTAATCAAAAGCCTTTTCAAGCGCCGCTTCAAAAGATTTAAATTCATTATTTTGGTTCAATTTTATTTAACATTTCTTCGGATGTCTTTAAAAATTGCAGCACCCAATCGTACTGCTAAGAAAAAATAGATAACCACAGATATATAGATAATAAGATATAAATTAATAAAACAAAAATTTAAGAAAATATAGTTATGTTTAATGTATGTTAAAAAATTGCTCTCAACCATATTAAACAACAGCTGTTCAGAAAAATCTATCAAAAGTTATCTATTAAATAATTGATGTACGACGAGCAAAAATTTTATCAGGTAAAAGTTCAGCAAGCGCGTTTAAAGAATCTAATCATTTAGGCGTATCACCTAATCATAAGCCAGAATTCAACTACATTTCCACATGATGATGACTGGTGAAGAAGTCATAGATGGTAAAAAACACTAGCTTATTCCACTTTGTTCATGGCACGGAACATTATTGTGCATGTGTAACATGCACCTGACCGATATATTTTGTACTATAATTAGCAAATTAATAGCAAATGTAAGAGAATATGTTTCGGTGCAATTGTATTTTGGTATAAGGATAATATATTATTTATTAAACTGGTACTGTGTTGTCATTTAATATCACTTCAATAACAGCGAAAGTTATCTTATTCATCCACTAATGGCGTTATAAAATTTCATCTTTGTAATCATCAGTCAGTAAATTAAATTATCTAATCCCCCCCAAATGGTAAAGAAGATTTTTTTATAGTATTAGGGTAATAAACGAGCACACAGTCCACCTAATGGTAAGTGGTTTCCGTGGCCCATAGACATCTACATCTATTCACGTTTACGAGTCAAAATGCAGATGCGTTGTCACCCGTGAGGACTAAGGTGGAATGCCTCGTTTCCAGCAAAAAGGGTCTCCGGTTCTCTACAATCACCATACGAAACACAGCAGCTTTAAGTTGCTATTTTACGCTGGCATTCTGTGAGAGCGTGGTCCTTCCCCGGTCGAGCCGACCCATTCGTGCTACAACTATACTATTAATATAGCTGCAGCATGGCTCTATCACGTCCACATTTGTGTCGATACGAATGGATTAGCGACTGCAGCTAAGTCTGTATATACGAGTAGACCTTTTATATATACGAGTCCAAGATCATAGTTTCAGACTTTTGATTTTTACTGTTTGCCACCCAAAAGTTATATGCTCATTCTATCTGGCTCTTGTTATTTATTATTTTTTAAAATAAAATAGTGAAAGTTAACAATTTTTTTTTCTAAATTTATAATAAACCAGTGCTTAACTACAATTCCACATGATGGTAAGTGGTCAATCAGTCATATGTGGTAAAAAACACTTGCTTAGCTTAACAAAAGCCTGTTCCATTTCGCTCTTGCCTTGAAGAATCTTTCTTTTAAATTAGATGGAATGACAAACGCTGGAAAATATTCCACTATTTTGCTATAAGCATTTTTTTATGAATATTGGTGACAAACGAGCACAGTCTAACCGCTAGTAAGTGAATGCTATTGCTCATAGATATTTATTTATTTATTTAAATCTTTATTTGCATAAAACATGATTGTACAGATAAAGTTCTAACATTTGTAAATGAGCATTTATGTTTAATCGATCTATGGGTAAGAAAATATATTGTGATCGTCATTCAATCTAATTAGAAAATAAAATTAATACAAGTCACAATAATACAGAATGTCAGCATTTGAAAATAAAATGTCAAAAACCATAAATTAATTAATTAGCAATGCTAGTCAATTTTTAATACAAACGGAACTATTTCAAAAATCCTAACTACCCACAAGGTCAAACTTACATCCCTTATGGTGAAACAACAAGATACAACAAATTATAATATTTCAAAAATATATTAATGATTATTCATTTAAATATTTACTTATTCTTTTAATATATCTACAACTAATCTCGATTAAAAATCAAAAAGGTAAAATGGAGCACTTTACTATTGAAAAGGTTCCCTGACTCTCGTCACTCACCGTACCATACAATACGTCTTTGGTTTGAATTAATGTTATATTGACTATAAGTTAGCAGTAACTCGCCGAGTGTTCGATCGAGAATCCAGATGACAATAATAACGTGCGACTAGCCACCACTGCCTTTGCTTGCGACTGCGACCTGACATAGTTTCACTAGTACCGGGTCAGCAGGGTGGAGGCGTTGATCGTGCATTACTTGCTATTTTGTCACCATGACACTAATTGAAAACATATTCCTCATTGTTACTACATTTTTTAATTATTTTTTGTTGTTTTTAGATATTTTAGAGGTTCACCATTGTCTGGAAAATTTGTATGGCATGGGATATAATTATGGAAAAGTGGAAACACTGTCATAAAGAATAGCTTAATATATTGCTATGACCCGTTTTTCTATTTTTATGGATGGTTCATATCGCATTACATACATACATATAATCGCGCCTCTTTCCCGTAGGGGTAGGCAGAGACCACTTCTTTCCACTTACTACGATCCTTACATACTTGTTTCGCTTCGTCCACTTTCATTATTCTCTTCATACATGCTCTTCGGTTTAGGGTACTCTTGACCTGGCCTTTTGCAAGACGTCTCTGATTTGGTCTAGAAACGTCCGCCTAGGTCTACCCCTTCCTATACTTTCATTCACATTCGCCTCATACACTTTTTTCGTCAATCGTTCTTCATTCATTCTCCCGACATGGCCAAACCATCTCAGCATACCTTTCTCAATTTTTGTCACTACATCTTCTTTCAAACCACAACGTTTCCTTATCTCACTATTTCTTATCCTGTCACTCAGTTTAACTCCTATCATACTTCTTAACGCTCTCATCCCAACTGCATTTATTCTGCTTTCATGTTTCTTCTGCCATACCCAACTTTCACTTCCGTACATGAGTGTCGGAACCAACACCCCCTCATGCACAGCCGAACGAGCCTTGTTAGACACCTTCCGACTGCTCATAAAGGAGTGCAAAGCTCCATTGTTCATGTTTCCTGCATTCACTCTTCTTTCGATATCACTTTCACACTTTCCATCTCTTGTAAACTTTGAACCCAGATACATACTGACGATTAGACGCAACAAAGCGAATTCCCAAAAAGCGATTGGTCAACATTCAATGTGTAACCTAAATAATAAAATATTTTTTAATTTAAGTTTTTAACGTGTAGTGACCGTGTTAGAATATCCACTATCCATTATCATCCCGTGGATGTCGTAAGAGGCGACCGAGGGAAAGAAAGCAGATTGGCAGCAGCGCCTTCCTAATAACGACTAAAAATAAAAATCTGCAGTTGCTAACCTGCTTGTCAAGCGTGGCAATTATGGCAATTATCCCCCCTATGAGGCAATCTATGGGGGAGACCTACGTTCAACAGTGAACTTCAATAAGCTGTAAGCTGTAACTGTAACGGTAATTGAAGTTTAAAAGATTAGAAGATCGCATTGAAATATAAAAATATTTACATAATATTTAATATTCTCTCGTTGTAAAGAATATTCGCCAAAAATGTCACATTCAGTGGCAGATTCACGATAGCAGTAATAGAAACCTTACTTTTTTTTATAGGATAAGGGTGACAAATGAGAACACAGTCCACCTGATGGTAAGTGGTTGCTGCGGCCCATAGACATCTACATCTATCCTCTATTACAATTCAAAATGTAGATGCGTTGTTACCCGTGAGGACTAAGATGGAATGCCTCATTTCCAGTAAAAAGGGCCTCTAGCACCTGCACTCACCAAGCGAAACGCAGAGGTAAACCTCTACTTCACGCTGGTTTTCTGTGAGGTCGTGGTACCACCCCGGTTCGAGCCGGCCCATCCGTGCGACAGCAAAAGCTGCCGCGTGGCTCTACCACTGTTAAAACATTACTATTTTACGTCTGGCGTTAATGCGATGCCGCCGTCAACTAGAAGCAATGAAATAGTTTTAGCGTTTCATTGCGATGGTTTCTTTTATATATATTAGGTCCTTACGTATGAAATTTGCGTTTTGTCGTACTGACCACTTTGATCTGAAATATCTCCTCTTTGATTAAAAATTCTATATTCAAATTTATAAATTTATTTAGCTGGTACATTTGAGTTTTGAAAACAGTCATTCATTTGTTCGTCGACTTTCGCTTATTACCGCACAATGGAAAACATTAAATATCGGTATATTTACGAGTACGAGTTCTACCGTGGCACCAGTACTTCAGAAACAGGATTAATGATGTGTACGGCGCTGGTGTCGCAAAAGAAATCACAGCACGTTTTTGGTTTCAACGTTTTCGCTCTGGAAATTTTGTCTTTCAGAACCAACCCCGTGGACGGCCGGAGACCAAAGTGGAAAATGAAGAGTTAAAGGCAATTTTGGAAGCGGATTCATCATCATCATCATCATCATTACAGCCCTTCACAAGTCCACTGCTGAACATAGGCCTCCCCCAAGAAATGCCACAAAGCACGGTCCCGAGCCACCTGCATCCATCGACTTCCTGCATGTCTTACCAGGTCGTCACTCCATCTTGTGGGGGGACGCCCTACACTTCGCCTACCGGTACGAGGCTGCCACTCGAGAACCTTTCTTCCCCATCGGTTGTCGGTTCTTCGAGCTATATGGCCGGCCCACTGCCACTTCAGCTTACTAATCCGTTGGGCTATGTCGGTTACTCTGGTTCTACTGCGGATATCCTCATTCCTAAGTTTATCACGCAGAGAAACTCCGAGCATAGCCCTCTCCATAGCTCGCTGAGCGACCTTGAGCTTCCTCATACGGCCAGCAGTGAAGGACCACGTCTCAGTTCCGTAAGTCATCACTGGCAACACGCACTGGTTGTACAATTTTGTTTTATGGTTTTGAGGTATTTCTGACGAGAAGATGTGTCGTAGCTTCCCGAACGCTGCCCAGCCGAGTTGAATCCGTCGATTGACCTCTCGGTCGAAGTTGGACTTACCTAGTCGGACTATTTGTCCCAGGTAAACATACTCGTCAACAACTTCGAGCTTAGTGCTCCCAACAACTACCGGCATAGGTGTGACATGGCGATTAAACATAATCTTTGTTTTGTCCATGTTCATCTTAAGACCTATCCGTTGGGATACACTATTGAGGTCATTGAGCATAGTGCTTAGTTCCTCCAGCGATTCTGCCATGAGGACTATCTCGTCGGCAAATCGAAGGTGAGTGATGTACTCGCCATTGATGTTAATTCCGTATCCTTTCCAGTCCAGAAGCTTGAAAACGTCTTCCAATGCAGCGGTGAAGACTTTCGGGGATATAACGTCACCCTGTCTTACACCTCTCTTCAATTGGATAGGTTTCGTACTCTGGTTCTGTACTCGGATAGCCATCGTAGCTCTATTGTACAAACACTTCAGCACTTCGATATACCGACAGTCAACTTGGCACCGCTGAAGGGACTGCAGCACCACCCAAATTTCGACGGAATCATACATACACATATTGGCAAATTGTACTCTTCGAACTTCTGTACAATTTGCCGTAGGGTATGTATGTGGTCTATGGTGCTAAAGCCCTTTCGGAAACCGGCTTGTTCGGGAGGCTGGAAGTCGTCAAGTCTGCGCGCGAAACGATTCGTAATGACTCTCGAAAACAGCACGTAGACGCGGCTCAGAAGGGAAATCGGTCTGTAGTTCTTCAAGAGAGCGTTGTCACCTTTCTTGAAGAACAAGACCACCGCACTTCTGCTCCACGCCTCCGGTGTAATGCCACCATGGAGGACGGAATTAAAGAGCTTCTGAAGGACTTTGAGTACCGGTCTTCCACCCGCTTTCAGAAGCTCCGCTGTAATTCCATCCTCGCCTGGGGCCTTGCCATTTTTAAGGTGCTGGAGAGCCATTCTAATCTCGCTCAGACTGACGTCCGGGATATCTTCGGAATAGTGTCGAATAAGACTCGCTCTTGGATCGTTACTCACACTTGCGTGTGGCTCCAACGATGACGTGTACAGCTGCCCATAGAACCTCTCAATCTCACTCAAAATCTCAGGTGCCCCGAAAACGATGCTGCCACATTCGGTCTTCAGCCTTGACAGTTGGCTCTTTCTGGCAGACAGATCTCTGGCAAAGACTTTGTAGCCTTGGTTCCGCTCGATCGCTTCTTCAATACGAGCTGTACTGAAGTTGCGTAAGTCTCGCCGCATGCATTTGGAGATCTGTCTGTTCAGTTGCCTGTATGATGTCAAATCTGTTGAAGAATGTAGCCTCATCTCCCGTCTAACAGCCATGAGATTAAGAGTGTGATCGGAGAGTTTTTGTGTTCTTCTGCGGCGGGTCTTGCAGAACTTAGCTCCGACCGCATGGACAGTTTCCACGAGCTTGTCATTCATATCGTCCACTTCATTGCAGTCTTCTAGGCACTGAAAACGGTTTTGTAACTCGAGCTGAAAGGTTTCGGGATTTTGGATTAGAGCACGAGGGGGACGGAGCGTTGACTTTATCAGACGAGACCTCTCCAACTTAACATTTAGGTTCAGTGTGCCTCTAACCATTCGGTGATCGCTGCCGGTTTTCACCCTCGCGATCACTGAGACATCACTGAACAGTTGTCGTCTGGTCGTCATAATGAAGTCAATCTCATTTTTTGACGAACCGTCGGGGCTCGACCAGGTCTACTTCCTGTGGGGCCGCTTTTTGAAGAAAGAGTTCATCATAAAGAGTCCCTCTTTCTCCATGAAGTCGGCCAGCTGCTGGCCCCTTGGGTTCCGTTGCCCTATTCCAAATTTCCCTACTTTCAGCTCACCGTTCTCTCTTGTGCCTAGTTTTGCATTGAAGTCTCCCATTAACACCGTATATTGGGTTTTGGAAGAATGCATGGCTCTAGAGATATCCTCATACATTTCCTCCACCTCCTCATCGGGGTGTGCCGAAGTTGGTGCGTAAACCTGTATGACCTTCAGCGAATACCGTTTGGTGATTCTGAGTATAAGGTACGCAACCCTCGTCGACACACCCGATCTTTACAACGTTGTTAACGAGAGACTTGTGGACGATAAATCCGACACCTCCTTGGGACAGATGGTCGCCCTCCCGGTGATAGAGCAAGTTGCCGGATTCGAGGATTACCGTGTCCTCCCCCTCTCTTCGGACTTCGGATAATCCTATAATATGCCAGCGCAACTTGTCTATCTCTTCTTCCAGCTCCACGATCTTCTCGTCAGTCCTCAGGGTGCGTGCGTTGTACGTTGCCAGGTCGACTCGTCGTAGGTGGCAACCGAACCTCCACCGGAGATTCTTAGCACCCCCTGCCCCGCCGTTACCATGGTCGCCACCGTAGCCAGGAATAGCGTGGCCGCCGGGGACTGGGGGCCGTCTCTTTGTTACTCTCGTCATTGGGGGGTATTTGCCATAGTTGCCACGCTTGGCGAGCGGGTTGGCAACCGCAGTTTTTTTATTGTAACTTTGGCTATTATCAGGAAGATGCTGCTGCCCATCTCCCGCCTGTTTCCCTTTGTCGCCTTTTACGACACCCACGGGAGGATATGGGGTAGTGATATTCTTGACCGCCACTACACGGCGGATTCATCACAAATCAATTCAGAGATAGCTGCAGGCTTCAGGGTAAGTGATAAAACTGTATTAATCCACTTGAAGCAAATCGGGAAAGTAAAAGAACTTGAACGATGGGTACCTCATGAATTGAGTGAATCGAACTTCCAAACACGCGTCGACTGCTGTGTTACTTTGCTCAACCAACACAATAATGAAGGAATTTTAAATCGAATCATTACTTGTGATGAAAAGCGGATACTGTACGATAATCGTAAGCGCTCGTCTAAATGCCTGAACCCTGGAACCCAGCCAAATACTGACCTAAACGAAAATTGACTCAGAAAAAGTTACTTGTGAGTGTTTGGTGGACTAGCGGTGTCGTTAACTACAGCTTTCTAATATTTCAACAGTGGTAGAGCCACGCGGCAGCTTTTGCTGTCGCACGGATGGGCCGGCTCGAACCGGGGTGGTACCACGACCTCACAGAATACCAGCGTGAAGTAGAGGTTTACCTCTGCGTTTCGCTTGGTGAGTGCAGGTGGCCGGAGGCCCTTTTACTGGATATGAGGCATTCCATCTTAGTCCTCACGGGTGACAACGCATCTGCATTTTGATTCACAAATGAGGATAGATGTAGATGTCTATGGGCCGCAGCAACCACTTACCATCAGGTGGACTGTGTGCTCGTTTGTCACCCTTATCCTATAAAAAAAAATCTGGCCAAACGATTACGGCATATATCTATTGTCAGCAACTGCAAACCATGAAGGGAGAACTAGGTGCTAAACAACCGAGATTGGTCAATCGCTCTAGGCCACTGCTGCTTCTCGATGACGCAAGACCACACTGCACAACAAACAACCACTAAGTTAGATGAGCTACAATTGGAATGTCTGCGACATCCACCGTACTATCCCCGAACTTTGCTCCAACAAATTACCTACCTTTTTTTTAAGGGAAAAAATTCAACTCCGATGCGGTATTCCAAACCGCCTTCAAAGAGTTTTTGATTCTCGCCCCCATGGTTCTTTTTAGGGAAAGGGATCAATGAACTACCTATGAGATGGCAAAAGTGCAACAACGGTGCATACTTTAATTAATTAAATATATTTTACAAAAAAAAATGACTTTATATTCTTCCCGTACCTAACGCCAATTTCATATCTAAGGACCTAATATTAAGTTCATCAATTGGTTTAAATTGTATGAAGAAAACACATTTTAAATTTTCAAACATATATTAGGGAATGTAATGTCACCATTATAATAATACAGAAGATTTATTATACTATTAACTAAATAATGTACAGTCGAACTCCTCACAATTTAAACATTAAGCAATACATCATTTTACATTTTTTTTTTGTAATCCTTTTAAAGCAATTAATTCATGGATACATAAATATAATATATATTACGTATCGTAACTATAATGAAATGTTATAATGAAATAAGTATTCAAACACTGTCATGGTATTATACTATATATATATATATATATATATATATATATATATATATATATATATAAATATATATATATATATTTATATATATATATATGTAGATAAATTTATGCATTATTTTATGCATTTATAATAAAACATCATTTTTTTCTATATCGCGCGGAATGATAGGGAATGCCTGAAGGCATTAATTCCATCCTTTCTATTCCTTTTATTACACGTAATGCAAAAAGGAATAAAAAAGACTTTCTATAGATACAGATACAATACAGGCTTTTAGATTTATTGGTTTTCTAATGAAACAAGAATTGTTCCTCTGACCTACAATACATATATTATATTGCTTCTTGATTCGTATGGCATCATTAAATGATATATTTAATATAATACGAAATTGTTATTTCGAGTGCTCTCAAAATAATTAATTCGCATTAGATTTTAACTTTATATGAATTATAAATTTTCTATACCGTGGGTGCGTACATATTAAGTAACATGTTGTGTAACTTGTGTTTTATAACAAGTCCACATTATGTTACATTGTTTTTCAACATTGTAACATATATCAATACTGTACACACTAGAATAACAATACAGTTTAACAATGTTATATGACATTTTCGTTTGTCGTTCTGCAGTGTTATTCACAATGTAAAAGCTTGTAATAATAAAAATATCATAAGAACAAATTCTTTTACCTCTGGAATACCCGCCTCTTTTGTAAAGCGAACCTTATTTTTATTCTTTAAAAAGTACACGTGTACGCATAAGTTATATGACATTTGTGTCACGATAAATAACACGTTTTAGAATATTAAGTCCCCATATTACTGAAACATGTTATATTACAACGTTATATAACATGTTATGTCATATAATATGTACGCACCTTTACATAGTCACTTCTACGTAGTAGACGTATTGACATGTACTAAAAGTTGGCACAGATAATTATATAATAATATGTTGTGAAAAATTTACATAGGTACAAATAAACAAAAAAAAAACAAAATACTAAGAGCTAATGACACGTAACAATGAGATTAAAATATATCAATATAACTTGAATACTTTAGGTATACTTTCATATCCGTTAATAAGTTTGTAATTAAGTTAAATATGTTAACGCGAAATAAAACAGAGCACACCGCTTTAATTAAGTTATGCACAATTTTTTACCTATATTTAGTAGAGTAGGTACATACTATATGTTAAGTAAACGAAAGGCGTAGTTTACGTAAATTTATGAGAATAAAAAAGTTTTAGGACTCAGCTTTGAAACCTACTCCATTTAGAGTGTTTATATATGAGAAAAACAAAACTATATGACGATATAATCACGAAATATAAAATCTTACATAAAAACCGTCATATAAATTACAAGTGAAATTTAGCCGTTTTCGTGATAGCCCATAACTTTAAAATGTCACTACTAAATAGATAATTTAAAATTAAATTTTTTTTTACAGTCGACTTCAATATAAGTTATTTAAGAATAATTCAAAAACTATTGGTCTGACCTTGATCAAATTCATATGGGACCACACGAGAACTATCAGCTTTTATATAAAAAAAGAATCATCGAAATAAGTTCACCCAGTACAAAGTTATGAGGTAACACACATAAAAAAAACATACAGTCGTATTGAGTACCGTCTCCTTTTTGGAAGTCGGCAGAAAATTGTACTACTAAAACTGCACATTTCCCTTAAAATTCACGTTACATATAAATAATCACTACAGCGACTGAATAACAAGTAAATACAACAACATATTTTTTTCTTTAAAAACGCTTGCATCAAGCTTTTTATTGTAACTTGTAAGATACCAACAGAGTGATGACTGTGTGAATTACCAATAGAGTCATCTCTAATTTTATTGGTATTTAACAACTAATTTCTATTATACAGATAATACAAGTGTTATTTATTAAGTTCTCAAGTGTTAATAATATATTCCATTATGCCATAGATTACTGCGCTAATATTTATTTCTAAATAAGTAACTTCTAAGTATTATTAATATTACTCATGTATATACCTAATAATAAATGTCATTAAGATTAGTTATTTATAAAATATAAGAATTCATCTATTTTGATTAAAAAAATAAGTAGGTAATCAACTCTAAGGTCATAAGCTATTTATTGTACGCATTGATAACATTCGAAAAATTTTCTTTTCTTCATCTGCTGGTAAGAATCCACTTTGGAGCGAGTATTGCGTTGTAAGCATGTTGTAAGAATGTAGAATTGATCATAATCGCCTTACTGGCAGTCGAAGTACACCAAACTTGTTCAGGATATTTTACTTTTGGTACATATACGAAATGTTTATAAACAAGTAAATAATAGATAAAAAATATTACTTTATCAAATAGCTATAATAAAATTCATAACTCATGAACTTAAACATTATATTGCAAGATATATTCAAGCAGTACATACATACTTTATTTATTAAAAACCATTTTCTTGCTTTTTTAATATCAGTGTATTTCAATCTTTATGTCATAATCATCTAATAAAACACAACGTAGGGACAAAAATTATATGTGACATATCACATTATTGAATAAAATAAAAACAAATAACATTTATTCTACCTTACTATTAAAAATCTTAAATATATACACAAAATTCATTACTGTCATTTCATTTTTGGTTATCATATTGTACAACTTATCTTTATATAACTTACATAACTTATCTATTAATAATATAAAGATAAATAAGAGGCCAAGTTGTAATGCAAACTTGATTACACTTTACGGCATTGATTTCTGTAATACGAGAACGGGAAATGACCTTCTAGGTTCAAGTACATATTTTAATATGTTATAAATTATGTATATTATAAAGCTTTTAGGTGATATTCCTGTGGGTCTGAAAAATAAAAATTTAAAAAAAATTGCCCGTTTAAGTACATATTCAGGCTTTAAAACTGTTGCAAATGAGACCGTCCGGTTGTAGGGATTTACCATAATTGCCGGGCAAACAGAATGGCAATGGCAGTACCTGAAACCGCAATAACTTTGATGCTGCTTTCCTAATTCTTCATACGTCGGTCATGGTATTTTATACTTGGCATATTATACGAAATGATTATACAATATTGTAAACAAAAATCAATATTTAAACCAATAAAACAGTATTATATGGCAAATGAAAATAAACTTTGAAATCGGTCAATGTATACGGTAAATATGTTTTTGTATAGTTTTATTACTTTCTTTTTTGAAGTTACGAAATTCTAATAATAAAACATAATTAATATTTTGTGAATAATATGATTCTTACATAATTTAAAATGTATATTATGTTTTATACTGAAATCATCAATTAAAATATGACTAACAAAAAAATATAAATCACATTATTTATGCCATACATTGTACTACCTTAATATTAAAGACTTAGATTTTTACACTAACTTTCTTTAATGTTACTTGATTTTACGGTTATCATAGCGTACAATTTGTCTTTCTATAACTTACATTACTAATATTAAATGAGAAGCTATTTTATAGGCCAAAGTGAAACTGCAAATTTAATTACAATTTGTAATATTGATTTCTAATACAAGAAAAGAAAGTCATACTTTCATGGCTTAAATACACATTTAAATATATTTTATAAAGTATATAGAGAAATAAATTCTTATTAAATGAAACTGATTCTTACAGATTTTATCACGTTTAATTTAACTTTTTAATTCCCGACGTTTCGGGTGTGTTACACCACCCATGGCTATATAGTATATTATCTATAGTCAGTCCCCCACTGAGGTATTTGACGTACCAATGTCATAGTTAGCCTGGCTACCTTCAGTTTTTGAATATTATTTTTTTTTATAAAAAAAAATAAAAAAAAAACCAATCCGTGACGAACGTAGAGAATTAAAAAGTTAAACGCGATAAAAATCCGTAAAAATTAGTTTCATTTATGTGTAGTCTTCACGTAAATATAAGAAATCATTAAATAAATTCTTAACTGTTGGGTGATATTTATGTAGAAATAAAATGTCAAAAAATTCAGAAAAAATAATAATTGTATAAGTACTACATACTAATAAAACATAACAACATAAACCACTCACGCCTGTCACCAGGTCACCAGGAGGGCTCTAATACTATCCAATAAATTTGAGCATGCTTGAGCACATAATTGTTAAAAAAATATTATAAAATATATAGAAATACGGTAAATGATAGGTTTAATTTACTTATTCATTATTTACACTAACTTTTCATTATAGTCAATTCATTATTTTACTTGCGTAAAATATAGTTATTGTCATCAAACATAATAAAATTGCTTTATATTATTATCCTTATAATTAAAATACCTATCCCAAATGTGTAAATGATATTGCCAATTCAATTACAGATATACTGTATTGAAATCTTTTGGTAAAAGTAATTAGGTTACTATTGTCATCAGGTGTATTATTGTCACTTATCATACATACGCTATAGTGGCAGATCCAAACCATGTCCTGAGGTGAAATGCAATAATAAAGCTAAAAACAACATACTGTAAAATTAGGCAAACGAATGTAACATGAAAGTAACATAAAACAAGTACTACTAATGTTCATTAGGAGATCCAAAAACAAAATATCGAGGTTAGGCAAATAATAGAAATAGTTGTATATCTAATTAGGAAAATGTCACGCACATTTTTCTTTATATATATTATTGACTGAAGAAAAGCATGAATTGATAATTTATGCTTTTCAGCCCGACTCGTAACTGCAAAGTTACGAGTAGTGTCGCATTGGCTGAAAAAAATGAAACTGGATCCGCAACTGACATAAAGTATGTTGTTCAACATTACTTTTGTATGAAAACAGTTTCCTCCCTTTCTAATGCACGATAAATTAATAAATACCACATGCACATGATGATTAGTATTATGTAAGAAACATTGTAGTATTTTTTTTATTGTAGAGCTCTTTAAATAAAATAATTTGTTTTGATTAAGATTTACTTTGTGCTAAATATAATACATATTTTAAGCAATAATTATACAACATTAAAAATGTACGCGAACACTGTTTAAACTAATTAAATACTAGTTACTTTTAAAAGCAAACCTCGTAATGCGTGTTACTACGTGTGTTTTACCAGAAATCATGAAAGCGACACAAAATATCTACAGCATTAGGATATTAAAAGCAAATCCCTAAGCATGATACTAATCAGTAATTGACAAATCAGTTCTTCTTGCAAGAGTACTTACGGTTTAAATACAACTATCCGTAGGTATTTACTAAGTTCAATTTACATTCAATTTACAATCATGTTTTAATGACAAACACATTTCTAATATATAATAACTCAAGAATAAACAAAAAACTCCTTTTATTCAACAGAGACCGAATATCTTATCTTGATATCCTAAAAATGATAATTTGAAAATTATTCTCAACTTCGTTAGAAGTTGATTTTGTTAACTTTATATTATTCAAAATAAAATGTGGCTACAAAATATAGTGTAATAAAATATTTATACTATTTATAGAAATAATAGTATTTTTAAAATAATTCGTAATTATATTCGGAATAAGTACCTGCAACTTACATTCCTTTAATGAAATTAAAATTAAAAGATTCTTCCGTCTATCAAATTATCGTCGATTTTTTTCCTTATGGAATTCTAACGGTGTTCTATTTTTGTTATTTATTTGCATTTCCAATTTTGCTACTGTAGGTTACGGGAGCGAAAATAATTCTCATTTAGTACCAAGTTAAAACTGTAGTTATAAACTTATATAATCGTAAAAAATATTAACATGATTGTAGAAAAAAATATAGTATAACGATTATCGGAAGCCAATTAAAATAAATTCAACAAAGATTGTTATAACTAAGTACAAGTTTCGCGTTTACATCTTATTCACTTTAATATCACAATTTATAAAGACTAATATGTGTAATATATTGTCATATTCATTATATATACATATTTCACACAATTTATTATATTATGTGAGTTACAGACTACATGCTCCATGTCAAAGCTTTATTGTCAACACAGCCTTATAGAGTGAGATCACCCCTTTTAAACTATACTAATTCATTATTAACTTAGATATTAATTTTAGTTAAATGATTTTCATTACCATATATGTATATTATTTTATGTAATAATCCTAATGTTACTTGCGTAATTACTTTTTTTATAGGAGAGGGGGCAAACGAGCATGCGGCTCACCTGGTGGTAAGTGAATACCGCCGGCCATGAACAACTGCAACACCAGGGGCATAGCAGATGCGTTGCCGGCCTTTAAGGAGTAGGCTCTTTTCTTGAAGATCCCTAAGTCGTATCGGTCCGGAAAAATCGCTGGTGGTAATCGATTCCACAAGGAAGTTGTGCGAGGAAGAAACCATCTTCTAAATCGCACAGTGGTGGACCGCCAATCATCCAGATGGTAACGATGGTATCGCGAGTTTTGTCGCGATGTGCGATGGTGAAATTGAGCGGCTGGAATTAGTCCGAACAATTCCTCAGAGCACTCCCCGTGATAGATGCGATAAAATACGCAAAGAGATCTCTATTTTTGTTTGATTTTGATTGATTTTTTACTTGAAAAAGAGTTATTTATTTGAAAGTAAAAAAAAATTATCCACAAAGTGCATCTACTATCTTCAAGTACATAAATGACTAATTGAGAACTTTATAAACACAAAGTTGCCTGCTATAAATATACACCTGCATTTTCGAATCCTCTAATTTAAGATTGGGCTGGGATCAAACAATATTAACGGGCAAGACTATTTATTATTATAGACCGGATTCGGACATATTAAAATCGTTGGTGGATCTGTCAGTGACCGCATAACTTTTGAACAAGCTGATCGATTGTGGTCATTTTGATGCTAGCATCTGATTGGTGGCGATGTAGTCAAGTTATTAACAAACTTTATATTTACGGACTAAAGTGACATATACAAAATACACTTTGGTTCAGTGGCAAAAAGGAAAAATCACTAAAACCTGTACCCGCTTGGCGCCTCGCAATAATTTATGGCAAATATACATTGAACAAACAACAAATTAATTACACTTGGAAATATAAATAAATAGGCAATGGCACGCTAATGTTACAAACGTCGTAAAATCCGTACATAATAGTCTAAAATTACTTCTGTTACACGATTCAATATTTACTGCACGCTGTTATTTTGATTTCCTGCAGCATAGTGCGTAAATTTAAATCTTATCTACATTTTTATTAATATGATACACAAATATGATATATAAGTATATCATTTAAGCTTGGTGTAAAGCCGCTTCCGTCTGGTTGAGTTTTATCTATTTATTTAATTACTAGCTTTTACCCATGGCTTCGTCCGCGTAGAGCATAAACAAAAATACCTTCTTCCTGCTGCATATAAATGAACTGGTCATTCCCGGTATCTATGAGTATGCAGACGACAGCACAGTTGTGGAGAGATACCAACCAAGCGCTCGGGCCAGTCGGGATCAAATCCAGTCAGAAAGAGAGGCTATGGTTGAGCGTGTGAGTCTCACATTACAGGCAGTTTCCGAATGGGACGATGCCAATCTCGTGAGATTTAACGTCTCCAAAACACAAGCGTGTCTTTTTACCGCTAAAAGGAGCCCACTCACCTTGGCTCCTACTTTCCGGAATGTATCCTTGGAGTACACTGACCGCCTTCAGATGTTAGGGATTGAATTTTCTTCGAAACTAAACTATGGGCGGTTCATTGAGTCCAGAGCCAAAGCAGCCGCAAGAAAACTTGGTGTCCTTGCAAGGGTGCGGCGGTACTTCACGCCGGGGCAGCTTCTTACCTTATATAAAGCGCAAGTCCGGTCGTGCATGGAGTTCTGCTGTCACATATGGGCTGGCGCTGCAAAAAGCCAACTGGCAGCATTGGACTCAGTGGAGAGACGTGCTAAGAGGCTCATTGGTGACCTTGATTTGGTTGAAATCAATCTTGTCAGCCTCGAGCACAGGCGCAGAGTAGCCAGTCTCTCAGTATTCCATAGGATGCACTTCTGTGAGTGTGCGCAGGAATTACACGCTTTAATTCCTCCCTCTCCTTTCCACCATAGGACAACCAGACGGTCGGCGGGTCTTCATCCCTTTGTTGTCGATATTTCACGCATTAGAACCAAACAGTTTGCTTCGTCTTTTGTAATGCGTACAGCAAAGGAGTGGAATAATTTGCCGGCATCTATCTTTCCATCCGAATACAAGTTCGGCGTCTTCAAGGCAAGAGTGAATAGGCTTTTGTTACGCTAAAACAGTGCGATTTACCATCTAAGGTTGCATCACTACTTACCACCAGGTGGGACTGTGATCAAGCACTGGCTTATAATAAGTAAAAAAAAAACCTATTATTGAAAGACAATAATTCTATCGTTTACTGGAACAATATTTGGTCAGAAAATCATTCAGTAACTGCTATGAAATTTTAGCTAATCGTCGCTGGCGCTATATTTGATAAATACTACATACATACATGGGGTAGTGGTTATTCTTACACCGCCACAACACATTTACATTATTTGTAAAAGTTATTAATAACAATATATGTAGTGGCTATACGTTAGTCAAGTAGTTTAATTATCGAAAAACCACTTTGAGCTCAGTTTTTGTTATTATAAATTAAACTATGTGCTTTATGGAGAAATGGTTAGGATAAAAATTGAAGATCGACCAATTTTACATTTTTTAATTAAAAAAAAATTAAATCGGTTTTTCATCAAAACATTAGAATGTAAATAACCTTTATTAGGTAAAGTAGCAAAACTGATAAAGTGTTTTTGATGATAAATCACAAACCATTTATTTTATCAGTTTTTATTTTATAAATTAGACCACCGTGTTTTGCGGATAAAATGTAACCTAGATCGCTCTTGGTATTGCTATATTTATCTGTTCCCGAGTTTCATCAAAATTGGTCCAGCCCTTCCAAAGATTAGCCTGGACAGACAGACAGACATTTTAAAAATGGTTATTTATTAGCTTACAAATCACTCTTTTGGCTCAATAGAAGGCAGTTGTTTCAATATTACAGACAGACAATTTAATATTATAAGTATTCATGACCCAACCACACTAGAACATAATAGAAATATCCCAATAACAACAATTACTTATATAAATTATATCGCACGAAAGCTTTCCAATATGACTATTTTAATTAATATATCTTTACCAGTATTTAGAGAAGTCATGTATATAATTCATATTTATAAATCATGGGGGACCTCTGCTACGTTATTGGTGCCTTTTAACTTTGAATCAGCTTCGCGTCCAATGCGAAACAAAAGGTGTAGTCTAAGTCATCAGTTAAATGTTGTTATACGCTCTGTTTCGTGCTAAATTAGGCGCAACGATGTATCGCTTAGATATTTTTTATTATTTATTAACATAGACCACCACCGGTTTATAATAATAAAACATAGTAAAAACATATTTGATTTACATAAAGGCTTTGTAATACAAATAGGTTTTTTTTAGATTTAAAAATTATTGTAAATCCAACTGTGTGGTCACTGTTTAAATAAAAGCATATATGTAGAGGATATGAATAAACTATTATAAGTCTAACTTTGGCTTAATAATAAGTCATAAACATTATACGTTATCTACGAATATATATACCAGTTATCATATTGAGTTAAATATGTCTACAATAATTACATTTGTACTAACTATCTACATAAATATTACAATAGTGCACGATAACGAGTGTTGGGGGATCCGTACCCTTTTCACCATAAATTTGGACATCGTGAAAATTATCATCACTTTAGAGTTTAACAAAACTGTACTTTGAAAAAAGCTCTTCGCGCTAAAATGATTCTCAACTCCCGGCCCTGCCTTAGAAACTATCTTCATTTATAATGTATGCATAAAAATTTAATTAAGTTGAGGTTCAAGTTAGCTAGCAGTTCGCCTGGCGGTAAATGACTACTGAAGAATATGGACAAGTGCAACCGACTTTATACCAAGAAGCTTACACATAGTTCTCTTAGAACTTAGATATTATGCCTCACAGGCTATTTTTATACTGGCTCTCTTATCCTTCACGGCAGTGGGTGCACATTCAATATTAAACTTAAATTGCACTAGTTATCTGTTGATACTGCTTGATGATAACTGATGAGCTCGCAATTATTTGCTTTTAATACCGACAAAAACTTAATCATCAAGTAGGTTGTCGGGAAATGAAAAATAATTATCATTCATTGTTTGCTGTGCTGTCAGATTATAAGCTACGGAATGGTGATTTTCTATTATTAAATATTCATGAATGAATTTCGTTTTTCATAGGAATCCTATCTAAAATATTTTTAAATAAAATGTGGCATTTCTTGTGCACATTAATAAATCACAAATATATATTAAACATCTTATAAATTAATTAGCTAAGACTCGCGTAATGAAATAAAATTATGTGTCTTACGGTGCGTACATATTAAATAACATAACATGTTATAGAATAAAAATATTATAAAATAACATTCAGTAATGTGGAGATTGAATGTTATAAAACTTGACACAAATGTTATATAACTAGAGAGTATTTTTTACTTGTCAATAAACTAGGACGAACCCAGTATCTACGTTTTTTCTTTTGTTATTTAAAAGTACAAGAGTTGCTGCAGCAGCTAGCAAAACGTCCTCTTGTGTCGACATTGTGAATAGCCTTGCACGACAATCGACAATGTCATATAACATTGTTATAATGCATTGTTATTCTAATGTGTACAGTATTGTTATATGTTGCAATGTTGAAAAACAATGTACCATGATGTAGACGTGTTATAAAACAAAAGTTACACAACATGTTACTTAATCTGTACGCACCCTTACCTAGTTTAAGGAGCAGCTCCCGCCCTTCCTCGATTGCGTGCACTAATGCCAGCACCACTATATCCAACACCATAAGTGATCTTAGCGGTCAGCCACCGCAGAGTCTACTTCACTTGAGGATGCCTCGTGTAGAGGCGAAACACATTGTCGACGGTGGTGTCTTTCCTAGTGTAGTGGTATTAGAAGTAGTAGTATTGGGATTGGTGATGACGGGGATAGTGCACGCAATTGAGGGATGGCGGGCAGTGCTCTTCAAACTAGGTAAAACACATTATTTTTTTATTACGCGAATCTTAGCTAATTGATTTTTAAAACGTAAAATATAATGTGTTTCCGCAAAGTAACGTCTGATTCTATTAACTATACAGATATATATGACCAAGAACAGACTGTTGCAAACTTCCTTATTTCAAGGAAGCCTAAAGTCGTAGATGTAGTGAATTAATGTATAATGAAAATAAAGTGACGTGACGTTACGTTATATAAAATAATTTTAAATTTTACTGACGAATACAAATTGCTACACTTTTTTAAAAGTTATTTTAAAAATCGCTTTATACAACAGAATTGACGGCGTAGAGACACATTGAATCAATCTTTTTGTTTATATTACTATTTAATCTATCCACTAAAATAACATGAAAAAAATGAAATGTTCTTTATTTTTATATTTCTAACAGCAGCTGTTATTTAATTAAACTTTGAGGTTCGTATATTCTTAAATAAATTCAAGCGTTGCATTAAAATGACGATATCAATATTGTGATAATTCTCACCTATGTCCAACAATTATCGTCATATTACTACTACTACTCCTTTAAATATTCTAATCATACTTGTATTTCCTGATTATGATTATTAATATAATGCAACTTATTTCATTTTAACTAAATTTAAAATAAATTAGAAATACTTAAATTAAAACTTTTATGTTCTGTGATAATAACAAATTTGTGTAAAAAAATAAATACATTTTCTTACTCTGCAGTATGAATTTAGTAATAAAATATCTTTATGGAAAAAGCTTTATTATGTAAAAGCACTAAAAAAAGAAATTATTATTGTTCAAATCAATATAATACACTTTTGGAATTCTGTACCTAATTTATTAAAATATATTTAAAATTTTAAACGTACTCGTTGATCGAACTATCTGCCATTTGCTCATTTATTAATTAATTTTACAAAGAAGCCGTTATGTTTCGCCAGTTTAAAATTAACCGGGTTTTATAAATTTGGTATATTTTTAAGCCAATTAACATTAAAAGCACATACATGACTACACAAATCTATTTTTATGCAAAAGAATGTTAAGAAATTGTACAATATATGATATTCGTAATATACCTACGAATATCTTTATGACGGTCGATATCGATTCTTATTTACTTTACGTGCGATTCAATAACAAGTGACATAACAGAAAGAAATTCTCTCAACGCATATGTATATTTTAAGTTAAAAATTATTGTCTTGATTATTGTCAAATATTCTTAAAAGTTTTTTTATATATTAACTAATCCATATTACACTCATATTTTACCGTTGAATCTAAATTCAATTTGCAGAAAGAACTATTCGTTTTTATTTTTAAAACAAATACTGCAACGAAATTTTGTCACGCAAACTTAAATTAAAAAAAATTCATATGCAATTTTTAAATCAATATACTGTTTTTATTAATAATTTTTTTTTTAAGTTTTTGGTCAACCGGAGAATAAATGGAACAAGTGTGAACAGCAACAATGAAAGGCATAATATAATATTATATGGTAATAACAAGAAAATTTGCATGTACTTTATTATTTTGCATACATATCCTACATACATACCTACTTGTATAGTAGATTACTATATTATAAGTTTATACACAACATTAAATGAATTTAAAAGTAAATTATATTAGAATATGTTACAATTCTGTTCAGTTCAGAATTTGGAGATCACATCGTAAAACATCACCGAATGTGAACATAATTATTAAAACTTAAAAAGATAATAATATCTACTTACTGATTTATTGAAATTGTTGTCAATCACAAAGCTTAAAATTATTATTTATTGGAGATTCCTCTCAAGAAAAAAATTTTCTTTATGTAATTTAATAATGAAACTAAAAAAATATTATCGTAAAAATATTGTTAAAATTAGGTATTTTTTGTTTATTTAAATACTTCATATATTTTTAGAATACATTAATTATAATATATAATCGAATCCTATGATATCCTATAATATAATCCTATAATAGATTATTATTATTTCAAGCAACCATAACATAATTAAATGACAATTTATGTCTAAATTGAATAAAGTTTTCTTTAAAGCAATAAAGCATTTCATACGTGGAGCTATTATTTTAAAGGATACAACTCTTTCTTAACCTAAATTAATATTATCTGTTTCTATATGTAACTTTAACCATCGGTGGTACGACAAGTTATGTTAATAAGTTTAAATTTTATATACATAGGTTACTTAAAGATGAATTGGGAAATGTGCAGATATATATTGAAAATAAAGCTTTTTTTTTTAATCCTTCGCGGTGTGCTTTTCAAAATTATAAGAACTTTAATCGGTTCCTCTGTAGTAAATTTTTTACCTTTAAATACTATATGTGACTAATTACAGTAACAAATATACTGATAAAAGCGTTAAATGTACATAATGTATTATTTAAAATAAGAATGATAACATTAATTCCCTATGACTTTAACATTTTATTTAAATCACTACAACTATTTTACATTTACATATTTAATTTCAATCTGAAGTACATACAATATCAGTTCTAGAATTAAATAATTTCTTGGATATAATATAATTATAAACATTATACAACAATTTTATGAGGCGTGGCAACAAGGACGAAAATGGTATAGGTGTGTAGAAAAATGTAGAAGGTAAGGATTCGTTAAATATCTTTTAAAAATATACTACCTCATAAAAACGACATAAATAATACAAAAGATTTAACATAAATACATAAAATATCAAATTTTAATTAATAATCAATAAACATATTTGGATGATATGCCAATGTACTGTATATACATTTGTACACTATAAAGAGTTGTTAAGAATAAAAAATAATTTCTTAAGTAACTTAGATACATCTAGAGGTAAGAGTAACAATTATGTTCATACATAAACAAACAACAAAAATCATGTTAAGTACTTAATAACTATCAACGACCAGCAGTGCAATTATGGAACTCTGGTGGGAATCTTCTTGGGCTTCGTATTGATGTTTGACGTTTAGTTTCGGTTTCGTTGAATTATGTTAATGTGTCAGTAACGGTTATAAGAGGGTATCATTTTATATTCACATCTTATTTAAAAGGGCTCGTAAACGGACTATAGAAAGTGTATCTTGCTGAAAATTATATCTCAGCAATATTGCCAGCGAAACTTTTGCTGCAATGTTATTGGGAAATGTTTCTTCAACTGCCGGGCAATTGCGTTCATAAACGTAAAGCAACATTGAAGCTATAGGAGGCTAAGCGATGTTACACTGCTTTGCGCTATATAGACGCCAAATTGACGCATATTCAATTGCAGCTGTAACATGTCACAAAACTAGCTCGTTTACGAGAGCTTTTACAGTACAAAATATTATCATAGTGGAAAAACAACGCAGTAGAAGAGTGATTACAACCGGAAAACGATTCCTAACAGAATCACAAATTCGCGCAGCAGTTTTTACAAAAAATATTTGTTAAAGATATTGTAATATGTATGCATATGAGTGATAACGGTATTACAAGCTAACCACAGTGAGAACAATAATTTACGTAATTTTTCTACCTATCTATAAAAAGTTGGGAGCTTTGAACCAAGTCGTCAGGGGCGATCAACTTTAGGTTTATGAACATACCTTAAAAGGAGTAACTAAATTTATTAATAAGTGCCGTCTTCACTTGACTGTTGGTAGTCATGGGCTGGTGGTTGAACAGGTTCGGCTTGGTAGAAAGCTCCAGAGACGAAA
Source organism: Parnassius glacialis (assembly GCA_033319125.1). Taxonomy (NCBI): domain Eukaryota; kingdom Metazoa; phylum Arthropoda; class Insecta; order Lepidoptera; family Papilionidae; genus Parnassius; species Parnassius glacialis. Next base: position 25,783,671 of record JAVANC010000010.1, on the reverse strand, counting down.
GGATTGTTGGGGACGTGTTGTTGAGGCGCTGGGGGACGCGGAGGCGGTGCAGCAATAGCACCATAGCCAGGAGCTTCTGTGCCCTTTAGAGGTGCTGATGGCTGCTCCGTCTAAAATTCAAAGACACGTCATTTCCATCTCATTGGAATCATTTCATAAATAAATTAGAAGACATTGTACTAAAATTGTATGGGCACATTGTTTTAGTATTTAAAGTACCAGCTCATTTACCACTTTTTTGGTCCACCTATGATATTACATGGAGAGCCCGCCTAGCGGTGCGCAGCTACCTTCTATCACTAATAATAATTTAAAATTAAAAATTTTGTACAGCCGACTTCAATATAACTTATTAAGAATAACTCAAAAACTATTGGTCTGACCTTGATAAAATTTATATGAGACCACACGAGAAGTACCAGCTTTCAAACAAAAAAAGAATTATCGAAATCGGTTCAGTAAGTTATGAGGTAACACACATAAAAAAAAAAACAAAAAAATACAGTCGAATTGAGTAGCGTCTCCTTTTTGGAAGTCGGCAGAAAAACTAGATTCACTATCAGTGACAAAAATGTCCTTACCGAATGAACGCCCACTCATTTGGGTGCGCTTTTAATTTGTACGTAGCTTTGTGAATACAACTTTAGGGAATGCATTTAAGGTTGAATTTATATTAATGTAAATTTATTTCAACTAGAATTACGTCAAAACAATTTGGGGCAGTTTTTAGAGAACTTTTGCATGGGATTGTGTATCTAGTTTTTTATTAGTGATCGATGGCAGCTACACGTACAATGCACGCGCGCCGCCGGGGCCTACAAACAAGAATTAAAACAATATTGAGAATAAAAAAAATATAAAAATAAACCGGACGTGATATATTACAATGATAAATACGAGAAGAGAGCACTACATTAATATTTTAAGAGAACCTTAAAAATAAAACACAAATATAAAAATAATAGTTTGCATAGCACTATCAGAATTATACAAACAAAGAATTAAGATGATTAAACTTGAACATCTATTACTCTGATCTATACTCTGTCTATGCCTTTAATTAGGCAATGTTTAAAATACTAAAACAATGCGTCGTGTGAGCAATACGTCACTATAAATGTTTTTTTTTATAGGATAAGGTGACAAACGTGCACACAGTCCACCTGATATGGTAAGTGGTTACTGTGACCCATAGACATCTACATCTATCCTCAATAAAGACTCAAGATGGAGATGCGTTGTCACCCGTAAGGGCTAAGATGGAATGCCTCTTTTCCAGTAGAAAGGGTCTCCAGTTCTCTACACTCACCATACGAAACACAGCGGCGTTAAGCTGCTATTTTACGCTGGTTTTCTGTTAGAGCGTGGTCCTTCCCCGATCGAGCCGACCCATTCGTGCTACAACTATACTACTAATATAGCTGCAGCATGGCTCTACCAGATTACCAGTACGTGCAGGTGCTAAAATGTAAATTTACCTGCACAATAACACACCTTACATTTTCTCACATAATTCCAAAATTTATAGACATGACTTTAAATATATTTTCCATAAATCTGAATAAATTGTCATTTAAAACATAATATGAAAAATTTAGGCATTCCTAGCAGGCAACATTTTAATGACATTTGTTATAGTGTATAAACAGACCATACAGACTATAGACCCATGAATGAAAATCCATCATCGTTCAACCCAAATGTCAAGTAATATTTGTAATGATGAGTGGATTTACAAATATAAGGTTTATATAGAGCCACCTTCCCATCACTCTGGCAAGGGCATATCTTCTACGAAATGGCAAATATATAGCGGGCACAAAGTCTAGCAGTGCCCTTAAAAATTATTTTGATGTATTATCATGTGATTTAACTATAAAAGGCAAAATTGAAACCTTTCATGCAATATTTCATTTTAAGAATAACGGATGCACACTAAATTTTTGCAGGTCAATATTGGCTTTCTTAATAATTATCTAAATAAATATAAGGATCTCTTAAGAATACTTACGAATGTAGTCTCATGGTCCAAAGGTTTTACGGGACTTTCGTACTGTTGCGTGGGCTCGGCCCATGGTTGTAGCTCGCCAGATGCAAATATCGCGTAAAATGTTATACCAATAAAGTGGACCGTCGCTCCCATAAGAAAGACAGCACGCCATTCCGTTATTGCTTCTGCGAGATTTTCCTGTTAATGAAGACAGTGAAAAAAAAATAGTTAGGTGTTTTTAAACCATAAAGTTATTTTAAACTTATTTAATATTAAACCGTTTTAAGTAATTGCATATTGTCTTTTACAAATAAAAACTGCAAGATAATTTTAGTTATGTCCCTCTGTAGAACGGATGTTCAGACGAAATTTCGTTCCGGTTAGAAAGTGTTACAATAATAAAGTGCTCAGCGCGAAATACGCTCGGTGTAATGCATCGTCGCGCACCCACAAAGGCAGCCATTTAATATTCAGAATGCGCGCCACATCGAGCCAGATTTCCTTTTTTAAATTAGCCACGGCCGAATGTACTTTTTGTTTCGCAAGCTCCAGAAGCTAGGAACTCTATTATATGGCGGGGGTGTGTCACTCACAGTTTTCAATTGAACGCACGAGTGAAAATCGAAGATAACTTTCCTCGTTTACTCATAGTTTAATTTACATTTATAGTCTGGCTTGAGAAGAAGTTTTCTCGTGGTCACAGACTTTAATGATAATGATTATATACTGTCATATTTCTGAATACTAATTAACTATATCGCATGTTTTTTTCGAGTACCATTAACAAAAGAAATTTCCTTCCTCCAAATTCTTTCATTCTTCATATCCATTCCATTTATTCCTGGACGTCTATGGGGATACCTATATCGACGCCAGTATAACCATATCAATAGATTTCCGGTCGAACACGTTCAATATTATGATGTGTCCTATCTTTTAGAAAAAACATCATGATAAATCATAATAAAAAGTTACTTACCTTGTCTTTAGTAATGTTGTTAATGACGATTGGTACAATACAACCAGCAATGGTACCAATACCGTTAGATAGACCCATCAAGATAGATGCATATCTGGGTGCGATGTCCAAATGGTTGACGTTATATCCTGATATAGCAAATCCACTGCACGCCACGCCAATAGTCAGCTCTATGGTGGCCACGTACTACACCAAATAAACAAACGGGAGTGAAATATACCACGGAAAAAAAATCTTGCGTTAAAAGTAGTATTACTTACTTTATTATCAGCATAAGCTACCAAAACAAAGAAGAAAGCTTCAAGACCGAATCCACCGCAGTTAAATAGTTTGCGGACAGTGGTTGTTGTCATGATATTATTTTTTCGTAAATAATCAGCCATCATGCCGCCGATAGGAACCAGAGATGTCATAATGAGATGAGGTATTGCACCTACGAAACCCGACTGCAAGGAATGACAAGTGTGAATTTGATAATAATTTATTTAAATACTGTTTATGAATGTAAAATATAAAAATCGTGAGCACCTCGGTTATTGGCATATTAAATCTCGTTTTAAAATACGCGGACTGAAAGATGACCAATAGACAAAAATTCCACGTCCTGCAGAAGTTCGCCACTATAATGGCGTACACCTGAAAAAAATTGTGTTAGTTAATGATTTATTTTTTTACGCGAACACTACACATTGAACACTACATTTTTACGGATTTTATCACGTTTAATTTACTTCATTTTAATTCCCGACGTTTCGGGTGCTTTACCCATGGTCACGGAGGGAGCTGAGGTAATTGACGTCTCGATATCAAAGTTAACCCGGAGTACCTTCAGCCTTTAATTATTACTATTGGTCCAATCTACGCAGAATGAGCTTACTGGGTCCTGAGGTTAGGAACACCCAAAACGTCGGGAATTAAAATTAAGTAAATTAAACGCTACAAAATCCGTAAAAGTAGTTTTATTTAATTTTGTTAGTTATCTTGTTACTAGACTCATTAAATAAGACTTCCTAACCGGTGGGGATGTAGCAAAAGCTTTCCATGGCGTGTTCCAAAAATCGGGCATTGCTGCTTGACAGGCCGTGCCTAAAGATTGCTCAATATAGGTTAATTCTTTGCCCGAAATATGAGGATGCTTGCTAGGCTTCTCGAATACCAACCACAGCCACATAATGTACCTTAAAATTATAAAAACAATATATTTTAATTCAATATAATATAATAATTTACATTGATGTACATTTGATGTAATAAACATTGAACTTTACCAGATAACTCCAGAAACGCCGTAGAAGTAAAATGGTGTTTGCCAGGATATATAATCGCTAAGCAGACCAGATAAAGGCATGCCGATGACAATGCCAGCATATGTCCCGCAAAAGGCTAGAGTAGCCAGCCGAGATCGCTCAAGAGGAGGCGCCCAATTCCTCCAGATACCATGGCAAGATGGATAGGTAACACCCTAAAAAAAATAAATTAATTTATTAAATATTTAATATCACATATGTAATATTTTCGTATATTATTTATACGCATTTTACCCACGTGGCCATGATCGCAAAGAACTCGATATAATAAATAATAATAATACATTCTTTATTTACTTCACAAGGTATTTTAACACAAATAAGTGGCTAAAGCCACAGAGCACGCACAGAGCACACGCACAGAGCGCCTGTAGTAGGAGGCTCCGCTCTTCCACAACTTCACAAACAAAATCTTATGAAATACTTTTCGATAACTAATATAAAAACGTGCAAAATTAAATGTTAGGTAAATATTAAGCGCAATAGTTTTGTTTATTATATATTTATTTTTTTAAAACGTTACCCTCACACTAGGATTTTCTCCTGTATCGTGGAGGCAGTTTACAAACATATATTGACAAACATCCAGACCCGGAACAATTATTTGTAGGCCGTACAAATACTTGTTCCGTGCGGGATTCGAACCCGCGGCCCCAAGCGTTTGCAACTCATTGCTAAGCCACTTCGCCACGGAGCCATATATTACTCAATATTGAAGAAATATATTTATTATTATTTATAAACTAATAAATTATAAAGTATAGAAGGCATTAATGACGTAGTGTATAACTCTATGTTACCTATCGCTGGTTTGGTTTAAAATTTTTAAGAAATTTTAAAGAAAGCATATATTAATTATTTTTTTTCGATAAATAATAGCTAAATCGGTTTGTTTCAGATTGTTATTAGGTACAACAGAAAACCACAGAATTGACAACCTACACTACAACAAAACTGCAACCACAAATAAGAACATCTGTTGGATGTTGGAACAACTTGACTATCAAAATATTAGTATTGTATGCGATAAAATATATTGTATTATTGGTTCATAATCAGTCCGATTTAATAGGATAGCATTGCTATTGATGATTCCGCTAATCTCAGGAATAAGTTGATGAATAAATACGTAACCGCGGCAACCGAGAGCTCTGTAATCCTAAAGAGGCTTTGTACACGGAAGCGATTTCGACGGTGCTCCATTACAACTTCGAATAGATTTCGATCCATCTGTCGATATAAAAACTAAGCCTCTCGATGTTTGTGTGTGTGTGTGTGTGTGTGTGTGTTTAAAGCCCTATACCAAATAAAATATACACTACGCGAACCTATACTAAGATTTGTGTTCTCAGAACATAAATAATGTCGTAGAAATTAAAATATTAATAGTTTTTATAAAAAAAAACTTTTAATTTATGTAGTTCATATTATTTAGATATTATATAAAAGTTTTAAGCATAAAATTAAAATAGCAATAAAAATTAATACATCGTTTACATTTGTAAATTCGTGTGACAATTGTATAAATAATTTCTTCCAGTTTTTTTATAAAACTAGCACATAGTCTGATAGTGTTTCATAGTCACATATTAACGAACTATAAACAATTGAAATTACATAATACAAATGCGTTGTCATCTTTGAAGACTAAGATGGGATGTCTAGGTACCAGTAATAAAGTAAAACATGGTCTGGGGCTATCGACACTCACCATACGAAACAGCAGTATTATGCTGGTATTCTGCTTTTTTTATGCTGTCATATTACTCTAGTATTCTGTGATAACATGGTCCTTTCCCGGTTGAACCGAAGTATTCGTGCTGCAGCCATCAAACATTTGAAGCGTGGCACTACCACGTACGACATGTACAGGTCAAACATTTAATCACTTATGCATAAAAAGTAAGGAATATGCTCTAGCAAGCATTAGAACTAGCAGCACATGTTTTTGCTTACCTGCCCAGTCCGGCAAATAATATGTTAGGTAAGCTTCATAATATCTTAGGTAAAATTCATAATTATGGTTATATATCTATAGAAAATTAAATGAATTTTTGCGGCACATTCAACAGTGTTTTACGCACTGAACTATAGGTGTAGCTCTGCATTAAACGCTTCTAAAACGTCTTTACATAAAGTTTTTTTTGTACGTACATAAAAAAAATTATCGATTTTTCCGGACCGATAGAACTCAAAAAAAACTCGCCATCATACCATCCATACCATCTGGATGATTGGTGGTCCACCACTATGCGATTTAGAAGATGTTTTCTTCCTTGCACAACTTCCTTGTGGAATCGATTATCACCAGCGATTTTTCCGGACCGATACGACTTAGGGACCTTCAAGACAAGAGTCTACTCCTTCTTAAAAGGCCGGCAACGCATCTGCAATTCCCTCCCTGGTGTTGCAGTTGTTCATGGGCGGCGGTAGTCACTTACCATCAGGTGAGCCGCATACTCGTTTGCCTCCTCTCCTATAAAAAAAGTCTATTCAGTTGTATTTGCAAGCTATTTGCATATAATAAATATGCTATACTATAGTGAATTAAGTTAGATTAAAGTTGTAAAGGAAGGGGAGAGGACGGAACAAGCATGATCAGTAGTACATTTGAAAGGGATCACAGTGCAAAATTTTGAGCGTCCGTAATAAGCTCGATCATGCAACGTCACGTTCTGAATGTTGAATGTTACAAATTTTAGCATGTGGCGCGTGCACGTTCAAGTATATGTCACTTAGCGCCCGAAACTTTAATGATACACATTCTAACGTTATTACCCGACTGCGCGACGCAAAGGAGGGTAATGTGTTTATCATCAGAAACAGAAACAGAAACTTTTTTATTGAATATAGATTATAAATAATACTAATTGAAAGTCACACTTTTGTTTAATTACCACTGGTTCGAAAAAAAAACCTCTGTCCTGGAAAGAACCAGCAAGAAACCCAGCGGGACTTTTTTTTAAATAACGCCTTACAATCATGTATGTTACACGAATTACAACACAACAAATTAGAAATAGCTTGGTAGCGATCACTTCATTTCCAGGGTTATTATCATCTATAAATTCTTGCATATTATAATAACCTAAATATGTTTATTCCTTTGTGGCGCTTTAGAGAAAAAACGCGTGAGCTGATTTTGATGATTCTTACGTCAATTGATTTTTCTTAATGATGTGTGTCACTAAAGACATGCCAGTAATCAAAATTCAATATGGCGACAACCAGATGCCACATTGTGAGAAAGAAAAAAATTAAATTCGACGAACTATACTGACGGCTCCGTGGCGCAGTGGCTTAGCAATGAGTAACTGCGCCGAGGACTGCGGGTTCAAATCGTGCACAGAACAAGTATTTGTAGACCTGCAAGTAATTGTTCCGGATTTGGACATTTGTCCTTGTGCAATTTATGTTTGTAAACTTCCTCCACGATACAGGAGAAAATCTTAGTGTGGGGGTAACGTTGTTTTAAGATAGAAAAAAGAACTATGTCAAGTGCGGTATCATTGATAGGTCTTTGAAAATCATCTCTAGGTTTGTCTAATCATTTTCCAAATTTGATTTACCATTTAGGATCCGTGACGAATTAAATTCAGTTATTACTTACCGTATAATAGTCTTATTAGTAAATTTCTTACGCAGTTGGGTTTTTTAAACAGTATTTAACCATTAGGCTTATTAATATGATTTAACAAGAAAATACTTCTACGTGATAGAGCCAAGCTGTAGCTACTTACTAGGTGATAGGATTATTTTGCTGCAAAGGAATTCGTTTGGGTAGGTACCAGCCTCTTATTAATTTTTGTCGCCAAATTAGCAGTGTCTGCACTGTTTTTTCCGGGTCGGAAGGGTAGAGAGGACCAGTATATTTACAACTGTGAAGCATTCTCTTTAAATCCTCAGCGGGACAATGCATCTGTAGCCATCAGTTTGTTAAAAAGTTAGCTACATTTGTCCACGCTTTGCAGTAGCCACTTGGCATCAGGTGATTTTTTTACGTGGTAGAGTCATGCTGCAGCTATATTAGTAGTATAGTTGTAGCACGAATGGGTCGGCTCGACCGGGGAAGGACCACGGTCTCACAGAATACCAGCGTAAAATAGCAGCTTAACGCTGCTGTGTTTCGTATAGTGTAGAGAACTGGAGATCATTTTTACTGAAAAGAGGCATTCCACCTTAGTCCTCACAGGTGACAACGCATCTGCATTTTGATTCTTTATTGAGGATAGATGTGTATGTCTATGGGTCACAGCAACCACTTACCATGAGGTGGACTGTGTGCGTGTGTGTGAGTTTGTCACGCTATCGTATAAAAAATTTGGTTGGTATACTCGTTTGTCACTTCAATATTTAATGAAAATTGTCTGCAGCACGTATGGGTCACGCTTTCACAGAATACCAGAGTAAAATAGCAGCCTACATATCTATGTTTCGTTGGTGAGTGTATAGATCCCGAGACGTTTTTACCGATTCTGATTTCATTTTAGATTTTTAATCGATGATAGATGTATGTGTTTATGAATCGCAGAATCCACTTACCATTAGGTGGACTGTGCACTCGTTTTCCACTCTTATTCTATTAAGAAAAAATATAATATTAGAGCAACAAATGAACTTACAGACCAGCTGATAATAAGTGGCTATTGTAGTTCTTGGACAAGTAACTTACTTCAACAATGATCAAGCAACAAAAGTATTGGCATTGAACGTACCACATCTTGTAATTATACTGACTGAAGCGCTATCTCACTCATAAAACATCGGCTAACGAAAATATTGAAAAAAAAAATTGCCAAAAGTTACAATACTATAATTATTTATTACTAGCTGTTCCCGGCGACTTCGGGCAGCATGGAATTTATTGCGATTGGATTTCATGGGTTTTAATTTTTTATAATTCTTTTTCTAAAATAAAAGTAGCCTGAGTTACTCCTTAGAACATCAGCTATCTGACAGTGAAAGTTCCGTCCAAATCGGTTCACAGGTTTTTGCGTGATGCGTGTTCAGACAGACGTCATGTTAGGAGTTTTATTACAGTATAGACAGATAAAAGTAGCCTAAGTTACTCCTTATATCGTCAGCTATCTGACAGTGGTAGAGCCACGCGGCAGCGTTTGCTGTCGCACGGATGGGCCGGCTCGAACCGGGGTGGTACCACGATCTCACAGAAAACCAGCGTGAAGTAGAGGTTTACCTCTGCGTTTCGCTTGGTGAGTGCAGGTGGCCGGAGGCCCTTTTTACTGGAAATGAGGCATTCCATCTTAGTCCTCACGGGTGACAACGCATCTACATTTTGATTTGTAATAGAGGATAGATGTAGATGTCTATGGGCCGCAGCAACCACTTACCATCAGGTGGACTGTGTGCTTGTTTGTCACCATTATTCTATAAAAAAAAGTGGAAATCCCATCCAAATCGGTTCACAGATTTTTGTGTGATGTGTGTTCAGACGTCGTGTTAATTTTGTTATAGTGTAGATTAAAATAATAATAATAAACCCTTACTACTTTATTTGAAAATGATTGTAGTTAATATTCTCGTGAATGTAGGAAGAGATGACGGAGGGAAATGAAACATGAGATGGGCAGCAGCATATTACTGATAACAACTTAAAAATATAAGAAAACTGCCACAAATATTTTGACAGTATAAGGTAATCTATGAAGGAGGCTGTAAAGTTTTAGTTTTCCACGTGCTCAGCGGTGACCGTAATATCTTAAATAATAATTATTATTATTTTACATTATGTGCCTGTACTTTTATTTGAAATTATCCCAAGTTAAATCTCTCTTACAAAGCAATAAGGACCGTGGCCGAGCTCACTTGACTACCGTTGTATACTAGCACCATCTATTATCTATCTACGGAAGCGGTTGCGATGTATATCGATATGAAAATTTGGCGCGCTAAATACATCGTTCTTTATTTAATACATTTCCATAGATGTCGCTACATGGTACCGCTAAGTAGGATTGACGAAGTCATTGGGCTCTAGTGTTATACATGGCGAATGTGTGCGTGAGCAGTAGAATCAGTTAAAATAATGCATTACCACGCCTTTTTAATAAGGAAAAATTTTTCTTCAGCATTTGTCTATGTTACTTATTCTGAACCTTCTCTGCAAATTTGGCTGGTTATTGGAAAATAGCCCTCTATATTAATAATTATTATGCCAAAAAAATAAATTATGTTTTCAGGACATTTCGAGTATATCAACACGAAATGGGGCTATGGCTAACTCTTCCTTCGGTGTAAAAAAACCTATTTAAAAAAAAAGAGGCCTGTACCCGCAGTAGAATATAAATTAATTCCTAAGAAGTAATAAATTCTTTAAGTAATTCTACTTACCTCAACAAACCCCTGAGCTACTTTAAGTACAACAACGGCCGCCGGTCCAATGGACATGGCACCAGGAATCGCCATATTGAACAAACATGATGCCACTATTGCCACGCCGAAAATCCAATTTGCTGGATACATGGCTGCGAAAAAGCCGCCTGGTAGTTGGGTGATGATATAGCCCGCAAAGTAAGAAGAATCAATCGAAGATTCAACTTCCACTGTCCAGTTAAACGGGGTGTTTTCGTAAACACCTTTCGAGGTCTGAAATATTCTTTATTGTTAGAAAATTTAATTACATTATGAAAAAATCTCTTGGCAAAAATTGTTTCGAATATTGTATTGCATGCCTTAAGCGCGTAGGTATGTTCTACTAGCGCCCGAAAATCAAGATATCAACGTTTTGTCGCATAAAATCGTATCTAACAATCATATTGAACATATAAATGATTTAAAAATCACATTGTCAGAGAAATAAATGATTGTTGAACTTATTAATATTTATTTCTGTTATTGCTTTGTTTATAACGCGAAATTTTAATTTTAATTCTATAAAAGTCCAATAAGCAAACACCCATATAAAGAAAGCAAGTGCTACAATAGAAGAATATGGTAATTTATAGCACCAAATCCACCCCAGTCTATGCCTCGAGATGTGTAAGGACTTTGCTCGGAGTTTCTCCACGTGATATCATTCGTAATGGATATATCCGTAGTAGAACCAGAGTACTCCACATAGCCCAACAAATCAGCAAACTAAAGTAGTAAAGGTCCCGCCATATAGAAACAGAGAATCGATGAGGAAAAAAGATTCTCAAGTAGCAGTCTCTTACCGGTAAGCCAACTGTAGGGTGATGACTTGGTATTACATGCAAGTAGTAGATGGTGCAGGTGTTTACGTGGTAGGGCCATATATTTTAGTTAAAGCAGGTATGGGTTGGTTCGACCGGGGTGGGACCACGCTCTCACAGAATACCAGCGTAAAATAGCAGCTTAATGCTGCTTTGTTTCGTACGGTAAGTGTAGAGAACCGAAGACCCTTTTAACTGGAAACGAGGTATTCTATTTCAGTCCTCAGGGGTGACAACGCATTTGCATTTTAATTATTAATTGGAGATACATGTAAATGTCTATGGGCCACAGCATCCACTTACCATTAGGTGGACTGTGTGCTCGTTTGTCACCCTTATTCTATAAAAAAAGATGGCGTTCAACCGTGTTTTGTGGCATTGTTCAGCAGTAGACTTGTCAAGGGCTATATGGAAGAGGTCCGTTAGCAACGATCTGTAACAGGCTGGTAAAAAAAAAATTAGAAAAAGAACAAATACTATCAAGTTTTGTGAGCCTTTTTGCTTTTATTCAACACAGTGAAAAAGCCTTTCCAAGTCCAAATCCCGTCTAATTGTTGGGCTAATGGGTTAGTCTGCTCAGCCAGTTTGTAAAATCAAAACTAAAAAATATTTTTTAAAAAATCAAAGCATTTAAAATTAAGTACTTACGTTATGCTTTTCAATCATCTTAAGCTTAGCCATACTCATGTTACAGCGCATACCAAACATGATGCTGAACCCGAAACAGGCTAGCAGCGCCACGGTGTAACGCGCACTTAGGCAGGGGCACTCCGCTCGTATATATTTGTCTACGGAAATATTTCATTTTTGTATTACAACTTTTGTGGATAAATCTAACGATTTTAAACATATTAATTATTTACTTGATTTGAAGAAAATGTTATTTACGCACCTATTGGTCGTGGCGGCGGTCTCTCCGGTGATGGTGGCGTTTCGAGATCCTCGCCATCATACATTTGATCATAGCCCTTCTGTTCCACGTGGAAAGTCTCATATTGAGCATTTCTGTAACAAACATTAAGAACTGGTTGATTTCTATATTCATGTAAAATTACAACAGTTATGTTCGTATAAATAAGGAAATATTTTTCGTAACTTTAATGATGTTTTCATACTTTTCTTTCGAAAATTTAAAACCAGGTGCGGAAAAAATAACGACGCATCAGTAGTGTATATATTCACAAAAAGCATTTCGAAACACTCTCAAACCCCCCCCCCCCCCCCCCCCCCATAACTCTAAAACAATTAGATCTAGATCAATGATATTATAAAGGATTTTTATATATAATATCATTGATCTAGGTACATACTTTCCATCCTGCACGTTTAGTACATCCTAGACCATTTGACATTCCTATGGAGCCTATTATTTAGAGCGATTTAGCAACCATTAAGGTCTCAACTCTTATCGGCGAAGCCAACAACTGCGAACGTCTTTTGTACCAAACTTGGCCCCCTTTCACGTTTATGTTTTTGGTGGGATATTTTATGAGATTTAGAAGTGATTTTTTTTAAATAATAAATATCATGCTATTCTGTACTTGATGTAACAAAACTGACAGCCGCATGGCTCAGTTATCATCGTACCTAAATTGTATTCTGTAATGTCACAGGTATTTAATAAATTCTATATATTGAACTATACACAAAAGCCACGCACTAAAATAAAATGCTTTTCTTGTAAACCTTTTTTATTGTAAGGAAACAGAGGTCAACATTCGTTTGATAACTGGGCACAGGTCTCCTCTTCATTGGCTACATCTTATTTATAAAACTTGAGCGCGATCCTACTGTGCCCAGTGGGTGGCTGACTTTTTCCTGCTTCATAGGAACAGTGAACAGTCAGCTGAGGTACTCCAGACCGAATTAGTGAAGCAATAATAAGGGTTTGGAGTCTAGTTGTATTGAATTTTTTGCATTTCATCATTATTTTACACGTGGTAGAGCCATGCTGCCACTATATTACTGGTATAGTTGTAGCACAAATGGGTCGGCTCGACCGGGGAAAGATCACGCTCTCACAGAATACCAGCGTAAAATAGCAGCTCATGCTGCTGTATTTCGTATTGTGAGTGCAGATAACGAGAAACCCTTGGGCTCCCCTCCTATGGGCCACAGGAACCACTTACCATAAGGTGGACTGTGTGCTTGTTTGTTACCCTAATCCTATAAAATATAACTTTTTCAATATAAAAGACAACAAAAGGCGAAAAAAAAATCTAATAACAAAAATGCTTAAATATTTTAAGTAACGCGTTATAAGTTTTTAAATATATTTATATTTGTGCTCTATTAATACAGGTTGAATTTTTCAACTGGACGTGGTACCAAAAAGTGTAGGTTAAAGCAAAAATATTGGCTCGCGCGTGACTATATGATATTTTATTTCAATTTTCTCGATAATTAAAACGATCGACAAGGACGTATTTTGCTGGAGGAAAATGTGATTAAAATGTGTCGCCCGTGTTAATAGCGAGACATGCGAGATCGCACCTGTGTTACGTATCAAAGAAATTAGTATTTTACGAGCATATTATGCAGGTCTATTAATCTGGAAATGACGTTATTTCGTAACAATCCATGACACGTTATTGATTAAGACGACTAATAGCTTTGGTTAATTTTTTTTAAATAACGTATTACATTATTGCGTCAATTTTTTTTCAAACAGCTATATAAAACATTTGGATTTTTAATTATTTTGGGGTCACTGTAGAAGCGTGCTCGTCGCGACCCCTGCCAGCCCTTTTCAGGACTGCAATTCTACTTAGCTGCGCACCCATGTCAACGAGGGTTAGGGCGTCCCCCCAAGGCGACGCACACCAGCTCGTCCCCGTTGGTGTGAAATGCAGCGCGCAAAGCGGCGATGGGGACCGCCACCCGTCACGCACAGCCCGACACGGCGGAAGGTGGAGGACAGAGTGCAGAGTTGGCACGTGGAATGTTAGAGGAGGCATGAGAGATAAGACGAATGAGTTGATCGAAATAATGAAAGAAAGAGAATTAGATGTCGTGTGTATGTCGGAGACCAAACGGAAGGGCAGTGGTACTGAAGAGCTCCCTGGCGGGGCGTTAGCTCTATGGTCCGGAGTCCCGGAGAGCGAGAGCGCCCGCCAGGGAGTGGGGGTGCTGCTGTCGTCTCGGTTGGTCGATGTTATGACTGAATATAAGGTTGTGAACTCAAGACTTCTCTGGGTTCGCTTTAAATTGGGACTGACGAAGTTATTCCTTTTGGCTGTTTATGCGCCGGTAGCTTCGTCGTCCAGGGCTGAGCTGGAGAAGTTTTGGGAGAATGTAAGAGAAGTTCTAGATTTGGCTAGGGGAAACGAAAGAATTGTTGTATGTGGTGATTTGAATGGATGGGTTGGTACCGCTCGACCAGGGTTCGAGTCGGTGCTTGGAAAGTTTGGCGATAAAAGGGTTAATGATGCTGGCAAGCTTATACTGGCGGTATGCAAGGAAAAGGGTCTTCTTGTGACAAACACTACGTTTAATCACAAGAAGATCCATATGTATACTAGAGAAAGTAAGAATGAGAGAAGTATGATCGATTTGTTCCTGGTGGATGACCGACTGCGAAAACAGGTGATGGATACGCGAGTGTTCAGGGGTGCTGACCTGGGAACGGATCACTATCTAGTGATTACTAGATTTAGGGGTCTGTTCGCGGGTTGGCGCTACCGGACGGCAGTAACAGAACTACAGTCGGTCTGTCGCATCCGAAGCTGGAAGCTTCA
The DNA here is from genome assembly GCA_033319125.1 of Parnassius glacialis. Taxonomy (NCBI): domain Eukaryota; kingdom Metazoa; phylum Arthropoda; class Insecta; order Lepidoptera; family Papilionidae; genus Parnassius; species Parnassius glacialis. The sequence goes on along the minus strand of JAVANC010000010.1, from coordinate 25,768,465 downwards.
GGAAGCGGATACTAGGGACAAATATCATGCGAGGGTAGCCGAAAAGCTTGACAACATCGATGGCAGAAAAGAATGTGTTGAAAGAACATGGCAGAACCTTAGGGATGGAATGGTAAGTGCAGCGGAAGAAGTGTGTGGAACGATTAAAAGAGGCAGTAGTAAAAGAAGAGATGCATGGTGGAATGATGAAGTGAAAGAAGCTGTAAAGAAGAAGAAGAAAGCATGGTTAGACTACTTGGCCTCTAGTAATGATAAGGATATGAGAGAGAAGATGAACGAAAGATATAAGCTGCAGAAAGTTCACACGAAAGCATTGATTGAGGAAGTGCGTGAAAGGTGTAGAATGGAAGCGGACGAAAGGTTGTCGCACAACTTTAAGGAGAACTCCAAACTCTTCTGGAAAGAGGTTGGAAGGACCCGAAGTGGTGCGAAGGCCTTAAGAATGAACAAAGTGCTTTCGAGAACTAATGACGTCCTCTCAGAAAAATCGGACGTCATGCAGCGATGGAGCGAATTTTATAGAGAAATGTATGCGTGTGATGATCTTAGTGAGGGATCCGGGGATGACGTCGAGACTGGTACGCCAGACCCGGACCTCGATGACACTGAGGTCATCAGTATGAAAGAGATTGAACGTGCGATTCGAAGTTTGAAATGTGGTAAGGCTGCGGGACTAGACAGAGTTACTGCTGAAATGGTCAAGTATGGTGGGCCTCGCGTCTGGGACAGCTTTCATCTGCTGTGCAATTTGTGCTGGCGGACGGGGGATGTCCCGGATGATTGGCGATCCGCAGTCATTGTGCCTTTATATAAAGGTAAAGGTTCACATTTTGACTGCGGGTGCTATCGGGCGATCAGCTTGACCAGTTTAGCAAGTAAAGTTTACTCGAAGGTTTTGACACGTAGGATGCAAGAGAAATCGGAAAGATTTCTATGGGAGGCACAATGCGGATTTAGACCTGGAAGAGGATGTACGGATCAAATGTTTTCTCTACGCATGATCACGGAGAAGCTTCTGGCTGCTAACCAGAAGATTTTCTGTGCTTTTGTGGATCTTGAGAAAGCATTTGATAAGGTTGTAAGGAAGAAAATGTGGGAACTGTTGCCGGGGTATGGTGTGGATGGTCGATTGCTAAGGGCTGTGCAGTCACTTTACTGTGACTGTAAAGCCTGTGTGCGGGTAGGGCATGACCTGTCACCCATGTTTAGCGTCCAAACGGGCGTAAAACAGGGTTGTGTCATGTCTTCCTGGCTGTTCATACTGTATCTCGACAGCTGTTTACAGAAGCTGAAAGATAGCTGTTTGGGTGTGAAATTGGGTGACATTAAAGTAAATTGTCTGCTGTATGCTGATGATGCAGTGCTTATTGCACCATCAGAAGCAGAACTGCAGGCATTAGTCACGTGTATGAAAGAGGAATGTGAAATTAAAGGTCTCCGCTTGAATGCTAATAAAACTAAGGTTCTGGTATTTGAAAGGGACGAAGAGAGAACGAAGTGTGAAATATGGGTAAATCAGGAATGTCTAGAACAGGTAAATGAAATTGTATACTTGGGGAGTGCATTTAGCCGGGATGGAAGATGTGATTTAGATGTGGACAGGCGTGTCGCTGCCGGGAACAAAGTCAATGGTGCCCTGACTGCGTTAGTCAAAAGGCAAGGCGTAGTGAAGAGTGCACGCCTTGCAATACATAACGCAGTGTTGGTACCGACTTTGTTATATGGCAGCGAAACCTGGGTATGCCAGAAGAAGCATAAAAGCAAGTTGAATGCAGTGGAGATGCGATCTCTTCGTAAAATGTGCAGCGTCACCATGGCTGACCGAAAGCTAAACGAAGAGATTCACAATATGGCAGGTTTGAAAGATGACCTTATCACAAAAATTGATAAGGGCGTGCTTCGATGGTTTGGGCACGTTGAGAGAATGAGTGAAGACCGAATGGTGAAGAAAATATATAGCGCGAAAGTTAATATTAAAAGGTGTCGAGGTAGACCGAGACTAACTTTCGAAGACCATGTGAGCAAATTGCTCGAAGAGGGGAGGGTCAAGAGTACTCGGATACCTAGACGTGCATGTATGAAGAAGATAATGAATCTGAAAGAAGCGAAAGAGGTATGTAAGGATCGTGACACTTGGCGATCTGTTCTCTCTGGCTACCCCGTCAGGGATTGTGCGTGACGATAAGTAAGTAAGGATTTTTAAGACAAATAATACGATACCTTAATTGTTGAAATCCATCCAGCCGTTTGGAAGATACGAGGTAATAAATAAATTTGCAAACACATATAAATACGCGCGAAAATCATAACCCTTCCTTGGCAATCGAGTAAAAATAGTTTTTAACAAAAATTAAAAGCCGATTTTGTAGAAAAAAAATACAGTCGGCGCTTAATTTTATATTAGTATATAGAAGAATTTCAACCCCGACTTTAGAAAGCGAAATTTTTATTCCTTTTAGTTTCTTGAAAGCAGCTTCTACTTTTTGTTAATAGTTTTTTTTCGTTTTCGTTACATTAAAATTTTATTCCCTATTTCTATACTTTTAGGGGTGCAATTTTTCTCCAAATTTATATGGAACCACCCCTGAAATATAACCTATTTAGTGAAAAAAAAACTTGCAGTCGAATTGTGAACCTCCTCTGTTTTAAAAATTGGCTAAAAAGCTAGAAGTGAGTAGTCACCGGTGAAGAAATATCTCAAAGCCTTACTTTCATAGCATTAGCGTCGATATTTATTCGTCAAATAAATATGTAAAACCGTACAGTGTCGGTAGTCGAGGGATGCAGGTCGCTCCGGGCCGTACTTTATGGCAATCTATGGGGGAAGCCTTCAGCAGTAGACTTGTGTTGGGTTGTAGTGAGTGAGAATGAGTAAATTACAATAATAGTATCTGTAAATTAGCGGTATTAATATGTTAATCTGTATGCACCTAAATTAAATTGTAAATAAAGTCAAACGATTGAATCACCATCATTACAGTCTTTCACAAGTCCACTGCTGAACATAGACCTCCCCAAGGAATGCTATAAAACACAGTCCTGAGCCACCTGCATCCATCGATTTCCTGCATGTCTTACCAAGTCGTCACTCCATTTAGTGGGCGAATGCCCTACACTTCGTCTACCGGTACGAGGCTGCCACTCGAGAACCTTCTTTCCCCACCGGTTGTCGGTTCTTCGAACTATATGGCCGGCCAATTGCCACTTCAGCTTACTAATCCGTTGAGCTATGTCGGTCACTCTGGTTCTAGTGCGAATATCCTAATTTCTAAGTTTATCACACAGATAAACCCCGAGCACAGCGCTCTCCATAGCTCGCGGAGCGACTTTGAGCCTCCTTGTACGGCCAGCAGTGAGGACCACGTCTCAGATCCACAAGTCAACACTGGCAACACGCACTGGTTGTACAATATCGTTTTCAGGTTTTGAGATATACCTGATGAGAGGATATGTCGTAATTTCGCGCTGCCCTGCCGAGTTAAATCCGTCGATTGACCTCTCGGTCGAAGTTGAATTTACCTAGTCGGAATATTTGTCCCGGGTAAATATACTCGACAACAACTTCGAGCTTAGTGCTCCCAACAACTACCAGCATAGGTGTGACATGGACATGTCACATAACACATGTTAATCTTAAGACCTATCCGTTGGGAGACACCGTTGAAGTCCTCCAGCGATTCTACCATAAGGACTATATCGTCGGCTAATCGAAGGTGAGTGATGTACTGGCCATTGATGTTAATACCGTATCCTTTCCAGTCCAGTAGTTTAAAAACGTTTTCCAATGTAACGGTGAAGAGTTTCGGGGATATAAGGTCACCTTGCCTTACACCTCTCTGCAGTTGGATAGATTTCGTACTCTGGTTCTATAATCGCAAAGCCATCGTAGCCCTACTGTATAAACACTTCAGCACTTCGATATACCGCCAGTCAACTTGGCACCACGGAAGCGACTGCAGCACCGCCCAAATTTCGACGGAATCTCAAAGTCCACAGTAGACACAAGGCAAAGTGGAAGATTGTACTATTCGTTCTTCTTTACAATTTATCGAAGGGTGCGTATGTGGTCTATGGCACTAAAACCTTTTCGGAAACCGGCTTGTTCGGGAGGCTGGAAGTCGCCAAGTCTGCTTGCGAGGCCATTCGTAATGACTCTCGAAAACAGCACGTAGACGCGGTTCAGAAAGGAAATTGGGCTGTAGTTCTTCAAGAGAGCGTTATCGCCTTTCTTGAAGTACAAGACCACCACACTTTTGCTCCACGCCTCCGGAGTAGTCCCACCATGGAGGACGGAATTAAAGAGCTTCTGAAGGACTTCAGAAGCTCTTTACTAACGGTTTTCCATCCACTTTCAGTAGCTCCGCTGTAATTCCATCATCGCCTAGGACCTTGCCGGTTTTATGGTGCTGGAGAGCCATTTTAATCTCGTTCAGTCTGACGTCCTGGATGTCATCGGAATAGTGTCGAATAAGACTTGCTCTTGGATCGTTACTCACACCTGCGTCTGGTTCCAAGGATGATGTGTACAGCTGCCCATAAAACCTCTCAATCTCACTTAAAATCTTAGGTGTCCCGGAAACGATGCTGCCACACTCGGTTTTCAACTTTGACAGTTGGCTCTTTCAGGCAAACAGATCTCTGGCAAAGACTTTGGAGCCTTGGTTAGATCGCTACTTCAATACAAGCTATATTGAAGTCGCGTAAGTCCTGCCGCATGCATTTGGAGATATGTCTGTTCAGTTGTCTGTATGCTGTCAAATCTGTTGAAGACTGCAGCCTCATTTTACGTCTAACAGCCATGAGATTAAGAGTGTGATCGTACAGTTTTTGTGCTCTTCTGTGGCAGATCTTGCAGAACTTAGCTCCGACCGCATAGACACTTTCCACGAACTTGACATTCACATTGTCCACTGCATTGCAATCTTCTAGGCACTGAAAACGGTTTTGTAACTGGAGCTGTAAGGTTTCGGGACTTTGGATTCGAGCATGAGGGGGACGAAACCTCTCCAACTTAACGTTTAAGTTCAATGTGCCTCTAACCATTCGGTGATAGCTACTAGTTTTCACCCTCGTGATCACTGAGGCATCACTAAACAGTTGTCGTCTGTTCATCATAATGAAGTCAATCTCATTTTTTGTCGAACCCCGGGGCTCGACCAACGCCACTTTCTGTGAGGTTGCTTCTGGAAGAAAGAGTTCATCATAAAGAGGCCCTCTTTCTTCATGAAGTCGGTCAGCTATTGGCCCCTTGGGTTCCGTTGCCCTATTCCAGATTTCCCTACTTTCAGCTCACCTCTATTGTGCCTAGTTTTGCGTTGAAGTCTCCCATTAACACCGTGTAGTGAGTTTTGGAGGAATGCATGACTTTAGAGATATCCTGATACAATTTCCTCCACCTCCTCATCTGGATGTGCCCAGGTTGGTGCATAAACCTGTATGACCTTCAACGAATACCGTTTGGTGATTCTGAGTATAAGGTACGCAACCCTCACTAACACACTCCCAATCTTTACAACATTGTTAACGAAAAACGGACGATAAATCCGACACCTCCTTGGGACAGATAGTCGCCCTCCCGGTGGTAGAACAAGTTGTTGAATTCGAGGATTACCGAGTCCTCCCCCGCTCTTCGGACCTCAGATAATCCTATAATATGCCAGCGTAACTCATCTATCTTTTCTTACAACTCCAGCATCTTCTCGTCAATACTCAGGGTGCGTGCAATGTATGTTGTCAGGTAGAGTCATTTTAGGTGGTAACCGAACCTCCACCGGAGATTCTTAGTACCCTCTGCTCCGCCGTTACCATGGTCGACACCGTAGCCAGAAATAGCGGGGCCGCCGGTCACTGGGGGTCGTCTCTTCGTAACTTTCATTTCATGGGGGATATTTGCCATAGTTGCCACGCTTGCGAGCGGGTTGGCAACCGCAGTTTTTTTATTGTAATCTTGCTGTTATCAGGAAGATGCAGCTGCCCATCTTCTGCCCGTTTCCCACTGTCGCCACGTACGACACCCACTACTATTACTACACGGCTACTACACGGCAATGAAACATCGTCTCATTAATGCGGTTGAATACTTGATTTTAATTTAAATTTAATTCTCTTTGAATTTTTCCTCTTTCTTTTACTCTTTTCTTTATAAGCCCGAAACAGTTGACTGCTGTATAGCGGACATTGCCACAGTAGAGGAGATTTGCCATAATCGTCAAGACTTGCGGGCAAATTGGCAATTGCAGTATTCGGATCTTTCGCGCTTTTTACAAAGTCATCTCTTACGATACCCACGAGAAAATACGAGGTGATGGATTATTTTATTTCGCCGCCTCACGATAGGGTTTTCAAGATACTGCTTTAAATTTCACATCATCTTACCTACGGATGTATAATTTTGGCCAGCCAGACACTGCGACACGATGTCTAGGTCCTGTATTTTTACAGATCCCTTGATATGTATTAAATTCTTGCACAATAAAATTACCATTACAGAATCACTAATCAATACGATTCTAAAAAATATTTAAGAGCTCATATTAAAAAAAAAAATATTTCATAATATTTTCACACATACTGAGACGATGTTTCTTCGCTATGCTAGGATCCGATAGATGGCGCTGAAGTCAAGATATAAACAAATTCTGTATTTATGGACTAAAGTGATTCAATACTTACAATCAAAGAGAATATCTTACAATATATTTTGGTTTACTACTAACAAAGAAAATCAAAAAACCTTGGCCTGAAATCGGGCGCAGAGGTCGAGTGAATAAATTTTATATTATTTAATGAGGTGCGATGAATAAATTTTGTATTTATAGTCTACAACTCTATACAGAATGAATTCAGAGTGAAACTCTTCGGCCTCTTTCGGACAGGGCAGAACAACATCTGCCGAACCAACTAGTGTAAAACCTAATTAAGCATGTGACCTTAATTCATGTTTTAGAAATATAATTAATATTAGAATTCTAAGGATGCGTAAATTTCACAAGAATCCCACAACACTTGTACAAAAGAGAGCCCTAAATTTTTTTTAATAAGCTTTTAATTACACGTAGACCAAACGAAATGTCATGTGTTAAAATACTTTATAGTTATCAGCACACCATATGGTATAATTTTATCTTGAGAGTCATGAATACAGTTACATTTACAGCTAGTAATGTTTATGATTTTCTTTTAATGAAAAATTATTTCAGATTTAAATATTTAATGCGTGGAAACAAATTACACATCATACAATTCTAATAAATAATACTTGCTTTTATAAAAAAAACGCTCTAATGTCTTAAAGCATTCTCTCCCCGTCAATAATGATAACGGATAAAAATCATAGATACCATATTATAATTTCGCTCATGTACTATATCGCCGCCTACCACCCGTAGACAGTCATGAAATCAAGGTTACTGGTGTGTAAATTCATTTTTCCGCTGACAAAAGTAATAAATGTGGCTATCTGTTCACTCTCCCCATTTAAACGCCGCTGGTAATGAATCGTTGCATAAAAGGCATAACCAAGTGGAAACGACGCGCGACGCTGGTGCCCCCTACGCCCGGCGTCCCCGCGTTAATGCGTTTAGGTCTGACTGGACGGGACACCGCGTCAACAGTTACATCAGTCGGGGGATTGTTGTGCCATTATTGCCATATCCGTACGCTACAAGCACTTATGATATTACTTAAAACCAACAAGGATTTTATTTCAAATTCAATGTTAAACTCATCATCATAAAATATAGAATAGAATAATAAGAATAGAATATTTTTTATTCAATATAGATTACATGTGCCGGCGGGGATCGAACCCAGGTTGCTCGAGTACTGTGACGCTTGTGAGCGCTAACCATCTGAGCTACCACGGCTCGCCACCTGTATCCATCGACTTTCTACATCTCTTACCAGTTCGTCATTCCATCTGGTAAGAGGTCGCCCTACACTTCGCTTACGGTACGAGACTGCCACTCGAGAAACTTTCTTCTTCATCGATTGTCGGTTCTTCGAGCTATATGGCCGGCCCATTGCCACTACAGCTTACTGATCCGATGGGCTATTTCGGGTACTCTGGTTCTACTTTTCTTTTTATAGGATAAGGTGACAAACGAGCACACAATCCACCTGATGGTAAGTGGTTGCTGTGACCCATAGACATCTACAAAGATCTCAATAAAGAATCAAAATGCAGATGCGTTATCACCCGTGAGGAATATGATGGAATGCCTCTTTTCCAGTAAAAGGGTCTCCGGTTCTCTACATTCACCATACGAAACACAGCAGTGTTAAACTGCTATTTTACGCTGGTATTATGTGAGAGCGTGGTCCTTCCCCGGTCGAGCTGATCCATGCGTGATACAACTATACTACTAATATAGCTACAGCTTGACTCTATCACGTATAGAACTGCGGATACCCACATTTCTATCACGCAGAGAAATTCTAAGAGGGCTATACTCGGATAGCCCTCTTCGTAGCTCGCTGAGCGACCTTAAGTTTTATCAAACAAAACATTGGTTAATTTTAATTGCATGTAAAAAGACTTCATCATACATCGATAGTTGAAAATTACATGTTACCACTATGCAGGTACACTCTTAAATAAAAAATATCAGCAAAAGCATCTATCAGTAACTATCTTCAGAAATAATGTTCATTATCATTTATTTATAGTAGCATGATTAATTGTTCATTACTGTAAGTATTTATAATAAATAGTTTAAATACTTAATTTAACAATTAAGTAATTACTATTTACTATGCTATATGGTATTTCACCACTAACTTTGCCTTTGTAATTCACTGTCAGGCGCATGTTTTCCTGAATGAGAAAGTTTCAAACGCCGACTGCAACAAATGGTTTCTAAATATTTAAATGTAGCTAAGAATTATAATGTTTAATTAGGTTAAATTTTATAACACATATTTCATATAAAGAAAATAAAATAAAAATAATAATTGGATTTTTAAAACAATCGTAGTAGAAAGGCTAAGCGCTTGACGTACATTTTACCGTACGAAAGCCACCCGGGCTCAATCCACAACGGCATCAATGAAACTGTTAATTGCAATTTTGGGTACTGACAAACTTTAATTACGAAGTGTTCGGCAATGAAGAAAAACATTGCAGGGATACCTAAGGAATAAAATATTTCAAGTACCAACAACGCGGCGTACTAAGTAAAAAACATTGCAGGGATACCTAAGGAATAAAATATTTTAAGTACCAACAACGCGGCGTACTCAGTAATGAGGGGAGGCCTGTTCGCAGTAATACACGTATGTATCGATGGTGAGTTTAATTTCTTCTTCTTTATCGACCGGTAAAAGTCCATTGCTGGACATGGACCACTCCTGCTGTAGGGATGATTCACCTTAATCGTCACGCTCGGTAGTTGGATTGACGATTGTCGTGTCATACGTCTGCACCTTTCACGCTGCTGCCCGTCTCCGGTATGGGTGTTTTATGTCTGACGTAAACGAGATGGTATAACCGTTACCTTTCGGAAGTCATATGATTTTTTTAGCATTTCCCACAGTCGACCACCTCTGGTAAAATAAATTATTTTAATTTAAAGTCTACTCATAGCCGTATATACACAAACGCATTAGGGAGTAGTGGATAACATTTAAGTAACTAAATATTTTAAGTAAGCTTGGATTTAAATAATGATCTGTCATTAGTTTTTTGAATGACTCAATACAATAAGTAATAGCACGTAAAATGCAAATGTATGAAATTTAGGTACTAACGTTACTTTCAAAAAAGTTATCTGTTCCGATAGAACGTTCCCCTCGCTCGGTACGTTCAGTTTATTGTACCGCTAATGCACCCCAAGCACGATGCCTGTTATTATGTGATGTAAGTTAAAATGGTGTAATTATTGTTTTGTCACAGTAAATCTACACCCCATAATGTATACTATAATTAGTTTTGAGTCCTATATCTAATTATTAATATTATGTCTTATATTTTTCTTTTGTGTTCTTCATTTAAACATTCTTTTAATATTTTTTCAACTGTATACAGTACAGGCCATACGAGTTTGCGCACCAACGTTTTTTTTCTTTGAGGTGAAGGAAATATATGAGGATATCTCAAGAGTCATGCATTTTTCAAATGCATTGTTTAAAACTCACTATATGGTGTTAATGGTGGACCACAGAAATTAGACCTGGTCAAGACCCGACGGTTCGACAAAAAATCAGACTAATTCATTCAATTAAGACGTCCAGATGTCGCCTGTCACGACAAAAATGGGACGATATTCGTTAATGGATTCTCCTATGCCGTTACTACACAGCGAATATTAATATATTCTGACATCAATCTAAAAAGAATTTGAAAAAACACAGACAGTTGCGAGTACGTTAAAAATTCACAGTTAAGCTTTATATCAAAAGAAAATCGAAGAAAAATTTATTGATGAGACTAAACGTTTAATTTCGAGTCGTTCCATGCAAGTTTTCTCGGCTTTTCGAAGACAGAAGTCCTGAATCAGACGTGAAGAGCAGGGTGCGAGCTCTGGGGGTGTATTGCGTAGATCACAATATGCACTCGAACATTCCCCACTATGAATACCTATAGTACTCAGAGAGGAATGCTAGGACTTCTTAATTAATTAATTAAAGCCCGAGAAATAAGTGGGTCTTTATTAAAGCCGCCTATTGTTTTGTATATCAGTTTGATGACTTGTTTCAAGTCTTGCACTTTTTGCCATCAAGTAATTCTATATCATTACAGCCTAGTAAAGTCCACTGCTGAACAAAGGCCTCCCTCATAAATTGTCTCACAAGAGGAATATTTGCCATAGTCGCCACGCGTGGCAAGAATAGAAAAATAAGCCTAGAAGATATGAGGTAGTGGATATTCTTACACCATCACTACACCTAATTCTCCTTCCACGGTAATTGTTTATTTTTGCTAAGAATTTTAAATAATATTTTTTTACTAGAAATAGAGATAATAAATTACTTTTTTATCGTTAAATAACACATGGCTTCTTTATTTTGTATATATAAAATGTGTATAAATGCAAAATATTTCCTTAATAATATTTTTTAAAGTTCAGCCCTGTAAAGAACGTGGAGGGGAGGGTAGCTATTACACCCTACGAAGCCCACCCTCTCTAATTGATTTACAATTGTCGGATAAATTTGTTTCCCGACTACCCCGTGATCGCGAATGCATGTCTGGCATACAATATATTATGAACAATAAGTCATTTCTATGGCGAAAAAATTTTCACATTTTAAAATTTCTTATTAATGAACTTTTGAAAAATGTTTATGTATATGTTAGTAAAGAAATGAGTAACGAAGATAAAGGAAGGATTGCATCTATGAAGAGGCATCGCGATTTAAGATCATATATACATCTAGGGATTAGATTTATTCTTCAGCATCATCAGCCCGTCACAGTCCGTAGCTGAATACGGGTCTTAACGTTGTAAAGAGGATGTGTTGTAATCCCAACGCTTGGCAGGCGGGCTTGCGATCGCATTACCAAAAAACGACGCATTTCTCATTTCTGTTCTACTACAATAATATAACAAAATAGCTCTCAGACCATCTGACTATATTTCAATCGTACAAAATAAAATATTTATAACGTCATTGGTCCAAATGTTTTTTAGGATCATTATCATCTCAAACAATTTACAGCTCGCTTTTTTTATAGAATTAGGGTGACAAACAAGCACACAGTCCACCTGATGGTAAGTAGTTGCTGTGGCCCATAGACATCAACATCGATCTTCGTTTGCGAATTAAAATGCAGATGCGTTGTCAGCCATGAGGACAAAGATAGAACGCCTCTTTTCCAGTAAAATAGGTCTCCGGTTCTCTACACTCACCATAGGAAACACAGCAGCATTAAGCTGCTATTTGACGTTGGTATTCTGTGAGAGCGTGGTCCTTCCCCGGTAGAGCCGACCCATTCGTGCTACAACTATACTATTAATATAGTTGCAGCATGGCTCTACCACGTAAAGCCATAGTAATAGCTAATAATACTAATAGGCTTTTCTTTCTTTCCAATGTTCGTAATAGCTATAATTTGAATTTTCTTCTCATTTCCTATCTAATGTATTATTACATATAATCGCTGTTATGTATTAGATTTGTGTCAATAAAATTGACAAGATATGTATTAAAAAAAAATCATCCAATTCATGCAAGTCCATAGTAACTTCATCATTTGAAAAAATTTCCCTACTGCATTTATTAAATGCAAAAGCTAATTATTTTTCCACAAGCAACAAAATGTCTATTTTTTTTTATAGGATAAGGGTGACAAACGAGCACACAGTCCACCTGATGGTAAGTGATTGCTGCGGTCCATAGACATCTACATCTATCTTCTATTACAAATCAAAATGTAGATGCGTTGTCGCCCGTGAGGACTAAGATGGAATGCCTCATTTCCAGTAAAAAGGGCCTCCGGCCACCTGCACTCACCAAGCGAAACGCAGAGGTAAACCTCTACTTCACGCTGGTTTTCTGTGAGGTCGTGGTACCACCCCGGTTCGAGCCGGCCCATCCATGCGACAGCAAAAGCCGCCGCGTGGCTCTACCACTGTTAAAACCTCTACCTATTTTATTAGTACTATTATGCATAACTCGAACTGAACTAAACTTGTCAAAATACAATATTTACAAGGACATATCTCGGTCTATTAATAACATCGGAGGTGAAAATAAATCAACCGAACGATCTCACATTTCGACACTGGGAAACATAATAGAGTTATGACAAAAATGGCGAAGTAAGCTAAGAAATATCACTTGGTGAACCCGAGACGCTTGTTAGCGTCTCCTTCTTTATTTATGGGCAGATTTATTTTATGACCGTGGATACAGACCAAATCCGATGAGGAAGTTTGCGAGTGAATAAAATTATTATTCGTTTGATTTTATCAATACTAACGAAAATTTTATATTTATAAATATACCTACATCTTAAAATATACATCTTTCTTCGGTTATCATTATTGAATAATCTTCAATAAAGATGATGATTTAGACAATTTTTGTAAATAAATTTACAAGAAATAACAGTTCATCAATTCTATTAAATAAATCAATTAAAAAATCTATCAATTCATAATGAGTGTCTACATATTATGCAAAATAGAAAGCAAAGATGGAAGTAGCCAAATTATCATGACCAATGTGAAAAAATATAAATGCAATTTAAGAATGAAAGTGTTCAAAAAATGAAATTCTATTTCCTTATTGAGTTTATGAAATATCAAAAAAAATGAAGGCAAACAAAACAGCGTGTCGTATTTGCGATGATATTTGGTTCGTAGATTCTTATTCTCTTTGTAGGGGTCTAATCTGCCCGCTCGAGGGATTCTCACGTTCTGGATCGACCTCTATTGTTTCTTGATTTTCCTAGCTCACAATGTTCCTGCCAGTTTTGTTATACGTACATAAAATGTGACAATAAGACTACAACTAAAAATAACTTCTATTGCAATATTACTATTTACAGTAGTAATATACTACTTACAGTAGTAATATTGCAATACAAATAGGTAGTACTACTAACAGTAGGAGTTACTGTAATTACGAAGATGTGATTGTAGTAACTTTTTAGACTATTATTTTCTAATTAATATTATATAATTATATAATAATTAATATTAATAACATACTTGGAGGTCTGTGTTTCAATATCCGCGAAACATTTTAATACTTTTTTTATGTAGAAGAGTTATGATCTAAGCATTGTGGCTGTATGTAGTTCGATCGGATTAGGACCTTCTAATACCAGAGTGAAATAATAGCATAATGCTGCTCTTTATTATCGTTTTCTATAGCAAAAATATCAACGCACTAAAACTAATATTTACGTCGTTAGCTTCACGAGTATCCATGGTGGATCTTAATTCAAAAATAAGTTCGCCATTTACATGCCAAGAAGAAGAAAATGAGTATTAAAAAATAAAAAAATATGCCACTCAACTCGATTTCAGGCTTAATGCATTAAGTTATTGTCAACCGGCTGCTGCTAGGTTGTCATTCCACCTTGCTCTCAGAAGAGGTTTTGTACAACCTTAAATTCTACAACGAAATATGTTAAATCGTTGACCACCTATATCCGTGGTTGTAGAGGAAGAACTTTTTATACTGCGAACCATTTAAATCGTAGGTTCAAATCCGAAATTCAAATCTAGTCCTGAAACATTTTCCTCTCCGTTTTATCTTACATTGCAATTTATTTTAGTTTCTTTCGGAAAGGAAAACTTTTATACTTCATAATATATAAATCGTAACAATAAAAACACGTTTACACCAGAACTCGAACTGTAAGTGATGTCAGCAAGCTTTCTGTAGGCTGTAAATAAATTGAAGTAACACTCGAAGAAGGAAGATCCTAACAAATCCCCGTTTAATCCCGGTAAGAGCGTTTTGAAATCCAGGTTAGTTGTAAATATCAATTACGCAAATACCCGGGCTTAGGGTGTAATGCTTTTCACGGGGCACGAATGAATTGTATACGTTTAAGGGTGAGAAGAGTGATAAAATAAAACGGTCGCTTCAATAATGTAATGTAATTCAATTTAACCCAGTTTCTGAAGACTGAATTTAAGAGAATAATATGTACTATACTGCAGTCTTTCATTTCTATACTCAACGTAACTGGAATTTGCTTAAAACAAATAAACTATGCAGTGCCGTAAATTTATTTTGCTGTTACTGTACTGTACCTATACGAGTGATTGTTATTTATATGTGCCTATATGAGTCCAACTTCGACCGTGAGGTCAATCGACGGATTCAACTCAGCTGGGCATCGTTCGGGAAACTATGACACATCTTCTTGTTAGACATACCTCAAAACCTGAAAACGAAATTGTACAACCAGTGCGTGTAGCCAGTGATGACTTACGGATCTGAGACGTGGTCCTTCACTGCTGGCCGTATGAGGAAGCTCAAGGTCGCTCAGTGAGCTATGGAGAGGGCTATGCTCGGAGTTTCTCTGCGTGATAAACTTAGGAATGAGTATATCCGCAGTAGAACCAGAGTAACCGACATAGCATGCCCAACGGATTAGTAAGCTGAAGTGGCAGTGGGCCGGTCATATAGCTCGAAGAACCGACAACCGATGGAGAAGAAAAGTTCTCGAGTGGCAGCCTCGTAACGGTAGGCGAAGTGTAGGGCGACCCCGCCCCCCCACTAGATGGAGTGACGACCTGGTAAGACAAGTCGATGGATGCAGGTGGCTCAGGAACGTGCTTTGTGGCATTCCTTGGGGGAGGCCTATGTTCAGCAGTGGACTTATGAAAAGCTGTAATCATGATGATGAATGATGATGCGAGAGCATTAACTTCTTGCTCTTATAATAGTCTTTTATGTCGTCGCGGACGCAATAATTTTTTAACTCTTCTAAGCCATCCCATCTAATGGTAAGTGGCGATGCAGTATCTGTCTGTAATTTTGAATGAATTGGCTTTTGTTAAGCTCGGGGGTTAATCCAATGCTATTAAGACATTATATAGTAATAACTGAATAGATCAAGTCGATGCTGGGCGGGTCACTAGTTCGAAATAAAAACAGTTGCTTTTTAAAAAGCTTTAAAGCAAAAAATGCGTTTTTCAGTCCACAGTTGCTTTCTGATGCTCTGCTTGGTAAACATGGTTAGAAGATTTGCCTAATTTGGTGGCTGCAGATCTGTCTATGAAATTAAAGATTTACATTTTGGAATTGATTTTTCGTCATTAATCGGTCGGCATAGCCTATTCTCAATCAACAGAGTCTACCACATGCATTCTAGATTGTTATTAAAATGAAATGAAATGAAAATTATATTTATTTTTCCATAATATACAGATGGGTCTGTTAATTTGGAGTCTAAGGTAGGGTATTCCTGTATATCAGGACTCCTGGTGTATCACAGGAGTGTATGCGTGTGTGCGTGCGTACGTGCGCGCGCGCGTTGTATGTGTGTGTGTGTGTGTTTGTATGTGTGTGTGTTTGTATGTGTGTGCGAGTGTGTGTGTGTTTGTATGTGTGTGCGAGTGTGTGTGTGCGAGTGTGTGTGTGCGAGTGTGTGTGTGTGTGTGTGTGTGTGTGTGTGTGTGTGAGAGAGAGAGAGAGAGAGTGAGTGTGAGTGTGAGAGTGTATGAAAACTTACATTCATACAAAGCTTTTGAATAGATGTTTAATAATGAACTTATTTTGTTGTGTAAATAAGGAGCGAGAAAGTAAGGTTGTCTTCTGAAATAGGCTGTATTATGTCTCATATTATTAGATATTCTACTGTTTCTTCGCTTCTTATCAATAAACTTAGGGTCATAGGTTAATTCTTTATGCTCGCGCAATGTTAAGTGTAATATGAATAGTTGTCTTACCGTCATTTTACTGTGTTTGTACAGACTGAGTGTTGAGTATCGGTAAGGCATTCTTAGCATTACTTTAAGAAGAGATCTCTGTGCTCGTCACTTCTTAATAATTTTAGTTTTGCACGCTCCACCCCAAATAGAGATGCAGTAGCTTAAGATCGATTGAGCTAGGGCTAATAAACCGTCTTCAACGATGTCAATTTGAGTACATTTCTAAGTTTTTTAAAAATCCATATCAGGTTACGTGTTCTTGCAGATAGAAGATCCAATTGTGTATTCCACGAAAGTGTTTCATAGATTTGAACACTTAGATATTTAAAACAGCGAGTTTTTTGTAATGGTAGACAGGATCAAGCTGAAGAGTGTACGTTATTACAATTATGCATTTCTAGAATTAAGTCTAGAATTAAGTACTGTTTGTCTGTGTAGATTTATGTATAGAGAATGTATGAAACCAGAACCAGGATTTTTGAATGTTATTTTTAGGGTTCCGTACCTCAAAAGGAAACAAAACGCAACCATTATAGGATCACTTTGTTGTCCATCTGTCTGTCAAGACCCTTTTTCTCAGGAACGCGTGGAGGTCTTAGGAGGCTTGTGGAGGAGGAAATTCATATCAAATACTCAAGTCTATTGTCCCTTGGAGCTCTGAAAAAATCAAACTTCTAAGCCAACGCAATCAAAAGATACAGCCGTTTATGCCGCAAATTTTCGTCATCGAATCAAAACCTACAGGGTACTTCCCGTGAACTCAGGATCTTGAAATTTGGTACGAAGCAACGTTTCATAGCACAGATAAAGGAAAAATTGCAAAAAGCATAAATTTTTAGTTACATCATATAATAAAAATATTTTTAATAATTTTAAACTTATATACCTACGGATTTGTTCGGAACCCTCGGAGCGCGAGTCCGACTCGCACTTGACCGTTTTTTTTTTATATACGAGTGAGCAAATGAGCATTCGGCTCACCTGATGGTAAGTGACTACCGCCACCCATGAACAACTGCAACACCAGGGGTATTGCAGATGCGTTGCCGGCCTTTTAAAAGAGTAGGCTCTTTTCTTGAAGGTCCCTAAGACGTATCAGTCCGGAAAAATTACTGGTGATATTCGATTCCACAAGGAAGGTGTGCGAGGAAGAAACCTTTTTCTAAATCGTGCAGTGGTGAACCGCAAATCATTCAGATGGTATGAGTGGTATTTTGAGTACTATCGCGATGTGCAATGGTGAAATTGAGCAGCTGGAATTAGTCCGAACCATTCCTCTGAGCACTCCTCGTGGTAGATGCGATAGAATACGTAAAGATATACAACATCTCTTCGCTGCGCCAGTGAGTCAAGCCGATCAGAAAGAGCTCGGTCGCCGACGATTCCAATCGCTCTGCGCTGGATGCACTCAAATGGAAGGAGCTGGTACTGGGGAGCCCCGGCCCAGAGATAGAAATAGTATTCCAAGTGCGGCTGTATCTGCGCCTTGTAAAGTTGCAGCAGTGTACCGGCATGAAATACTGTCCCGCTCTGTTAAGCGCTAAAAGGCTCTTATGTAGCAAGAAGTATGTTTGATTAAGTCCTTTTTGCAGTAATTGAACGTATTTCAGTCCTAGTCGCTCCCTGGAATATAATTGCAGTGTCATCTGCGTAAGAAAAAATGATTCCATTTGATGGTATATATTGGCAGAGTTCATTTATGTAAATCAAGAAGAGACTTGGGCCATGAACACCACCCTGCGGTACTCAGCAGGTGATGAGTAAGGGACTGCTATCTAATATAATCACCTATTTGTACGGATTGGAATTTATTATTTAAATAGTCTTTAAAATGTGAAGGGGTAAGCCACGTATACCAATTATTTCCAACTTATTTATTAATATG
Organism: Parnassius glacialis; assembly: GCA_033319125.1. Taxonomy (NCBI): domain Eukaryota; kingdom Metazoa; phylum Arthropoda; class Insecta; order Lepidoptera; family Papilionidae; genus Parnassius; species Parnassius glacialis. The sequence continues at coordinate 25,750,243 of JAVANC010000010.1, read as the reverse complement.
TCAGTAGATACTGTGTCGAACGCTTTAGCTAAGTTCAAAAAAACACCCTACGCATTTAAGGCCATTATCTAAATTTTCTGCAACATAAGAGGTGAGATGTGCAACTGCATCTTCTATAGATTTGTTGTGTTGAAAACCATATTGCGATTTGGAGAGGGTCTTTTCTTGCGTAAGATATATCACTAAACGAGTGTCTAAAAGCTTTTCAAGTTCTTTTGACAACATAGTCAATACTGAGATTGGACGATAATTTTGAATATAGTCTCTGCTTCCATTTGTATGAAATGGATGTATTATTGAAATTTTCAAAGAAACATTAAATATGTGTGTTAATATAGGACAAATGTCGTCTTTTATACGTTTTAGGAAAGCTACAGGTATATTGTCGCCTCCAGAAAGAAAAGAAAGTTAAGGAGCAGTGCCTCGACTTCCGCTGTATCTCTTTCGATCAAAACGAACGATTCTAAATGGGACGAAATTTTAATATTGCACTTTATTTTATTTACGTCAATTGTATCATGAATTTTATCAGCGAGCTTTTGGCCAGTCTTGACAAAGTACTCATTTACTTTGCTTACAGCTAACAATGCATTACCTGCATATACGAGTACATTCAAGAGTTCTTCAGCATGGTTTTAATTTTCTACGGTATCGGTAATTTTACGAATTGCTTTCCAGGTTGGTTTGGGATTCTTACATTAGTCAATCTCCGACTTTACGTACTTTTCTTTAAAATGATGTAAAAGGTCCTTACAGAAATTTCTTATCTGTTGTAAATATTTAGTACTTCGTGACTACGTTCAGTCACTGTGGCGTTTTGCTTTTTGTGAAGAGCATCACGATGTGAGATGCATCTAAGTAAGCCTAAAGTCATCGAAGGCTTTAAGATATGCTTTCTATTAGGGGCTTTACGAACTGTAGAATTTGCCTCTGTGGATTCTTTTATATATTTTATTAGTAAGTCAATTACTACATTAGGGTCATTAATATCTAAAATATTTAAGAGATCGCAGTTCTTAAAATTATTTGCAGCATTTTCGTAGTTGAATATTTTTTTATTTATGAGAATTACATTTTTTTGGTAACGCAAAATTTAAAAAAACAGGGTAATGGTCAGTTTATATAAGTGTTTGGTAGACATTTTTGGGCTAGTCTATTGATTTTTATGTGGACGTCATCAAAGCAGCTGTTGTTATGTGTGGGAAATACGTGTGCAGGCAGGAGGCCATGTTCAGCAAGTAGATTGAGGTACTCCTAGCATTTTCGGTCATAATTAAAGGGTTTAATATTTATATTAATGTCTTCTGTCACGATTAATGTTTTAAATTCACGAATAGATTTCAAATTATTGGAGAAATAGTTAAGATATTCCTTTTTACACCCCTTGAAAATGTCTTCGATCATCATCATCATCATCATCATTACAGCCCTTCACAAGTCAACTGCTGAACATAGGCCTCCCCCAAAGAAAGCCACAAAGCACGGTCCTGAGCCACCTGCATCCATCGACTTCCTGCATGTCTTACCAGGTCGTCACTCCATCTCGTGGGGGGACGCCCTAAACTTCGCCTACCGGTACGAGGCTGCCACTCGAGAACATTTCTTCTCCATCGGTTGTCGGTTCTTCGAGCTATATGGCCGGCCCACTGCCACTTCAGCTTACTAATCCGTTGGGCTATGTCGGTTACTCTGGTTTTTTTTTTTTTTTTTTTTTATAGGATAAGGGTGAAAAACGAGCACACAGTCCACCTGATGGTAAGTGGTTGCTGCGGCCCATAGACATCTACATCTATCAAATGCAGATGCGTTTTCACCCGTGAGGACTAGGATGGAATGCCTCATTTCCAGTAAAAAGGGCCTCCGGCCACCTGCACTCACCAAGCGAAACGCAGAGGTAAACCTCTACTTCACGCTGGTATTCTGTGAGGTCGTGGTACCACCCCGGTTTGAGCCGGCCCATCCGTGCGACAGCAAGAGCTGCCGCCTGGCTCTACCACTGTTCTACTGCGGATATCCTTATTCCTAAGTTTATCACGCAGAGAAACTCCGAGCATAGCCCTCTCCATAGCTCGCTGAGCGACCTTGAGCTTCCTCATATGGCCAGCAGTGAAGGACTACGTCTCAGTTCCGTAAGTCATCACTGGCAACACGCACTGGTTGTACAATTTCGTTTTCAGGTTTTGAGGTATGTCTGACGAAATGATGTGTCGTAGCTTCCCGAACGCTGCCCAGCCGAGTTGAATCCGTCGATTGACCTCTCGGTCGAAGTTGGACTTACCTAGTCGGACTATTTGTCCCAGGTAAACATACTCGTCAACAACTTCGAGCTTAGTGTTCCCAAGAACTACCGGCATAGGTGTGACATGGACATTAAACATAATCTTTGTTTTGTCCATGTTCATCTTAAGACCTATCCGTTGGGAGACACTATTGAGGTCATTGAGCATAATGCTTAGGTCCTCCAGCGATTCTGCCATAAGGACTATATCGTCGGCAAATCGAAGGTGAGTGATGTACTCGCCATTGATGTTAATACCGTATCCTTTCCAGTCCAGAATCTTGAAAACGTGTTCCAATGCAGCGGTGAAGAGTTTCGGGGATATGACGTCACCCTGTCTTACACCTCTCTGCAATTGGATAGGTTTCGTACTCTGGTTCTGTACTCGGATAGCCATCGTAGCTCTACTGTACAAACACTTCAGCACTTCGATATACCGACAGGCAACTTGGCACCGCTGAAGGGACTGCAGCACCGCCCAAATTTCGACGGAATCAAAGGCTTTCTCATAGTCCACATACGCCAGACATAGTGGCAAATTGTACAATTTGCCGTAGGGTATGTATGTGGTCTATGGTGCCATAGCCATTTCGGAAACTGGCTTGTTCGGGAGGCTGGAAGTCGTCAAGTCTGCGCGCGAGACGATTCGTAATGACTCTCGAAAACAGCACGTAGACACTCATTTTTATTATGAGTATTCGATCATGTTAATCTTATTTGTTTAATGGAATGTACTTTCTCCATTTGACTATAAATTTATTATTATAAAATCAAGGTACTATCAAATAGGACACAAAAAACTATAGTCAAATTGCTAAGGTTATAAACATATATATCATAAAGGCAAAGTTGAAGCTCAAAATACAGCAACTTAAACTAATTACTGGAAATTTGGGAACTATGTCATTATATTTAACAGAATTCTTATAATAGAGGCTACACAACAAATAGAGACAAATTGATTACTCTTTTTATTTATAAAATTTATCGACAATTTGTACAAAAGAGGGCAATCGAATGAATGTCAAATGAATGTTGAATGAATGTCCCCTGAGCATTCTTTTATCAAATATAATTTTGTCGAGAATCAGAAACAATCGTGTAGCTAATTTTAATATTCAAGTTCCCAAGTCCCAGAGCATCTATTGATTTTCCGTCAATCTGGCGGAGGAATATTAGGCAACTAATAATAAAAAACGTTTTCATTTTGAGAAATGGACTTCAAAGAATGCTGCAATTATATTTTGTATGTAGTTTATGACGGAGGGTATTTATTAGAACATTTACGTAAATTAACGACTATATTATATCTTAGCAATTGCTTTATGATCTTAATAAATCAAATCTATCTAATTATATATATGTAATTTGCTGTAGGTAGGGTAGTGGTGCATGGGGATTAATTTCAGCCTCCAAATTCCACCATCGCAAATCATGACGAAACTCGCGTTACCATCCACACCATCTGCATTGCCCGTCCACCGTCCGTCACCATTCATCCGTCCATTGACTATCCACTACTGTGCGATTTACTTGTAGCTTTCTTCCTCTTACGACTTGTTTGTGGAAACGACTTCCACTGATAATTTTTCGGTTTAGGGTCTGAATTCAAAGAACAGCAAGGTATGTTTTTCACGAAATTGTCAGTAGCAGCCCGGAGTCAGGAAATTGGTGATGTTTCACCGGCGTGCCATGGAAAGCACATTAAGCCGATGGTACCTCCCTTAATCCATCTTAGGTCGTATCAGTTTTCTGTGTCATAGAGAAATAGAGAGTGCACCTGTGTATGTGCACATACTCGCGCACAGATCCTTCGCAGATAGCTAGTCTCCGTTGAGACTGGCCACCGTGATTGAAATCTAGAGGATATTAATATCTCTTACTCTTCTCTGTCTGTTTTAAAAAATTAATTTGTAAATAAATATTTTAAAAATATATATTCTCTACCAATCTGAAAATAATTGCAAGCTTGGCATAATTTCATACCTCGATCTAACAATATCATGACATATAAAAAGAGCCACTTTTGTCAATTGTAGAAGAAAAAATAGCTTTGATTTTCCTCGTGATTATTTAATACTATCCGAAAATAACCCCAGAACATCTACAGCCACATCATAAAAATAAATTGGGCATACCTGAGACGTAATAAAATCCCCCGAGACGGCTGTTCGGGACATGTGAAAACGTATAAAATAAAAGTATGACTATGACAAATCAAAGTTGCTCGTATACGCGTATGTTTCCCTATATACATACATGAGCGACAACTAGGAAAAATTTTCTACTGCAATGGCAATCAATGAGACTTCATTAAACCAACATGTTTATCGTATTGCATACTGGAAATTTACAATTTTCAATTTGTTCAGAGAACATATTATATATTATATATTGATTGAAAATGTATGTTGTACAGCGAAATAACTAACGTCAAAGCTCGTATTGTTATGCGCATAAAAAAGCAATCACAGATAGAAATTACTGTGATGTCGTGAACAACATCTGACCATTTCTTAATGTTATGAGTTTATTACGACACTTAGGAAATAAATTGAATTAAAGTGCATACAACTTAAAAGGCATGTATCAATTACAGAACATTCTTTGCTTATAAAAAAATAAATTTTTCACAAAAAATAAAATTAGAATTTAATAATTATAACTTAACAAAAAGTAAAAGCCGATTTCAAAATGCTAAAAAAGAAGTTACTAGAAGAAAGAAGGGTTGAGTTTATTTTCTCCAAATTTATTTTGGGGCCAGCCTTGAAATATAACCTATTTAATAAAAAAAGAATCATCAAAGTTGGTTCACAATGTAGGAAGATATCGAGTAACATATATACAAAAAACATACATTCGATTTGAGAACCTCTTCCTTTTTGAATTTTAAAAACTGAAAGGAATAAAATGATTTCTACATAATAACTTCTAAAGTTGGTGCTAAAATAAAGTGTATCGAAGAATTAAAACCACAACCTTAGAATCTCTAATGTTTAATAATGTATTGTTTTTACGTCGGTTTATACTTTGTAGTTTTTTTAGCTTTTTACCAAGTTGTTATTGGGAAGATGCTGCGCCCATCTGCTGTTTCGGTTTTTCTCGGTCGCCTTTTACGGTACTCATGGGATGATAATATAGTGTAGTGGATATTCTTACGCCGCCATTACACAGCACGCTCTTTGTATATTGTGACCAATTTCAATCATAGCGACAACTGACGATTTACACTACATAACAACGGTTGTAATTTACGCTTCATAACATAGGATCATAGGAGAAAATACCGTTATTACAACGGTCTTTTTGTGTGTACTTCTGTCGCCTCTTACGACAATCTTGATATGAGGTAGTAGATATACAAAGTTAACATATTTCCCAAAATGTGTACTCCTATTCTATATAGTGGATCGAAGTGGGCGCAGCTATAATTATTATGGCAAACATGTTTTGTGACAAACTCATGTTTTACTAGTGGTGGAAGCAAAGGAAAACCATTTATACGGGTTCTGTTTTTCGCTGTTTTTATCATAATTTGTTTGTTCTGACTATAAAAAAATACAGTTAGTTTAATAAACTACTCCCTCTTTGAAGTCAAATCATACCCAATTAAAAGACAAAGGAATATTTTGATCTCGATGACACTAAACTGTATACTTTTGAATATTTGTGTAATTCGGTTATCGGAAACGACTCTAACGATTTTTAATTATTTAATAATTGTATATTTTGGATTTAACAATGTTTTTCTTTCCAAATTTATCTAGATAGGGTGTCATCCGTGAGAAATTTAATTAAGGAACTAAGGTCATAGTATCATTAATATATCTAGTAAAAATTATATATAAATAATCCTATACAATCCAGACTTGTTAATACTGTTGTTTTCTTATCATTGATTTTTTTGCGAACATGGTAATATTATTATATACCTGATTATATTGTACGCATAGAAATAATTAAGGTAAAAAAAGATTTCTAGAGTTAGTACATTTAGTTGCTTGCGAGCTTCTTTAGTTCTAGTAGTAGTATAAGTACTTCTTTAGTAGCTTTTTGTTTCGATATTATTCTATATTTCGTTATTAGGACATGGTGTGTCATTTTTATTAGGTAATCACCACATCTCATTAATTATAATTATTATAATATTTTAAAAAGTAAATTGGTTAACTAATTAAAAATACGTGCTTATCCTGTTGATTTTAGCTGTGGTTAAAAGAAAAACAATAACGATAAAAATACAGTTTTATTAAAAGTTGTGTTTATTATTCGCTTAATATAAGATCATCAAAATTTACTCACATGTATGATACGCGTAACTACACTGATGATCAACAAAGGATGTCAATTTTTAAACACTAACTATTGTAACATTGCACGCCTCATAACGCAAATCGTTATTACACCTCGAGGTAAAGCAATTTTGTGTTCTTAAAATACCTCTATCATAACCATATTCCACTTATAAGATAATATGAGTAGCCGTATATCAAGAAAACACTCTAATTAATCCATCTTATATTTTCTAAAAAATCAATTTTTATTGCTACTTTAAAAAAACTAAAAAATTACGTGGATGTCCCAATGTTGAATTTGTATGTAGTCATGATAACTTCCGAAAAAATTGACGTCGATACATAGCTCCGGGTTTTTTATATTAGCTTCAGAATTACATCGACTGGTTCCCTATTTCATATCAATAGCCTAGTACTCATAGTTCGTTAATGAAATGATTTTCAACGTTTATAAGTTTTATTGATATTAAAAATTTAAAGGCGCTTTCATATTTTTTTAGCCCTTATTAGACAAAGGACCAGTGTACCATACAACCTATATCGATTTTATAATTTGTGTAATCGATTTATTTTGGTAATCATTATTAATTTTTTTTCCAATAATATATTAATAATTTTTTGACAATACCTGTTAAAATAATAAAGCACTAATTTTAAAACCCTTAAATAATATATTTTTTTTACAATTTATTTATTTCATCAAAATTAAATGAAATGCTCGTCAGGCGTGCATTTTTGGATTTTCCAAAACGATTTTAAATTATTGGTATTTATTAAATTTTCCAATACTTTTGTAGGTTCTGAGATACATATGTTGTGCTCCTACACTTAGATAAGTATCTTTATTCTTTATAATCTGTAAAATGTATTCACATATTTTCTACGAAAAAAAATCAAATTAGTTAACCAGTACTTACAGCAGCCAACGCCAGAACATGCTCCTAGTAGTTTTCTTCGTAAGGAATCAACAGGTTATATCAGGATTCACACCCTAGTCTCGCCCTAAACAATTTGCCACCTTATCCCCAACATTAAAGGCCCGTTTTCAATTATCACTCTCAAAGGAAACACGTCGGTAAAAGAAACCACCTGTGGATGATCCAAATAAAATATATAACTGAAATTAACTTAAAAGTAGTTTAAGAAAATCATAGAAAAGGGATAAAAGCTTCGTTTGATAACAATTAGCAGAATTTTTATACAAGCCCAATTCACTTTTTAAGAAATTACTTACAAAACGTAGTATTATTCAGTACTAATACTAACTTGAAATGTCGTATTTTATATTAAGCAAGGAAACGGTAGTGACGTCACGGGAGCTGATATCAAACTAGCCAGAAATGCGTGCTACGCTCCCTCTGTCCTCTGTCAAAGAGAGATTCTGCAAAATTTTACTTTCTTTTGTTCCTGTTTTGTTCATATTACCCACAGGCATATTACTTGTGCTATACTTAATTCAAATTAATTACTCATTCGATCCGATATACACTAGTAGTTTTCACGGTTATATTTAAGTATATGACGTCATGTATTGAATTTATATGAACAAATGTTTATTTTAAACTACAAGATGGATTTAATCGCTTATTTTTTAATATGAACAAATACAAGGTTTTAAAATTTTATTAACTTATTGCGCTTTCCCTTCTGCAAGAATTTCATATATGAAGCAACAGTTGCCTTACAGCTTAGAGCTCTGAATGTGTCAGTATGTAGTATATTCTTTCTTGTTGACTATGTCCTATCACAAATAGGACAACTACTTTACAGTTGTTAATTAGAATATCGGTAAAACTAATACTGATATTCCATTGCACTACTGGTAACGAATAATATACGTGAATGCGCTAAAGTCTCTGGTCTAGTATTGTTATCATCCTGCCTGTAATCCCGTGGCGACAAAGAATAACTCTACTGTTGGGTAAAAGGCTTACCCAACAGTCAACTTTAGATGACAAAGACAAGAAGTCTGGCAATAATACTCGACAGTAGAATATTTCGCCTATTTTGCAAATTAGTGCTGAATAGTGCTCCGGATTGATCCTATATTTCAATGACAGGAACGTATGGTAAGTGATGTAAGACAGAATGAAACGGCAGTTATCAAAGAAAGAGAATTGAAGAAAGAATTAATTCAAGATTAGCAACTTTATTTTAAATAAACTTTGTGACAATTCAATAATCGATCTCTATGTTATCTTTTCTAACAGTTATTATACAAATTGGACTCATAAGAGAAAGAATGAATTTCCTATCAATTTTTATTTTCCCTAGATATTGCAGAATGACGTTAGTAGTCTTGCGAATGCTCCAGTTTCACAGACAATGCCCCAATTTATATCCAACTCACTTACTGAAGTCAGACGGGGTAGTGAGTGAGGAGGGTAAAATATATCTATCTCATCTCTCATCACTTATTACTAATGGGATAAAAAGTCTTTGTAATATATTATTAGTTTTTACTATGTAGAACATGAATTGAAATACTCGTAAGTAACATAAAACTTGTAAACATATATTACTATACTTCATGGGCTTTTGTGATATATCTAAACTTATATACTCAAAAATGAGTACAGATTTAATTAGAGAATAGCCGTGAACATACGGACTCCACACAACCAACTTAGCGACCAAATAAAAAAATGTAGCACAAAGCCAATTACATTAAAACATTCGGTGCGGGACAAAGGGCGAGAGAACAATGGAGCCGGGAAGGAACTCGCGATATGTCTTTCAATGCTTTTAACTTTCCACTGATGGCGGCGTAGCGAGGGAAAAATGGTGACGGCCCGCGACAAATGTCGTAAAATAATGTTGTTCCTTACCAACATTTTTATTGAGTATCGATAGATATTTATAAGAGCGACTAAAATATTTACGTTTATTCTTCTAATTTTCGAATACGATATTTATTGGCTCTTAAGTGAAATTACTTATGGGTAGGTGTCGAAACATACGAGTATTAATTACTTGTGCATTATGTAGTATTCTGAGTAATCGACGGGTGAGAAATATTCTCGAGTGGCAGCCTCGTACCGGTAGACGAAATGTAGGGCAGCTCTCCACTAGATGGTGTAACAACGTGCAGGAAGCCGATGGATGCAGGTGGCTCAGGACCATGCTTTTTGGCATTCCTTGGTGGAGGCCTATGTTTAGCAGTGGACTTGTGAAGGACTTCAATAACGATGATGATGATGAGTATTTTGACACGATGTTAAGGTTAATTGTTAAATTTAAAAAAAAAATTACTTATTTCTACACCGAATAATATCTTGAAAACTCTCTTTTCAACACTTAATTGACGTTTATATAAAACGTATGTAAGTAAAAAAATAATAATTAAATGTAATGTAAATAATATCAAAATTCTATTTTTTAAGAATAAAATACTGTAAAATTTTTGACATAAATACATGCTAATAATATTATATTATAAATTACAGGTTTTTTTACGTAGTAGAGCCATGCTGCAGCTATATTAGTAGTATAGTTGTAGCACTAATGGGTTGGCTCGACCGGGGAGGACCACGCTCTCACAGAATACCAGCGTAAAATAGAAGCTTAATACTGCTGTGTGTAGTGAATGTAGAGAACCGGAGACCTATTTTACTGGAAAAGAGGCATTCTATCTTAGTCCTCACGGCTGACAACGCATCTTCATTTTAATTCGCAAAACGAAGATAGATGTAGATGTCTATGGGCCACACCGGCCACTTACCATCGGGTGGTCTGTGTGCTCGTTTGTCACCCCAATTCTATAAAAAAGGTAGTTTACGTTGGGTTTCTCCAAAGGTATTCACTAAGCTCTAATTACGAAACACCTTGTCGTAATGGGAGCTTGGTGGCCAAAGCTCGGTCATCCATGGTGAAATAAGATGAGAGGAGCCTACATGGCGTATGCTTTGAGTAATCGTTTTCATAAGAACATAGCCGCCTTATACTCCAGGCTTCTGTAGTACAGATAGAGAGACAGGAATAGTATAGTAATATGAAAGAGCAGTTTTTGAATTTGCCGTCTCGCGAAGAGAAGCCACCTTTGGGCAGCTGGCGTTATATGACAAATCCTGTAGCCCTATCTATAAACGGTGTGTCGCAAATTGGAACACGTTAGTTCCGACGCGATGGATAAGCGCATTTTCCCCTAAAATAAGTGTTTGTCTCTCTCTCTCTCTCTCTCTCTCTCTCTCTATCTCTCTCTCTGTATTAGCGCTAACACTTGAGGCATCATTCGATCTTATTCAAAATTGTGGTTATTTAAATTTTAATGTTAAATTAACACTTTCGCTGTCCGATTTTGAGACACGATAGTAAGACAATAGCAATAAACTATATGATGTAGTGCATGGGATAGCAAAAGGGTTAAAAGCCATATATAACTCAAGTTGGTACTTCGGGCACATTTTAAATAAAGTTGTTTACATTGTAATATACATTGAAATGTTATTCTTCAAGTAAGCCCAAATGTCAGCCAGTCAGAGGAGAATAGGAACCACATTTTTCAAAGTCAAATTATCAAACCACAAAAATTAACTGAGACTGCAAAGGCACTCAGGTGCTTTTCCAACTAGTGACGTCACGCTCTCTTTATGATATTTTACATAACTTGGGCAATAACTTGTTTTGATGTTGTTACATTATTTGAATAATAGTTTATTTATAGTTTTATATTAAAATAAATATAAACTTCGCTATTCTTACGTTCTGATATACTATTGAAACAAAAACCAAATGGATTCTTTCTCATTGTATAGTACCCTAATGATTAAATGAGTTCAGTGGGTGTAAATGTTAATAGGTATATTAAAACTATTTTCTATCTATAATTGTATAACAAAACTAATATAATAAAAATATGTATTCAGAGATTTCAATTTGCTGTCGAATCACCAGCCACTTTGAAGATTTGACACTACACTGGGACTGTGGGTTACGTAAGACCTGGCGTAAGATTTGCATTTACAATGTTTTGTCGCATACACCACCATTTGTCGCTCGCTAATTGGGTTGCGACACGGTCAAGCGGTGGAAGATTTTTGCTTGAGTCAAGCATTGTTGATCATTTACAATGCTTACTTGATGATTAAGTCAGTGCAATGTCACATTGCTCCAATCGTAAATTTGAAAAATGCCTTGTGCTTGGTCAAGCGACTAGACGTGTGCATCAAGCTATTTGAGGAAGTAAAATAAATCTACATGCTTGTCGTTAAGTTGCTTGATCGTTTCAAAAGCTCTTCAAATCCCGATTCTTAAATGAGTTACATAACGTTTCGTGCAGTTGAGGTTTTCTCTTTAAAAATATCACGTACCAATTATGTTAACACCCTAAAATAGCTTAATAGTAAGTTATATAATAATATTCAATTTAAATCACTAACACCTTAAACTTTTCTTAAAAAAGCTGAACTGACGAAAGCTACTAACAGTTTACTTGATAGAATAGAATAGAATAGAATAGAATAATTTTTATTCAATATACATTACATGTGTAATTCTTATTGAAAGTCATTTTTTACTTTACCACTGGTTCGAAAAAACCCTCTGTCCTGGGAAGAACCAGCAAGAAACCCAGCGGGCCTTTTTTTAAATAAATTTTACAATATAAATGATTACGAACTATTTACAAAATTTATTTTAGAAACTGCTTGGATGCGACCACCTCATTCCCAGGGGTTATTATCAACCATGTATTCATTTATACTATAATAACCCTTTTTATACAGTTTCAGCTTAATAAAACATTTAAACTTGGTAATAGAGAGAACCTGTACACTTTCCGGGACCTTGTTGTAATAGCGTATACATTGCCCCAAGAATGAATTACTGACTCTGTGGAGTCGAGAAACTGGCATCACTAGCTTGTGTTTGTTCCTAGTGTTAACAGAATGTATATCACTTTTTTTTACTAAAACTATCTTTGTTTTTGTGAACATACGTTAAATTTTCGTAAATATACTGAGAGGCCAAAGTTAATATATTAATTTCTTTAAATTTATCTCCAAGAGACTCTCTCGGTTTTAGATTGTAAATAGCTATAATAGCCCTCTTCTGTAAAACAAAAATAGTTTCTGAATCAGCCGCATTTCCCCATAGCAAAATCCCATACGACATTATGCTATGGAAATAACTAAAATAAACTTATCTAGCTGTCTCGACACTAGTGAGAACTCTAATCTTTTTACAGCATAGGCTGCAGAACTTAGTCTGCTTGCTAATTTGGATATATGGGGGCCCCACTGAAGCTTTGCGTCAAGAGTGATGCCAAGAAAAACAGTGGATACAACAGGGCTCAATTCCTCCCCATTTAAAAACACATTGGTATTCAGATTTTTAACATTCGTTGTTGTAAATTTAACACAATTAGTTTTATTTCCGTTCAAATGCAGATTATTAACGTTAAACCAATGCACTAATTTTGATATAGCATTATTCACTTCGTCACATTTAAATGATTGATGTTTAAGTTTAAAAATCAAGGAAGTATCATCAGCAAATAATACTATATCATGACCTATCCCCTACAAGGTGAGGTAAGTCATTAATATATACCAGAAACAGGAATGGGCCGAGAATCGAGCCCTGAGGAACACCCATTAGTAATAATAATAATGTCCTCCAGACCGAATTTCGCCCACGGCGGCCTGTCTCAACGGAGACCAGCCATCTGCGCAGGACAGGATTAAAGTGCCCAAGTGTATGCGCAAACACAGGTGCACTCTCTATTCCCTCACTCTCATAGCCCGATGGGACGGTAAACCGACACGACCGGAGAGAGATCAGGCGCAGGACCAACGGCTTTACGTGCTTTCCGAGGCACGGGGGTGAAACACCGCCAACTTCCTGACTCCGGGCAGCTACTGAGAATTTCTTGATGGAAAAACTCAATAACTGATTTTTTGGCCCGACCCGGGATTCGAACCCGGGACCTCATGATCAGCAGTCGCACTACTGCAACCACTAGACCAACGAGGCAGTCATTTAGGCCCATTAGTACAGGTGACCCGGAAAAACTTTTACCATTGATAATAACCTTTTGCTTTCTATTACTTAAATATGAAATAATAAGTTTAAGCGCTGTGTTCTTGACACCATAGTACTGTAGCTTCCTGATTAATGTCTCATGGTGAACACAGTCGAAGGCCTTGGAAAGGTCACAAAATATACCCAAAGCATCCTCTGAATTCTCCCATGCACAAAAAATATGTTTAATAAGCTCAACTCCAGCGTCAGTTGTTGAGCGACCCCTTGTAAAACCGAATTGATTTCTATGTAGCAATTTATTAATATTAAAGAAACTTAACATTTGATCTAAAATTATTTTTTCAAAAATTTTACTGAATCTAAATGTTGGTAGTACAGAAATTGGTCTAAAATTGGCGGGGTCTAATGTACTACCAGATTTAAATATAGGTATGACTTTACTATGTTTCATTAAATCAGGAAACACACCAGATTCGACACTTATATAAAATATAGTGGCTAGATAAGGTGCTATTATATCTATTATAGATAAAATAACTTTAACGGAAATCCCCCATAACTCTGCCGTTTTCTTAACATCAATAGTTTTAAAATATTTAACGATATCTTTTGGCAGTACTCTATGGAATTTAAAAGTATTTGAACAAGCCTTTACATTTTGTTTGAGCAATGATTCGGCGACAGTAGGAGAAGAATTTAATGATTTTGTTGTCAAAAAAGGAACATCAGTAAAATGTTTCTCAAAAGCCATAGCAACTTCTTGATCAGATCGCGTTAAATTATTGTTAATATTCAATTGAAAATCCGAGTTGCGCGGTTTGACCTTCCCCGTTTCACTATTTATTATTCTCCAGGTCATTTTGACAGATGGAAAGTAGTTGCTGGAACACAGCAGTACAGGTGCTGTTTGCTGACAGAAATAGCTAAAATTGTTGTACTTGCCCAGACAGATTCCTAGGCAAACAAAAAGTACTACCACCTAGCCACTACTACAACTACTTCATATTATTTTATTAAGAGATATTTAAATATCGATATATTAAATTTTTTTGGTTGGCATCCCTAATAAAAAGTGAGACGTAACCAATGGGGTATCACGGCTGGGTTGCACCGCAAACTCATTTTATAAATCGTCCGTTCGCTCGCCCGGAACCACGCGTTAACCCACCCTAAGTTCGATAATACCTACCTTTACGACATTTTACTAAAAAGAAAAAGAAAATCAGCTGTATTGATTATCAGGGAGGTAGAGAAGTAACCATAAATAAGAGCATTAATCTTTCGTTTTTGTTATTTTCTTTAATGATCAAATTGTCAAATGGACCAACAGAAGACTGTCGCGGATTGATGATGATGGCGATGAACGGTCAAATACAGGAGTAGTATATAGAAATCACAATATATCCTCTTATACCGCCATATAAACCTACAGTATAGTCAACGCATGTTTTACTGCTGGGCAAAGGTCTCCTCTACTTTCTCTAATTACCTTGCATAAATCATCGTTTGTAATTGCGATTAAAAGCTAAAAAATCGGTTGAGAATCAAATTAGGGTTGCTCGGGTACTAAGGAAATTTAAGTCTTTAAGCTACTACGTCTCTATATTACTTCTTTATTTACTCATCTCGTTACACCATAAAATAAATTAATAGAATCAGGCGTGACTTTGCGAGAAATCCATTATATTAAAGATGCTAAAATGATTTAGCTATGATTCGCGAAAAAAATTAAAATTAAAATGATATGTCTTGAAAAGCACGGTCCCGTGCCACTTTTATACTATTTGTTTATATCTTTATACAATTTTTTATAACTGTAATTCAAATATTACATAACTTTCGACTGATCATATTCGCTTAATTTATTTTCCTTAGCTTAAGTTATTTACCCACATATTTTGTAGATTCAATACTAGTTGAAATACTAGTAAATATAGAATAATAATCTATTTTCGTCTCTAAGAAAACGCTCTTGGTAACGGACCCATTGTATTTTTCTCCTATAAACGACCGTCCTCTTTCGCGAACCACTCGCTTAATAGACAGTATCAAGCAAAAGATCTTAAGTAAATCAAATCGCCCCATGAATGGCGAATGAACCCCGGGCTTTTCACTGAATTTTCTCCAGATTTTATCACAATGGCCGGGGATCAAGAGAAACTTATCTCAGTGGATGTCTGGAAATGTTTCTTAATGCTTATTTAAGTTGCATCCATTGATGCTATCTCTTCAAGAAATACTTGTTAAAGCGATTGTAGCTTGATGTCTAAAGGAATAAAGATAATAATAATTGACAGCTATGTATTGTCTCGTCTAGACGGACTTGATAAAATTTATTAATTTATCACCGTACCTTAAAATTAGTCGAAATTTTTATTGCGAAATTGTGACATACTAATATACATACCCATACATTAACAATAAAATGGATATTTTGAGACCCCTTGTGCAGTAAGTGTTTTTCCGCAAATTGTAAAAGAGCAATAATTCTGAACGTTACAATCTGATTTACATTTTTATGCTTCGTAAACTCCTAATAAAACCGACCGCAGTTAAAAAACCACCCGACATCTAAGAGATCTTGTGCAATACGCACAAATCTGTTGAGGCATAGTGAAACCCCTTTCAGTTAGGCGAAATGTTTCCACCGTTAGCATGGGCTTTGAAAAACAACAATAACCCCTCTCTATACGTATGTATGAGGATACGCAATATACTTTAAAAGTACGTGGTGCACAGACTGTCAAGAGTGACAGAGGTGTCGGAAAAGAAATTTATCAAAATACAAAGTCATAACTTACATGCTTCTTTTTTCTAAAACAATTTTTTAAAATATTAAAGTTAAAATTTAAAGTAATTAATGATTTTTTATCTTGCTTTATGTAATCGATAAGCTGTTACTTTTATATTAATATTAATAAAATTGTGTTCCTTGCTGGGGAAAATTTGGTATTCGTGTAATTATATTAACCTTTTCTGTAGTTTAACGTTTTGGTTTGGCTTTCTTGGTTTTTATTAGTGTTAGTACCTTAGCCATAGATGCACTAGATAACACCCCTTATTTATATTTATATTATATTTGGTCAATGTGCAGTTTGGTCCAACTTAAAAGATAGGATAGCTTACATCTCAATTTATAGTCGCAATACAATATTATTTTATTAAAAATTATTTGCCTATTATTTGACAGTCACAATTATCTGTTAGCTCCAAACGATTCTGTCAGATGACGATATCTGTTGACTGGATTGAGTAAATATTTAATAGATGGCGTTATGTTAAAAATACAAACGTTTAATATAAGCTACAATTTAGTAGTATAATCACCACGTGTTGCTGTAAGTATTCAACAGATGGAACCGATTTCAAAAAAAATTTGCAGACTGTGTGCGGTTTGGTCCAACTTGAGAGATAGGATAGTTTTTATCCTGATAAGTGACCCTCAATTTTTTATTGCTAATTTCAGGAGTTTTTTTGGGAAAGCAAATGGTCGTTCGGAAAGGGCAGAACAACATCTGCCTGATCAGCTAGTATATATTTATATATATATATATATATATATATATATATATATATATATATATATATATATATATATATATATATATATAAAACGAAAGAAAACCTAGGACTAGGTCGATATATATAATTATCCTGTGAAATTTATTAACATTTTTTAAATTTTCTGTAATTATTACGGTTTGTAAATGACAGTATTACATTTAATACTGTCCTTATAATACTGTAATTTAATAAAATAGTTACTCAGTTTCAATTAAATCCAAACATAAAATATTGTGCTTACGTTTTCTAATTTTTACAGTCAGTAACTGAACGGCAGCGAAACGTCACATAGCTTCATTACTCTATGTTGCCACCCTTCTCTGTTTAAGAGCCACGCTATTTTCATGTTCCGAGACTACAAATGGGAATCCATTTAAATACTAAGCCAACGTTTCAATACGTTTTGATGTATGACAAAAAACATTTTAAGATTTGCATATAAGATCCCTTTCTATGTTCTTTAAAATTTAAATTTCTTATTTGGGCCAAACCAGAAAATCATAAAGTAGATAATTCATCAATCATATCAAATACAATAATTTAAAGGTTATGTAAGACAATCAGTTTATCTGTTCTAAAATAAAAATAAAAATGTTTGAATAAAATTGTAGACTACAATTTTTCGTTATTATTTTGTTATAAAAATTTACTTAGTAAAAGTGAGCCTTAATTTTACATCATAAGCCTCTTCTCATATATTATATAGGTGATGGTATATTACAAATTTATTTATGTAATATACATTTTTGTATATTGAGGACTCAAAGTCAGACCAAAATTCACAAGCAGGCGTCACAAGGTAAACACATTATTCACGAGGTATTTTATCTACAGATGCCTGTAGATGCTGGTGACGGATTCTAAGCTACGCGTCGTAAAGAAAGTTCTTTACTTTTCGACGTAATGATATGGCATTGTTTAAAAACGTTAAAGTCAAAAATATTGTATTTTTAACTTGACCTTAAAGATTATCAAGAGGATAAACGGTAAATGTAGCTCCTTTTTTAAAAACCGTTGACTCAATATTAGTTTATATTGTTTATTATCACAAATGCACGAAAAAAAGTATCCACGAAGAATAGCAAGACATATTAACCCTTTCGCTGTCCCATGCACTACATATAGGTCATTGCTATTGTCTTACTATTGTGTTTGAAAACCGGACAGTGAAAGTGTTGAGATTAATAAAACAAGAACTCTTAATATAAGTTCGTTATTTGATCAAATGTACAAAAGTCTTAAGTGATAGATATTGTTAATTAAAGTTCAAGTCTGCATCTATATCTAATAAATAAAATTGAAGTCTCTCTCATATGTGATTATTATTTGCATGCCATTAAGATAAGAACTTGAATTTGTTTTTTGAAAAAACTATTTTTTTTAAATATTATGTTCATTGATTATCTTAAGCCAGAATAACTCCACATTAATAAATCCTACCCAGGCAAAGCCGGGCCGGGTCGCTAGTATCTAATAGATTTAAAAGAATAGAACGAAAAAGAACTAGACTTAACTTGAATTAATCTGTCATACTTTCTAAGACTGTTCGCTGTTATACATATGCATAAAATTGAAGTGTTTGTCTGTAATATCGAAATAATTGACTTCTTTGACGATAATATTTTTTAAGGTTTACAATATTTTATTATATATAATATTAAAAACTATAATAATAATAATAATAATTTGGCGTAGGGAAGTGACAATCAGACGTATCAGTTAAGTGACAAAACTGTTACGTCAGTGCAGTCAGTCAGCGCCTTGCCAAGAGGTGTGTGCGCCGTGCCTCGAAAGAATTGAGGGTGCAAAGGTCCGTCTATGATTATGGCCGCACCATGAAACGGTGTCGGGTCTGGGCGTCTCCCGTTAATTGATGCCCATAAAATGGATGGTGGACAATAAAAGAGTGCGCAAAGGGCCGCTGCCTGGAGGTCGCCAGGGCGCATCTGGAGCTGGCGCTGGACGCGACAGCATGCGGGTCGCCAGCCAAGCGCGGGGCCTGCAAGACCACCTAGTGGCCGCCCGCATCCATCATCCCCACCAGAAGGCTTGGTGTCGGCTGGGTCTTCTCGGACTCAGCAAGCAGTACCCGCCGCTGGTGGAACACGTCGCATGCGTTGGACAAAAATGATGAACGCAAACGCATTGTGAGCGTATTTTAGGGCAAAAGGGGAAGAAACTGGAATGTTGGCTTATCGGGCTCGGATGCATCGCTTTTTCGCGGAGCTGGAGCCATCTGTTCATGTATCAGAGCAAAACCTGGCAGACCGAGTTCGGTACATCCTGCGCTCCAACATGTTTGGTGACGCCGAACTCGAACGACTACGACGTGAGGCTGTTCTCTCATCGGATGAAAATGCTACAGCTGGTAATGCGACGCCACAAATTGCAGAACAATCTGCACACGTCGATGCCGCCGTGGATTTTCCAGTTGCAGTTGATTCAGACGATGATGGAATGGTCACCCAAGAACTAGAGCAGATGAGGAGTAAATTGGAGGAGGCGATTGTGGAAACGCGCAGTACGCCTCTCGAAAATCGACCGCGACTACCGCGCATACCCCTAAGCAAGCGAAATCGGGCTGTCGTGAGAGCTCTTAACCCAATGCTGGTGACCTATTTGGAAGCCAGCCGGGACCTTTGCGAGACGGACTCAATTCTTTTTGGCGCTGCACTGGCAGTTTGCCGTATTATTGGCGCCAAACTTCCCAAGGCTGGACGCGCTACTAGGCAAAGTAGCGCCATCCCAGCCTGGAGAAGAAGGATTGAGGACCGTATCGCAAAGGCAAGGGTCCTCATCGGCAGACTGATAAGCTTCAGGTCGGGCAATAATAGGCCGAAAATTGTGCGCACCGTCAGGATGGCGTTTGCTGGGACAAATATCAGTTTGTCCCAGCCGGATATAACGCAAAAACTGACGAAGCGCATAGACGACCTGAAGCAGAGAATCGCTGCTTGGGGGAAGCGGATTCGGCGATATACCGAGAGGTCGACACGGTTCAACCAGAATCGTCTCTTCCAGAGTGATCAGAAGAGGCTCTATGAATCATTGGAGCGACCAATGGTACGTGGAACGGGCCCAGCACCGAAACAGGTCAACACTATCGCATTCTGGCGCGGCCTGTGGTCAGAGCCCGTAAACCACAGCGAGGGCCCTTGGACGGAAGTTGTGGCGAGTCAGTGTGCGAATATTACGCCCATGGACCCCGTCATCATAACGCCGGATGACGTAGCTGAGATGGTCCGTAGAGCTCCGAACTGGAAAAGTCCGGGACTCGGCGGACTGCATCACTACTGGCTGAAGGGCTTAGTGGTGTATCACGCTGTGCTCGCCCGACAGTTTCAAGAGGCTCTCGACCAAAAGTCGCTCCCAAGCCTCTTCACTACTGGGATCACTCATTTGATTCCTAAAGACCGGGATTCCACAGACCCGAGCAAATACCGCCCCATAACGTGTTTACCTACCATAGACAAGACACTAACATACATTTTGAGCGCGAGAATCACTCGTCACCTGAACTCAAATCAGGTGATATCGCGCGCTCAAAATGGATGTCGGGGCGGTGGTCGTGGAACCAAGAAACCACTCCTCATTGAAGCGGTCATTGGCAAGGTGGTTAAACGCAACCGTCGGAACCTCTCCGCCGCCTGGATAGACTATAAAAAGGCATTCGACTCGGTGCCTCATACATGGCTTAAGAGGGTCCTCGAGCTGTATAAGGTCAATTGTACAGTTCGAAACTTCCTCGGGCAGTGTATGGGGCAATGGAGTACGATCCTTTGTCATCTAGGCGAGCGGTAGACGGCTGCGGAGAGCCACATTAGGATAAGAAGGGGTATCTTCCAGGGCGATTGTTTGAGTCCAATCTGGTTCTGCCTCTCTCTGAACCCTCTCAGTACCTTACTGGAGGGCTCCGGAAGGGGATTTCAGCTTCGGAAAGGAGGAAGTGTTTGTCTGTAATATCGAAATAATTGACTTCTTTGACGATAATATTTTTTAAGGTTTACAATATTTTATGGGGGGTATATTGCCATAGTTGCCACGCTTGGCGAGCGGGTTGGCAACCGCAGTTTTTTATTGTATTTTGCCGTTACCAGGAAGATGCTGCTGCCCATCTCCTGCCTGTGTCCCTTTGTCGCCTTTTACGACACCCACGGGAAGATATGGGGTAGTGGATATTCTTAACCGCCACTACACGGCAGTGCGTGTTGCCAGTGATGACTTACAGAACTGAGACGTGGTCCTTCACTGCTGGCCGTATGAGGAAGCTCAAGGTCGCTCAGCGAGCTATGGAGAGGGCTATGCTCGAAGTTTCTCTGCGTGATAAACTCAGAAATGAGGCTATCCGCAGTAGAACCAGAGTGACCGACATAGCCCAACGGATT
This sequence comes from Parnassius glacialis, assembly GCA_033319125.1. Taxonomy (NCBI): domain Eukaryota; kingdom Metazoa; phylum Arthropoda; class Insecta; order Lepidoptera; family Papilionidae; genus Parnassius; species Parnassius glacialis. The sequence goes on along the minus strand of JAVANC010000010.1, from coordinate 25,728,740 downwards.
AGTAAGCTGAAGTGGCAATGGGCCGGCCATATAGCTCGAAGAACCGACAACCGATGGGGAAGAAAGGTTCTCGAGTGGCAGCCTCGTACCGGCAAGCGAAGTGTAGGGCGTCCCCCCACTAGATGGAGTGACGACCTGGTAAGATATGCAGGAAGTCGATGGATGCAGGTGGCTCAGGACCGTGCTTTGTGGCATTATTTGGGGGAGGCCTATGTTCAGCACTGGACTTGTGAAGGGCTGTAATGATGATGATGATGACAATATTTTATTATATATAATATTAAAAACTATAATAATAATAATAATAATTTGGCGTAGGGAAGTGACGATCCCACCGCCCGCTGACGTAGCAGTTAAGTGACAAAACTGTTACGTCAGTGCAGTCAGTCAGCGCCTTGCCAAGAGGTGTGTGCGCCGTGCCTCGAAAGAATTGAGGGTGCAAAGGTCCGTCTATGATTATGGCCGCACCATGAAACGGTGTCGGGTCTGGGCGTCTCCCGTTAATTGATGCCCATAAAATGGATGGTGGACAATAAAAGAGTGCGCAAAGGGCCGCTGCCTGGAGGTCGCCAGGGCGCATCTGGAGCTGGCGCTGGACGCGACAGCATGCGGGTCGCCAGCCAAGCGCGGGGCCTGCAAGACCACCTAGTGGCCGCCCGCATCCATCATCCCCACCAGAAGGCTTGGTGTCGGCTGGGTCTTCTCGGACTCAGCAAGCAGTACCCGCCGCTGGTGGAACACGTCGCATGCGTTGGACAAAAATGATGAACGCAAACGCATTGTGAGCGTATTTTAGGGCAAAAGGGGAAGAAACTGGAATGTTGGCTTATCGGGCTCGGATGCATCGCTTTTTCGCGGAGCTGGAGCCATCTGTTCATGTATCAGAGCAAAACCTGGCAGACCGAGTTCGGTACATCCTGCGCTCCAACATGTTTGGTGACGCCGAACTCGAACGACTACGACGTGAGGCTGTTCTCTCATCGGATGAAAATGCTACAGCTGGTAATGCGACGCCACAAATTGCAGAACAATCTGCACACGTCGATGCCGCCGTGGATTTTCCAGTTGCAGTTGATTCAGACGATGATGGAATGGTCACCCAAGAACTAGAGCAGATGAGGAGTAAATTGGAGGAGGCGATTGTGGAAACGCGCAGTACGCCTCTCGAAAATCGACCGCGACTACCGCGCATACCCCTAAGCAAGCGAAATCGGGCTGTCGTGAGAGCTCTTAACCCAATGCTGGTGACCTATTTGGAAGCCAGCCGGGACCTTTGCGAGACGGACTCAATTCTTTTTGGCGCTGCACTGGCAGTTTGCCGTATTATTGGCGCCAAACTTCCCACGGCTGGACGCGCTACTAGACAAAGTAGCGCCATCCCAGCCTGGAGAAGAAGGATTGAGGACCGTATCGCAAAGGCAAGGGTCCTCATCGGCAGACTGATAAGCTTCAGGTCGGGCAATAATAGGCCGAAAATTGTGCGCACCGTCAGGATGGCGTTTGCTGGGACAAATATCAGTTTGTCCCAGCCGGATATAACGCAAAAACTGACGGAGCGCATAGACGACCTGAAGCAGAGAATCGCTGCTTGGGGGAAGCGGATTCGGCGATATACCGAGAGGTCGACACGGTTCAACCAGAATCGTCTCTTCCAGAGTGATCAGAAGATGCTCTATGAATCATTGGAGCGACCAATTGTCACGTGGAACGGGCCCAGCACCGCAACAGGTCGACACTATCGCATTCTGGCGCGGCCTGTGGTCAGAGCCCGTAAACCACAGCAAGGGCCCTTGGACGGAAGTTGTGGCGAGTCAGTGTGCGAATATTACGCCCATGGACCCCGTCATCATAACGCCGGATGACGTAGCTGAGGCGGTCCGTAGGGCCCCGAACTGGAAAAGTCCGGGACTCGACGGACTGCATCACTACTGGCTGAAGGGGTTCGTGGCGTGTCACGCTGTGCTCGCCCGACAGTTTCAAGAGGCTCTCGACCAAAAGTCGCTCCCAAGCCTCTTCACTACTGGGATCACTCATTTGGTTCCTAAAGACCGGGATTCCACAGACCCGAGCAAATACCGCCCCATAACGTGTTTACCTACCATATACAAGACACTAACATCCATTTTGAGCGCGAGAATCACTCGTCACCTGAACTCAAATCAGGTGATATCGTGCGCTTAAAATGGATGTCGGGGCGGTGGTCGTGGAACCAAGGAACCACTCCTCATTGACGCGGTCATTGGCAAGGTGGTTAAACGCAACCGTCGGAACCTCTCCGCCGCCTGGATAGACTATAAAAAGGCATTCGACTCGGTGCCTCATACATGGCTTAAGAGGGTCCTCGAGCTGTATAAGGTCAATTGTACAGTTCGAAACTTCCTCGGGCAGTGTATGGGGCAATGGAGTACGATCCTTTGTCATCTAGGCGAGCGGTAGACGGCTGCGGAGAGCCACATTAGGATAAGAAGGGGTATCTTCCAGGGCGATTGTTTGAGTCCAATCTGGTTCTGCCTCTCTCTGAACCCTCTCAGTACCTTTCTGGAGGGCTCCGGAAGGGGATTTCAGCTTCGGAAAGGAGGTACAAAAGTGACCCACCTTTTCTATATGGATGATCTCAAGTTATTCGCCTCCAGTCGCTCTCATCTTATGGAATTGCTAAACATCACTTGTGACTTTAGCAATTCTATTAGAATGAAGCTGGGGACGGATAAGTGTGCGGCCCTCCATGTTGAAAGGGGAAGGGTTGCTAACTCTGACGGCATAGACTTATCTATGCCCATCAACATAAGGACCCTTTCCGAGGCTGAAACATACCGATACCTGGGTATGTCACAGAACATCGGTGTAGATGAGGCGGGTATGAAACAGTCAGTTTGCGATGTGTTTTATGCACGCTTGACCAAAGTGCTTCACAGCATTTTGTCCGGCGTGAATAAGACGCACGCATATAACAGTTGGGTCATGCCTGTTCTAATGTATACCTGTGGCATGCTCAGGTGGACTCAGACCGAACTGAACGCTGTGGACAGAAAAGTCCGCACTATAATGACGTCCCACAGGGTGCATCATCCGAGATCGTCAGTAAAGAGGCTGTACTTGCCGCGGAAGCATGGTGGACGCGGCATTTTAAGCGCGCTTACCATGCATAATCGCGAAGTGTGCAGCCTCCGTAATTACTTTCTGACGAAAGCGGATGATCCATACTATAGGGACGTTATTTCTTGTGTTAAAGGACTTACCCCTCTATCCTTAACCAACGAGCAATGGCAAGACCCGGCAGTACAGAGCATTTCCGACCGGGAGACCGTATGGAAGGAGAAGGAGCTCCACGGGAGGTTCTACAAGGCTCTACATGAGCCTTTCGTAGACACAGTCACCTCCCTCCACTGGCTACGTTTCGGTGACCTCTTTGGGGAAACCGAGGGTTTTGTCTGTGCGATACAGGATCAGGTTATTAAGACCAACAATTATCGGAGATACATCCTAAAGGATGGCACCGTTGACGTCTGTCGAGCTTGTCGCCATCCCGGTGAGTCACTTAGGCATGTCATCTCCGGTTGTTCGGCGCTTTCTAACTCTGAGTATTTGCACAGGCACAACTTAGTAGCCAGGATTCTACACCAGGAGCTCGCTCTGAAATACGGTCTCGTGGATCGGAAACTGCCGTATTATAAATACTTGCCGGAAGCCGTGCTCGAAAATGACCGCGCCAGGCTCTACTGGGACCGGGCCATCATCACAGACAGGACTATTCTTGCGGATAAGCCTGATATTGTGCTGATGGACCGGGCACAGTCAAGGATATTTTTGGTCGACATTACCATTCCTTATGACGAGAACCTCGTGAAAGCCGAAACAGATAAACTGACTAAATATCTGGACCTGGCTCACGAGGTGACTGACATGTGGGGTGGATTGCCGGCCGAAATTATACCTGTAGTCGTCTCTGCGAATGGGTTGATTCCAGTCAGCCTCTCGGGTCATCTGAGGCGACTGGGACTCCGTGACGGACCGCTGCAAGCTCAAATGCAGAAGGCGGTGCTCCTTGATACCGCCCGCATCGTCCGCCGGTTTCTTTCCCTTTCCCCCTAACCCTCGGCCGTTTGGTCTCCCCTACCGAGGGCCTCCATCTGGTTGGGTTTTTATATATTTATGTAATTTTTATGTTTTTATTCTATTTTATTGATATTTATGTATGTTTATATATTTCGTTTACAATTAAATATTTATATTGCCCAACCAGATGAGAAAACTTTATAGATAACCTCAATAATAATAATAAAACTAGAAACTTAATTATCATATAGTCCTACTCCCCGCGGTATCGTGCCAAGAACGCTGGCTGCGTTTCACCGCAGAATGGCTATACTTAGCCTTTGAGCGAGAAAAAAACCAGAACTTCAAAAACAGAAAACAGACTTCTTTTAGGTTCAGGGTTTTTGTTATTTGCAAGCTATTAAGACATTACTACATTTTTAAAATTTTTGTGGTCAGTCGGTACGGGCTAATTTTCGAAATGGCTGAACTAATTGCGATGAAACTTCACGAACAGAAAAAGAACACTGCCGGGAGTGATCTAGGCTATATTTATCCGGAAAACTTGGACTTTTTCAAAAAAAAAACGGCCAAGTTGTGTCGGACTCGCGCACCGAGGGTTCCGAACAAATTCGTAGTTAAAATTATTAAAAATATTTTTATTATATGATGTAACTAAAAATTTATACTTTTCGCAATTTTTCCTTTATCTGTGCTATAAAACGTTGCTTCGTACCAAATTTCAAGATTCTGAGTTCACGGGAAGTACCCTGTAGGTTTTGATTCCCTTGCGAATGTCGAAAATTTGCGGCATAAACGGCCGTATCTTTTGATTGCATTGGCTTAGAAGTTTGATTTTTTCACAGCTCTAAAGGACAGTAGACTTGAGTATTTGATATGAATTTCAGCTTGATACCTCCACGCGTTCCTGAGAAAAATGGTCTTGACAGACAGACAGACAGACGGACAACAAAGTGATCCTATAAGGGTTTCGTTTATTCCTTAGGTACGGAATCCTAAAAAAACAATAAATTGATAATTTTTTTATAGAATTGGGGTGACAAACGAACACACACTCCACCTGATGGTAAGTGGTTGCTGTGGCCCATAGACATCTACATCTATCCTCGATCACGAATCAAAATGCAGATGCGTTGTCACCCGTGAGGACTAAGATGAAATGCCTCGTTTACAGTAAAAAGGGTCTCCGGATCTCTACACTCACCATACGAAACACAGCAGTGTTAAGCTGCCATTTTACGTTGGTATTCTGTGAGAGTGTGGTTCTTTCCCGGTCGAGCCGACCCATTCGTGCTACAACTATACTATTAATATAGCTGCAGCATGGCTCGACCACGTTTGAAAAAAAAATGATTTTTGATTATATTAAATCTAAAAAAATAACGCCACATTAATAGATCTTACATAGGCGAAGCCGAGGCCGGGCCCTAGTAACAAATAAGTAAGCTATATTATGTTAGCTTTTCCAAATTTTTCTTTCATAGGTTTTAATTCCACTACTGCGAATGTAATAACTATAGAAATCTTACTATCAATGGGATTTGGAAAAAGTGTTAGTGTTGTCAGTGGTTTAAACAAAAGTGAATTATTGTATTATTTTATTATTAAAAATAAAGTGATCTTGCTAAGAACATCTCCAAAATCTTTGAGTCGTTATACACAGAAGGACAAACAGCCAGATCCGGAATAATTATTTGTAGACAACTAAAATACTTGATCCGTGCGAAAATCGAACCTGTAACCCATCTAGCCACAAGCAAACGCATAGCTACTGCGCTATCAACTCGTACATTTTAATAATATCTATATGGATAAATTACACATGTTCATATATGTACGATGCTCCGTCTTTGGAAGCTGTTAACACTAACGCAGTTGCAAAGGAGCGATTTGTAGGCTTCGCTTTGAGGAGACACTTGAAGGGCTTATGCGAAATGGGTTCGATTGTACCAGTACACTTATTTGTTTGCCACTGATCGACTCCATCTGGGGGCGCAATATATTCCAGTGAAGGAACTTAATTTAGGGGAACGCGGTTACTAGTGAATATGGCTTATTTTGAATTTGCAATTACTAACTTTATTGCTTTACTCGTAAGCTTTTTTGTTATATTTCTATTTCAAATAGTTTGTTTCTTTGCCGCGTATTTTTTAGGTTATTACGAAATACTTAATGGGAAATAAAGATCGCTGTATACGGTGTTGTGCTGGATATGGGGTGCTTTAAGCAAGAGTAATATAAAAATATCAGTATCAATTGTGGGCGACATGAGGGGGCGTTGATGTTTTGGTGATGTTGGTGAACATATTTGGTCCGATCTATGCAGTTGTCTAAGCACACGGAAAATTTGAATTAAAAATAATTTTATTTAAATGCGATAAAATTCACAAAATTAGGATTATTTAACGTATAGCATACGCGTAACTATAAGAAATCATTATTGCAGTTACAATTCGATTTTTTTTTGTTGTGTAATATATGAATATTACTAAACTACCACTCCATAATCGTATTTTTAAATTCTATAATATACGATTGTTTAACTGAAAATGTTAACATCAGTCATCAGTAAAGTTGTATACTTTAGTGCGTACTTAATTTTTTTTTACATCCTGCAATGTTTCCGCGCGAATGTTTATTTAATGACGAGCACGTAAAAACATCAATCAACTTCGACACAGCTTTTTTTTCATAACATTGAAGATTTATCCTTATCGCCACTTTTAGCGGAAGGACTGGTGATTGCAACACTAGACGTCTCCCATCTCCGATACTGCTTCCCGTTAGATGGTTATTTTATACTGGTATAAATATATGCGTGTTGCCAGTGATGACCGATGGATCTGAGACATGGTCCTTCACTGTTGGCTGTATGAGGATGTATGAAGTTCAAAGTTGCTCAGTGAGTTATAATGAGGGCTATGTTCAGAGTTTCTCTGTGCAATAAACTTATGAAGGAGGATATCCGCACAAGAACCAGAGTAACCAACATGCCCAACGGATTAGTAAGCTGAAGTGGCAATGGGACAGCCATATAGCTTTAAGAACCGACAACCGATAGGGAAGAAAGATTCTCGGGTGGCAGCCTCGTACCGGTAGACGAAGTATAGGGCGTCGCTGCACTAAATAGAGTGACGACCTGGTAACACATGTAGGAAGTCGATGGATGCAGATGTCTCAGGACCGTGTTTATTACTGTTATTAGGAAGATGCCGCTGCTCATCTCCTGATTTGTTTCCCTCTGTCGCGTCTTACGACACCCACGGGATGATATATGGTAGTGGATATTCTTACACTGTCACTACATGATAAGTACAGTTAACCAAACCTTATTTAAAGTACAAAGATATTATCGATTCAATCTATGAACAGTTTAAATTACATTCATAAGATTCCTTAACACCCATCCTATTACCAGAGTAACGCCTTCCCTACGTCCGTGTCAATTACGTCGTCAACAACTTTACTTTAGCCGGCTCGAAGTTGTCGTCGCCGAGATTGGATTTTAGATAATGGCTCCGTAATCACGGTGGTGATTTATCACGCCGCTATCACAGCCTTCACTGTCCATTAAGCAATCTGCGAGTGCAACCCTTTGTTCAATCTTAGGGATATATATTTTTGAGAAAAGGAAAACATTTTTCTTGGGCAAAGTTTTTGCGGAAAGTTAGTGTCAAATTTTAAATGAATTTTTTTAAACATTATTACCGTTTGTTTTTGCTTGAACTCCAAGTTTACTTATCATATCAGAAAAAACGACTTGATGTACTAGTCCCAATAACTAAACACTAAATCATAAACAATCTACTGTTGTATACGTGCAGTAGAATGGAGGATTTTCCGTAATGAGGGCATCCACGAATTTTTCTGCCACCAGGGCACGCCACTTAAAAGTGAAAAAAGTGAGGAGGATATTTGACAGATTTTACATCGGGGAAATTTATTTGTTCGGAAATTGTAAAGGTTAATGTTTCTTTCTGTGCTATTAGCTATATTTTGTATTAGTAAGATTAAAAATAAATAAACCAAACCACAGATATTCATAAAATTAGAAAATTTAAAAAAAGTTAAATATGTGCAAAAAATTAAAAGGCAAATCACTGAGGCATTGTTTTCTGTTTTAATATAATACTCTCGAAACTGACAAACTTTTATTAAAAACTAACTTCTCAATTAAATGACATTGTATAACAAAAAACTTTACCTAAGTGTCAACTAGCGACATCTGGTGAGAAATTTTTTTTAGCCCTCGTTGCTTGGCTGACGGATTGACAATAGCAGTACAATACATTTAAAACATTTGCATCTAAGTCAAATACGAGGAAAGTATAGTGCCATCTCTCAGGGGCAGATATTAACGACATTTTCCTAATTCAGCTCCTATTGCGCACGGGATGTGTTGAGCAAGTAGATTATACTGCCACCGAAATGCGAAGCTTTTTTTAATTTTGGTAAAATATATCAAAAAACCTAATAAATATTACTAAACTTTCGTGAATAGCATTAAGCAAATATTATTAGCTTTAATAATATCATTTAAGACTAGGAAAATGTAATTTGCATTTTTTACTTAAAACATTAACCCTCGAAAATATCCCGGTAACAAAGTTAGGGGCACAACAATTGACATGCATTAGCGGTATTTCCGGTGGCGTTCGGTCGCAACGTCGTTACCGTCCGGAAATTCAATCGAGTTTCTGAACGTCTCCTTAACAGCTACATTTGACCTAAATTATATTTTAGTTAAAATCATTTAACACTTTCACTGTCCGGTTTTCAAACACAATAGTAAGACAATAGCAATGACCTATATGTAGTGCACGGGACAGCGAAAGGGTTAATAAGGCTTATTTTTTTTTTTTATAAAACATTATAAATTGTATAAAAGTTACAGCCTATATTTACGTCCCACTGCTGAGCACAGGCCTTCTCTCATACCTTAGAAGGTTAGGCCAAGGAAATGTCCGCCGTCAAGTTTGTCAAAATCGGTTGATTTGTTCGTGAAATATTCAATTATGAAAAAAATAAAAAAACGTGTTTTTTCATAATATTTGGAATTTGGAGAGCTTTGAGCTACCACGGCTTTATAAACTGTATAATGTATAGACTTATACATTTTACAAAACAAATTATTATAAATCCTTCCTACAAATCTAGAGATCTATGTCTAATGGTTTGGACTAGTGAAAAAGGAGGAAAAAAATGGTTATGATATTATATAGGTTTTGGTAAAAATACGTCCATACAAATTACTGCGGCATATTAGCGGCAAGTTTTCTGTCACGTAGTTTTCTGTTTAAGCATATCGATCTTAACTTCTTATGATGTATAAAGAATGTTATAACTATTAAGTCGTGTCATTTAATGAAATAAAGAAAGAAAGAAAAATTACTGCAACAGGCCACAAACAAAAAAAAGGATAACAAAATAAAAAAAACAACAATTTAACGGATATACGTTATATAAAAATGTATTTAAGTTACAAATTACAGGAAAAAATACACTCCTCATGTTGTGTTGTGGCGCTTTAAGCAAACGGACCTCACTCAGCTTATGATGTCGCCAAAACAACAGCGCAGGTTTTCAGTGGGCCCGAACTAATTTACTACTGATAATACTGACAATTTATTTTATAAAATTGAAGTTACAAACAAACTTACAGTCCACCTGATGGTAAGTGTTAGCTAATTTCCGAAAAAATCAATGTGTCCGGAGTTACCTATGCCAAGTAAGCTAGTGATTACTGCCGCCCATAGAAACCGACATCCAAGTTTATACAACGAAGGCTACTGTTACCTCTGTGAGCTACGCTAGAATGCGTCACAGACTGTAGTAAAACTGGTTCTTTATATTCTTCCCACCGAAAATACAGCTGTACAACTGCTACAAGTCGCGGCACGTAAGTTTAGCGTTGAACGAAACGTGGAGGGACTCGCACGAACTGAATTACACGAATGCGACTGAAAAGCCAATCAGCGCGTGCGAATAATACGTATCAGCCAATCAGCGCGATTTATGCGCAATAAGCAAATCAGCGCGACTTATGCGAAATAATGGTCACCGCTAGACTTTCGTGCCGCTACTTAAACTCCGCTCTGGCGGCGAAACAGATAAAGGGGTGGTAGAAGGTCCGTCACTTGGTAATTTTAGACCACTAAAAAGTTTAGTTTTGGAAGTCCGTTTGTTCTTTTTATTAAATGTTTAATTATTTCAAAATCTAATTTTACTTAAAATTGAAAATGCAAAAAAGTTTTAAGACGAGCAAAATCAGCCAAGTCGAACTCGGGCATGAAGGTTTCCGTCTCTTCGTAAAATATTTAATACTATCTAGGTAAAAAACACTTTTCTAGTATTGATAATTAAAAACCCCAAGAATTTCTCGAAATTAAGTTGTAAATCTAAAAAAAACATTCATATATATTAAAAAGATTATAGATTTTTCTACTGAGCCGAGGATCATAGCAAAAGGCTAAACACAAAAACGCACACACACACACCAACGCTTACAAGCACTCGAGACGTGACGGAAGCGGCGTGAAGTGCGATCCTCAGCCTGATCGCTCGTCTGATCGATAAGGCTTCGGGAGCTCAAATATTTGCACACGGGGAACATTAGTGGAGATGGCACGGGCAAAAACGCGATTTTGTCTTATAACGTAACAATCCTCCACAATTTATTAGGTTGTTTAATAAATTTTCACGGTATTTCACAAAAAGACGTAAATGCATTACATTCGATGATGTAAAGTTACAAGTTCATATATTAATCAGTAAGTTGTCTGGAAAAAAAAAACGATAAGAAGTCGTACAGTCTTGTTTTGTGTTTGCTGTATTATTATTATTACGCGTGAACAAATATATTTTATATATAGAAAATAATTTTTGTTTGTTCGTATTTTATGCGCTGCCATACCGTTCATCAAATTGCGGTAAAATTTTGTCAACGTATTGCTTCCACTTCCGCGAAGATTATAGGCATAGTGCAATTAACTTACAGCAGGTGGCGCATGTATCATACCGAAAAAAATATTTGAAAGTTATATATCATTCAATTTCAGAAACAGAAACAGAAACTTTTTTATTCAATATAGAATATAAATAATACTTATTGAAAGTCACTCTTTTGTATAATTACCACTGGTTCGAAAAAAAATCTCTGTCCTGGGAAGAACCAACAAGAAACCCAGCGGGACTTTTTTTAAATAACAGCTTACAATCATGTATGTTACACAAATTAACAACACAACAAATTAGAAATAGCATGGTAGCGATCACCTCATTTCCAGGGGTTATTATCATCTATAAATTCTTTAATACTATAATAACCCTTTTTATACAAACTTAGTTTAATAAAGTTTTTGAACTTTGAGCAGGTCAAATTTTGTATATTTTCTGGAATTTTATTGTAAAAGGGTATACATCGCCCCAAGAATGAATTACTGACTCGATGGAGTCGAGTAACTGGTATTACTAGCTTGTGTCTGTTCCTAGTATTTACAGAATGAATATCACTTATTTTTGTAAAACTACTTTTATTTTTGTGTACGTACATTACATTTTCATAAATGTATTGAGAGGCCAAAGTTAATATACTTATTTTCTTAAATTTTTGTCGCAGCGACTCTTTAGGCTTTAACTCATAAATTGCTCTTATGGCCCTCTTCTGTAAAACAAATATAATTTCAGTGTCAGCTGCGTGTCTCCATAGCAAAATACCATACGACATTATGCTATGGAAATAGCTAAAGTAAACTAGTCTAGCTGTTTCAACACTAGTTAGACTTCTAATCTTTTTTACGGCATATGCTGCTTATCAATGATATCATTCCTATTTAAACAATATAACTCTTCCATTTTTAAAATAATATTTACTCCATTATTTCTTCTGTGGCAGCAACGCGCCTGGTACAGCTAGTTTTATATAAAGTTAATATTACGCTTGAATAATTACATTATAATATACTTTACGACATTCCTTCTGGCCTTAAGGCTAGGGCATCCTGTATAGTAAAGGATAAAGTACAATTGGTTTAACCAAGTTAATCGGAGGAATAACGCTTTCAAATGATGACAGATCGCTTCTGCGTGTTGAACAAAATTCATATACAAGAATGAGAAAGTATGTTAGGCGTTGATCACACCAACTATAGCTTGACATCTATCTGATTTAGAAACAGTATGAAAATTAATTTGTTTGGTCCTGAATACAATATAGAAAGAGCATCGAGCGTAATGGAACGTAAATACGCTTAGACTCCTGTATACAATTGCTCTTTTACCGTAGAACTGCAAGCTTGTTGGACAATCTAAATAAGGGTGATCAGGATTGAGTGGGTCTTCTACTTGTAACGTTACTTGCAAAAGACCGTGGGTGGATAAAACACAACCACAAATCGTACCTCAAAACGAAGTTATACTGGAGAAAAACTGTGTTGTATTTGGTTGGAACCTAAGGTTATTATGTTTCGGTTACTAACTTATAAATGCTGCTTAACTGCGCAACTGCACATAGAAAACATACAGCTATTTGCCAAAAATATTACGTAAAAGTGTCTGCAACGACAATGGCTATGTGCTAAGTACTATTAACAAATATTACCTCATCACCTTGCTCACTAGCTCTCGCGATTTTTCCTTTTCCGATCATTACAAAATTATTTGAATGAAAAAAAAATTGATAATATTAGGAATATTGAAGAGAACCTGAACGAATGATATGTAAGGGAAATCAGGGAATTCTTGCTATATCTAGTTATTGGGGGAAGGTCGTGACTTCAGAAGGCGATTAATTTACATAATTATACATTTAAAAATATATTTCTTTTTTACTTATAATGATAATGTTTTGTTAACAGCCTTAGGCAACAACACAATATTACGTTTTGCTGAGTCAGTTTCCAAATTCATATCCCGAAGAAGTCAATAATCGTTCGAAGCAAATTGGTTTTCGGGTCAAAAATAAAGCGGTTTTCTACTCTTTTGGCACTTTTGCATCTTGATTGGCATTCATAATAACGATCATTTATACATTAAGAGGAAATAATTTATAAATGATCTTTATTATGAGAATGCGATTAGTGAGTAAGTCCGAGTGCTTCTACATGTTCGATTAAAGATGGGGTGCGATAATTAGCCCTAAGCCTAACATAGTGTCATCAAAAATCGATTAGAAAAATGGCTACAACCATCATAGTGCCATTTAAATATGGGGCTTAGTATGTTCCAAACATTAAAAATAATAACAGCGTACAATTGTAGTTTTAAGTTATTGAACACTTATTTAATCTCCTGGATCGTTAAATCTCACTATCTGAATTTATATCACTTTTCTCAATAATATGAAATTACACATTGATAACATTTTAATTATTGAGAGATCCAAAATTTTAAGTCAAATTATATGTGAAATATTTAGTTGTTAACGAGACAAACTGACCTTATAATAAAATCGAAAATTATCCTTAACATAGGATGTTTTAAAGGTACAAACCATCAAATAAATGGCGCCGATATGTCTACTGAAAGACTGGCGCCAGACATTGATTCCAGACTAATAGCTATTTTGGGAGCGATTCTCTATTTTATGAATCAAGTACTAAAATACATGATTTATAATTTGTAACGTTTTGTGGTAGAGTAAGAATATAAACTACCCCATTTTATCCCGAGAGGCGACAAAGGAAAATAGTTCTTTTGATTTAATTAATTCTTAATTTTTCTGATGACAATTGAATAATAAAAAATTGCGGTTGTCAACACTATTTTGCTATTTTTAATAATATTAATATCATTATGTTGACTTGAGTTACTTCTTTATTAAAACATATTGAAATCTCACTAATAGGCCAAATATAATATACCAAATAGGCCTATAAACACAAGGATCAAACAACCAACTAACTAAAATATGCCCAAAACGGAAACAAGTTTGTGTTTTGGATAAGTATTGTATGCAGTTGGTATTTGAAAATTTGAACTCAAGTTTTATACGCTTCTGTAGTTAAATATTAAGTCGCAGTAGTGGGTAACCAAAAAGTGACTTATCGCATCAATATCTCATTGAGCATATTATGTGCATGCTCTTTAAGATTGGGACCAAAGTGACGCCTAATAACGATCGAAAGCTTTAAATTAAGCAGAAGATATTTATAGTGCTGCAAGTGCGGATAATTGCTAAACAAATAAAGCCACTCACCGATCCTAACCTACTTCTTCTTCTTTTCTGTTTAAAAAAAGACGTTACCTCTACGCTGGGATTTTCTCCTGTATTGTGGGGCAATTTACATACATAAATTTCACAAGGACAAACATCTAGACCCGGAACAATTATTTTTATGCCATTCAAATACTTGTTCCATGCGGGGTTCGAACCCGCGGCTCTTAGCACTGCAACTTATTGCTATGCCACGGCGCTACGGAGCCATCATATTACAGCCCGATGCCGGACGCCAAGACTGCTAGCTAGCATTGTAGATAAATCTTTTATCGATGCAGTGCACATGAAGAGCTATTCGCCTTTCATACAATTTGCAATTACTATTTGGACAATTCTAAGCAATCATTTTGACTATAAATATTTATGAAGCAACAGAATGAAATTTCTAATACAAAGACACAAATCAACAAATAAATTAGAAAAGGAACGCTACTGCTTTTGAAACAATTGTGTTAATTGACTGATTCTGATAAAAAGAAAAGAGTATATTATATTCTTTTCTTTACTGATTAACAGGTGATATTAAATTAGCGCACTAATTAAATTTTAACAGAATAGTACTGTTCATTTTGTACATTTGGCAGTCGCATTCATTAGAGTTTTGTAATTTAAGCGAGGCCTTTGAAGTTGGATTAATATCGGCAGAGACCCGCCCTATCCGCGTCCACACCGCAAATTAAAACCATGTCCTTTCATAGAACAACCTCATTATGACTGACAATTTTGTCAGCCATATTGAAATAATATACTCCTGTTACAGAATATAATATCATAATATTATAAGTTGTTTTAATTAAAATAAATTTCATCGTCATGGATGAAATGCAAAAATTATCAATCCGTAGCGTGAATCCTTACACTAGCCTAACTTAAAGAGTTTTTTAAGTTTTTTGGGTATCGGATTCATACACGGAACCTTATGATTTCGTTTTGTCTATCAATTCTTATCTGTTACAGAACCATAACTGTGACCCAAGTCACAGAGAAATAGAAGTTAAAATAAAAGTGAGTAAAAGCAAAAATGGCTCAGGACCGTGCTTTGTGACACCTATATTTATCCTCGATTAAGAATCAAAATACAGATGCGTTTTTATCCCTAAGGACTAAGATGGAATACGAAACACTGCAGCAATGAGCTGCTATTTTACGCTAGTGTTCTTTGAGAGTGTGTTCCTACCACGGTCGAGCCGACCCATTCGTGCTACAAATATAATATAGCTGCACCGTGCCTCTACCACGTACAAAGTGCTTGTACGTGTGCTTATTTCTTACCCTTATACTTTAAAAAAAAACACCTCCGGTCAACCCGCGAGCTGCTTCCATAACTCACCTACAGTGTAGCTCTACCAAATATCTCGTTATAAGTAAAAAAGGTATCCCGTTATCATTATAAAAAATACTGCAGAATTATGCTGATAGTCTGTAAGAGCGTTGACCTTCCCCGCTCGAGTCGACCTATTCGTGCGGCACACAGTGTGACTATAAAAACTAATGATATTTTTAAAAAAGTTTCGAGCAGCTTCATATTATAAGCCTAAACAAACCTTTCAGTCAAAACTTTTGGCATTCTCATCTGAAATTACTCCGTGGCAAAAACAAATATATAATTTTGTGAGACACAGTTTTGTTTAGAAGATTTATTGAGAAGACGCGTCCCCCTGGCGCCCAGTGTTCGGCGCCGTGCCGTCCCGACGGACAGACTTCGTGGCGCTCTGATCTATCGATCACGGGAGATCTCTACGAAACAATTCACAACGAATATGTAACCTTTCCTCAGCCTGCGGATACCACACAATTGCACATTGGAGTTTTATACAGCAAACTTAAATTTTACTTTACGTGGTTGAGCCATGCTGCAGGTGTATTATAGATGTAGCACAAATGGGTCGACTCGACTGGGGAAGAACCACGCTCTCATAGAATTCCAGCATACAATAACAGCTTAACACAGCAGGTGTTTCGTATTGTGAGTGTAGAGAACTGGAGAACCCTATAACTGGAAAAATCTTAGTACTCAGGTGTGACAACACATTTATATTTTGAATTTTAATCGAGGATAGAATGTAGACGTCTATGGGCCACATCACCCAATTACCATCAGGTAGACTGTATGCTCGTCTGCCACGATAAAAAATATGAGTGTAATTTATTTCATATTGTTGCTACTAAGCTCAGGACCGTGTTTTGTGGCATGACTGGCGATGGGATGATGATGTTGCTAATTTCATATTATCTGACATATACCTATTAAATATTACTACTGCCGATATATTGCTACTGGTTCTTAGTTATTTACAAATTTAAAGAAAAACATTAACGGATAACAGAAGACAGAGGGAAATTGAAACAGGTGATAAGCAGCAGTATTTACCTGTTTACGTGGTAGAGCCATGCTGTACCTATATTAGTAGTATAGTTGTAGCACGAATGGATCGGCTCGACCGAGGAAGGACTACGCTCTCATAGAATACCAGCGTAAAATAGCTGCTTAACGCTGCTGTGTTTCGTATGGTGAGTGTAGAGAACCGGAGACCCTTTTTACTGGAAACGAGGCATTCCATCTTAGTCCTCACGGGTGACGACGCATCTGCATTTTGATTTGTAATCGAGGATAGATGTAGATGTCTATGGGCCACAGCAACCACTTACCATCAGGTGGACTGTGTGCTCGTTTGTCACCCTTATCTTATAAAAAAAATTACAACTCAATATAATAAAAAGAATGCGATTGACAACCCGCTCGCCAAGCGTGAAAACTAAGGCAAAATTTTCCCTATGCGCCAATCTATGGGCGAGGTCTATGTTCTATGTATCTTTGTTCTTATTGTTGTGTTATCGCGGCTCAAGACAATTAATCGCACCATTCGTGTCCTGTCGATGTGTCGCAAGAGACGACAAAGAAAACGCTCGAAAGAATCCTTTCAGCATGTTATTCACTGAAGTTTCGTAATCAATTACGATCGAGGATAATTTGTTCTTGTACGTGTCCAGTTTAAGCCACTGTTAGATGGCAATATAACCATCTTATATATATTACACTACTCTTTTACTGTGCCCCATAGACATATATCTTCGATTACAAATCCAAATGCAAATGCGTTGTCACCCGTGAGGACTAAGCAGGCATGTCTCCTTTCCAGTAAAAAGGATCTCCGGTGCTCTACACTCACCATACGAAACACAGCAGTGTTAAGCTGCTAATTTACGCTGGTATTCTGTGAGAGCGTGGTCCTTCCCCGGTCGAGCCGACCCATTCGTGCTACAACTATACTACTAACACTGTTTACTGAATGATGAAAGAGACAACGATAAAAAATACTAACTTTAATATGTCACAACGTTCAAAATAACGTTTTGACAAACAGCAAACATAATAATATCCTATTCAGCGTTCAAAACATCATTACTTGTTATAAAATTTCAAAACCTAATTGGATATCGAATTCATGACATGACAACAATAGGCACTGTTTCGTTTTATTATAATGTAAGCCTTTAGGCTAAATATAACACAATGAGCCCATGAAACTTGATAGGATATAGTTCTATATATTATAGTACGTGCCGTGCCGTGTGTCGTAAGAGGCAACTATGAGAAATACTAGAGAAATCTCTAAAAGTCTCTCGGTATTCTATAGGATGCATTTCGGTGCGTGTGTGCAGGAATTACACACTATAATTCCTACTTCTCCTTTCCACCATCGGACAACCAGGCAGTCGGCGAGTCTTCACCCCTTTGTTGTCGATATTCCACGCATTAGAAACAAAAGGCTTGCTTTGTCTTTTGTAATGCGTACAGCAGAGGAGTGGAGTAATTTGCTGGTGTCTATCATTCCGCCCGAATAAAATCTGGGCGTCTTCTAAGCAAGAGTAAATAGGCTTTTGTTACGCTAAGACAGTGCGATTTACCATCTAGGGCTGCATCACGACTTACCACCAGTTGGGATTGTGGTCAAGCACTGGCTTATAATAAGTTAAAAAAAAATCTTATGGCTTTCGGTAGATATCGGTATACGATCTCATTATGGCAAACGTTAAAAGTGTGAAACTTCTGGTACTACGATCGTCAATCAGTCACCCAAGCGTGACGACAGAAACTAATCTTCAATACAACAGGAGAAGCCCATGTCCAGAATGAAGACTTTTACAGGCTGACGACGATGAATTTGACAATATAAGCCACCAACGACCGCGGCGGTCATTATTACATAGTTACAGCTTTATTCATAAAATATAAAACAAATTATACGAGTACATATGATTTACCTACACTTAGAAAATATTAAAAAAATATTTTGGCACCTCTGTTATTTGTTTATTAGCCTATGTAATTTTTTAAATTATATTTAATGTCCTGTACATTCGGCTTTCTTTGGACTGACATCGGGAATAATTATGTCACCCTTCCTAGGTTTTCTTGAAAGAGCTGTTATATACATCATTCACTTACACTTCGTTAATAAATTCGTAGATTAATTATCACTTATAGTTAAAACTTACTGGTCACTATTTATGGCAAAATCAAAGTACAAAAAATTCTATAATATTCTAACTCAAATCCTAAAACTACGAGTATTACATGTTAATAAAATTGACTTGAAACTTTTCATATAATTCAGCTTTCCTTCCGACGACAAAATTGGTTTCTTCAAGGCAAAAGTTAAAGCTTTTGTTCAACTAAGCCAGTCCGATTTTTGGGAGCAGTTTGGCTTAAAAAAATCGTTGGCCGCCTTAGTTTAAAAAGCGGTTTTATGATAATTTAACGTTATAAGCCACATATTAAAAGATGTTTTTAAATTACATGTTAATATCAAAAAAAATACTGGCCGGCGTAATTCGTAATAATTAAAATTAATACCGACAGTGATTTTTAATGGTTTCATTGTAGGTTTTGTTAAGTGCAAAATAAAACAAAGTGGCAAAGAACAATTAATTTAGGGGTCCGTTGTGCAGCAGCGGCCCCGGGCAATGGACCAATCGAGTAATTGTCGCTGGCAATATTCAAATGGCGGAAACAATTAGCGTGAGTGCTGTATACATATTAAGCTGTCTACCCTCTTAATAGATTGTACAGATAGCATAATATATCCAAAGCTATAAAATTTTAATAAATGGAAATCTTAAAAAAATACGAATTAAATATAAATTTTTTCATAAGTAAAATATCGGCCTTTATACATACCACTAATATAAACAAGCATTCCATCGTTTCTAAGGAAGTTAGGAAAGAGTTGTTCGCGTTGTTCCACAGATAAACAAGTACTTGAAGTATTTCGTGCGGTATTTAGACAGGTCTAATAGAATCGATTTCATAGTTAACCTAGCAATAAAGTTACAGCCTATATACATCTCACTGCTGGGCACAGGCCTTTTCTCACTTCTGAGAGGGTTTTAGGGCAAGGAAGTGTTTGACGCGCTGCCCCAACGCGTGTTAGCGGACTTCACATATCTTAGAATTTTTTTTCACAAATATACAGGTTTTCTCACGATGTTTTCCTTCACCGCCGAGCACTTGGTAAATCAGCACTTAAAAACGCAATTAACAATTTCATTGGTGCCGGCGGGGATTAAACCCGGGTTGAATTTACAGCGAGCGCAAAGCACCTGAGCTACTACGACTTGACCTTGCAATGCCTTCACAATTTTATACAAAATCAATTGAATATCAATTAAATTAAAAAAAGGTTTTGTATAAAAAACTTGTACTAAAGAATAATTTAAATGCCAAATACAAATCTATGAGTACATAAAATAAACAAATGATAACATAACTTGATCTATCCATATAAAAATATTTTTTATTTTATTTTATAGGATAAGGGTGACAAACGAGCACACAGTCCACCTGATGGTAAGTGTTTGCTGCGGCCCATAGACATCTACATCTATCCTCGTTTGCGAATCAAAATGCAGATGCGTTGTCACCCGTGAGGACTAAGATGGAATGCCTCATTTCCAGTAAAAAGGGCCTCCGGCCACCTGCACTCACCAAGCGAAACGCAGAGGTAAACCTCTACTTCACGCTGGTATTTTGTGAGTTCGTGGTACCACCCCGGTTCGAGCTGGCCCATTCGTGCGACAGCAAAAGCTGCCGCGTGGCTCTACCACTGTTAAAGATAATAAATAAAATAATAATAGATAATATAATAAAATACAAAAAGGTATAATATTGCATCTTCCCTATTTTAACGATGGATGAATATTAATAGGTATTATTTTTTAAGCTTCAAATCAGCAGCAACAACGTACAAATGCACCGTAAGCTAAACGTTAGGAGCTACAATAATTGACGTATCCTCCCCCTGTCAGCGCGTTTCAAATCTCTTTTGTGTGTAGCGATAACGCTACAAAGCCTGCTAATGTCTTTTAAGGACTTAGTGATTTAAACAGACTAAATAATGAACCGGCTACCCTTTCTCTTTGCTCGTAACGCAATTTATGAGTTTTAAGCCCTAATAGATTGTTCGTATAAGATACGTAGATATATTTGCCAATTTATGTTGGGTAACTTCAATAAATGGCTTTTATTAAACATATCTTTAATTTATGATAATTAAAAAAGGAAATTAGAACTGTCTGACACTGCTTGATGACGCAGATATACGTAGTGATTTCAAGATTTGGCCGATAATTTGCAATATATAATAATAATAATAAATAAAAATGATTTATTTCAGTAAATCTTTTTCACAATTGATTTGCCAAGGCCTCCCAGAAAATAATCCTAAGATGCTTGTATGTATATGTATATGTATATATATGTTAAATAAATTTCCCTACATTATTATACATACATTAACCTACTATCGCAGATATTATTTGATAGATGCAATCATATTTTCGGATAAGTACATAAGTAGTAGTTATAAATTATCGGCCAAATCACGAAACTACCTAGACTACCTAGCCAGATCATTAATTCTAAAATCGGACTAAGACATATACACAGACTGTGTAAATGGATTAATACACATAAATAAAGATCTGGTAGTTCCCAGCTGATGGTAAGGTATAAAGTTACTACAGCTCTTGGGCACCATACATTTGAATTCGAAATGGACAACAGGGGATCACATGTATTTCTGCTGCTATATTACAAAATATAGTATTTGGGCAACCCAACTTCGGTGGGCGTTTGAAAAAATATATAATTACATATACAAAATTTTATCAAAATGGTTTGTACCGTTTCCGGGAAACCAATTGAAAGCGTCAGTAGCCCAATGGCAGGACGCGGACCGCGATCTCGAAAGGTCGTGGGTTCGAATCCACCATTCGACTACTGTCGTGAACCACTTCTAACACAAGCATTTTAAGCTTACCAGAAGTGGTTAAAGGGAATATTAGTAATGTTTAATAGCATTACTAGTATCTTTTTTTTTAAAATACATTATACAATAGACATAATATTTGGAAGAATTAGTCGCTCAAAGTATTAAGATATAATGACTATCAACAAGGAGATAGTGAGAGATGTGATGAGATAAGATAAAATAGTAATGAAATTAAACGAAACGTTTATTGTTTTAAAAACATTTTTAAGCTCTTAACCAAAAAATACACGTTTGGTCTGTAGTTGAAATTTAGCCCATTTTGATTTTTACAGAATACTAAAGCGCTTTTCTTTGAATGTACAAATTAATATGGTATTTAAAAAATTATGGGTTAAAAATTATTCAAAGGTCATAATCAATAGAAAAATCAATTGTATCTAAACGTAGCTGACCTAAATGCAATGTAATAAGCATAAAAAGATGGATGTGTAAAATAAAATGCGTATAGGAAAAATATTGCTCTTATGTCTGAGCTTAGTTGAGGTTCGTAGGAGAATCGAAGCGCGCCACAAACATCGTCGGTTCGCATGACGACACAAATCCGGATGATGTCTGTTTGTTATCAGCGCTGAGCAGTCGCCTGTATCTAGGGTTGCAATCCGCTACCGAATAATCGCATTATTTATTGAACGCGCTCGATTTGCTTTGTAGAAAATGTCTCTATGATATTAACTATGTTTAAAAGAACTATACGTTGTTTTCTGTACTCTATTTACCTGTTTATACCAAAATGTAGCTTATCTACTTAAATTACTACCTTTATTTCTTTCTTCCAAGACTTAATCTCGGAATAAGAAGTACTATCAAATAAATATTTATGTGCACTTCTTTTTTTTTAATTAAATTATTATTGTGAATTCGAAAATGATAGAAATAAAGTCTAGTTACATTCTATATACGTCCCACTGCTTGGGACAGGCTTCCTCTCACTCCCGAGTGGATTATTTAGTACGTCGCGTTGCACCAGTGCATGTTGGTGGACTTCCCATGTCTTTAAATGTTTATATTTTTATTAATTAAATATTTTTATTCCTCGGACATGAAAGCTTTCTCAAAATTTCTTCTTTTTTACTTCTTCTTCAACGCCTAGAAAGTGATAAATCACCACTGAATATGACAACTAAAAATTTCATTGATTCCTGCGGGGATCAAACTCCACGTTGCTAGCCCACTGTGAAAATATACAGAGAGCTTTTAGCTCCTGACTATATATATATATATATATATATATATATATATATATATATATATATATATATATATATATATATATATATATATATTGATTTTTATTTTGATTTGATTGGATCAAGAACTTAATACGTACTTGTGTCGACAGGATATTATAACAATTAGAAAATAATTGAAGGATATTTTTATATAATATTATTTATTTAACCTGACCTAAAATTATCACAGCAAATAAAACATGAGTAATTTTCAATTCCATTTTTAGGTCTCAGCAGAAATTCTCATAACTGAAATAAGATCTTAGTTCAACAGAGTTATGCTAATAAAAGTCGTAGTAACGATTTCAATTCGAAGAAAGATATGCTAAGAATAAAAGTTCTTGCTCATTAAGAAAAATATCCATATAAATGTGTCGACCCTGCATAACAAAGTAGTCACAGGAGACGGCACGGTGCCCCACCCTTATTTTATTTCTATTGCAACACGTATTATCCGGCTGTCAATATTATCGGCGATCGACTCGCAGCTTCTATAAAAATTGCTTTGATTCTCCGCTTTTTCTTGACCCGGTGATTGGTTTCTGTTTATGTATTATTTTATCTGTGTATTGGGAAACCTAAATTATGTGAATTTGAAAATAAAATCTCCTTTTATTTTGTTATTTTACAATAGAAGTAAAGGTGATGTGTTAGTGTTTATATTTTTGGGAGAATTTCATTTAATTTCATCCCATAAAATGAAACTACTTTTATTAATTTACCAATGTTTGCTGGTAGCGTACTGACTATCTTATTTTGTAAATCTAATAGAACAGACAAAAATTACCCGTAGTCCAGCACGCGCAAGACTGTATTTTCCTCTGTTCTTAATATATTTATATATATAAGATAAGGATGACAAATGAGCACACAGTCCACCTGTTGGTAAGTGGTTGGTGTGGACCATAGACATCTACATCTATCCTCTATTACAAATCAAAATGCAGATGCGTTGTCACCCATGAGGACTAAGATATAATGCCTCATTTCCAGTAAAAAGGGTCTCCGGTTCTCTACACTCACCATACGAAACACAACAGCATTAAGCTGCTATGTTAAGCTGGTATTCTGTGAGAGCGTGGTCCTTCCCCGGTCGAACCGACCCATTCATGCTACAAATGTACTACTAATATAGCTGCAGCATGGCTCTATCACGTAAAAAACCACCTGATGGTAAGTGGATACTGTGGTCCATAGACATCTACTTTTATACTCAATTAGGAATCAAAACGCAAATGCATTGTCACTTCTGAGGACTACGATGAATATGACTTGTGAAAAACTGTAATGATGATGATGATGATGATGATGATGATGATCAATTACAAATCATTCATTACATTTTTTTTCGTCCTCTTAATCATGTTGCACACTTAAATCGTTACGAATTCTTGTTTATTTGAGAGCATACGCTTACTTTACTAATGCCTTTGGCTTTTTATATTTTAAGAAATTAATATGAAGATACCTAGTTATATTATTCTCTTTATAACATTTGAATTAAATTAAATAGAAATTCCGAAAGGAGAGGAAATAAATAGAGACATAAGTATAGATGAAATAATGAAAGCAATGAAAAGTATGAAAGCAGGTAAGACAGCCGGATATGATAGAGTATCTCTCGAAATGCTGAAGGCTGGTGAAAGAGTGGTGGCACACCTGCTGTGCACCTTGTTTAATTTATGTTGGGAACTTAAGCGGGTACCGGGAGACTGGTGCAAAGCCGTAATAGTCCCAATATATAAGGGAAGAGGATCACAGCGGGACTGTAAAAACTACCGTGGTATCAGCCTTCTTAGCATTGTGGGAAAACTGTATGCTAAGATACGAATTGAAAGAGTTATGGAAGAAATTGATGGAAAAATTTGGGATGTGCAAGCGGGATTTAGAAAGGGAATGGGATGTACGGATCAGGTATTTTCCATGCGCATGGTCGCGGAGAAGTTTTTGGCCAAAAACTAAAAAGATTTTTGTGCGTTCGTGGACTTGAAAAAGGCTTATGACAGAGTGGACAGGAATGTGTTATGGCAAACACTGAACTCATTTGGGTTGAGCGCTGGGTTGATACAGGCATTGAAGTCTCTGTATGGGGACTCTAGTGCTTGCGTCAGGATCAAAGGGGCCTACTCTGACTGGTTTGGCATCCATAACGGTATCAGACAGGGCTGTGTGGCTTCCCCGTAGCTGTTTAACCTATTTATGGACAGTTGTTTGGAAAATTTAAAAGTAGAAGAATGCGTGTTAAGAACGGGTGAGTTAACCGTCAAATGCCTTTTGTACACCGATGATCAAGTCATACTTGCGTCGTCGGCAGCCGAGTTGCAAATGATGGTTCGATTAATGAACAGGACATTAAAATAAAAGGGAATGAATGTGAATGCAAGTAAGACGAAAATTATGGTTCTTGAAAGAGAAGAAAGTAAAACGATATGTGAAATAAGAATAGAAGAGGAGTTGGTCGAGCAAGTAGATGAGTTTGTGTATTTGGGATGTGTATTTATCAGGGATGGTAGATATAATAAGGATATAGAACGACGAGTAAATGCAGGAAATAGAGTGAATGGGGCTCTACACCCTATTGTGAGAAGTCAGAATGTATCCAAAAAGGCACGTATGGCAATTCACAGTGCTGTGTTAGTCCCTATCTTAATGTATGGTAGTGAAAGTTGGGTGTGGCAGGAGAAGCACGAGAGTAGAATAAATGCTGTAGAGATGCGATCATTAAGGAGTATGTTAGGGATGAATCTGAATGACAGAGTGAAAAATTGTGTGATAAGAGAAGAGTGTGGCTTGCAAAATGATGTTGTGACCAGGATTCAGAAGGTAATGCTTCGGTAGTTTGGGCATGTAGAAAAAATGAATGAGGAAAGAGTGACAAAGCAAATTTATGTTGCAGAGGTTAACGGCAGAGTTGGGAAGGGACGCCCTAGGCGAAAGTTTATCGATCAAATTGACGATATATTGAAAATGGGCCAAATCAAGAGTACCTTTAACCGAAGAGTGTGTATGCGTAGGTATATGGATGTGGAGGAAGCGAGAGAGGTGTGTCAGGATGTGCCAAATGGAAGTCCATAGTCTCTGCCTACTCCTCTGGGTGACACGCGTGAGTGTTTATGTTTTTATAACACTACATTACTGAAATCAAATTTAAAGGCAAGCCCTTAGGGTTTTTCCTTCCTATGGGCTTCCCGAGAAATTGTGCAATTGGATCACCAGCTTCCTTGCAGATCGCAGCATCAAGGTCGTTGTAGACGGTGCATGCTCCGACTACAAGCCTATTAACGCTGGTGTTCCATCAAGCTGTGTGATATCACCAACGCTGTTTCTTCTGCATATCAATTATATGTTGCTAACTGGTAACATTCATTGCTATGCGGATGACAGTACTGGTGATACTCTATAGACCGACCGTGCCAATATTTCTCAGGAAAACGTCGCCGAGTACCGGAACAAACTTGTGTCTGAAGTCGAGTCTTTGCTGAACAAAGTCTCGGATTGGGGGCGACTAAATCTAGTCCAGTTTAATCCCCAGAAGACACAACTATGCGCGTTTAAGGCTAAAAAGAACCCCTTTGTCGTATCTCCTCAGTTTCAAGGCACTCCCCTTCTTGCCTCAGCCAGTATCGGTATCCTCGAAGTCGACATATCGAGTGACGTGCAGTTTCGTGGTCACTTGGAAGAGAAGGCCAAATTGGCCTTTAAAAAGCTTGGCGTGCTCAGCGGAGCGGGGCAGTATTTAATGCCGGCACACCGCCTGCAACTTTATAAGGCACAGGTTCGACCTCAGATGGAATACTTTTAAAATCTCTGGGCAGGGACTCCCCAGTGCCAGCTCCTTCCACTTGATTGCATCCAGCGCCGAGCGGCTGGAATCATCGACGACCAAGTTCTTTCCGATCGGCTCGATTCATTGGCACTGCGAAGAGATGTTGCATCTCTTTGCATTTTCTTTCGCATTTACCACGGGGAGTACTTTGAGGAATTGTTCGGATTAATCCAAGCCGCCAAATTTCACGAACGCACATCGCGGCAGAACTCCCGATACCATCCACACCATCTGGACGATTGGCGGTCCACCACTGTGCGATTTAGAAGAAGTTTTCTTCCTCGCACAACTTCCTTATGGAATCGATTACCACCAGCGATTTTTCCGGACCGGTACGACTTAGGGACCTTCAAGAAAAGAGCGTACTCCTTTTTAAAAGGCCGGCAACGCATCTGCAATTCCCCTGGTTCTCCTGGTGTTGCAGTTGTTCATGGGCGGCGGTAGTCACTTACTATCAGATGAGCCGCATGCTCGTTTGCCCTCTCTCCTATAAAAAAAGGTAGTAGATACCATGCGGCGGCGCTGTAAGAATATCTACAACCCCATATCATCCCGTGGATCGTAAGAGGCGACATAGGGAAACAAATCGGAAGATGGGCAGCATCGTCTTCCTAATAACGCCTAAAAATAAAAATAAAACTGCGGATACCAACCCCAACTGCGGTTGCTAAGCTATGGTCTCCATATATTTATAATAAAATGAAATAAAAATAGAATTATTATTTAAAATTAATTTCTTAGTAAAAGTAAAGAACTACCGTGGAAGGTGAATTAGGAGAACCGTGTACTGTTGGTGTAAGAATATTCTTACACCACTACCCCATATCATCCCGTGGGTAATCTTTTTTTTTTATAGGATGAGGGTGACAAACGAGCACACAGTCCACCTGATGGTAGGTGGCTGCTGCGGTCCATAGACATCTACATCCATCCTTTATTACAAATCAAAATGCGGATGCGTTGTCACCCGTGAGGACTAAGATGGAATGCCTCATTTCCAGTAAAAAGGGCCTCCGGCCACCTGCACTCACCAAGCGAAACGCAGAGGTAAACCTCTACTTCACGCTGGTTTTCTGTGAGGTCGTGGTACCACCCCGGTTCGAGCCGGCCCATCCGTACGACAGCAAAAGCCGCCGCGTGGCTCTACCACTGTTAAAATAAATCGTAAGAGGCTTGCCAAGCGTGGCAACTATGGCAAAAATTCCTGTGGCGACTATGGTAAACATTCCTCTTATGAGGCAATCTATGAGGGAGGCCTATGTTCAGCAGTTGACTTTAATAGGCTGTAACGGTAACAGAAAAGGTAACTAAGTCCAAAAGGTTGGTCAATATAGTATATTTTAAACAACTTGATTCATAACTTTCATCCATTACTTTCTCTATTTACTCTTTCAGCTACCATTCACATTCACACTTTCCCTTTTTTCATAACATACATTTTCTAAACGTAAATAGCTTAGCTGCACTTTTCTTCTTGTGCTGCCTAGCTTCGACAAATACGGAGTATTTTCTTATTTTCCAATAAAATTGATCATTAACAAATACTAACTGCTTTAAAATAATACAGCAAAGTCTTCGCTTCTTTTTTCTTCTGTAGACCAGAGAGTTCTAAGCGGACAATTAATCTTTAATTTGTTTACATAAGTTACGCTACAATTGTACAAATAGAGCGGATGACAACGCTTTAAATAGGCCTCTAAATGTCCTACGCAGTCTTAAGGTTGACAACTCTTTTAATAAGCCTTCTATCGAACAATGTACAAAACGTATTAATATTTATATATTTACTAGTTGACCCGGCAAACGCTGTTTTGCCATATACATTATTTCTAGAAAATATTTTTTAGTTTTAAAAATCGCGATTTAAAACAGGGTTGATCGTAAAAAGGTGAAAATTTGATGTTTTATGTATTTTCAATGCTAAATCATAATACAGGATAAATAAAAAAAATTGTCAAAAAATAAAAATAAATATTTAGGGGTGGGTCATTTATATACTTATTTTATATCATTTAGGGGTTTGAAAAATAGATGTTGGCCGATTCTCAGGCCCACCCGATATGCACACAAAATCACACAAAAACGGTTCAGCTGTTTCGGAGGAGTTTGGTAACAAACACCGCGACACGAGAATTTTATATATTATTAGATTAATATACGAGTATGAGTCAGCAGGAGCAGTCGACATGCCAATAAAAATATATTTTTGATTGGACTTTAATTTTCATATAAATTAAAACTGACTTACATCACGCGTTGATACTGCTCAGTATGAAGAAAATTTAAACAATGAAAGGAAAATATTTCCAGTCATCGATTTTGAAAAATATCTATTGTAGCTAAGATTCGTAGGCGCGTGTTCATTTGGCGAAAAATATTAACTTTTATTTTGTAATTTGACTGTAAATTTGCAACAATCAATAGAATTTTTAAAAAAGATCAAGTATGGAACATTATGTGGCAGATTAAAGGAGAATCTTGAATGTGTCTCGTAAACAATTTATAATATCCTAAAGAAGCTCAAGGATACGAAAACTAAGAATAACCATAGTAACTGCACATTTTGACTTAAACAAGACTTAAATGTAAGTACATTTAAATCTTGTTATACATTTAAGATATAAATATAAGTACGAGTACATTTAAGTCTTATTGAAATAAAGTATTTTATTTTATTTTCAAAACAGTTTTTATTTTATCCTAAATCGATAATGGGCATCTTTTGATCAAATATCTCTGTCTTATAGATTTTCTTCATACTCCCCTACCTACACTGTATTTCATTGTTTAAAATATTATTAAATGTGCGCTGTTAAATATTTAAAAAAAGTGATGATTAAAAATAATATATGAATATTATATTATATTTGTCAATTTTCATAAAATTATCAAGATCCTCATCGAAATTAAGGTCTTTTGGAAATTTTGAAACAAAAGACTTAATTTGTACATTACATAACAAGCATAAAAATCATCAATAATGCTTTTTCTATATCGTTCTATAGTAGTTATAACTTCTTTTGTAATGTTTATTACAAAACTAAAAATGAATATTTCCTAGAAATTTTGTTGTTTATTTTTATTTTAATACTACAATAATGAAAATTCAAAGAGTGTGGCTTAATTATAATCAAGGAAATCGACTTACTTGAACAGAAGGGGTTTGTTGGCGAAGAGGCCTGAGGCCTTTTCTTTCGCGGCTTGGAGCCCCTGCATTGCTGTTAGCCGATGTCCCACATCAAATTTTTCTCACACTATGCTAACACCTAAAAATAAACCCTACTTTTAATTAAATAAAGTTATACCTTTATTGAATACTCTAGTTTTAAAAAATAAAAATGTAGCATACGTATTCACTTTAACGATAATATTTGTTAAAATTAATTTTATGAAAAATTAAAATTAATGAAAAAGTCTTACTTATTGGCTAATAGAAATATAATTTATAAAGCCAAAAAAATAATCAATTTTAAAATTTTAAAGTATCATTCTACTGTAATAAATGCTGAGTAATAGCTATTCAGTGGGGAGTAACACTGTATGACTGTTTTGAATTTTAGTTATAGTATTTTTCTGTTTATTATAATAGTAAATATTGTAAAACAAAATTTTATATATTATTAAATGTACACATAATATTTTATTTGAGATAACTATGCCTATATTGGTACGTATAAAACATTTATGTATGCATTTGTACAATATATACATATATATGGATATCTAATTGACATTTACACTATCAAAAAGAATAAAAGCATAAAAATGTTGATAGCAGTGATTACATAATTTGGTGGTACAATGAATTCTACTTACATTTTTCAGTCCCCTGGCGTAGCAGATCCGTAGCAGCTTCTGTCTATGGTGTAGCGCCCCGCGCGCCTCTGCCGTAGAGCTACGGCTGCGCGTAGCCTCTACCTCCATTGGTCGATAACTCAACGGAAGTAGACAATCTGTAGCCAATAGCAAACCGTACTGTAAAGGGGCGGAGTCATGTAACATTTCTGAAAATTTTCAGGAGTTCCAAAAGTACATAGAGCTTACATCAACCCCATCAATGCTCCGGCACGGATTTCGTTAAAATTCATAATCACTAGGTATATGCATTACAAATGGATACGTACATAATATGTGTATTATTTTTCTTACTACAGTTAACAAATCACTATCCGTAAAGTAATATATGAACCTAAATATGCAAGGCTAATCTTATGTTTATTATTTAAACTAACATTAGGCGCAACATAAAGCGCATTGGCTTTCATTATTTAAGTAGACCGTTTAATTCAAGAGTCGAAGAAAATATTTCGCCTTAGGAATATTATCAAATGGATAACACGTAGGAAAAATTGTCGTTGAGAGAATGGTTGGTGGTCCATCTTGTTCATCCTAATGAAAAGCGTAATGATCTGTAACATATAAAACTCAAAATAATTACGTGGACATATATTCACTAACTCCTTAGACACAAAATTTTGGAAAATGATGAAAAATTTTGAATTTCTAATTTACCCAACAAAATTTTTCTATGGCCGACAAGATGGTTGTTAAAATAAAAAGATAAAGAACCAAGATGTTTATTGCAAAGAATGTGTAGCATTTCAAAATCTTTATGTGTTTAATTGCCGAAAATGTGTGTTTATTATAGTATCGTTGACAATTCAAATGCCATCAAAAACATAACTTGTAAAAAAAGCCAAGTCTCGCAACTCAGTTCTTCTACCGTAAAAAGTTGTGATATCTATGTAATACCAAGTCGGTTAATTTATTCAGTCCATAGATTGATACATAGATTGACTTGGCAATCGCATGAAAACACAATGTATCTCACAAGTAATACATATTATATTAAATTAGATTGTTTAGTGCGATTGCCAAGTCAATTTATGTATCAATCTATGGGCTGAATAAATTAACCGACTTGGTATTAAATAGATATCACAACTTTTTACGGTAGAAGAACTGAGTTGCGAGACTTGGCTTTTTTTACAAGTTATGTTTTTGATGGCATCTAATTTCTTTTTGTAGATAATTATATCTAGGTAGCTATTTACACCTTTTATTCCATTATACACCTATATAGGTGCACTGATTCCTTCACTGCAAATGTAACTTTGTAATACTATATGTTTATATGGGGTTACAAAGTTATTTATGCAGTTGGTGTATCTCAAAAACTGAATCGAAATTTTAAAATATTTTAATTTTTCCTTGATTTATATATTAAACAATAATTGTATTCCAAATTTGAAGTTTCTATGTTTGCTAGAAGTGCCTCAGAGTTTTGATGATCGGTCAGTCAGTGAGTGACAAAATTAAGAAACTTTGACTAGTTATAATTCTTAAACTACTTGTTCAAATTGAATGAAATTTGAAATATACTGAGTTTATACAATGTCTACTTGGTTTGTAAAAATTCAGGCCTCTAGTTTTATTCATAACGAAGTTATAGGCTTTCGGAAATGGCCTGAACTGCTTCGAGAAAAGGATGGTACGGCAGTGCCGCTTTTTTGCTCGACTTGGCGGGGGCACTACCGTGCCCCCAGATTTTAAATTGATATGAACTCGTAAAATTAAAATATGCCTTCTTTTGAATAAAAATGGATTTGGGAAATTAAAGTTCATTTAACTTGCACAAATTTTCACATTAAGCTCTCAAAATCCAAGAAAGAGCTCAAGATTAATAAATGCCTCGCCGGTAACTTTCTAAATTAATTTTGATGATATTTTCTACAAAAACTGTTAGTTTTTTTATCAGTGGTGTACATTGCAAAGCCATAACTTTTTCTGGTTTTGTGACGTTAAATAATTGCAGCCGCTCCAGGGGGAGTGGTAAACCAGATCCTGTCCTTGTGAGGATTTAGATCTTGTTTTATTCAATCGTTGGAACATGTTTAATCGTAAAATAGGATAATTTTTCCAATTTGAAATTGTGCAGCGTTGCACAAGCAAACGAATTCTCTGAAGACGGATTTTTGTCATTGTCTGTAAGCAATACGCTTTTCTGAGTTTATACAATACCATTGGAAGATATTATTTGATATATACGCTTTATGCTACAGTGGCTAACAGCGACAAATCCCTAAGTATCACACCATTTTTCTCACTGTGGTCTTTAGATAGTAGACTAATTTTTGTTTGATAATGTGTCACTGCTTAGAAGTTTTGTCAAT
The DNA here is from genome assembly GCA_033319125.1 of Parnassius glacialis. Lineage (NCBI taxonomy): Eukaryota > Metazoa > Arthropoda > Insecta > Lepidoptera > Papilionidae > Parnassius > Parnassius glacialis. The sequence continues at coordinate 25,695,906 of JAVANC010000010.1, read as the reverse complement.
CGTTGCGTTCGGATGCGTTATCATCTTTCAGAACTAAGAAAGAATTCCTCTGTTCCGTTAAAAAAGAATCTCCGGTTTTTACACTTGCCATAACGAAATAAATATATTTATATAAATTTTAAGCCAACAAACAATGTGTAACACAAAAAACGCAAAACGTTCCAAAGTTATTTTGGGCCACGTTGTCATTACAGTCTAAAGTATTTTCAAGAATGCAACCAGTATGCATAACATAATTAATAATTAATATGTTAAACGTTTTATCCAAATTATCAATTTTTTCGTCTTGCCGTAAATATTAATCTTAGCATATGAATTCCCAGTAACAAATGTACCAAATAGTAATGAAGACATGACATTTAAATACTGTCGTCATTTAACATAGATAATATTTAACACTATTAGTAACCGTGATCTGGAGGCTACGTAGTTTAGGATTTCTCTACATTACTTCTAAATTGTGAAATATTCACTATACGAAAATTTCCACGATACTATCTCAAGCGTAGAGTGAGCATAATTAAATGAAAACATATATAGAGAAAACTCTTACGTGTTCATTTCTTCGTGGTTAACACAAAATTTCCAAAAGTAAAAAATTATATATAACGCTGACTTTTTTATATAATAAAGTAATTAAGCTAACTCATTGCCGACTTATTTTATGTCATGAGTAAATAAAGTTATATCGCTATCTATATACAGAAAACCTTGAAATATTTCGTACATAAATTCCAGACAAAATGGAATGACGGTTTCATATTTCATTAGTGGTATATTTTACTGCATAATAACACTAATAATCCTTTCAACAACAACAGCAACTCTTTAATAAAATGCATGATAGCTGAGGCACTCTTAATTGTGACTAAAAAGCTTAATTATGTCCAGAAGTACAATCAAAGGGGTACTTTAGAATATACTTTTTTAAATTTAATTATAAACTACCTAAATACATCTTCATAGTCACGATAACTATCGTCGCTTTTCGGCTCGATGAGATAACTGAGCTTCTATCGCACGCATATTACTTTATAAACGATTTGAATTATTGTGACCCTAGTGAACAGCATAGGCGGCAAGGCAAGGCAAGGCGGCGGCGGAAGTATCTTGACCAAATTGACAATATATTGAAGATGGGCCAAATTAAGAGTACTCGATTAAGAAGCGATTACTCGCAGAGCATGTATGTGTAGGTATATGTATGTAAATTAAACGAGAGAGGTTTGTCAGGATCGTGCTAAATGGAAGTCGGTAGTATTTGTTCTTCTGTGTGACGGGCGTGATATATGTTTTGAATTAACCAAGAACACATACTTCTAAACGCAATAGCAATTATTTTTATTTTCTTTCAATTATTTTAAATTTAAAATCAACGTTAATATCTCATTTCTAACAAGGTAATGGAGCAGTTAATCCGACGCATTGCTAAAATTCCTGTTAGCAGTCTTCACAGTTCAATAAAATCCGTTCATGATTTTTCCTTCACCAACCAGCATGTGGTAAGTCAGCAACTAAAACTGCAATAAAAATTGCAATGGTGGCGACGGAAACCGAGCTAGGGTTTTTGGAATACTATAAAACTTACGACGAGCGTTCAACGGTAAATTTTGTTACTGAAGAAAACCATGATAGCTCAGGTAATAAATGTTCGCCGTAAAACTCCAAAGTATACGATAACCGTCAGCAGATCTGAAATTGCATGCAATTTTAACTGCTCCTTTACCACGTGTTCAATGAAAAATAATTAGAGCGAATTTGTATTTTGCTGACAGCTTTTTAGGCAAGAGTCGAACTTCTTTTCCTTTTCCAAAAACCCTATTAGAAATAAAAGAAGACCTGTATTGCAGCAAGTACACGTATGCAGGCCTTTGATTACTTTGTACCCTGTAAAAAAAATACAAAAGATTTCATTGCAAAGCTTTGATGCAAATTTCACTAGGAGGTATAAATCACTCGTTATATAACAAATCGACGATCTACCCCGTCCCGTTATCTCGGTCGACATGATATCGGCGCAATATCGGGCCGACTTCATTTCACGGCCAGAGGAGCCCGCAAATGAAGTTTCCCTGGTCCAACGAGCCCGAACCTTTGAATCAGACGCAATTTATTATCAGAATTTTTGTAATGGATATGGTATTATTACGATTGCATACACATTCGATATTAATTTATAGTAACAATTTTTTTCTCTTTTCTAAAAATATTATTTCTATTATTATACGGGAGCTAAAAGACGGTTTTTTTTTTCGTATGTTATTTTTACGATCCTATATGAATGTGAAGAAAAAATTCCATCCTTTATAGAGGAAAAATAAGGGATGAATTTTTAAACGCAACAACGTTTTAAACAATGGTAGAGCCACGCGGCGGCTTTTGCTGTCGCACGGATGGGCCAGCACGAACCGGGCTGGCACCACGACCTCACATAATACCAGCGTGAAGTAGAGGTTTACCTCTGCGTTTCGCTTGGTGAGTGCAGGTGGCCGGAGGCCCTTTTTACTGGAAATGAGGCATTCCATCTTAGTCCTCACGGGTGACAACGCATCTGCATTTTGATTCACAAACGAGGATATATGTAGATGTCTATGGTCCGCAGCAACCACTTACCATTAGGTGGACTGTATGCTCGTTTGTCACCCTATCCTATAAAAAAATCTTTAACATATGATTCATTCTAAAAGGTAAAACATATAAACTTTTAATAAAAAAATGAAAACCGACTTAAAGAAATAAAAAAAAATTGCTATATAATAGTTTCAGATGTCAGAGCTTTAATTTTTTTAATGTTTCTTCGGAGGCCGGTTTCTACTTTTTTTCATGCATTTTGGCAACAAACAGCCATATTTCTTAACATATAGTTTACATTTTACATTTACATGTGACAAGAAACACCAAATAGTGCCAATAAATCTACATTAACAAACCTTTTTACTTACATTGTGAGACAACAACAGTTTTTATTGAAAGTGTAATCTTTTAAATAATATTTATATTTTGATAAATAAAAGAGAATAAATTGAAAAACCTTAAAAGATAATTTTGTATGTGTTCAATCTCACCTTATATTTAAATAAAAATTAACATTGTCGGTTAAGTAAGCATAAATGTATATATATATACATATGAAAAAAACAAATATATCATTTGAGTAAAAATTCGTAGCTCTGGTAACCATGATTCATAATGCGACGCTCGCTGAATACCGCGCTTGAAGCAGGTTATCTGCCCATCAGACCGTTTTAACTTCTTTTCCATCATAAATCTCTAGGCTGAATATAAGAGCATTGGAAATCTGCCAACTTAAGGAATATTGGTCCTTTTTATATCAGCCGAATACAAAAGGTACACTCATATTTTTAGTCCAACATTTTATACATATATTTCAAAGTAATAAGTAAGTATAAATAAATAAATGTGTAATAATAATATTGCCAGGATTTAATAATAATATCTAGCGTTTGTAGTGCTTAACTCTTACATAATACAACAAAGTAATTGAAAAAAATAATTAACAACTGGACGCCGCTAACTTCCCATAAACAAGCTTGTTTATAATATAAAATAAATCTTCTTTAGTAAAATAATCATTGATGCTGTTAGTGATCTTGTAACGCCTGAATGATTAACTAATTCAGGTCAAATTGATAAATTATATTTGTTTTGTTGAGGCAATAGCATAGGCTACGCTAGGTGCGATAGGTGACGCCGTAGTCAAGTATTGTTATAATTGATTAATAGTATTATTCTAAATTCTATATATTTATGAATCAAAATTGCTAATATCCACGAAATAAATTAACTTAGTGCTAGAAATTGAAATCATGAAATCATTATTGGATAGGTACTGCGGTCGCGTTATTAATAAATTGAATATTGACACTGTAAAAAGTGGCCAGAGTAAAACTTATCGTGCCACCAACTGGAAAGGGCAGAACAACGTCTGCCGACCCAGCTAGTGTATTAATATAGATGGATAGTCATACCATTTTTAGCAGAAAATATAGCATATCCGGTATTTTGCAAAAAATTATATACATTTTTATCAAGACATTTAGGTAATTTTTTGCAAACTTCCAATAGCAACAATGAGTATCCCAGAATCTGCGAGTTCATACCAGCATCTAACTTTGTAATTCATCATCATCATCATTACAGCCTTTCATAAGTCCGCTGCTGAACATAGGTCTCCCCCAAGGAATGCCACAAAGCACGGTCCTGAGCCACCTGCATCCATCGACCTCCTGCACGTCTTACCAGGTCGTCACTCCATCTCGTGGGGGGTCGCCCTACACTTCGCCTACCGGTACGAGGTTGCCACTCAAGAACCTTTCTTCCCCATCGGTTGTCGGTTCTTCGAGCTATATGGCCGACCCACTGCCACTTCAGCTTACTAATCCGTAATCCGTAACTTTGTGATTGTCCTTGCATAAAGTGAAAATTACTTTAGTAACTTTTAATTGAAAGATATTATACTAAAAATAAAATATAATCTTCCAATAATAATAAAAATTCTCATTTTATTTTCAAATGAAAGAATCCGTTCCCGTTCTTTTCAATATCCTTAAGATTAAATTCTAATAGCTTGTTACGTGTATACTTGTACGTAAAATTTTGCCATATGTGCTCGGGCATTGTCGTGAAGGTAGTAAGCGTGCTTACATTGTGAAAGCTTTTCTCTAATATTTTATCTACACGCTGTAACTATTCAGTGTACAGTTGCTACGTCATCATTTGACCTTCATATTTAGTGCTTTATTTTTTATTTTTATAGGATAAGGGTGACAAACGAGCACACAGTCCACCTGATGGTAAGTGGTTACTGCGGCCCATAGACATCTACATCTATCCTCGTTTGCGAATCAAAATGCAGATGCGTTGTCACCCGTGAACACTCAGATGGAATGCCTCATTTCCAGTAAAAAGGGCCTCCAGCTACCTGCACTCACCAAGCGAAACGCAGAGGTAAACCTCTACTTCACGCTGGTATACTGTGAGGTCGTGGTACCACCCCGGTTCGAGCCGGCCCATGCGTGCGACAGCAAAGCTGCCGCGTGCCTCTACCACTGTTAAAATTATTTGCATTAGTGGGACTTTACTACTAAGTTTATTGGAATTAACTATAATCATTTATATAATACATTGGAGAGAAATAACGTGGCTGAGGTTTTCCGTTTGCTGTTTCTTCTCCGATCAGAGGAATCTATTTTTGAAACGGTAGTTGACTTTTTACATCGAAGAAATAAATATTTTTAAATTCATTACTTCTACATAATTATTTTTTTATAAATTCCGCAGGAAAACACAGGTCTAATAATAAATAATTTAAATATTACTGTATATGTACTTTACAGCGAAAGTAGGGCAGACGTGGTAAACGCTCTGCCCCACCGAAAATGTGCCACTGGAAATTAAATAACCAAAACGGCGGGATATTCCATTGATACGGAATGTGCAGAAAAATTTGTCTCATTTTTCGACTCAGGAATCTAGTCTCTAGTAACAAGTTTTAGAATCAAGTAATCTCGGCACATTACTTGATGCGCATAAACGTAGGAATCCGACTATAAACGTAGGGCGATCTGTCAATCAAATCAGTGTGCCTGTGGTAGCGGTGTCAACGAGTTTGGCCTCCACGATCTTTCATGAAAGGAAAGTGCTAGTAGGTTGTCTCGTCACGGTTCTCTGAACGATGTTATCCGGAAAGCTCTTGTCGCTATGTGAATTAGGCCTTTGTGGAATATTTAAAAACAACGGCATGAGACCCGACAATACGACTTTTATCCCTTGAGAGAGAGGTAAAGCCCTAGTGTAACATGCTACGTGCGTAGATAATTTGACAAAATCTCATCTCAGGGGTGACAGACCGTGTCGACGGCGCGTTTTGTTCCACGCGCGCCTCAAAGAGCTGTCAGCACCGTGAAGGGGCCCGCAAGGGCCGACGCCTGCCGGGGCTGCGGGCTGTTCGAAAGAGATACCGCGGCTCCGGAACGTAAGGGCACTGAAGGAACACAGATGGTTTTTAGTCAGTAAAAGTCTGACACTCCCTTCCGCTCCACCCAGAGCGAAAGGCGTCATTAGATGATTTTCCATCCGCAAAAAAAAGGGGTGTTATTTAGAGCCAGGGCGGCATCTGAGGTAGTTGATAGTTGATAAGAAGGCTGGTTCTTCCCTCACTATAAGGCTAAATATAGCCATTCAGCGAGCAAACGCAACCGGCGTTCTTGGCACTATATCTCGAGGAGTAGGACTGTACGTAATTTAAGTTTTTAGAAGTTGTAATTTTACACCTACCAAAGTAGATTTTACATTTTATTGATACTGCAAAACCAATTCCCCCAATCCCCCCCCCTAACATGGTAGCGGAGTTAAATAGATCACTACCCCAGGAGGGTACCAGCACCCCTGGTGAGAATCCCTCGCTGAGCAACCGCGCCCAAGCTACTCTACTTTTTCTGAACGTGGGTGCTTAGGCTGCCCCGCGTATTCTTGGGAGGGGGGGGGGCAAAATTCCGCTTAAGTCTTTAGTATTTGCTTGGGGAAAGCGGAACAATAAGACAGAGGCAACCCCTGCCACGCTTTCCGTGAATTTCTGCAATATCAGGGGACTTAATTCAAACCTTAAAACCGTCCACTACCATCTGGAGACGGCAAAGCCGGCCTTGCTTTTTCTGAACGAGACGCAGGTGTCCCCTCCGGCTGATACTTCGTATCTCTCCTACCTGGGGTACAAATTAGAACATTCCTTTGTGCTCCGGGCTGGAGTTTGCGTATACGTCAGAGAGGACATCTGTTTTCGACGCCTCGACAATCTTGAAGTTACGGACCTGTCCATCCTATGGCGGCGCGTAGACAGCGACGACCATCCCCGCGTCTACGGGTGCCTCTATAGGTTCCGTAGCGGTAATGCCGACGCAGTCCGACTCGTCGACCACGTTCAAATGGCTGCAGACACCTTGCTACAACAGGTTCCATCCGCAGAGATCGTGATCCTTGGCAATTTTACCGCCCACCACGTCCAATGGCTCGGTTCACGTTTAAACGATCATGCGGGTAGATCTGATTATGACTTTGCCTTGACATATGGCCTGACACAACTGGTTACTTCGCCTACACGGATCCCAGATGTGGAGGATCATATACCTTTCCTGTTGGACATTCTGCTGACCCCTCATCCGGACAGATATCAGGTCTCCGTCTATGCCCCTCTTGGCTCTTCAGACCATTGTCTGTTCCGGAGTACGGTGCCACTCATGCTCCCATCGCAGATGCGATCTGCAGCTTGCTGCCGTGTTTGGCACTAAAGGTTGGCCGATTGGGACGGGATGCGGTCTTTTTTTGTATACCTCTTTTGTTGGTCTACCCTTGGGGGTGGGTTTGCTTCTCGCGGGATGATCCCAACTTTGTTGCTGATTCTGTCGCTGATGTGGTTCTTCAGGGAACGAAATTTTTTATTAATCATCTGTGGTGCCTATCGGAGGTAAAACTCAGCCATGGTTTGATCACTCCTGTAAAATTGCATCACGCTATAAGCAGGAGTGCTACCGGGCCTGGGCTGACGCATCATTACAGTGTGGGTGTCTTCAAGGCAAGAGTGAATAGGCGTTTGTTAAGTCAGTACGCTTCACCATCTTAGGCTACATCACCACTTACCATCAGGTGGGATTGTAGATAAGCGCTGGCTTAGTAGAGTATAAACAAAATCACCGTCTCGGGATGCAAACACCAGTGCTCTTAAAAAGAAGTATAAATCCGCCTCCAGGTCCTTCAAAAGTGTCATTGCTAAGGTAAACTCAGAGCACATCGGCAGAATTGGCGAGAAACTAGTTCACCTTCTTTCGGGAACACGTGTATTCTGGTCTCTCGTCAATACTGTCCAAGGAAACTTCTATCAGCCATTTCTTCCATTTCTACACAGGGTAGACGACTCATTGGCCCATGCCGCAAAGGAGAAAGCCGATCTGCTAGGCTCTCTCTTTGCTTCCAACTCGAATCTCGATGACGGGGGGAACACACCGTTGACCATCCCGCGGTGAAAGTGCTTCATGTAGCATGTGCTGATTACATAGCGCTCGGTGCTCAAAACACTCCTCTTCCTGGACGTCAACAAGTTGAGTGGGCCTGATGGAGTTCCACCCATTATGCTAAAGACGTGTGCTCCGAAGTTGGCACCGGTTTTGACGCGTCTTTTCCGGTACTCTTACTCCCTAGACGTAGTCCCGAACTCATGGATTACATCTTTAGTGCACCCGATCCCTAAAAACGGCTACCGCTCAGATCCGTCCAACTACAGACCTATCGCTATCACCTCCTTGTTCTCCAAAGTAGTGGAAACTATTATTAACTACCAGCACATGCAGTAGCTTGAGGATCACCAGCTGATTAGTGAACGCCAATACAGCTTCCGTCAAGTTCGCTCAGCTGGTGATCATCTAGGTTACCTAACTCATACAGGGGCGGAGGCAGTGCAGTCCAAGGGGGAGTCATTTGCCTTTAGTTTGGACATAGCGAAGGCCTTCGATCGGGTTTGGCACAAAGCGCTTCTTTCGAAGCTTCCTTCCTATGGGCTTCCCGAGAAATTGTGCAATTGGATCACCAGTTTTCTTGCAGATCGGACCATCAAAGTCGCAGTAGACGGTGCATGCTCCGATTACAAGCTCATTAACGCTGGTGTTCTACAAGGCTGCGTGCTATCACCAACGCTGTTTTTTCTGCATATCAATGATATGTTGCAAACTGGTAACATTCATTGCTATGCAAAAGACAGCCCTGGTGATGCTTTATACACCAGCCGTCACAATATTTGTCGGGAAAATGTCGCCGAGTACCGGAACAAACTTTTGTCTGAAGTCGAGACTTTGTTGAACAAAGTCTCGGACTGGGCGTGACTAAATCTAGTCCAGTTCAATCCCCAGAAGACACAAGCTTGCGCATTTACCTCTAAAAAGAACCCCTTTGTCGTATCTTCTCAATTTTAGGCACAAGCCTTGTTGCCTCAGCCATTATCGCAATCCTCGTTACCGACATATTGAGTGATGTGCAGCTTCGTGGTCACTTGGAAGAGAAAGGCATATTGGCCACTAAAAAGCTTGGCGTACTTAGCAGAGCGGGACAGTATTTCGTGCGGGCACACCACTTGCAACTTTCCAAAGCGCGGGTTCAACCGCACATGGAATACTGTTCCCATCTCTGGGCAGGGTCTCCCCAGTGCTGGCTCTTTCCACTTGATCGCAACTAGCGCAGAACAGTTTGAATCGTCGACGACCGAGTTCTTTCCGATCGGCTTGATTCACTGGCACTGCGTAGAGATGTTGCATCTCTTTGCGTATTTTATCGCGTCTACCACGGGGAGTGTTTTAAGGAATTGTTCGGACTAATTCCAGCCACTCAATTTCACCATCGCACATCGCGATAAAACTTGCAATACCATCCATACCATCTGGATGATTGGTGGTCCACCACTGTGCGATTTAGAAGAAGTTTTCTTCTTCGCACAATTTCGTTGTGGAATCGATTACCACCAGTTATTTTTCCGGACCGATACGACTTGGCGCCTTCAAGAAAAGAGCCTACTCCTTTTTAAAAGGCCTGCGATTCCCCTGGTGTTGCATCTGTTCATGGGCGGCGGTAGTCACTTACCATCAGATGTGCCGATGCTCGTTTGGCCCCTCTCCTATAAAAAAAGTAGTTTTATAAAAAGTACTTACAAAATTCTATTTAGGTTTTATATTAATATTGTTGAACTAGAGATTTAGAATATTTTTTGTTATAGTTGCCCTGGTTAGCAGGGGAGTGGCAACCACATTTTTTTAATATTTTGTGTTATTATCAGATAGCTGCAGCTGACTATCTCCTTTTTAATTTCTCTCCTTCTCTTACGACACCCACAGGATGGTATGGAGTAGTGGATTCGCTCACGCCGGTTTAATTACCGCATACATAGCACTTTATTCGGATTGATGATAGTAAGGACATAGTTAATCATCGCTGGTTGTAAATAATTCTAAAATTAAAATATAATATTAATTATGCTTATCAATTGATTTGTGGAACAAGTAGTAGTTAAAGTTTGTACTTCGATTAGGACATATATATTACTAATTATGTAAAAAGGACCCAAGTACATTTCTGCAAAATAACATACTACAAAAATGCGTGCTAAACAATAGGAGAATGAGCCATGTCATACATAAATATCTATGCGCTAACATCGCTCGACAAACTGCGCCACCCTCCGCTCTCATGATTAATGCGTTCCGTCATAATCTGAAGCGTCAGCAGGGGCGCAATGCAATTTGGTTAAATAGTTCTAAAACCGCTGATTGAGCAACGTTTTAAATATTGAGGAACAGATATCAATTTACGAATTTGGCTGTTTTGATTAGAAGTAAGCTCAAGTTTTTCATTTCTATTCATTCGTTGATCAATATATTGAAATTCACTACTGAGTGTGGGTTCCCCGTATTAAAAAGGGGTTTGCCATAAAGTCCATTGGCAGACGGGCTAATTATCACAAAGCTAGAAAATATTTGTTCACGTTATACCAGCACATAGCATGGACTTCGTATTCAAGCCCAGTTCATGAGTGAAATTGAATGCTATGGCCATAACATAGGAAAAGTTATGGTAATATAGCCCTAGTTCGAAAGGAATCATTTCACACTTTAAAACTCTATTCACTTTAATTAATTCACTTATTCTAAGGGGGGATGGGGGGGGCATACGAATGTGTGGCTCAGCTCAAGTTCTTTTAAGTAATTCCGCCGCTCATCTGCAACTTCAGAGGAATTGCATGTGCTTTACCAACACTTTTGAAAAGGGGGTAGGCTCTATAAGAATATAAAGACTTCAAGAGAAGTCTTTATATCATATCGGTCCCAAAAATTGTTGGTGATAGATAGATTACACAAAGTATTAGCGCGTAGGCCAGTGGTTCAAGCAGACCAGAAAAACCGTCGTCGACTATTCCAATGTCTAGCTTATTGAGACCTTTTTTAAGTGACCGCTGAACAGAACGTCAGTCAATATGTTGTCACCAAGGATTCTGATACTGGCAGAAGATACAAGGTAAATGCTCTGCCCTAAGTCCCTCACACTTAGGACAGAGTGGACATAACGAGTACTTTTAGCGGAAAATGCACATACCTGTGTCTTCTGAAGAATGAATTGAATTATATTATGTCAAACCGAATGCAAAATTTTGTCTACGAAAAATGTTGGCATAGCCATTCAATGATGCATCAACAGCATCACCTACAGAACAATTAATGTAACTAATTTGCAGCATATTACTTATATGATAAAAATGGTGAGAGGTACCACGTAGCCTTGTGGAACACCAACATTCACAAGTCTAAGGCTTCAAGTCCGAGCATGCGCCGTCGTCTACAACTTTGATGCTTCGATCTGCGAGAAAACTAGTGACCCAAATGCATATGAAAAAAGTTAGTCTATTAACGTCCCACACCTGGGCACAGGCATACTGTCATTTCCGTGAGGCTTTGTTTCCCAATTGTATAATTTAATATTACTTATGTGATTTAGTTACTAATAAGCAATTTATTGTTAGTCAACCAGAAATGATCAACATTGCGGTGTATTTTATGAAATGTATTGATAGTTTCGGGGAAAGAACTCAGAGAGCTACGAACACTCAATAGTATTTTCGAGTTTTAGAGTGATGTACTCACAATTGATGTTAATACCGTATCCTTTCCAGCCCTTTTTTCACATAGTCCACATACGCAAGGCATATATATAATTATATATATATATATATATATATATAACTAACATTTACTGTAATGCCAAAACAATAACATTTCAAACATAGGAATGATATAAACTTTTAAAAAGGTATTGAACACAACTGGTTACTAGATAAATGTTTCTAGAGATTACAAATATGATTAAGACCTTAAATAATTTTACCTGTGTACATGCAAAAATTGATTTGATTTAAATTAACTGCGAGGAGATGCCTTGATTTTTAAACAATGTAATCGGCGTCTATCGTCGTTAGATCGATCATTCACTTCGACTCTTAAACACTATAGAGATATAGGGTAAGCACACCCATTGTGCTTATAGCTCAGCAAAGAGGCATCCAGCGGGCACTTAACGGTGATCGAGTCGCCAGTAAAGAGCGCACTCAGCTCTTATCGGCCTTTATAACTCGCCTCTTTACAAAGCATATGCTTAAACTTTATATCCGCGTAACAACTTTATACCACGCTCAAAGTCAATTTTTATAGAATAAGAGTGACAAACGAGCACACAGTCCACCTGATGGTAAATGTGGCCTACAGACATCTACATTTATCCTCGAATAAGAATCAAAATGGAGGTGCGTTGTCACCTCTAACACTAAGATAGAATGTCTCTCTGCGCTCACCATACAAAACACAGCATCATTAAACTGCTATTTGGCATTGGTATACTTTCATAGCATAGGCCTTCCCGGGTCGAGCCAAACCATTTGTACTACAGCCGTAACATAGCTTTCGCATGCCTCAACCACGTATGAAGTATAAATACTCGTTTAAATATAAAATAATAGATGGGTTCAATGGTAATTCATTTGATTTGCCATTATTCTGATTCTTATTATCTTATTTTGAATAGCACACGTTCTATTTTAGTAACGGCTAAGTATTTTCGTATCCATACCATTACAGCCTTTTAGAGTTTACTGCTGAACATAGGCAACTGTAGTTTTTGAGTGTTTTTTATTGTTTTTACTGTTATTAGGAAGACGCCGCTGCTTATATCCTGATTTGTTTCCCTCTGTCGCCTATTACGACGCCCATGGGATGATATGGGGTAGTGGGTATTCTTACAAAGCCACTACACGGTAGACCACTATTCATATGGCACACAATAATTATTCTGGGAGGGGATATTTTTATGTGCAATAGAAAATCAGAATAACATTCTGATGGCTAACAATTTGCTTATAATGAAAATGTAATGTGTGTCTTAAAGTATTATTCAATAAAGACGTTTTCATGCATTTAGGTTCATTAAACTGGTCATCAAATGAAATTTGTAAAAATAAACTAACTAAAAAACTTTTAAATAATTAAAAAAACATGAAATTTTAAATTGTTTGCTTTATTTATCCTTTAAACATGGTAAAGTCACGCTGCGACAAATTATGGGTGCAGCACGATTGCTTGACTCGACCGGGATATGGCTTAAAACACCCACTTACCATCAGGTGAACTGTATGCTGGTTTATCATCCTTACTTCTAAAAAATATATTACCCACATCTTTTATTCTTTAATAACACACATTCAATATTTTTTTAATATTCACTAGCGATTTGCCCCGGCTTCTCACGGATGATTTCTGGATTTCTATAACACTGCTCGGTTGGGTCAATTGTGAATTTAAACCATCCAGGGACCTACTAAAACAGACAAACATTTCATCAAAATCGGTGCAGCCGTTCTCAAGTAATAATCTTTCATACATGCCGCAATTGATTTTTATTTATATAGATTTATTTTAAAAAAAATGCTAGAAATACTAATGCTCCCTTTAACCACTCCTGGTAAGCTTATGTAATGCATGTGTTAGAAGTGGTTTTTCGACAGTAGTCAACCGCGGATTCGAGCCCACGACCTTTTGAGTTCGCGGTCCGCACCCTACCATTCGGATTCTGCCACTTTATTTCATTTTATATGAGTAAGTTTGTTCACAATTCTGTGTATATAATTGATAAAAAATTACGATGTATTATTTTAAACCCAAGCACAGACTAGACTATGATTATCATTAAAGCAATTCAGAGTTCATGCATGTTTGTACTAAATATTCATCACTAGAAGCTTAATATATCACTAATATAACACTGCGTTCAAAAATCACATTAGTCAGCATGGAGACACCTCATAGCTCTTCCCAAAGCGCCTTTTTCCAGACGATTGCGTATCACCACCGCTACCTGGGGGTTGGCCCCCTCTCACTTTGACAAAAGGCAAAATGAATGTACCCATCTCCCTCTAACTTGCTATTTATGACTTATTAACTCCTCTAAGGTATCGTAGCAACCCGCCCGCGCCGCTCCGGCGATTTAATATAGAAAATTGTGAACTCAACCGAAAATAACTTAGAAACAGTTTATTGAATTTTTCGGAACCGTTAGACGTTCACCTTTATTGCTCTCCATTACATTTAGCCACTCATAACAAATTAACTTACGTCATATTCAATATGAACTTATTAAATTATATTAAAATTAAAAAAAAATATATTAAAACTTTGCTTAACTCAGGGTGCTTAGTAGAGCGGGATAGAACTTAGTGTGGGCATACCGCTTGCAGTTTTAAAAGTTACAGCCTATATACGTCTGACTGTTGAGCACAGGCCTCCTCTTATTTCTGAAAGGGTTTAAGGGCAATGAAATGTCCGCCGCCCTGAAAAGTTCGCCGCGGTAACATTTCAGTTGAGATTCAGTTAAGAGCTTGCACCACAGTGCCAGCTCCTTCCACTTGACCACGTTAGTTTTGGCAGCACTAATGTGTAGGCCATTTTATCTACTCAATTTCAGGTCCCTCACCTTTTTGCCTCAGCCAAAATCGGAATCTTCGGCGTTGAAATATCGAATGACGTGCAGTTTCATGGTCACTTGAGAGGGAAGGCTAAATTGGCCTCTAATAGGCTTGGCGGGCTTAGAAGAGCGAGACAGTAGAATAGAATAGAATAGAATAGAATAGAATATTTTTTTATTCAATATTGATTATTACATAATACTTATTGAAAGTCATTTTTTATTTACCACTGGTTCGGAAAATACCTCAGTCCTGGGAAGAACCAGCAAGAAACCCAGCGGGACTTTTTTTTTAAACATAATTTCACTTAACAATAATTTTGTTTATACAATTTTTAAATGATATTTTCATAGAACCAGCATGGTGGCGATCATCCTATTCCCAGGGGTTATTTTCATTCATGTATTCCTTGATATTATAATAACCCTTCTTGTACAGTTTTTCTTTAATAAAACTTTTAAACTTGTTTATTGACAAACTTTGAATATGTTCTGGGATTTTGTTGTAAAAGCGTATACATTGCCCCATAAATGAATTACTGATTCTGTGGAGTCTAGTAACTGGCATTACAAGCTTATGTTTGTTCCTAGTATTTAAAGTATGCACATCCTTATTCTTATTAAAGCTATTTATGTTTTTTTGCACATACATTACATTCTCATAAATATATTGCGATGCAAAAGATAATATGTTTATTTCTTTAAATTTTTCTCTGAGGGACTCTTTAAAATTTAGGTTATAAATCGCCCGTACGGCTCTCTTTTGCAAAACAAATATAGCTTCAATATCAGTCGCATTACCCCATAGCAAAATTCCATAAGACATTACGCTATGAAAGTAACTAAAATACACTAATCTAGCTGTCTCAACATCTGTGAGACTTCTAATCTTTCTTACAGCATATGCTGCAGAACTAAGTCTGCTTGCTAATTTAGATATATGGGGACCCCATTGAAGTTTCGCGTCAATAGTAATACCAAGAAAAACAGTGGTATCCACAAGACTCAACTCCTCCCCATTTAACAGCACATTGGTATTCGAATGTTTTACATTAGGTATTGTAAATTTAATACACTTTGTCTTATTGCCGTTTAAGAGCATATTGTTGGCGTTAAACCAATGCACCAATTTCGATAGAGCATTATTTACATCGTCATAACTAATTAACTGTCGTTTGAGTTAGAAAATCAAAGAGGTATCGTCAGCAAATAATACTATATCGTGATTATCCCCTACAAGATAAGGTAAGTCATTAATATAGATTAAAAACAGGAATGGGCCAAGAATCGAGCCCTGAGGAACGCCCATTGATACTACCGATCCGGAGGAACCTTTACCATTAATCACTACTTTTTGAATTCTGTTACTTAAATATGAAGTAATAAGTCTAAGCGCTAAATTTTTTACACCGTAATGTTGTAGTTTCCTGATTAATGTCTCATGATGAACACAATCGAAAGCCTTGGAAAGATCACAGAAAATACCTAAGGCATCTTGTGAATTCTCCCAGGCATTAAAAATATATTTCATAAGCTCAACACCGGCGTCCGACGTCGAGCGACCCCTTGTAAAACCAAATTGGTTTTTATAAAGTAATTTATTTGTATTAAAAAAAGTTAACAATTGATCGAAAATTATTTTTTTAAAAATTTTACTGAGAGTTGGTAGTACAGAAATAGGTCTAAAATTAGCGGGGTCCAATGTACTACCAGATTTAAATAAAGGTATTACTTTACTATACTTCATTAAATCAGGAAACACACCAGAATCGATACAAGTATTAAAAATAATAGCAAGATGAGGTGCAATTAAATCTATTATGGACGCAATAACTGTAACGGAAATCCCCCACAAATCTGCGGTATTCTTTACATCAATGGTTTTGAAGTATTTTACAACATCTTGCGATAATACTTTTTCAAATCTAAATTCTTTTAAACAGGTGTTAACATTCTGTTTGAGTAATGACTCGGCGACAGTTGGAGAAGTATTCAATGACTCGGTTGTCAAGATAGGAATATCAGTGAAATATTTCTCAAACACCGCTGCGACTTCTTGATTTGATTTAGTCAATTCATTGTTAATTTTTAATTGATAGTTTGAGTTACGAGGTTTGTCTTTACCGGTTTCATTATTAATTATACTCCACGTCATTTTAATTTTATTCTTAGCCGTCTTAATTTAGTTGCTAATATGTAACGATTTGGCTGTGGAGCAAACTATATTTACTACTATAGACTAACTATAAACTATATACTGTATTTCATGCTGGCACACCGCTTGCAACTACAAGGCGCAGGTTCGGCCTCACATGGAATACTTTTCTCATCTCTGGGCTGTGCGCCCCAGTGCCAGCTCCCTCCACTTGACCGCATCCAGGGAAAGGCGAAGGAACGAATTCGAATAAATGTTGCATCCGATTCATTTTCTGTCGCATTTACCACGGGGAGCATTCAGAGGCATAGGTCGAATTAATTTTCACCGCCAAATTACACCATTGCACGAAATTCGCGATACCTTCTACACCATCGGGCAGTTACCACAGTGCCATTTAAAACAATTTTTCTTCTACATACGACTTCTTTGCGGAATCAACTTCCTCCAGCATTTTTTTGGATCGATACGACAAACAGAGCCTCTTTTTAGGGTTCCGTACCTCAAAAGGAAAAACGGAACCCTTATAGGATCACTTTGTTGTCCGTCTGTCTGTCTGTCTGTCAAGACCCTTTTTCTCAGGAACGCGTGGAGGTATCAAGCTGAAATTCATATCAAATACTCAAGTCTACTGTCCCTTGGAGCTGTGAAAAACTTCTAAGCCAACACAATCAAAAGATACAACCGGGAATCAAAACCTACATGGTACTTCCCGTGAACTCAGGATCTTGAAATTTGGTACGAAGCAACGTTTTACAGCACAGATAAAGGAAAAATTGCGAAAAGCATAAAATTTTAGTTACATCATAGAGTAAAACTATTTTTAATAATTTTAAACTTATAAATTTAAAAACGGATTTGTTCGGAACCCTCGATGCGCGAGTCCGACTCGCACTTGGCCGGTTTTTTTAAAAGATCGGCAACGCACCCGCAATTCCTCTGTCGTTGCAGTTGTTCATGGGCGATGGTAGGTAATTCATTTTCCATCAAATTTCACAAGCGAACAGTTCATCTAATCGTAAGTAAATGCTCAGCCTCATACATGTATATTTGTCCTCGATTAAGATTCAAGATTCGGACATGTTGTCATCCTTGAAGTCTTCAGCATTAATCATTCTCCATAGGTACGTAAAGTTCTGTGGGAGTGTGGTCCTTCCTTGGACGAACCCACACATTCGTGCTACATGCATAATACAATTCAAGTATAATTCTACTATCTTTAACTATAAGAGTAAAATTTTTGAAAATTTTAAAATAATATTGACTAAATTAAAGAATAAACAATAAGATCTATACATCTATACATATAGATATAAATTGAAAGTGATTTCAGTTTGAAATAACTGCCTTCTATTAAACTCAGTGGGTTAATTGCATGTTATTAAGACATGACTAAACTTTTTAAGAATATTTGTCTGTCTGTCTGCCTGTGTGTGCGACCTTAATCTCCAAAATGGCTGAACCGATTGTGATGCGATAAAACTCCAGTACCAGATGGAGGGCAATGCTAGGCATGAAAAGGGTTACATTGTGTCCGAAAGCATTGAGGATTTTTTAAAACTAAAACTATAATAAGCATCAGTAGCCTAATAGCAGGGCGCGGACCGCGAACTCGAAAGGTCGTGGGTTCGAATCCACCATTCGACTACTGTAGTGAGCCACTTCTAACACAAGCATTTTAAGCTTACCCGAAGTGGTTTAAGGAAATATTAGTAATGTTTAATTGCATTACTAGTATTTAAAAAAATGTTTTTGTTAATAATCTCAAAAATAGTAAGAGATATTAAAAAAGTTTTAAGGAAAGCTTTTTGATATCCAATTTTGGAAAAGGTCCTTACTTTTATCTTCTTACCTTTTAAAAATTTAATGCAAAATCGATTTTTAATATTATTTTTTACTTCAAAACATTTTACAACTAAATTATCAGTGTTAAAGGATAAAGTGATAAGACATTTTGACGTAAGAGTAATAATAAGATCTTTGATTTTTATTTAAAAAATTGTTCTTTATCTAATTGAACCAGTTGCCCAAAGCGTTGAAAGAAGTCGCAGGTAAAAACTAATATGTTTAGTATAACCAATTATATAAATCAAAGACGGAAGCGGTTTTGATAAAAAGGGAACATTCTTACATTACTTATTACGACTAGTAGAGCTTATTCCGTGTGTTACTTTGGTGAAGCGGAAGACACAGCCAAGGAACAAGAACTCTTCAGCTGCACTAAGAAAGGCTGAAATCCTCTCTTCATTCTGATCTTAAGCTGGATAGCAAGGTTAGCCTTTATCAGAAAATCACCTTCCTGGTATTAATATTGATGAAGCGTTAGTGACATATTCGGGGCATTTAATAGCTAATATTTTAATAGCTAGTATTAAGGTAGCGCAATATGGTGGTCACGTGCAAGTTTACCGCTATACCGTAAGTACTATATTATATTAGTTTATAGAATACCCTTGACAAATGGGTGACTAACGAAATTCTGTGATTCATAGATCAATTAAGAATCAAAATGCAGATGTGTTGTTATCCTTAAGCACTAAGATGGAATACCTCGTTTCTAGTAAAAACGGTATCCGGTTCTCCACACTCACCATACGAAACAAAGCAGCATCAAGCTGCTATTTTACGCTGCTATTCTGGAGAGTCCTTCCCCGGTTCAACCGACCCATACGTGCTACAACCATAATATAGCTGCAGAATGGCTCTACCGCGTTAAACTGTATGCTCCATTTTTCACTATAAAGAGTTTATATGTAGCCCACGGGTGCTACGGTAATGTGCCAAATCAAGGATTTTTTTATATTTAGAATAGAATAGAAAATAATATAATATTTTTTTATTCAATATAGATCACATTTATGTAATTCTTATTGAAAATATTTTTTTACTTTACCACTGGTTCGAAATAAAACCCTCTCTTCTGGAAAGAACCAGGAACAAACCCTGCGAGATTTTTTTTGACGTATTTATTACTATATAAGTCACTCATTAGGTCACAACTCGAATACGCTACTTTTGTTTAGAACCCTTATTATGAAAAATATAGTGATCAGCTGGAATTGGCACAACGTAAATATCTTCGGTCTTTAAACTATAAATGCTTTAGGAAATGGTCATCATATCTCACTCATTTAGATAAATTCTCAATTTCCACTCTAAAAATGAGAAGATTATATTTTGATCAGTTATTTTTATACAAAATCTGTCATAATAAATTAGATTGTAATCAACTCATAAATCAAATATATCTACGCATACCTAGTCGGTCCCAACGCATTCGTAATACGTATAGTCACGTTTATTTGCTCCTGAGATGTGCCGAACAAACGCGGGAGAGCGAGCTCCACTACGGCGTATCATCAATGATAAATCATATAATGATAACTTTACTGATCTTGACATATTTGCTTTATCATTTGTAATGTTCAAAAAGTGTATTTAAAAAAAATTACTACTAAGTAAAGTATTGCCTTATGGTTAAAACGGTTTATTAATGGTTTAACTGTTGTTTCTCGAGGCAAGTTTTGACTAGCATAGCCACTACAGTGGTTGTGTTGGCTGGGATTTGCTCAGGGAACGCTCGAATTATTCATCTTTTGTGGTACCATACGAGTACAACGTGTTTGCTGTGCATTATTATATTACTTTTATTGTGATATTACTTTGTGGATAACGGAGCTGGTTGTGTAATTACTTGTATTTCCCTTTTTATAAGACCTGTATTTTGTATTATGTTTTATTACACAATTGTTTGTTGTCTTCAAGAAAATAAAATAAAATAAAAATAAAAATAAACCCTTTTTATACAGTTTTAGTTTAATAAATAATTAAACTCAGTAATAGAGAGAGCTTGTATATTTTTTAATATATACACATACATTGCCCCAAGAATCTATTACTGTATTCTGTGGAGTCGAGAAACTGGTATCACTAGCTTGTGTTTGTGCCTAGTATTTGAATGGGAATGTCATTGGTGAACAAGATATATAGCAGAGGGGCAAGCACTGAGCCCTGAGGGACACCGCCTTTGATATGACGCTAAGAGGAGAGCGTGCCTTCGTGACTAAAAAGAAAGGTACGATCCTTCAGGTATGAGGCCACGAGACAAACAAGACGATCAAGGAGGCCTATTTTATAGAGTTTGTAGACAAGGCCTTCGTGCCGGATTCTATCAAACGCTTTTGCTATGTCGAAAAAGACCGCGATGATCTTATGACCACGAGGATAAAAACCGCCGAAGATATATTCCACAATACATTAAACTTGTTAGGGGACAAGAGTGTTTCGCTCGGAAACCAAATTGGTGGGGGATGACAAGAGGATCGTCGTCGGTGAGAAACAGATGGAGCCTCATACAAATGAGGATGACTCGTTCAAAGAGTTTGCCTATGACCTTAAGTAAGCTGATGGGACGGTGATTGGAGGGGAGGTTGTGAGGCTTTCCTGGCTTGGGGATACCAATGACAGTTGCCTCTTTCCACGTGGTGGGAAAGTAACTAAGGTTAGCAGACGTTGAAGATAATAACTAATAGGGTTATCACCTGCTCAGGAAAATGTTTGTGGGCTTGGTTGAAGATGCCATCCGCTCCCGGAGCCTTTTCGGGCTTCTTTTCTTTTCTTTTTGTGTCAGAGTGCATATCACTTTTTTTACTACTTTTTTCATTTGCATTACTTTAAATCTCCGACATTCAAGCGCGTTATATTACGCCTAATTACTCAAGAACAGAGCTGTTTGACGTCTTGATGCCGTGGTCATACCCGAGATATATTCAACTTCAATTATTAGTAATTTGATCCGATCTTCACAATTAATCTAAAAAATCTTATTCCTATATTTAACTTTGTTTTACTTACTATAAATCTTCTGAAAATAAAGAAAAGATTAGAAATTGCAAAAGCATCCGTATTTTAAGGAGAAATAAACAGAAATAAAATAGGCGAAAGCTACGATTCCGCCGGATCACGATGTTTGCCCACCGATCGCTCCTTGGGGACGTATATCAAGCTGTTTTCGCTCGAGACCCAATAAAATTCAGTTCAAACCTTCTAAGAATATATTATGTTCTTGTATCGTTACAATGTGACGTAACATTACTGTGCAGCGTAACATTATGTTGTAAATTGAGGTTACCATATAATAAGCAGTAATAAATAAATTTTCCAATACATCGAAAATTATACATTTTTATATTTTTACATTTATTACAAATATGGATTAAATGCGAAAGCTATATTTACGAGTGAACTCAGTAATAAAAATAGAATTATAAAGTTTCATTCCTTTCCATATCATTATTCGTAATGACAAATCACCGAACAAAAACAGTAACATAATGTTACGAGACAGCGTAGAATCGAATGTACATCAAATTAAATATAGCCTTTACAACAAAGAGGTTCTGTATGCATGTATAATATTCGGAATGAATTAAACAGCTACATAGTATCGATTACAGGTGTGCGAGCGGGCGGCGCCCGGCAAGCTCCGCCCCTTGCTGCCATTGTCTCGGAGCCTCACAGAAATTGAATAAATTAACGCTAAATTTAATAACTCTATTAACGTTTCGCCGACATAAACAACTCCTGACGTACACTAGTTGCAGAATTTTCTGGGGCGTTCATTTTATTGAATTAGTTTCGGATGTTTAGAAGGGGAAGTAGAGAGCTTTTTATATTATCGTAATAGATTTGATGTAATTGCAAATGACATAATAAAACAAAAAAATATGTAAAAGTCTATGACTAATGTCCCTCTTTGATAAAATGGTACATGAAAAATACAATAATAAAAGCATTTATTATGCACTAGCAGTGCCCGCGGCGTAGCTCGCGAATATAGGTTTTACATACATACATAATACATATAATCACGCTTCTTTCCCGTAGGGGTAGGCAGAGACCACTTCTTTCCACTTGCTACGATCCTTACATACTTGTTTCGCTTCGTCCACTTTCATTATTCCCTTCATACATGCTCTACGGTTTAGGGTACTCTTGACCTGGCCTTACTTAAATAATTTGACGTTTAGGGTAAGAGAATATTAAACGATTTATATCATTACGGTATGAATAAGCGGTAACAAAATAAATCGATATGCTCAAAATTCTAAGTCGTTTATGATAGAGCTTCTGTGTAAACGACGATAGAAGTAGACTTAGCCGGGACGTATAGAAAAAGGTTACGGGGACTACTAACGCGGGAAAAAGCAACATAGAGTTGGCCATGTGCAAAACAATCAGTACTGAGGTCCGCTTCTGCAACGCGTAAAGTTTGACCTTGCGCTTTATTTACGATCGTCGCATAACACACGCTGAGTGGGAACACGCTTAAAATAGGGATATTCGATGATCATCGATGTTAAAAATTAAAACTTCGATGTTTTAACATCGAAACATCGACGTCAATGAACCCATAATCGATAATTGGGAACCTGCAAACAATACGAACTCGCGAAATCAATATCAACTAAATCTTGCATCTGCTCTTAAGATTAAAAATTTTGAATTCCTGAACGCATCGTTAACCTAAAAAAATGTCATTATGGTGTGTCAAACTTAATTGTCAAGTGTCACCTGTAATGTCACAATGGTCACTGCTTTCGTGTCGTTGTCGGTTGTCGCATAATAACTATTCTACGTAAATTGATATTCAAGTTAATTAATACTTTTCCCTTGCTGTGTATACCCACATAATTTTGAAACAATGTGTAAGTATCTACATATACAAAAACCATCGATAATGGTCAACATCGATGGTTTGAGTAGCCTAAACATCGAACATCGATTTTGAGCTATCGATGCCAACATCGATGTCATCATCGATGTTATTATTGTGTTTAAAACTGAAAGGAAAGTTATTTGGTATTAGAGGGATTCTGGGTATAAAATAGGCTTGCGTAAAAAATATCGATATATCGAAATATCGATATTTTTTAATAAAAATATCGATATATATCGTCGATACTTTAAATCGCGATATATCGACATATACATATCTATTTTAGAGTATCGAATTCGTATCAATTTCGATATATTTTAAAATGTTGTATCGTTTTTTTCGTCATCCAACCGTCAGTTGATAAAATTTTGGACCTTATCTTTACATCATTCAAATGATGACGATACATCGATAATCGACATTTATCACGCGATATATATCGATGCTGTTTAAAAATATAGATTCGAATTCGATATATTTTTCCCTTTGCCCATCCCTAGTATAAAACAATATCACGACATTTATTGCAATTTTGCTACTTTTAGTCGAGTTTTGTTGAATATCTTCGGCATACGTCTCTTTTTTTGGATTTTGTTCATGATGATGTTTGTGCTTTGTGTTGTTAGCCTACACGGCTTTAAAAGGCTTAGAGCTTCGTCGGACTAATAAATATGGATTTTCTCAGTGAGTCAATATGATTCACCTGCGAAAAATCTTAACACCGCAATTCAGAAAAGGTTGTAATTTATACAACGCCATCTATTACGTTCTTTCTGAGAAAACACCCTTTTTTAATTTAAGGAAAACATATTTTTTTTACTGTGTTTTAAGTATAAATATATTATAATAGAACGTTTTTTTACACACGAATCTTTTTATTACCATTTCTGAAATTTTGTGGCGCCATTAAACAAATTCGAACCTACATTTCAAAATAATAATCATAACTTTCGATAGAATTAACCAATTTTAATAAAACAAAGATTAAATGAACTTGATAATACGCTTTATGGTTTTCTTAAGGATTTCATTGAAAAAAAGATGTTTACTCAAAACGTCATGCGTCCATAAACAAACAGACAGACCGTCAGACAGTACAATTCTAAAAATTATAAAAATGAACTTATTTTAATGATTTTCAGTCCCCAATTCCCATAATGATTTTAGTCACAAATTAATATATCTAGTATACAATATTCAGAAACAGACACAACATGTTATTACCATTTTTATTATATGTATAGATTTTTTTTTTATAGGATAAGGGTGACAAACGAACACACAGTCCACCTGATGGTAAGTGGTTGCTGCGGCCCATAGACATCTACATCTATCCTCTATTACAAATCAAAATGTAGATGCGTTGTCACCCGTGAGGACTAAGGTGGAATGCCTCATTTCCAGTAAAAAGGGCCTCCGGCCACCTGCACTTACCAACCGAAACGCAGAGGTAAGCCCCTACTTCACGCTGGTTTTCTGTGAGGTCGTGGTACCACCCCGGTTCGAGCCGGCCCATCCGTGCGACAGCAAAAGCTGCCGCGTGGCTCTACCACTGTTATAATATTATTCCTGTTAATATTAGTTATATGAAAACTCATCTACATGAAAAAACCACACACTACCCTTTTATATAACACCGCCATCTATCGATAAATTGTTTAACTATTATACTTTAGATTTTTAGATAATAAGGTTTTTGTAATATATTTATTACGTTCTTTTGTTTACTGCGTTAAAGATATAATTATATCATTATAGAACACTATTTTACATTATTTAATTATGATTTCTAATATGGTATTTGTTTAAAATGTACTTGATGACTCAAACAACGCCACCATTGAACAAATTTGTACCTATACTTCGTACACATACTTCAGAATATTTATCATAACTTTTGATAGAATGAACTGATTTTAATGAAATAAAGACTAAATGTAACCCGAAGATACACTTTATAATTTCCTTAACAATTCCTATAATATAAATTAGTACTTTATACGTGATACGTTAACAAACAAACATACAGACAGACAGACAGACAGACAGAAAATTCTAAAAATGGTAGAAATGTATTTAATTGCTTATTTTTAGTACCCCTCAATCACTTTTATTACAAAAATATAAAATGTACAGACATCTGCTATTTACAGTTTTATTATATGTATAGATATTGTTTATAATGAAAATTTTACTTAACCATTTGCAACCAACCTTACGCAAAACTCAACATTTTTTTAAACGTCTTCATATTATAGAGCACAAGAATTAAAAATTTATAAAATAATTCCATTCCATTCCATCCATCCATTACAGATTTAAAAAGTCCACAGCTAAGCATAGGCCTCTCCCATAAGTTGTCTCATAAAGAGGATTTTGCCATAGTTGCCACGCTTGGCATGCGGGTTGGCAACCGCTGATTTTTATCATTTTATTTGTTTATTAGGAAGATGCTGCTGCCCATCTTCTAATTCAATTTCCCTCTGTCGCCTCTTACGACACCCACGGGACGATATTATCGGGTAATGAATATCCTTACCCCGCCATTACACGGTCAATAAAATAATTAATATTATTTTTCTACATTTACTACTATTGCTTATGTAATATCTACCTCAATTTGTTATTGAAATGTAGACAAATAGAGACAAAATAAATTATCCTTCCTATATGACTTGATACTTGTAAACTTTTTACCATGTGCAAATGCGGTAACAGGATCTGCTACCCTGTACGTCAGTGTCGTAAGATGCGATAGAGGGAAACATTTTGCTGGCAACAATTTTTTTTACATAAAATATGGTTTCTCCGATTGGTAAACTGCCATGCGTGACTATTATGGCAAATATTAGTGACTATCATGGAAATGATGTACCATGGGTTCAAATAATCTCTATAGAAGGTTTGTACGACAATTGCAGGCGAATTACGCAATCGAATTACGCATTATCCAGGATAAGGTTGGGTTCATCACGGTTTTATGCAACAATATTCACACATCAAAAGGATGTGAATGCGATATAAGGGAATTTCTCAAAAGCCTTATAATATGCTTTTGATAGGAAAACTTTAACGAGGAACAAGGCACAAGGAAATATTGACCTATCAGTAGGGAACTTTGGAATTGAAGAACAGAACTCAAGGCATCAATAACTAGCTTGCTTCACGCAGGAGGTAGACTTCTACATGAAACTCCTACTTCCAAAAACAGCACATAATACCAGCTTAAAATAACAGCTTAATGCTGCTGTGTTTCGTATGGTGAGAGTAGAGAAGCAGTAACCCTTTTTTTCTAGGAACGAGGCATTCCATGTTAGCTCTCAGCGGTGACAACTCATCTGCATGTTGATTCTTAATCGAGGATAGCTGTAAATATCAATAAATCACAGCATCTACTTACCATCAGAAGGCCTGTGTGCTCATTTGTCGCCCTAACTCTATTAAAAAAAAACCTACGAATACAGACGTGAATTAGTCTCGTTGTTTCTACGTAAAAGTAGATTGAAGGGCTCAACGTCAACTGTTCAGTATTTTTTTTAATAATCGAATGTTAAGAAGCACATACCCTAATTAATTTTGTACTTTAATATGAGATGAACAAAATCCAAAATGACGTGTAGTGGCGGCGTTGGTATCGTAAGAGGCAATAGAGGTAAATGAAACAAGACATAGTCAAAAATATCTACCTACTAAGAAGCCAAAGTAATAAAAAACTGCGATTTTCCATCGACCTGCCCAGCGTGGGAACCGGACAAATGAGGCAATCTATGGGAGATGCCTTTGTTCAACTGTGGACTTCTGATAGGCAGTAATAAATAAATGAGTGAATGACCCCCAAAATCTCGATGACTATCAGGTCGAACTACCAAATGGTTTTTACAACTTGGTAATATAACATGTAAATAAATGTAATTTCAATAAATTCTTCATAAAATAACTATACATAAAATCAGATTTTCGCCCCACGATACTACCCGCATCCACCTCATATGGTCCAGACAGTCATGACCCTCATTTAACGTGAGGTCGCATAATACGGAGAATTCAAGCTATCGCTATAAACAATATTAAAAAACTATAATAAAAAACTAAAACTAAATACTTAAATTATTTTACAATACTACTCCCCGTAGTATAGTGCCAAGGACGCTGGCTGCGTTTCCTAGATGAATGGCTATACTTTGCCTTTGAGTCCTCTTATCATCAGCAGTGACAACCAATCGCAAATACAGTTCCTTTAGGTACTTTACCGCACGTGGACCCCACAGACCTATTATAGTCTCTACAACAAATGACGAACGACGAATAGACGGCTCCGTGGCGCAGTGGCTTAGCAATGAGTTTCTGCGCTGAGGGTCGCGGGTTCGAATGCCGCATGGAACAAATATTTGTATGGCCTACAAATAATTGTTCCGGGTCTGGATATTTGTCCTTGTGCAATTTGTGTTTGTAAACTGCCTCATCAAATCATCATACTGAGAAAATCCTAGTGTGGGGGTAATGTTTTTTTTAAATGGCACAAATATGTAGTCATCTCTCGGAGACTCATATTTGCACCACTTACTTAGTTCAGCTGCCTCTGATGCCGCCCCAGCAAACGCAAATAGCATCCCAAACAAGGGCTTTACATCTCTCCCAAGGGACTAAAGTCATACCATCGGGTCTCCTGTCATCGTTTCTAAATATTCCAAAAAGCTCTAAATCCGAGGGAACTTTTATAGAGACAACTTCGAATGACATCGTTCAAAGAACCGTAATGGAAAAACCTACCAGTATTAGAACCTGGTACAATGAAACTATCAACATCACTGATAACTTATAGAAGCTTTTCAAGCGTTTTGAGGTAAATATTTACCCACCGCTCCAGATAAATTCTATTCTATAATTCAATTATCTTGTGGATATTGAACAGGTATTTTTGGAAGTCTTTGAAAGTTTATGTTCAAAATTTTTAATTTAAGGCGACAATCGTAGAAGAAGTTATGTTTTATATGTTTTAATTCAAAATCAACACACTTTACCTATACAAAACACTCTTTGATAAGTCAAAAAGCTACACCACCGCTTTAAGTAAGTAATAAGAGTATTAACTGTCACAAGTGATAAAAGGTCCAATAAGTTTACTTGATAGCGAGTTGCTATCTCTGTACTCTGCACATTAACGCCTGCATCCAAGTTATGTCCATGAACGGTAAGATGAAGCGCCTTCCAACAGGTAATTTAACCTGTATAACATTTATCAAAAATCGATGTTAAGGAATTTCTGTTTGCTTTAAAATCGATATCAAGAGTACTTTGAACAAAAATCTCTAACTTTTTTAGATCTCATAGTGCCTCATCTCAAAGCGCCGTACTGTAGTAACAGTGCAACAACTAAACATTAGGTGAGCGTTCAGCTGTCACTTTTAAGCTTTTGTTTAAAGATTTTCAAAATGTATTCTTTTATACATTTTGTACTTTTATACATTAGTACATTAGACCCCGCCAATTTTAGACCAATTTCTGTACTACCAACATTAAGTAAAATTTTTGAAAAAATTATTTTAGATCAGATGTTAAGTTTCTTTAATATTAATAAATTGATACATAAAAATCAATTCGGTTTTACAAGGGGTCGCTCGACAACTGACGCTGGAGTTGAGCTTATTAAACATATTTTTTGTGCATGGGAGAATTCAGAGGATACTTTGGGTATGTTTTGTGACCTTTCCAACGCCTTCGACTGTATTCACCATGAGACATTAATCAGGAAGCTACAGTACTATGGTGTCAAGAACACAGCGCTTAAACTTATTATTTCATATTTAAGTAATAGAAAGCAGAAGGTATTATCAATGGTAAAAGTTCTTCCGGGTCACCTGTACTAATGGGTGTTGCTCAGGGTTCGATTCTCGGCCCATTCCTGTTTCTGGTGTATATTAATGACTTACCTCACCTTGTAGGGGATAGTCATGATATAGTATTATTTGCTGATGATACTTCCTTGATTTTTAAACTTAAATGTCAATCATTTAAATGTGACGAAGTGAATAATGCTATATCAAAATTAGTGCATTGGTTTAACGTTAATAATCACAAAAACAAAGATATTTTCACAAAAACAAAGATAGTTATAGAAAAAAAAGTGATATACATTCTGTAAACACTAGGAACAAACACAAGCTAGTAATGCCAGTTTCTCGACTGCACAGAGTCAGTAATTCATTCTTGGGGCAATGTATACGCTATTACAACAAGGTCCCGGAAAGTATACAGGTTCTCTCTATTACCAAGTTTAAATGTTTTATTAAGTTGAAACTGTATAAAAATGGTTATTATAGTATAAATGAATACATGGTTGATAATAACCCCAGGGAATGAGGTGGTCGCTTCCAAACAGTTTCTAAAATAAATTTTGTAAATAGTTCGTAATCATTTATATTGTAAAATTTATTTAAAAAAAGTCCCGCTGGGTTTCTTGCTGGTTCTTCCCAGGACAGAGGATTTTTTTCGAACCAGTGGTAAAGTAAAAAATGACTTTCAATAACAATTACACATGTAATGTATATTGAATAAAAATTATTCTATTCTATTCTATTCTATTATATAAAAAACTTCTCATCGCCATCAAGCACACGGTAAATTAACGACAATAAAACGCTTTTCATTTGCATATTCAGTAGTGCCAGCACTGGAGACTGAACTTCGGATTCATCGATCAGCCTTGAAATAATTAAGATTATGCTTAACATTAATTCAAGTCAGATCTGGTTATAAGTAAGCTCAAAATCCGACGCCGTTACCGTTGTAGCTTATTAAAGTCCACTACTGAACATAAGCCTCCCTCATAGATTGCCTCATATGGGGGATATTTGCGATAGTCGCCACGCTTGGCAAGCGAGTTGGCAACCGCAGTTTTTTTTTATTTTTAGTATTTATTAGGACGACGCTTTTTTTATAGGATAAGGGTGACAAACGAGCACACAGTCCACCTGATGGTAAGTGGTTGCTGCGGCCCATAGACATCTACATCTATCCTCGTTTGCGAATCAAAATGCAGATGCGTTGCCACCCGTGAGGACCAAGATGGAATGCCTCATTTCCAGTAAAAAGGGCCTCCGGCCACCTGCACTCACCAAGCGAAACGCAGAGGTAAACCTCTACTTCACGCTGGTATTCTGTGAGGTCGTGGTACCACCTCGGTTCGAGCCGGCTCATCCGTGCGACAGCAAAAGTGCCGCGTGGCTCTACCATCTCCTGCTGCCCACCTCCTGATTTGTTTCCTTCTGTCGCCTCTTATAACACCCACGGGATGATATGGGGTAGTGGATAACTTCATCGCACCATTATGGAATTATATGATATTTTAAAATAAGCAAATATCTTCAGGTCTACTACAATCACTGCCTTAAAGAACATAAATTAAAGTTAGTTTGATTCGAAATATGTCTTTTGTGTATTTTATACATTATTTGGTATGTATGTGTACTTATTCAGGGAAGGATCCGAACCCGCTATCAGCAACGCCGCAACCAAAAGTTTAGCTACTGCGCTACCGAGCTTTTTGTTAACTAGATTGGAAAATAACCAAGAAAATTTTAAAAGTAATTATTTCTAAATTTCTATCATACATATTTCTCAGACAGATTTAGTAACACGATAAATATAATGTGAAAACTTCATGGACCATTATCTTTATATATAAAAAGTACGTGTCACGTTGTTTGTCCGTGATGGACTCCTAAACTACTGAACTGATTTCAATGAAATTTTGCACACTGTGTGCAGTTTTGTCCAACTTGAGAGATAGGATAGTTTTTATCCCTACAAGTGACCCTTAATATTTTTTATTACGAATATAAGAATTTTTATAGGACACATGGTTGTCGGAGAGGGCAGAACAACGTCTGCCTGGTCAGCTAGTAGATTTATATGATATAAATATCTTCACGCCTACTACAATCACTGCCTTAAAGAACATAAATTAAAGTTAGTTTGATTCGGAATGTGTCTTGAGTGTATTTCATACATTATTTTGTATGCATGCGACTTATTCCGAGAAGGATCCGAACTCAGAGCCCGCAACGACGCAGCTAAAAATTTAGCTCCTGCACTACCGAGCTTTCTGTTAAATAGGTTGAAAAATAACCGAGAAAATTTTAAAATTAATGCTCTTTAAATATCTATCGTACGTATATTTCTCAGACAGATTTAGTGACACGATGAATATATTGTGAAAAATATAAAATAAAGTGAAAAAATTTATATTATTTATTACATTCTGCTTCGACTTTTATTTTAATGTAAAAATATATTCATTAGGAAATTTACGAAATGTAAATACTTTTATAAGACTTGAAGCATTTATCTCTTATATAATAATTTTTTTTATAGGATAAGGGTGACAAACGAGCACACAGTCCACCTGATGGTAAGTGGTTGCTGCGGCCCATAGACATCTACATCTATCCTCTATTACAAATCAAAATGCAGATGCATTGTCACCCGTGAGGACTAAGATGGAATGCCTCATTTCCAGTAAAAAGGGCCTCCGGTCACCTGCACTCACCAAGCGAAACGCAGAGGTAAACCTCTACTTCACGCTGGTACTCTGTGAGGTCGTGGTACCACCCCGGTTCGAGCCGGCCCATCCGTGCGACAGCAAAAGCTGCCGCTTGGCTCTACCACTGTTAAAAAAATAATACACGAAATAATTAAATTTTACAATTTTTATTATTGTGGAGACAATAAGAAAATTGTGTTACAGTTTCCCTGTCCACGAAATAGACACAATAGTAATACAACAAAAATTTTCAAATATCATTCACGAGATATGGAAAGAGTTGAAATTACTATTAGCGTCACAAAGGTCCATTACAAGCCCACTGCTGCTAGGCCTACCCGAAAACCTTATACCGATCACGGTGCTACTTATAGACTCATCTCTATAGTACCTCTTCTATAACTCTTTGTTACTATCAAAATATATTATGTTATTATTAAGAGTCTCACACTGATGACCTGCATATAGAACGTTTCATACGTGGCAGAGCCATGCTTCAGCTATATTATTACGGTTATAGCACGAATGGGTCGGCTCGACCGGGGTAGGACTACGCTCTCACAGAATACCAGCGTAAAATAGCAGCTTATTCTGCTGTGTCTCGTATGGTGAGTGCAGGAAATCGGATACACTTTTTACTGGAAACGAGGCATTCCATCTTAGTCCACCTGGGGGGATTAAGATAAAAAGGGTAAAAATGACCTCCAGTTCTCTACACGAAACACGATAGTATTAATATAATTTACGCTGGTGTTCTGTGAGAATGTGGTCCTTCCCCGGTCGAGCCGACACATTCGTGCTACAACCATAACATACCTGCAACGTGGTTTTACCACGTACAAGATAAATCTATTTTCGTTTTATTATTTATTGTATTTAGTTTGTATTATTTGTATTTATTATTAAATTTGATAAAATAAAATGAATTTTAACAATTCCAACTCTTAGGTTACCAATACTTCACGTCATTTATAATACTTTTCTCGTGCCTCATGTTTTTTTTTGATATTAATTAAGTCATATTATGTTATGTATTCCAATTGCAAAATTTCATCATCATCATCAGCACAAATTCACTGCTGAACATTGGCCTTCTCCAAGGAATTCCGCAAAACACGGTCCTGAGCCACCTGCATCCATCATCCATCATAAATTTTGCAAAATTTATTTTCATTTAGTTAGCCTATTAATATTTTCTAAAAAAAAGGATACAACACAAGTGTATGAAATATATGAAATTACGATAAATAAAAGACTAAGTTGATTTATTTTTGAAATAAAAATTATTTAAAAATTTTGGTTTTAAATGAACTAGCCTATATTACATAAATTAACAAGTTAAACAATTTGATTTGAATATTATTATTATATACTTTTTCAACATTAAAAATAACTTACCTCATCTCTTCTCGAATGTACACACATCACTACTTCTATATTCTAGTTCTAATAATTAATATGTCTTAGATATGTTAAATTTAATTTGATATGTTTTGTATTGATATTCGTTAGAGTGGTTGTTGTATCTGATACAATAATTACTCTAAGTCAATACAGTTCGTAAACATTTAATATGTGATAATATATAAGATATGCTATGTATAGAAATTTCTGGGGCGCATCACCCTTAAAGACGATTTCTTCGGAACATTAAATAACAATGTTTTCAGTTTGTTTATTTTGTTTCAGTTATCATGAACACGCAGGAAATCACCCTTAAGAGTGACGCGCCCCCGGCGGGCGCGCCACGTGACTGCCGGTTTAACTGAACCTTTGTGTTTACATCCAACCCTCCCCCCGCACCACTGCCACCCCTACCAACCAACATCCTATCCCCACTCACCACCGCACGTTTCAAATTTTCCAACGTGACGGAAAATCACTGTGCTTGCATTATTTGTAGTGAAAGCTTTTTATTTAATTTTTTTTTGAGTTTATCTTTTAATCGTTTTCTATATAGATTAGAATCAGTTATGTAAATGATATTAAATAATAAAATTAAATAAAACGTTATTGATTTGGTTTGATTTAATTTACGCATGTTGAAATGTTTCTCCTTAACATATTGTACTGAATAATACTTTTTAAGCTAATTACTTATTTTATGAGTGTAAAAATGTAAATTAACAACCACTAGGAAGAATTCCCACTGCTGGGCACAGGCTTCCTACCATCTCTGAGGACTTCTTCTTTATTTTCTTCTTCTTCACAAAAGTGCTCCGCGCTGACCCGATGCGTGTTGGGCAACGTCACGACAGATTTTTTTTATTTACATTCACCGCCAAGCACGTGGTTAAACAGCACAGATGCTGATGGGATCCAACCCGGGTTTTTCGCGTACTGTGAAATTTACAGTGAGCGCTTAACCCCTGAGCTTCCACAGCTATTATTTTATGAGTTTTAATAAAATGAAATGCGATGATCGCAAAAATATTTTATACATATATATATATCAAAACACTTTAATATCCATCAAAATAATATTACAAATTCATAGATCATGTGTATTCTAATAAACTATGTCAATTAAATTACAAACCTTCATCATCATCACCATTACAGCTTTTCACCGTCCGCTGCTGAATATAAACCTCCCCCCAAAAACGCCACAAAACAAGGTGCTGAGCTACCTTTCCCATTGACTTCCTGCATATCTCACCTTCTATTCTATTGTCAGTTCTTCGAGCCATTTGTCCGGCTGATGGTCACTTCTAATACGTTTATCCTAATTACAAATTCTATCATGGATTAGAGAAACTCCGATTAAAAACTTTACTAGCTTTTATGTACCCAACATTAAATAGACAAAATATTCAAAATAATAAAATGGTAAAGTTAACCTTACTTTGTGGCAACTTTGCCATCGGGGTTTTTAATGAAAATAATAAAATTTAATATCAAGGATGAAGGTAAGTTCACCACATAATTTTTTTTTTTTTTATAGGATATGGGTGACAAACGAGCACACAGTCCACCTGATGGTAAGTGGTTGCTGCGGCCCATAGACATCTACATCTATCCTCTATTACAAATCAAAATGTAGATGCGTTGTCACCCGTGAGGACTAAGATGGAATGCCTCATTTCCAGTAAAAAGGGCATCCGGCCACCTGCACTCACCAAGCGAAACGCAGAGGTAAACCTCTACTTCACGCTGGTTTTCTGTGAGGTCGTGGTACCACCCCGGTTCGAGCCGGCCCATCCATGCGACAGCAAAAGCTGCCGCGTGGCTCTACCACTGTTAATATTTTTGTGTTGCAAGTAACAAAGTTTCCTCTAGTGGCAAAGTTGCTCACTCGTTATTCAATTTTTCATACAGACTTGAAAATTTGTGTCAGGTTTGTCAAAAATTCTTGAGTAAGTAGGTACTTCACTTAATTTTTGAAGTAAAATTTCTTTTTCTACGTAGTAAAGGAATTTAATACGGTATTTTAAAAAATCACGTTTTATTGTAACGTTTTTCTGCGTAAGCCGTAGTTCACCTACTTATGCAAAATATAAAATAACATAATATAATATAAAATATTGTAAAATATAAGTCGTAAAGAAGTTTCACTTCGTACATGTGTACAAAATTACACGCACAATTTTTTTTATTTTATTCTTGTCGCCATAATTTCATGAGCAAAAATCTAAAATATATCAGACAAAAATACTCTCGTCTGAAATAAAAAAAACAAATTGGTGCAATAATAAGTTTAAATTAATTATAGTCAATATAATATAAAATAACAGAATATAACGTAAAATATAAAATATTGTAAAATATAAGTCGTAAAGAAGTTTCACTTCGTATTTGTGTGCAAAATTACACGTACAATTTTTTTTATTTTATTCTTGTCGCCATAATTTCATGAGGAAAAATCTAAGATATATCAGACAAAAATACTGTCGTCTGAAATAAAAAACCAAATTCAGCTTGTCACAATTATTTGTAACAAGTATTCGTTTATTTATTAGTCATCATTATCATTATCTTTCGATCAGGTAAAAAAATGATTGTAATCAACCTATTTCCACAATAGCAAAACATTCATAATCATTAAAAATAACACCGTTTTAAGGTGCAAATTAATATCAACACACTAAATTGAAAATATGAAAAACGCTATGTACTAATAATATTAATATTATTAATATCCACTAAAAATAATATGCCACCAAAAACATAACTTGTAAAAAAGTCAATCTATGTGTTTAAAACATAAAAGATTTTTAATATTGATATGGCCACTATAAGATGTTCTTAGGTTAGCTAATTACGTAATAACTTGAGACCGAAGGACCCTTAAGTAGGGACTGCATAAATTAACCGACTTGGTATTACATGGATCTCACTACTTTTTACG
The DNA here is from genome assembly GCA_033319125.1 of Parnassius glacialis. NCBI lineage: Eukaryota > Metazoa > Arthropoda > Insecta > Lepidoptera > Papilionidae > Parnassius > Parnassius glacialis. Next base: position 25,659,584 of record JAVANC010000010.1, on the reverse strand, counting down.
GTAGAAGAACTGAGTTATGAGACTTGGTTTTTTTACAAGTTATGTTTTTGATGGCATCTCATTTCATACTTTTTTTCCTTTCCGGTACCATCTTTTTAAGAGAACCGGAGACCCTCTTTACTGGTAATGAGACATTCCATCTTAGTCCTCACGGGTGACAACGCATCTGCATTTTGATTTGTAATAGATGATAGGTGTAGATGTCTATGGGCTGCAGCAACCACTTACCATCAGGTGAACTGTGTGCTCGTTTGTCACCCTTTACTATAAAAAAAATCTACTTCTTGAATACGAACTATGGATTTTCGAGCATTTTATTCTACTTAATACTTTGCGGGATTTTGGTACAACTTCATAAGACGTGTCCCATTTTTGCTTTTTCATTCCGTTGACCATTTTACAAGTTACCTATGAACATAATTATACTAAGTTACCTATCTACATCTATTATTCCATTATATTATATATTTATACAGGTACACTGATTCATTCACTGCAAATGTAACTTTGTAATCCTATGTACACAGTCAGGTCATAAGTATTGTCACACAGTAAAAACTTTTATTTTAGAATGCTGGCCAAAAAAAAGTTTATTGAATTCAAATTTCGAATTGTTCACGAAAATAAAACTGTATACTTGTTAGAATTTTACTCATTTTTAAATATGGAGTGGACGCTTAAAGAAGACCGTGTTGCAGTTATTGCGTTGCATCGTTGCGGTTACGCGCCAACTCAAAATTTTTGACATACTGAAAAATTTTAATATAACCAAAAGATTCGTTTATCGTACCATCAAACGATACAATGAAGACTCTAGTGTAGATGACAGGTCAAGAAGTGGTCGCCCTCGGTCTGTTAGGACTTCAGAAGTGATAAAAGCTGTGAAGGCGCGAATTCAAAAAAATCCCAAACGTAAGCAGAAACTGTTGGCCGTTCAGATGGGGTTAAGCAGAACACAACAACAACAACAAGAAAAGGGTGTTAAATGAAGACTTAGGGTTTTGGGCATATCGAAGAAAAACAGGACATCGTTTGAATGCTCGTCTAATGGACCTGAGACTGAAGAGATGCCGCGCTTTGTTGAAGCGGTACGCGGGAAAAAAATATCGGGAAATTCTTTTTTCGGATGAAAAAATTTTTACCGTAGAAGAGAGCTACAACAAACAAAATGATAAGGTGTACGCACACAGTAGTGAAGAAGCGAGCAACTGTATTCCGCGTGTCCAACGGGGTCATTTTCCATCCTCGCTCATGGTATGGTTGGGAGTTTCTTATTGGGGCTTAACAGATGTACATTTTTGTGAGAAAGGTGTAAAAACGAATGCAGTTGTGTATCAAAATACAGTCCTGACGAACCTTGTGGAACCAGTTTCTCATTCCATGTTCAATAACAGGCACTGGGTATTCCAACAAGATTCGGCGACAGCTCATAGAGCAAATAGCACACAAGACTGGCTGGCGGCGCATGAAATCGACTTCATCCGGCACGAAGACTGGCCCTCCTCCAGTCCAGATTTGAATCCGTTAAATTACAAAATATGGCAACACTTGGAGGAAAAGGCGTGCCCAAAGCCTCATTCCAATTTGGAGTCGCTCAAGACATCCTTGATTAAGGCAGCCGCCGATATTGACATGGATCTCGTTTGTGCTGCGATAGACGACTGGCCGCGCAGATTGAAGGCCTGTATTCAAAATTACGGAGATCATTTTGAATAAACTTTAGTGTCATAAGAATCTATGTTTTGTTAAGTTCATTTTGGTATATTAATGGTTACATAATGAATAAACTTATTAACTTATAAACTTAACAAGAATTTATGACCTGACTAGGTATTTATTTGGGATTACAAAGGTATTTCTGCAATTAATGTATCTCGAAAACTGAACCGAAATTGCAAAATATTTTAATTTTTTCTTCATTTATATACTAAACAATAATTGTATTCCAAACCTGAAGCTTATATGTCTACTAGAAGTGCCTTAGAGTTTTGATGATCGGTCAGTCAGTGAATGACAAATTTAAGAAACTTTGACTAGTTTTAATTCGTAAACTACTAGTTCAAATTGAATGAAATTTGAAATATACCATGTTTATACAATGCATACTTGGTAACTGAATATTCAGGCTAGTTTTATCCACAATGAAATTATAGGGTCGAACATGGCCTGAACTGATTGGAGAAAAGGATGGTACGACCGTGCCACTTTTTTGCTCGACTTAGATAGATTTCTCTATTCTTTTCCTACACTTTTGGAAAAGATGAATCGATTGACAACTCATTTTGTAAAATCAGTCTAATAGGCTGCTACGGTGAATCATCTATACAAACATACACATAGAATGTCAGGTATTGAATTCATTATTTAAATCGTCGTAATCTATTAAAAATAAAGGTTGAAAATGACAACCCTTGGTTGTAGCAAAACATGGCGAAGTAACCATGATGAAGTCACATCATGGCATCACTATTATGGTAATGCCAAGTCAGTTATATAGATAAATATTAAAACCAGCATGTTAAAAAAGAAATATTACATTTCCTAACCATTAATATTACCTTATTACAAGGATATAGATACCAACATTCAGTATTTCAAACAAAACCCACAAAGGTTCTGGAGCACTGAATAAAAAGGTTACGTCGCCTGCAAAATTCGGCGTTAAAATAAAACGTCAAAATTAACCCTTATGTAGCCATATCGAAAACAATGCTGTCAATTAGTTATCAAATTTTCATCCAAAAAATGGCATATCTCGAAAAATGTTACGTTGTCCGTGCACATCGCTGATGGCAAAGTTAGCTTCCTTTGGTAAAGTTGCCAGACGCGACTATATCTATTTATTATTTAATGGTATTATTAATCGTTAACGTTGCATTCTACATAATTATATACGTGATAGAGCTACGCTGCAACTATATTAATAGTATAGTCGTAGCACGAATGGGTCGGCTCGACCGGCGAAGGACCACGCTCTAACAGAATACCAGCGTAAAATAGCAGCTTAATAAAGCAAATAAATACTGTTGTGTTTCGTATGGTGAGTGAAGAGAACCGGAGACCCTTTTTACTGGAAAAGAGGCATTCTATCTTAGCCCTCACGGGTGACAACGCATCTGCATTTTGATGCTTTATTGAGGATAGGCCGTGTAGTGGCGGTTAAGAATATCCACTACCCCATATCTTCCCGTGGGCGTCGTAAAAGGCGACAGTGGGAGGCGGGCAGGAGATGAGCAGCAGCATCTTCCTGATAACAGCAATATACCAATAAAAAAAGCTGCGGTTGCTAACCCGCTCGCCAAGCGTGGCAACTATGGCAATATAACCCCCAATGAAAAAAGGACGGCCCCCAGTCCCCGGCGGCCCCGTTATTCCTGGCTACGGTGGCGACCATGGTAACGGCGGGGCAGTGGGTGCTAAGAATCTCCGGTGGAGGTTCGGTTGCCACCTACGACGACTCGACCTGACAACTTATAACGCACGCACCCTTTAGATTGACGAGAAGATCCTGGAGCTGGAAAAAGAGATAGACAAGTTGCGCTGGAATATTATAGGATTATCCGAGGTCCGAAGAGAGGGGGAGGACATGGTAATCCTCGAATCCGGTAACTTGTTCTATCACCGGGAGGGCGACCATCTGTCCCAAGGAGGTGTCTCGTCCACAAAGCCCCTCATTAACAACGTTGTAAAGTTTGGGAGTGTGTCGACGAACGAAGGTTTACGCACAAACCTCGGCACACCCCGATGAGGAGGTGGAGGAAATGTATGAGGATATCTCTAGAGCCATGCATTCCTCCAAAACCCTACTACACGGTGTTAATGGGAGACTTCAACGCAAAACTAGGCACAAGAGAGAACGGTGAGCTGAAAGTAGGGAAATCTGGAATAGGGCAACGGAACCCAAGGGGCCAATAGCTGACCGACTTCATGAAGAAAGAAGGCCTCTTTATGATAAACTCTTTCTTCCAGAAGCGGCCCCACAGGAAATGAACCTGAATGAGCCCCGACGGTTCGACAAAAAATGAGATTGACTTCATTATGACGACCAGACCACAGCTGTTCAGTGATGTCTCAGTGGTCGTGAGGGTGAAAACTGGTAGCGATCACCGAATGGTTAGAGGCACACTGAACCTAAACGTTAAGTTGGAGAGGTCTCGTCTAATCAAGTCAACGCTCCGTCCCCCTCGTGCTCTAGTCCAAAGTCCCGAAACCTTTCAGCTCGAATCACAAAACCGTTTTCAGTGTCTGGAAGACTGCAATGAAGTGGACGATATAAACGATAAGCTCGTGGAAACTGTCCATGCGGTCGGAGCAAAGTTCTGCAAGACCCGCCGCAGAAGAACACAAAAACTCTCCGATCACACTCTTAATCTCATGGCTGTTATTGAATAAAACTACTTTTACGTATTTTATCGCGTTTAGTTATATTTTATTTATTTATTTATTTTTATTTTAGATGCCGAAACTCAAAAAGCGTCCAAAAACTAAGGAAGAGATACGTCAACAAAAACGTGACTGTGAACGCAAACGGAGAGCACGTATCAAAGCTGACCCCGCTTTATAATAATAATCATAATTTTATTTCGGATATAAGCTCCATATTTGGTTAGTAATAAATAATATAAATTTAAAATTAATGTTAGTAAACATACAACTAAAAACAACAATACTTATTTTATATTAAACATAACAGCTCTGGACCCCATATGCACAGTGTTCCAGTGCCGCACAACCGGACAATCAAGCCTTCCTAATACAGTACATAGGAGTCCGTTGGCACTGTCTCGCACGCGTCGCATCAGGGAGGCCACTCTTATATCAAGCTTCTAAAGAAAAAGATAGAGCACGATACGCAGAAAAAAAACAAAAGCTACAAGTTAAGCTTGTTCGTGACATGACACCGCGAGAACACCGGATACAACGCAAAGAGTGGAGAGAACGCAAATTCAGGAGTCGATTAAAAAAAAGCTTAACAAAAGTCTACTGAATCACTTAAGAGAAAACACTCCTGAGTCAACTGATAGCGAGGCAAGTCGTAGAGGATCACCAACAGTTTTGGTTAATTTTCCTGAAGAAAATATGTTACATCCACAGTCAAATTGCGCCCATGATCTCTCTACACGGTCATCCATATCGACACCTGTCTTAATAGCACAGAATAGTCCAAGCTCGTCACAATGTGATACTCCAAGCCGACAAAAGAAAACAGGTTTTAAAATGGCCAGGTCAAACCGTGAGAAGTCAATCTTGATAATAAATAAACAAAAAGAACAAATTTAAGCTATGAAACGAAAAATACATTCTTTACAAGTAAAACTATTAAGATCAACCAACAGAAAAGTAAACGATGTCACTGAAAAAAAAGCCATGTCAAAGTAATTTTAACAAAACATCAAAGGCAAATGCTCTTCGTATAGCTGTGACCAAATTCCTAGAAAGAGATGAAAATAGTAAAATGTGTCCCGGCAAAAAAGATTGTGTAGTTAAAAACAAAATTAAGAAGCAAACGAGATACCTTTCTGACACTACACTGAAAATAGTAAAATGTGTCCCGGCAAAAAAGATTGTGTAGTTAAAAACAAAATTAAGAAGCAAACGAGATACCTTTCTGACACCATGCTAAACCTTTACAAGAAATTGCAAACGGAACAGAATACAATCAAAGTTAGCCTTGCAACTTTTTGCCGATTGAGGCCATTTTAGATTGTTTCACGAAAAATTTCCGAAAGAGACTTATGTCTTTGCGTAGTTAACGAAAATACATAATTAATGTTCGAAAAACTAAAATATCTGGATATTATTTCTGATCAAAATATTCGGGAGCTCTGTAAAACGGTAGTATGTGACATGAATTCAGAAGCGTGTATGTTACGCAAATGCGAGATGTGTAAGACTAAAGTTCCGAAAATAAATGAATTTGACGACTTGACGGAGACAACATACAAATTATGGACAATAAAAAGAGAAAACAGATTGATACATGGCAAGGAAAAAGAAATACGTAGAACTGTCAAAGCTGAAGTGAATATATCTAAAAAAAAACACTGCTATTAAAGTTTCTTAAAGCCTTAGATAAATTTTTGGTACACCAATATTACATAACACACCAATACATGGCAACTACCTCACTAAAGACCAATCTTAAAGTAGGAGAAATATTCATGCAAGTAGACTTTTCAGAAAATTACTGCTGCAAATATTCCAACGAAATACAAGCAGTACATTTCGAAGCATCACGGCGGCAGATAACTCTATATACCAGCGTATATTACTACAAGTGTCCTGATACCTAAGACTTGAAGAGTAAATCTTTTTGCACGTTTTTGGATTGTTTGCGACATGACGCCTGTGCAGTTTTTGCTGACATACAGCAAATTCTTGATCAAATACATTTGTCACATCCTATGGACATAATGTATGTCTTGAGCGATGGACCAACAGCACAATATAGAAATAAAAAGGCATTTAATTTGTTTACACAACACTTAACACAGCGATATGGGCTACGAGTTGCGACATGGAATTTTAGCGAGGCTGGACATAGAAAGGGGCCTATGAATGGTATCGGAGCGGTTGTAAAACGCACAGCTGATCGCATAGTCGCTCAAGGCAAAGATCGGGTATATCTTTGCCTTGAGCGACCTTGTTACCTTAATTAAATCTATAGAAACTAGTATAACTAATGTCATAATTTCTGTCATGACTGAGAAACAGATAAAGGACATAGACAAACTATTATCTGATCAAGAAAAGAGCATTCCCGAAACTTTGAAAATTCATCAGGTTACCTGGGACACAATGAACCCAAAAAGGATTTATTTGAGAAAGTTGACCTGTGTTACATGTAAACCTGGTGAAATGTGTCCTCATTATTCATTGAAGAAAGGCTTTTTTGATTTTATCAGTAACGGATGTTTGATCGATATTCCAGGACCTAGTGGAGAACCTCGGAATTCGAAGAATCAACAAGATGTTCCGTGGCCTGGTATACATGGCAGCAATTTTCTGAGGTCTGTAGCAAATGAGAACGATGATTTGAGTTCTGAAATAGATGCAAACTATGTTCGGGTGTTTGAAGCGGAGGAAAACCAACCACGCAACTCACAATCCTTTGTTTTAAAAGAAGGAATGTGGGTTGTTGTAAGATTTTTGTCGAAGAAAACAGAAAAGCATTTTGTTGGTCAAGTAATTGAATTTGATGGCGAAGAACCAAAAGTGAAATTCACAAAAAAGAAAACAACTACCAAAGATCACATTACATTTTTTTGGATAGAACTTGAAGATATATTCCCTGTCCCACGTGACGATATAATGGCTGTTTTAACCGAACCTACACCTGGTCGGCGTGGAGAATTATTATTTAATCATTTTGAAATTAAAAAATATAGAAATATAATATAAGTTACTTATTAAATACTATTAGACTACAAATTAGTTGGTACAATTCATGGCTGATTTATTAAAGTTGTAGCCGATTAGGGTTTTCTAAGTTTATTGTACTCGTACATATTTTTTTATAGTAAAACTATAAGATTGCTATAATAATTAAGAAGGTAAATATAAGGCGAATTTTAATGATAGAACTGTTACTTAGTTTCTATAGATTTGATTAAGTAAAGAATTCTTGGGTAAACATTAATTAAGACTGAATCTACAAGTTGATATGTGTTATTTTTTGTTTATTATTTATGTAAAGTGAATTAAAATAAATAAAGTTGATTTTGTAATGCCAAGTTACACATTATTTCCAAAAAGTATCACCTCACTGTCACTTCCACGGATATGAGGTCACTACCATGGAGGACATTTTTTTTCTAGCCCCTATAATTCATTGTCTTAGGGGTTGCAAGCTCGGTGAGTATTTTTACCTTGAAGAAAAAGACCAAACTTAATAACATCCATCATCAATTTCATCAAAAAGACGTTTTTATGTGATTATCTTTTTTTTAATTAAAAAATGTGAACTACCCGTACACGTCAATGTTGGAGCCACACGCAAGTGTTAGTAATGATCCAAGAGCGAGTCCTATCCGACACTATTCCGAAGATATTCCGGACGTCAGTCTGAGCGAGATTAAATGGCTCTCCAGCACCTTAAAAACGGCAAGTCCCCGGGTGAGGATGGAATTACAGCGGAGCTTCTGAAAGCGGGTGGAAAACCGGTACTTGAAGTCCTTCAGAAGCTCTTTAATTCCGTCATCCATGCTGGTACTACTCCGAAAGCGTGGAGCAGAAGTGCGGTGGTCTTGTTCTTCAAGAAAGGCGATAACGCTCTCTTGAAGAACTACAGACCGATTTCCCTGCTGAGCCGCGTCTACGTGCTGTTTTCGAGAGTCATTATGAATCGTCTCGCACGCAGACTCGACGACTTCCAGCCTCCCGATCAAGCCGGTTTCCGAAAAGGCTTTAGTACCATAGACCTTACACACTCTTCGGAAGATTGTACAGGAGACAGAAGAGTACAATCTACTACTTTGTCTTGCGTATGTAGACTGTGAGAAAGACTTTGATTCCGTCGAAATTTGGGCGGTTCTACAGTCTCTTCAGCGGTGCCAAGTTGACTATCGGTATATCGAAGTGCTGAAGTGTTTGTACAGTAGCGCTACGATGGCTATCCGAGTACAGAACCAGAGTACGAAAACTATCCAACTGCAGAGAGGTGTAAGACAGGGCGACGTTATATCCCCGAAACTCTTCACCGCTGCATTGGAAGACGTTTTCAAGCTTCTGGACTAGAAAGGATACGGTATTAACATCAATCATAACTCATCTTCGATTTGCCGACGATATAGTCTTTATGGCAGAATCGCTGGAGGACCTAAGCACTATGCTCAATAACCTCAATAGTGTCTCCCAACGGATAGGTCTTAAGATGAACATGGACAAAACATAAATCATGTTTACTGCCCATGTCACACCTATGCCGGTAGTTGTTGTTAGCACTAAGCTCTTAGCTGTTGACGAGTATGTTTACCTGGGACAAATAGCCCGACTAGGTAAGTTCAACTTCGACCGAGAGGTCAATCGGCGGATTTAATTCGTTTGGGCAGCGTTCGGGCAATCACGGCACATCTTTTCGTCAGGTATACCTAAAAACTTGAAAACGAGACTATACAACCAGTGCGTGTTGCAAGTGATGACCTATGGAACTGAGAGGTGGCCCTTCACTACTAGCCGTATGAGGAAGTTCAAGGTCGCTCAGCAAGCTAAGGAGAGGGCTATTCTCGGAGTTTCTCTGCGTGATAAACTTAGGAATGAGGATATCCGCGGTAAAACCTAAGTGACCAACATAGCCCAACGGATTACTAAGCTGAAGTGGCTATGGGCCAGCCATATAGCTCGAAGAACCGACAATCGATGGGGAAAAGAAGGTTCTCGAGTGGGGTCTCGTACCAACGGACGAAATGTAGGGCGTCCACCCACTAGATGGAGTGACAACCTGGTAAGACATGCAGGAAGTCGATGGATGCAGGTGGCTCAGGACCGTGTTTTGTGGCATTCCTTGGGGGAGGCTTATGTTCAGCAGTGGACTTGTGAAGGTCTCTAACGATAATGATGATGATTGAGGATTGATTTAGATGTCTATGGGGCACAGCAACCACTTACTATAAAGTGGACTGTGTGCTTGTTTGTCACACTATCCTATAAAAAAGTCTGTCAAAAGTTCACAGCCGAACATAAACCTTGCCATTGATTGCCTCATAGGGGGGATATTTGTTATAGTTGCCACGCTTGTTGATGGCTTGGCTATTCATATTTTTTTTAATTTTTGATTTGTTATCATAAGATGCTGCTTCCCATCTTCTATTTCATTTCCCTCTGTTGTCTCTTACGACACCCACAGACCTATATGGGGCAGTGGATATTCTTACAAAGCCAGTACACGGTTAATTATTATTTACAGTTTACAATAATTATTTATTTTGTTACTTAAATGCTTTCTAAACCTACGATTTAGACACACTGAGAGTGAAGGAATAAGGTAATATTTCTTAAATCACGTAATGGAACTGTAATCCTAAGGAAATCAAAGTCCGTGTAATTTTTATAATAATACCTCAATCATTAAACCATTCTTCATTAGCAGAATTTTTAAGTTGCTGCCGTACATAAGGTCTTTTCAAGAAAACACTAGCTAGTATGTTTTACGTGTAAAAGGTTTGTCTATTCCCACCACAGTAAACAAGCGCTTCACTTGTAGATCCATCCACGTCTACCAAACATCCATCACCTTTTTAACATTCTGTGAAATTCGATTTGTAGTGGTTTAGATAAACATTTCATCATCAATAGATTACCAGAAGCTTGTGATTAGGCAGATGAGATTCTCTTGGAAAAAAGTTGATAAATGTAATTTTAATAAATTGTTCATTAAATATATTTGTCACTATACATAAAATTAGATTTTCGCCCCACGATGCTACCCGCGTCCACCTCATATGGACCAGACAGTAATGACCTACATTTAACATGAGATCGCATAATACGGAGATATCAAACTATCGCATGGAAATTTTCTCTGGATAATGATAACAGATTTTAAATTAGACTAAGTTTCGAATAGCGAAAACCGCTCTAAGAGTCTGCCTCTTCGTACTCCCGTATCATCAATCAATTCATCTTCCTTCTTCAATGTTAATTATTTTCTGTTACAGCTGTACCGTTGCAAAACTACTTCCCTATACGTGTTCACCGTGCTCAGTCCTTCTTTTCCTTCAAAAATTCACTCAAAGCCCATTACTTGTAAGTCTTAATTCCCATTATACTTCATGTCATCTACTTGTGTTGTTATTATTATTTTATTTTTAACTCAATTGTATAATTTATATTCACCTTATAATTCGTTGTGAATAATTATTTGCTAATGCTTATAATAATAATATGTCGTCAAAGATATGACTTCAACATGAATTTCAAACAATATTTCATCTTTAATTTTACCCCTTTAAGGATAGAATTGTTAAAAATACAGAAGCACGTCTTTCTTAGTTTTTAATTACAAGCATGTATGTGTAATGTATATAAATTTTATCGGTTCCCATTTTAAGGGCGATTAGGGGAATTTTTTTTAAATTTCTAAAATGTGCATTATCCATAACTATCATATTTTTGTTTTAAGTGTATCCTCACTGCTATGCAACTTAGAAAGCCATTTTTTCCCACGCAAACATTATGTCTTCGTATTAGTAACTTATTCATTTTCGAAGATTTAAAAAATGCATATTCAAAATTATTTGTACCAATTTTCAAGTTACAAAAATCATTGAATAATTTTTTACTATACAAATATGTTGGCGGGGTAGAAAACCGAGTTGCTCGCTTACTGTGAAATTTACAGTGAGGGCTAAGCGCCTGAGCTATTACGGCTCTCTTAATGAAATTGTTAATTGCAGTTTTAAGTACTTGTTAATCACGTGCGCGGTGGTGAAGGAAAACATGGTGCAGAAACCTGCATGTCTGAGAAAAAAAAATATTGAAGACACGTAAAGTCCTAGTCTGAAACCCTTTCAGAAGAAAGAAGAGGCCTGTGCCCAACAGTGGGACGTATATAGGCTGTAACTTTTATACAAATATGAAATCGCCCCGTAAAATAAAAAGTGTAATACATACTACACCTGTTTGTTTGAACTTTTCAAAATCCTGTCTTATTATAGTTAATTAGGCGTAATAAAAGTAACCTATATTATCACAATTCCATGTTTGTACGTACAGCGGTTTGAGCAGTGAGTTATATCAATATTTTTAATTTATAACAACTTACACTCTCGTTTAAAACTTGAATATTTTAACGAAATACAAAAATATTAGTTTTATTATTTTAATTCAAGAGTTGCATCAGTTTAAAAATTGAAAAATACATTAATTGATGTTTCCCCACACTAATTTTTTCAGTTCTCTATGAAAAATCGTTAAATGCAAAATCATTTATTTTATTTACATACAGAGTATCTTTAGTAAGTGTCGAGTCAATCGCTCCGTGAAATAAAAAGTTGTATACAGACTGTAACACAAGTTTTTTTAACACTTTTAACACACAAATTTAACCACCTCAGCATTGAATTTTCGAAAATCCTTTCTATTTTATAAAAGGCTGCTACTGTCCAAATTTCAGATTTCTAAGTCTAGCGCTTTAGGCTGTGTAAAGATATATTAATCGGTTAGTCAGGACATCCTCTTTTACTTATATAAATTAATAATACATGCTAGCTTTTCCTTTAAAAAGTTTTTAAAGTGGTTTTAAGTTGGTACGAGGGTGGATTGAAAAGTACCTACTCGGCCTAACCAAGAAAATAAACACATACTAAATCAGTTATATTTTTATTTTTCTACATAATCACCATCAAGTTCAATACACTTTTGCCACCTCCCCTTCCAAGCATTTAGACCGTTGAAAAAAAATGATTCTTCCTTAGAGTCAAAATATGCGTCTACAGCTGCTTTGACCTCGTCGTTTGTCGAAAATCTTTGACCTCCCAAGTGCTTTTTTAGGTTAGAGAACAGAAAGAAGTCTGATGGTGCCAGATCAGGTGAATACGGCGGATGCGGTAACAGTTCAAAGCCACAGTTGTGAATTTCAGCCATTCACTGTACTGACGTGTGAACACGGGCGTTATCTTGATGAAACAGGACTTTTCTTCTGAGCATTCCTCGACGTTTTTCTTTTATTTCCTCTCGTAAACGACGTAGTAAGGTGCAGTAGTAATCAGAGTTTATAGTCTGACCCCTTTCAAGATAATCAATCATAATCACACCTTTCGAGTCCCAGAATACTGAAGCCATCACCTTATTTGCCGACAAAATCGACTTAGCCTTTTTAGGGGGTGGTGAACCAGGTCTTCTCCACTGTTTTGATTGTTGTTTTGTTTCCGGTGTCGGTTATCGGTTTTGTCAAAACGATTCAAAAAATCATCTGCATAGGCTTCAAATAACTCCAAACAGTCGCGTGAAATAGTCAATCGCGTCCTTTTTTGTTCAACTGAAAGCAGTCGCGGAACCCACCTCGCAGACACCTTGTGGAAACCCAACTCGTTGACAATGATGTTTTGAGTTCGTTCATAAGAGATGCCTATAATCTCGGCTATCTCTCTAATTTTTAATCTGCGGTCTCCCATTATTAAATCAAGTACTTTTTTTAATATTTTCGTCAGTAGTTGACGTGGAAGGCCTTCCAGAGCGGGGTTCATCTTTCACACTCTCTCTACCACGCTTAAATTCTGCTATCCATTTTTTGACGGATGAATATGACAGAGCACAATCGCCTAATGTACTGACCATGTCATCATGGATGGCTTTTGATGATAGCCCCTTCTTATGGAGGTACTTAATGACGGCACGCTGCTCGATTTGCTCCATTCGCGGAAATTATGTCCGATTACTTTGTTAATAAATTTATAAAATCACAACTAATTATCGCACACGTTTCGAACTTCACACAATGAACTAGTCTGAACTGAACTAAATAATGTGGGTAGATTTGATTTTTAGAATTGAATGGATCTGTGTTAGGCCGAGTACTTTTCAATCCACCCTCGTATTTAAGAAATTCAAGATTTATAATTTCACGTAAAACAGGCCTTATCACCTTAGTCTTTAATATATAAAGTTTTGTTGTATAATATTGTTCAGTAAGAAATTTTTTAATTAAATTACAAACCAAAAAAGTTTTGTTCGAATCTTTTTTATATCTCTTAAAGTTTTCTTAGATAATCATCAAAACTATTAATTTTATCAGTTTTTCGGTTTCACATAAATAATCTTGCATGATTTTTTATAAAACATCGCCTTGATAATTCCCTGGCATTGTTTTTTATATGTTCGTTAAGTTTCGTTACAATTGGTTTAGCCATTTTAGAGATTAGCCCGGACAGACAGACAAATCAAAATTAAAAAAATATTGTGATTCATGTCATAATTAGCATGCAAATAACCCCCCGAGCTTAATAAAAGCTAGTTGAAAAAATTACACAAAATAATTAAAAAATAAAAATTTTGTACAGCCGACTTCAAACAAAGAAACATAATTTTATATATTAGATTTAGTTGTTATTATTCATAATAATATGTAGGTACTTGCATATTACAGAATTATGCTTAACTACGTACCATATTTAAAAATTTAGACTATACCAATATTCTCTATATTTCCCCACGCCACATTTAGGGTATATTACAACTACAATATAATCCATAAATTTATGACTCTAAATGATCAGCAATATATTCGTTTCTGCGGACTTTACTGTTGGAGTGGAAAAGAAGATAAGGAGCTTTTAGCCATAAAAATTGTAGGTACTTTCTTCAGGGGGAGCAAATTGTTTGCATTGCTTTAATAATAAAGATATTAAGTTCATATAGAATACTTACTCGTATTATGCTTATATTTTATCCTTATCGTGATTTTATCATTTGTAGAAAAGGATATAATATTTTAAAATCAAAACACGTTAATAATTAATCGATAAATTATACTTGCTTATTATTTTACATAGTTGTATTTAGCAATAAATCGCACTAGAATAATTCAAAGCTTATAGATAACTTTAGCTTATTCACACTTACTTCTCAAAATACATGATTAAATTTTACAAAAAATTTCTGAACGATCGTTTAGGTGATAACAGTGAGGAATGGAGTGACAAACACAAAAGCATAAGACATAATAACGGTGGTAGAGCCACGCAGCAGAGTTTGCTGTTGTACGTATGGGCCGTCTCGAGCCGGGTTAGTACCACGACCTCACAGAATATCGATGTGAAGTGGAAGCTCTGCTTCCGCATTCCGTCTGGTGAGTGCAAGTGACCGGAGGCCCAATTCCCGCCCCCTATCAACATGGTAGCGGAATTACATCATAGACTACCTCAGGAGAGTACCAGCACCCCTGGAAAATCCCTCGCTGAGCATCCGCGACCATGCTATTCCACTCCTGAGTGTGGTTACGCAGGCTGCCCCGCGTATTCTGGGGGGGGGGGGCAAAATTCCGCTCAACACAATAACTCCTCGAGGCAAACTGAGAAACAAGACCAAGGCGACCCCCACCACGCTATCCGTGAATTTCTGCAAAATCAGGGGACTTCACTCGAACCTAAACGCCGTCCATTACCATCTCGAGACGGCGAAGCCGGCCTTGCTTTTTCTGAACGAGACGCAGGTGTCCTCTCCGGCTGATACTTCGTATCTCTCCTACCCGGGGTACAAATTGGAGCACTCCTTTGTGCCTCGGGCTGGAGTTTGCGTATACGTCAGAGTGGACATCTGTTCTCGACGCCTCGGCAGTCTTGAAGGTTCGGACCTATCCATCCTTTAGCTACGCGTAGACAGCGACGACCATCCGCGCGTCTACGGGTGCCTCTATAAGTTCCGTAGCGGTAATGCCGAAACAGACCGACTCATCGACCACGTCCAAATGGCTACAGATTCCTTGCTACAACAGGTCCCATCCGCAGAGATCATAATCTTTGTCAATTTTAACGCCCACCACGCCGAATGGCTCGGTTCACGTTTAACCGATCATGCGGGGAGATCTGTTCATGACTTTGCCTTGGCATATGGTCTGACACATCTGGTTTCATCGCCTACGCGGATTCCAGATGTTGAGAATAATACACCTTCCCTGTTGGATCTTCTGCTGACCTCTCATCCGGACGGATATCAGGCTTCCGTCGATGCCCCTCTTGGCTCTTCGGACCATTGTCTGATCCGGAGTGTGGTGCCACTCACGCTCCCCTCGCGATTGCGTTCTGCAGGTTGCCGCCGTATTTGGCATTACAGGTCGACGGATTGGGACGGAATGCGGTCTTTCTTTGCTTCCTACCCATGGGGCGGGTTTGCTTCTCGCCGGATGATTCCAGCGCTGTTGTTGACTCTTACACTGATGTGGTGCTACAAGGAATGGAACTATTCATTCCATCATCTGTAGTACCCATCGGAGGCAGATCTCAGCCTTGGTTTGGTCGCTCCTGTAAAACTGCAGTAAGCAGGAGTGTTATCAAGCCTGGGCTGCGGCTTCGGCAACTCGGGATGTAAACACCAGCATACTTAAAAAGAAATACAACTTCGCCTCCAGGTCCTTCAAAAGAGTAATTGCCAAGGCAAAATCAGAGCACATAGGCAGAATTGCCGAGAAACTAGTTCGCCTTCCTTCGGGAACCCGTGCATTCTGGTCTCTCGCCAAGGCTGTCCAAGGGAATTTCTGTAAGCCATCACTACCATCTCTGCACAGGGAGGAAGACTCACTGGCCAACGCCGCAAAAGAGAAAGCCGACCTTTAAGGCTCCATTTTTGCGTCCAACTCGACTGTTGATGACGGGGGAAACACACCGCCGACCATCCCGCGGTGTGAGTGCTCCATGCCGGATGTGCTGTTCTCACAATGCTCGGTTCGCAGAGCACTCCTCTCCCTGGACATCCACAAGTCGAGTGGGCCTGACGGAATCCCCCCAATTGTGCTGAGGACGTGTGCTCCGGAGTTGGCACCGGTTCTAACGCGTCTTTTCCGGTACTCCTACTCCCTTGGCGTAGTCCCGAAATCATGGAAGACAGCTTTTGTCCACCCGATCCCTAAAAAAGGCGACCGCTCAGACCCGTACAACTACAGGCCTATCGCCCGCACCCCCTTGTTCTCCAAAATAATGGAATCCGTTATAAACTGCCACCTCATGCGGTACCTGGAGGATCACCAGCTGATTAGTGACCGCCAATACGGTTTTCATCGGGGTCGATCAGCTGGTGATCTTCTGGTCTACTTGACTCATAGATGGGCGGAGGCAGTAGAGTCCAAGGGGGCGGCATTGGCCGTTAGTTTGGACATTGCGAAGGCCTTCGATCGGGTTTGGCACAAAACGCTTCTTTCGAAGCTCCCTTCCTATGGCCTTCCCGAGAAATTGTGCAATTGGATCACCAGCTTTCTTGCAGATCGGAGCATCAAGGTCGTTGTAGACGGTGCATGCTCCGACTACAAGCCTATTAACGCTGGTGTTCTACAAGGCTGCGTGCTATCACCAACGCTGTTTCTTCTGCATATCAATGATATGTTGCAAATCGGTAGCATTCATTGCTATGCAGATGACAGCACTGGTGATGCTCTATACACCGGCCGTGCCAATATTTCTCAGGAAAACGTCGCCGAGTACCGGAACAAACTTGTGTCTGAAGTCGAGTCTTTGCTGGACAAAGTCTCGGATTGGGGGCGACTAAATCTAGTCCAGTTTAATCCTCAGAAGACACAAGTTTGCGCGTTTACCGCTAAAAAGAACCCCTTTGTCGTATCTCCTCAGTTTCAAGGTACTCCCCTTGTTGCCTCAGCCAGTATCGGAATCCACGGCGTCGACATATCGAGTGACGTGCAGTTTCGTGGTCACTTGGAAGAGAAGGCCAAATTGGTCTCTTAAAAGCTTGGCGTGCTCAGCAGGGCGGGACAGTATTTCATGCCCGCACAACGCCTGCACCTTTACAAGGCACAGGTTCGGCCTCAAATGGAATACTGTTCCCATCTCTGGGCTGGGGCTCCCCAGTGCCAGCTCCTTCCACTTTACCGCATCCAACGCAGAGCGGCTCGAATCGACGACGACCGAGTCCTTTCCGATCGGCTCGACTCATTGGTGCTGCGAAGAGATGTTGCATCTCTTTTCATTTTCTTTCTCATTTACCTCGGGGAGTGCTCTGAGGAATTGTTCAGATTAATCCCAGCCGCCAAATTTCACGAACGCACATCGCGGCAGAACTCCCGATACCATCCACACCATCTGGATGATTGGCGGTCCACCACTGTGCGATTTAGAAGATGTTTTCTTCCTCGCACAACTTCCTTATGGAATAGTTTACCACCAGCGATTTTTCCGGACCGATACGACTTAGGGACCTTCAAGAAAAGAGCCTACTCCTTTTTAAAAGGCCGGCAACGCATCTGCAATTCCCCTGGTGTTGCGGTTGTTCATGGGGGGCGGTAGTCACCATCAGGTGAGCCGTATGCTCGTTTGCGCCCTCTCCTATAAAAAAAAGACATGAATTACCTCATAACGGGATATTTGCAATATTTGCCATTCTTGGCAGCCGCAGTTTTTGTTATTTTCGAGTTGGAATAGGCAGACGCTGCTGCCCATCTCCTGTTTCAATTTAACTCTCTGCCACTTACGACAGCCACGTGACGATGGTATAGGGTAGTGGATATATTTACATGGCCACTACACGGTCAATTTCAGAGGCACGGGGTGAAGCAACGTCAACTACCTGATACCTGGCTGCTAAAAAAAATTGACAGAAAAACTACAATTTATTTTTTGGCCCGGGATTAGAACCCGGGACCTTATGATCTTCAGTCGCGCTTAAATCAGCAGCAGTGCCATAATAAAACTGAAGTTACGTTACAGCCTACATACAATTATTGTTACAGTAACGGTTACCCTCTCAGGCTCTATAACCCTCTATTAATAGAGTCCGTGCTGCTCCAATACGTGCTAGCGAACTTCAAATGTCCTCGAAACATTTTATTTCTCAAACTTGCAGATTTCCTCCCGATGTTTTCCTTTACCGCCATGCTCAAAGTACTCGTAGATCGGCGGTAGAATACCAATTAACACTTTCCTTATTTACAAACCTTACTTACAAACACCAAACTTACAAACCTTAAAATTCAAAAAGCATCTTTTCTGTTTTAAAATTTTATGATTTTACATCATAAATAATTTAAAATTAAAAATATTGTACAACCGACTTCAATATAAATTATTAAGCATAACTTTAAAACTATTAGTCAAACCTTGATCAAATTTATATGGGACCACATGAGAAGCACCAGCTTTCAAATAAAAAAAAAGAATTATCGAAATCGGTTCACCCAGAAAAAGTTATGAGGTAATACACAAAAAAAAAAGAAACAAACACATACAGTCGCATTTATTACCGTCTCCTTTTTGAAGTTGGTAGAAAAATATAAATAATTACAAAATAAGTATGAAGATTTTCTCTAAGATTACGATTTGTAGGCCTTAGAGGAGACTCGTCATTATTAGTCTGCCATATCAAAAGTATACCGATAATATAGATTGGTATAGATTGTTGCCTTAACTCAGATATCAAGTACTACCAGGCAATGGTGCACCTCGGTGAGAAACTATCGATTCATCACGTCATATTTAGTGCGGGATCAGATAAATTTTTAAAACTTAGATTTATTTATCTTGCGTGTTTATTGTAGTCATATTTTTAGTGTACATGTAATCACATTCTCGCCCAGTATGCGTATGCTGGACAATATTATGTATTCTTTGACTAATGCATTTCCGGCATTAGCTAGATTTTTAGCGATATGGCTAACATAATTACGCTGCACGCAACGATTTAAATTCACACGAAATGAATCTATCAGTACCTTTTTACACTTATATGGCCAATTATATGGCAGTACTTTTTATTTGTAAACTAGTTTATTATTTTTGATAAGCTTAAATGTTACGCTGATAGTGGAAGATTAAAAACTTCTATGTCATTAATATGACCCTCTAACTTGTTTCATCAAATAACGTGCTGAACAAAAAGAGATTTAGCACAACGACTGTAAAAAGAAAACAATTCAGCAGGCACATAGCACAGACAGTGAAAGAATTTCTAAAGGGGGAGGAATGTGCAGAAATAAAAAGGGAAAGGAAAATACATTACATTATTATTCTGTAAAATCAATATAATAAATATCAGCATAACCAGTCAGGGATAAGCTAAAGAAGTAAACTGACCAGACATAATTTAACATGATCAAAATAATTTAGAATCTACGTATAAAGCTAAGAAATGCTAACATTTTCTCAATCGCACTATATCAATTACCTTATTTCATTATATTAGTCCATAGAGTTAAAATTTCAATAAAAAGAAAATGTTACCTGATAAAGAGATGAACTAACTGTGCGCTATTAAGCATATTGGATTTAAGATATAAGCCCAGGTTTTGAACCTGACTTACATCTTGATTATTATGCGGATTAAAAACACGGCCGGTCAATTTTAGTAACTATTACTATTTTTTTAATAGAATTAGCGCGTATATATGTATAATATGTGTGTGTGTGTGTATGTATATATATACACACATATTATATAAAATAATAATAATAATAATGTCCTCCAGACCGAATTTCGGCCACGGCGGCCAGTCTCAACGAAGACTAGCCATCGGCGCAGGACAGGATTATAGTGCCCAAGTGTATGCGCAATCACAGGTGCACTCTCTATTCCCTCACTCTCATAGCCCGATGGGACGGTAAACCGACACGACCGGAGAGAGATCAGGCACAGGACCAACGGCTTTACGTGCTTTCCGAGGCACGGGGGTGAAAACACCGCCAACTTCCCGACTCCGGGCAGCTACTGAGAATTTCTTAATGGAAAAACTCAATAACTGATTTTTTGGCCCAACCCGGGATTCGAACCCGGGACCTCATGATCAGCAGTCGCACTACTACAACCACTAGACCATATTTATATATATATAATGTTGTCCATAAACATCCACATATATCCCCCATTGAGGATCATAATGCATACTGAAAAAGTTGCAGACAGAGAATGAGAACGCCTGAGGACTTCTTAGTCCTCAGGAGAGAGAGAAAGAGATGGAATGCCACGTTTCCAGTAAAAAGGGTCGCCGGTTCTCTACACTCATCATACAAAATACAGCAACATTAAGCTACTATTTTACGCTGGTATTCTGTGAGAGCGTGGTTCTTCCCCGGTCGAGCCGACATTCGTGCTACAATCATAACATAGTTGGAAACTAGAATCTACTACGAGACAAAATCTACCAATGATATTATCCTTAATTTTCGTAGATAAAGCTTAAATCATAAAATTTACTTTTCAAAATGCAATTCAAATCAACATTGGTAGCGACAACTGCTTTAGACAAATCTTCAAGGGAGTATTAGTCGGTTAATACTGGGTAATAAGGCTTGCCTGTTTCTGAAGCCGTGAAGTAGTGTTCATGTTTGAAAGGCAAGGAGCCAGTATAATTATAGTTGAGGAATGGCATTCTTTGTTTACAGTTGGTTGTAGGTGTTCATATCACTCTAGTAATACATAAAAAAAAGTACAAAATAAAATTTTAAATCTGTAAAAATCTAATTTTGAAATAACATAATCAATGTACAAAAAACTTGCATGAAATTAATCTACCATCAATCCAAAGAAGCAACAATTTTGGGTTTTGCAAAATGCAGGACTAACGTTACCCTTTTTGTTTCACGCTGTGCGCAAATTATGGGATTAAATTTGTGTTGTCCGTTAATAAATCCTGAACGAAACTTTCTCCCATTCAAAATTTATTAGTAATGGGATACAAAAATTCAATTTTTTATTTTTCCTCGAAACAAGAAAATTATTTATGTTTATTACAAACAAATTGTTCCAACCATCCAATTCCACCTTCCATACAACCCATTCAATTAAACTGCTGAAATAGACCTGCCCCATAGATGAAAGAAGAAAAAAAGAAAGAAATGCGTTTCTTCTAGTTTAAGCATGCAGCACAACTAGTAACTCGTATAAAGATTTCTAAAAAAGGCTATAGGAATTGGTACAAAATTAAAGTGCCAAACCGCTCGTTATCTACAAAACACAGTTATATTACTCATAAATTCATTAATCGTATAAATTTAGAAAGAACTGTTTTAAATTATTTATACTTTCGAAGTTTAGCTTTCTTATCAACACTTTTTCCTTAAATTTTTTTTAAAGTGCATTTCTTGAACAATTTACCTAGACATTTTTACCACGTGGAACAACATACTACAACAACATACGGCTGAATAGGATATATTTTGTATTCAATATTTTAATAGAATAGAAGAAATAAAATAACTTTTTCGTTTACATACCTTTATCATTTGGATAAAAAGGTGGTAGCTAATAATCCCAACGATATTAAAACAAACTGTCCTAAACAGCAAACACAGATAAAATGTATAAAGTGTGTGTAATATCTTTGACTTGTATTTGATCACTACCTTAATATTATACGACGGGATAAAAGCAATAGATAAAAAAAACGAATACAAAAGTTCAAGGCATAGAGCAATCAAAGTACAATCTTAAGTTATTAAAAAACTAAATGCCCGCCCTGACTTCTCTTCGCTTGAGATCTATTAATGAGGCGTCATTAAAGTATTAATGACTTCAATATAAATAACATGAGAACATCATCAACATCAATGTTGTCGAAATCAATTAAATACGCATTATTAAGGATAACTCAAAAACTACTCGTCATATCTTCATCAAATTTATATGGGACCTTGAAAATCACCAGCTTTCAAACAAAAAAGGAATCATCAAAATCGGTTCACCTAGAAAAAATGTCGAACCTACTCCTTTTTTTGAAGTCGGTTGAAAAAGGTACTTCTTTGTGTCGAAATTACAACAAGTGAAGTTGTACTAACGAGGCGATCGCAAGATATTAGCGTTGCTCGTCAAAGGTCCTAATTAGAGGAGCTTATATTTAAGAGGCTTTACTCTAGTGGGCTGATATTGACGTGGGCTGGGGAAGCAAACATTATTAGGTTATAATAATAAACTTCGTAGATGTATTCGTTGCATTAGGTTCAACCTGTAAGGGTCTACACTCTACAGTAATAAAGAAATAAATATTACTCTTTGTTATCCATTTATAAAAATAAAAGGTAATTCACTGTGACAAAATAAAATTACGAAACAGAATATTACATAACTATTTTAACAGTGTTATTTAAAAAACCCAGCCATGTGTTGTAACTATGGCAAATATCCCCTTTTAGGTCTATTAGGTCTATGTTCAGCAGTAGACTTTTGTAAGATGTAGTGGCCAACATTTATAATATGTACTTTTAACAGCACTAATGAGTAGGCTATTATTTGACGAAACGATTTTACAATAGCATTGCAGAGTGAAAATGATGGACGCACTGCTTATTATTTTATTTATATATTATAAGTTATAAGCCAGTACATGTCAGCCCACCTGATAGAAAAGGCAAAAATGGTAATGCGTGTTTTTGTGAAGATTATAGACCTATTAGTGTGTCGTTGCGTTGCGTTGCGTTGCGTTGCCTCAGTGCAAGTTTGACGACTTCCCACGTCCTAAATTATTTTATTTCTCGGATATGTAGGTTTCCTTACGACTTTTACCACCATCACCGAGCACATGGTAAAATCAGCACTTAAAATTACAATTAACAATTTCATTGGTGTGATGGTGTTATTCAGAATTAATAAAATAATGTTTTTGTTGCACCACAAATGGGTCGGCTCGATTGGGAAAGGACCAGGCTCTCACAGAATACCAGCATAATATAGCAGTAGCAGCTTTATGTTGCAATGCATCATTTTACTGGAAACGAGGCATTCCATCTTAGTTCTCAGGTGTAAAAACCCCAGCATCCCCTGCAACCACTGCATCCACTTACCATCAGATGTTCTCTGTTTCCGCATTTTCTATAAAAAGAAACTCACATAAGTTATATTTTATCCCAAATTAATAACAAGTGTGATTTATTTACACTGCATTTATGCCCTACACAAAGGCACTGGCTTCTATAATTTACAAAAACAAATGAATTAGATAGAATTGGAAACGAGAGGATCCGCCCCGGCATCGCAAAGGTAATTTCTGGAACTCGATAACAGCGCCACCTACAGGGTCCAATTATGAATCTAAACCATCCAGAGACCTACTCAAACAGAAACAAAAAATGCATCAAAATCGATCCAGCCGTTTAGGATAGGTCCAGTAACAAACACACGCACAGAATAATTATATATATAAAACTAGCTGGCCAGGGAGACGTTGTTCTGCCCTTAGCGGCGAACCTCTGTACTATAAAAATCCTTAAATTGGCAATGAAAAATACTGAGGGTCACTTATCGGGATAAAAACTATCCTATCTCTCAAGTTAGACCAAACTGCACACATTGTGAAACATTTCATTGAAATCATTTCAATGAAATGTTTCACAATGTGTGCATTTCTCAATCATTAGGAGTTCATCGCGGACAAACAACGTGACACGTAATGTTTATATATAAAGATGATAGACATTTAATTTGATTTATTTGCATAACAGTTATTTTTTTAATTATTAGCAGAGCCGGATTGACGTGAAAGCGAAGTAGGACTGCCTATAAACCCTTCATTGCTCTAGGGCATCGTGGTCAAGAAAGCTATGTACTTTGAAATTCATTTTTAATTTAGTAATTGCTCTGCAGCATATTTTGATTCCATCTTAGCTTTGTGGGATAAGAGGTTCATAAAAAGTCTGGTTTATGTGAAAACCGATAATTAACCGGGTATTTTCAAAATACCGTTACTGTAGGGTATGATAACGCCGACAAAAAAATTACCGAGACTGATATTAATGACGCAAAATGATGCGGCTATTTATTCTTAAAATTTAAAAATAAGATAAAAGTAAATATGCTCTGGTTAACTCGATATTGTGGTTACTTTTCGGGATTAAATATCTTATTCCTATGATATTATACACAAAAAGATGTCGTATTAATTTTAATAAGTTAGCATTTTTAATTTTTTTTATAGGATAAGGGTGACAAACGAGCACACAGTCCACCTGATGGTAAGTGGTTGCTGCGGCCCATGGATATCTACATCTATCCTCTATTACAAATCAAAATTTAGATGCATTGTCACCCGTGAGGACTAAGATGGAATGCCTCTACTTCACGCTGGTTTTCTGTGAGGTCGTGGTACCACCCCGGTTCGAGCCGGCCCATCCGTGCGACAGCAAAAGCTACCGCGTGGCTCTACCACTGTTAATTCAGTACCCTTACGGATATAGCCCATATTCGGATATAGCGTAGTCATAGCCCAACGGATTAGTAAGCTGAAGTGGCAATGGGCCGGCCATATAGTTCGAGGAACGGACAACCGATGGGGAAAAGAAGGTTCTCGAGTGGCGGCCTCGTACCAGCGGACGAACTCGAAACGAGTCGCCCCACTAGATGGAGTGACGACCTGGTAAGACATGCAGGAAGTCGATGGATGTAGGTGGCTCAGGACCGTATTTTGTGGCACTCCTTGGGGGAGGCCTATGTTCAGCAGTGGACGTGTAAAGGGCTGTAATGATGATGATGATGATGACCCTCACAGATCCTAGCAGGGCATAGGATATATTTTTATAGCAGGCAAAAGAGCATGCGGCTAAGCGATAAGCGATGAAAATGAGGAGATACGACAAAAAGTTTCCTTTTAGCGGTAAACGTAGAAACCTGTGTCTTCTGACGATTAAGTTGGACTAGGTTTAGTCGTCGTCTATTGGAGACTGTTCAACAAAGGTTCGACTTCAGACACAAAGAGATACGTTTTTTTGGGTTAAGACGTCTCCATGTCTCTTATCTTTCTGAATTATATTCAAAAAGAGCTTGAATAAAGTGATACTAGAGGTGAAGAGATGTTCATGTTTACACGATTGACTATATGCATTACCTATGCATATAGTTAATCATAGGTATTCATTAAAAAATATGTTACGATTGATCTTTGAAATGTTATTCCGTAACAAAATACATACTCCTTCTACTTTCCTATAACAAATTGAGAAAATGATTACGTTTATTAACTCAGAAAAACATCTAACATTCTTTCATATAAAGCATTAATTTGATACTATTTGTCATAAAACTCCGAGCAAAACATTATTTTGAAAAGACTCCTTATTAAGAGTTATAACTTTTATAACATCGAAGTATTCACTACGCCCATAAACAGCCTCCGGGCAAATTGTTAATACGAACCAGTATTCATCACCATGGTATTGAGTTCGAATGAATGCCGACCGAAAATAATCTCCATGGGGTTCTGTATAAAAATAGTCGAGGGTTTGGGGGAAGCGCAGGCTGAGGGGGGCGGAACAACGACCTCGTTATGCCACTTCCGGCGGATGTCGACTCGTGATGCATTGTCGTCGCCTTCGAAGGGTGGACATCGGTGTTTTCATTTTTGTCATAAACATTAATGTACCCGTTCGATCGCATCAAGTTATATCCGTTGATAAAAATGAGCGTTTAAGATTTATTAAAATTCTTAATTTTGAAAATTTCGCTCCGATTTTCCGACACAATAGTAAAACAATAACTGTGATTCTTACGTGGTACATGGGATAGGGAATATGTTAATAAAGCTAAACCTTACTCTTATCATTCCATGTCACTCTTGGAAATTCATTCAAAACATAGTGCAAAATCGGCACTTCAAATTACAATCAACTAATTCACTGGTCTGCCATAATAGACCTGCGTAATAAAATCCATATACCATCAAATTGATATTGAAATAAAGCAGCAAATGGGCAGCAGCATTTCCTGATAACAAACTTAAAATCATATATTTTTTACGTGGTAGAACCATGCTGCAGCTATAATAGTAGTATCGTTGTAGCACGAATGGGTCGGCTCGACCGGGTAAGGACCACGCTCTCACAGAATACCAGCGTAAAATAGCAGCATAACGCTACTGTAGTTTGTATGGTGAGTGTAGAGAACCGGAAACCCTTTTTACTGGAAATGAGGCATTCCATCTTAGTCCTCGCGGGTGATATAGCATCTGCATTTCGATTCGTAATCGAGGATAGATGTAGATGTCTATGGGTCACAGCAAACACTTACCATCAGGTGGACTGTGTGCTCGTTCGTCACCCTTATTCTATAAAAAAAAAGTTATGACTTGGCAAACAGTCTTCCAAGTGTGAAAATTATAGCCAAAATTCCCTCCCCCTCTCCTTCCCTACGATGCCATTGAGGTATGGGGGAAGCTAATGTTCAGCAGTAGACTCTTCAAATGCTGTAATTAATAAATTAAATGCTTACGGAAGCTTGTAGGACTTCTTCCTGCCTAAGGGTCCATCTAGGTGGGTCAAACATTCTTGCCTATTTCTACAGCCAAGCAGCAGTTTACCTACTGGTTTTTTTGTTCCGGTTTTAATGGTATGGAGACCAATTATAACTTTATTTAAAAGGTATAAAACACTTGAACTTAGTCCTCACCAGTAACAGAGACCGGTGAAAGCGTCCATAGTCTACAGTTATCGCTTTCCATCAGGTTTTTTTTTATAGGATAGGGTGACAAACGAACACACAGTCCACCTGATGTTAACTGGTTGCTGTGGCCCATAGACATCTACATCTATCCTCGTTTGATAACAAAATCCAGATGCGTTGTCACCCGTGAGGACTAAGATGGAATGCCTCTTTTCCAGTAAAAAGGGTCTCTGATTCTCTACACTCACCATACGAAACACAGCAGTGTTAAGCTGTTATTTTACGCTGGTATTCTGTGAGTGCGTGGTCCTTCCCCGGTCGAGCCAACCCATTCGTGCTACAACTATACTACTAATATAGCTGCAGCATGGCTCTACCACGCTGCAGCACGCTGGACTATTAGCTTGTTAGTTAGTTAGTTTAGTGTATAATAATATTAGATATTAAAAAAGCCTTGACCATTAGCTATTATAATGATTTTATTGTGTTGTCGTCCTTAATGTCTTCAAAATTACATTCATACATACATACAGGTGAAGCTAGCATAAAGCGTGTCAAATAAAAAAGAACAGAGACAGGCCCGATGAGGCGTGTTTCACAATCATATGGTATTTGGTTAATATTTAAAGAATAATTGCTATCACAGACCCCCAAAATAAAACTAAACTAAATAACTTAGAACAATTTTATTCAATATTGCGAGCTAAACAAATAATAATCGCCCACAAAATAATTACGAGCGGATACGTCAGAAGCTGTCGCTGTGGAAAGTAATATTGTCGATGCAACGGAGGTGTCTTTTCGGTCCGAGCCCCCCGGGAAATCACGGTAATCCGCGGCGTCGACAACGCGTCGGCTAAATCTCTGTCGAGAGTACATAGTGCCGTCCTCCCATTATCGATAACTTTTGATTGCGATTTTAAATATTATATAATTTTTTGTTATACTTGTTATGATAAATTATCTTAATATCGAAATAATATTATGTAGTAATATAGTGTACAACAAGGGGAATATACCTTATCTATCAGAAAGTTTATATACTAGGCCCTTTTTACTGGAAATGAGGCATTCCATCTTAGTCCTCACGGGTGACAACGCATCTGCATTTTGATTCGCAAACGAGGATAGATGTAATGTCTATGGGCCGCAGCAACCACTTACCATCAGGTGGACTGTGTGCTCGTTTGTCACCCTTATACTATAAAAAAAATACTACTAAAGAGTGGTGATAGAAGGTAGAAGTAGTAATGATCGCTTCGAAGCTGTTTCTAATGTTTTCATACTACTTGCATAAAATAATATTGTAAGAAATTTCAATGTAAAGCTACAGGAAAAGACTTTAATCCCACTTCTAATGTAAGAAACTATTCCACTTCTGATGTTAGAAATTATTCTCAAAAGTATTTAAATAAAAGAACACTACTCGGTAACAAACCCTGCTTACTATCAGGACCCCAATTACATGATAACACCAAGTATGCAAACCAACAGCATCACTACCCATCTCAATGTAACACAGGGCAGCCTCTCAGCAACACGACCTTCCTTGCCTACACTAGTAAAATACCACAACGGGCATAGTAACGACTAACGATAGAGAGATTCGTAGAATTACAGACTTTACCATTCTACCTTCATTTGTTCATATTTTCTATAAATTTTTTTTACCCTCATTCCCTACAATATATATAAATTGTTTTTATTTACAAAAAAGTCCCGCTGGGTTTCTTGCTGGTTCTTCCGAGAACAGAGGTTTTTTTCAGAACCATTGGTAAAAGTAAAAAATAAGTCAATAAGTATTCTTGTAATGTATAATGAATAAAAATATTTCTATTCTATTCTACAACTAGACAATTTCAAATTTATTAGTATGAGGGCATCCACGACTTTTTCTGCCACCAGGGCGGCGCCACTTTCGAGTGAGGTAAAATATTTGACAGATTTCATAGCGGGGACGATAATTTCTTAGGAAAATGTAATCTTTAAGGTTTATTTCTGTATTATTACTTATATTTTATATTAATTACATTAGAAATGAATAAAGCAAACTATAAATATAACTAAAAGACGACTTTTAAAAAAAAGAGTTATAATGTGCACAAAATTAAAAATCAAACCACTGACACATTGTGTTATATATTAATATAATACTCTAGACAATGATAAACTATTATTTAAAACTAATTTCTCAATTAAATGACACTGTGTAACAAAAAACTTTACCTCAGTCGCTAGTAGCGACATCTGGTGAGTGGAAGATTATTAGCCCTCATTGTGTCGACATCATAACACTGAACAATTAAATATAGCTGAGAGTAAATATAACTTTCATTATTTTAATGTAACAATACTTCAAACCATTCTGAAACTTTTAAAGGATATGGGTATACAACTTCTTTATTAGCATAATTTAGATTTCACAATATGTGCAACAGCGATTTTTTTTAATATCTTATTGTTTGTGTAGAAGTATTCTATCTCTATATATACAGGGTTATTATTCAAAGAGTAGCTATATTTTAAATTTAAGTTCTAATATATAAATAATGATATACCGATAGTGCAGTTTTTGAAAATACGAGTCAATAAGGATTGTACTTTATCCCAAATTATCCCAAATTGAATATGATTTATGGGCAACAACTACACGTATGCGGGTTGCTCTGTGTACCATTCAATTCACAACGTTTTTTCCGACCGATTGACCCTTACGAATGTGTGCGTGCGTAGTAAAATAGTAGGCGTTAGATATTTATGAATGACAATCAGTTACAATAATGCATTACCGCGCATTTTAAAGACAGAATGTTTGAGATTTTTTTTTAATTAACTTTACTTCACTTCTCCGCAAATTTGGCCGGCTATTGCAACATAACAGTGTATATCTATTATCCTTCTGTGAAATGCGCATAAAATTTGTTGAATAAATAAATAGCTCATAGACCATCTAATGTTATTAAATTTAATTTACTATTATGCATTCCAAATTGAAATTGGTAAAAGAGAGTATCAAAACGACATCACTACTTAAACCGCAGCTGAATCTAGTGATCGCTGTGAATGGGCTCTGATGAATCATGCCCGTTCACGTGGAAAGATGTACAACGCATTAAAGCCTCAATACGCCCGCGCGGATCTGAAGAGGGTTTAAACTTGCAAAGAGTTTATCTTACACTCGATATTACGCATTTTTTCCAAAAAATCATCTCAATTTTATATTAAAACGTAATAGAAACGTTATATACTTACCATTTATGTATATGATATTTTTTAAATTGACCTTAATTTTGCATAATGTAACATTTTGTTATTACCGATTAGTAATTATAAATAGTATTAAGCAACTATACGTTCTAATTAGATAAAATCGTTACTATAAATAATTATAATAATTATTTGATTTATTCACCGCTTAAGGCAAATTAATCTACATATAATGCACTTTATCTAAATTTTAGGATTCATACAAAACTATCGAAATTGCATTACAAAATGAAACAAAAATACTAATATCGCTTGAAATTATTATTTCCATATTCAAATTGTAAATTTATACAACAGTATCCTCATACACAAAACAATAAAAGTTGCCTGTTATAATTAGGTACGGTCCTTTCGAGTTACACTATCTAAATAAAAAGACCTCTCTCACTCTTTTTCTTTTAATGATTTCCAGATAAATCTAACTAACTACAACTAATGACTTTATACAATTGAAGAATATTTTTAATTAAAAGATAAAGCACCAAAATTCCTTAGCATTATCACAGAAAATCTTATACTATGAAGTACCTTTAAAGTATTAAAAATAGATTAAGAGGATTATTGTCATATCATTATTTACGATTTTTGTATCCATGTTATTATATCATTAATCCAATATGATTTGTAACATTGCTTACAACGCGTCTGCTATTTTCTGTCGAGGGTGAGTTATTAAGTTAATTAAAAATCGACTCCGAGGAAATGTGTCAACGTCCTCTGCTCTGACTGACGTCACGACTACTTAACGCCGAGTTCCCGACAAATCACTAAGATGACAATTAGGAGTTGGGAGCTGCCAGACTCATAAGTCTTCATTACTCTCCTCGTTCCGTAAAACTTTGATGAGTGGATACTAAACGAGCTTATAGATGATCTTTTGAAAAACGTCTGCTCGATCTCGGCATCCTTTACAAAGTTAACGACTTCTTTATACTTTTAACTCTAGCTTTTATTTTAAACTTGTTTAACTTTTATAGATGTTGAATGCTTTAAAACATCGGTTTAGCATAGTATACCGTATATTTTGATGATGTAATATAAGAATATAATTTATTTTCTTCTTTGTTAATTCGCTTATTTAGGTACTTACATACCTAAATAAGCGAATTAATTTTGGATTCCTTTTTTCAATTTTAATTTCATCGGGCCATAGATCTCCACTGCGGCACTGTGTCTCTCGTCTCTCCTTTGTTTGGAGAACTAACCTCCATTGCTGCAATTGTAAAGGTGTCAAGCGATTGACGATGAGTAGACGAATCCGACATCTGAATTTTCCATGATTGCCTCTTACGACACTGACAGGATAAAAAGGCAAATGGTTTCTCTTCACCACCCAATATACAACACAACTGGCTAAGTTTATATTCGGTTCGGACACATAGTTGAGTTCCACTGTGAAAATAAACCAAATAATTATATATAGTTACGCTTATTATTAAGTGGCGAAGCTTGCGAAGACACTTATTGATTTCACGATGTCTGTCCGTTTGTGCGTCTGTCCGTCTGTCCCACGATTATCTCGAGAACGGTTTCGAATTTTCAAATTCTGCTTTCAGCAATCGATTACTGATCACCCAGGCATCTGAACCTCCTATTTTGAAACTGATTGCTCAACGGCAACAAAAAATAAAAGCTGATTGCTTCGCCACTTTGCTATGCTGTTAGCTTGCTAGGTTTATTTTTATTACAAGTAGGTGCTGCTGTCAGAATTTTCTTAAATAATTATTTACTTTCTTATTGTTTCATACTAACTGGTACCCGGCGCGTTGCTGCCACAGAAAAAATAGTTATCGAAATATAATTTTAAATTTGGATGAGTTATATTGTTTAATTAGGAATGATAATACATTCAATGAAGTTCAGATAAATTCAAATAAATTTGTTGTCACGATACGCGCGCCACCTATTGGAATTTAATTATACTATATCTATAACCTTCCCACAAGTACATGCAATAAGTTGACAAAGTTTTACTGCAACCTGATGAACGGTATGTCAGCCCATAAAATACGGACAAACAAAAATTACTTAATTTTTATTTATTTGATAAAAAGCTAAAGTTGTGCTGGGAGTTGCTGTTTCGGATTAAGACGTACAGAATTAATTAATAATAAGATGACTAAATCGCTTTTTCCTCATTGAATATTACGTTAAAAAATTAAACTTTTAATAAAAAGTAAAAAGCGACGGAACTAAAATAATAAAATAGTTTTTACGTAATAGCTTTTGAAGTCTTTTCCACGATATAGTATACAGAAGTTTAAATCCCCGACTTCTATTATCTTCTCAGACTTTTTTTATACTTTCACTTGATAATAACGGATGCTGTGGCCCTCAACGGATGCTATATCTTCAATTAAAGATCAAAATGCAGAGGCGTTGCCCCTGAGGACTAAGAGGATGGAATGTCTCATTTTCAGAGAAAGGGGTCTCCGGTTCTCTACACTCACCGTACGAAATACAGCAGCATTAAGTTGATATTTTACGCTTGTATTTTGTGAAAGCGTGGTCAAGCCGACCCATTTGTGCTAACCATAATATAGCTTCAGCGTGGCTCTACCACGTAAAACTTCTTCTTCTTATAGCGACTTCTCCGAAATACATCAACAATCAGTACTACTTTGTAATGCAATGCAGAATTGCAACCGCTTACCTGCCAGCGGAATGAAGGGCGATATCCGATAGGTGGAGGATTGCTAGAACCGTGTTGATAGCAATGTTTGGAGGAGGTATATGTGCAGGCGTAGACTTGTTGGGCTGCTATATTCTACACTCAAACCATATTTATTCTGTGCTCAAACAAAGATGTAACAACAGGTTAAAGTCGTATATATATATTATAACTTATTATTACTTTTGTTGCCTTTTTTTGAATCTTTTAACAGTGGTAGAGCCACGCGGCAGCTTTTGCTGTCGCACGGATGGACCGGCTCGAACCGGGGTGGTACCACGACCTCACAGAATACCAGCGTGAAGTAGAGGTTTACCTCTGCGTTTCGCTTGGTGAGTGCAGGTGGCCGGAGTCCCTTTTTACTGGAAATGAGGCATTCCATCTTAGTCCTCACGGGTGGCAACGCATCTGCATTTTGATTCGCAAACGAGGATAGATGTAGATGTCTATGGGCCGCAGCAACCACTTACCATCAGGTGGACTGTGTGCTCGTTTGTCACCCTTATCCTATAAAAAAAAATCTTCGTCGTCATTTATTATAGAATTAAAACTGTTATGCGTTATTTATTTACAATTGTTATTCGTTGTCAATGAATCTTAATTTAATTCGGATATTAGGTAGGTATATTCTGCCAAATATTGAGATACTTTATAACTATATTGTATGTCAAGTATGTCAATATTCTATACGTGGTAGAGCCATGCCGCAGCTATATTAGTAGTATAGTTGTAACACGAATGGGTCGGCTCGACCGGGGAGCGACCACACTCTCACAGAATACCAGCGTGAAATGGAGCGTAGAAAACCGAAGACCCATTTTACTGGAAAAGAGGCATTCCATCTTAGTCCTCACGGGTGACTGAGGTGGGGATAAATGTAGATGTCTATGGGCCACAGCAACCACTTACCATCAAGTGGACTGTGCGCTCGTTTGTCACCATAGTGGTGATATCCTATATAAAAAAAAACTACTACAAGTAGGTACTATGAGCTAACATCGCCGTTTCAAAAATAGACGTGTTGAAGAGTTAAACCAACTACCTACATGTTGTTACAGACTGTCACAATATTGAGTGTGAATCTTAATTCAACTGGAAATTAGTGCGGACACCCTGACACTAACATAATACAAGGAGGATGTGCGTTTGTGTGTGTATATTATATCTTTTCCCCGCAAAAATAATCGCTGTATAGCTCTTTTCGTATTTACTCCAAAACCCTCACGCAACTTTCATTAAAATCTCTACAAAGGCGTATCAAGTACGCATCAGCAATCATCGCGAATACGTCATTATCATATCAAGCCGCGATTGAAATACGGAAGCGGATCGGGAATGGCCCGGAGGCGCAACGATATTGCTGTTTGCCGTCGACAAATATTTGGACGGCCCGCAGGCCCCCGCGCCGCTACTTACTGGAGTTAAATCAATATTTAAATTATTTGAAACTTTGATTAATTTGCAGAGATATTGTTTGCAATGATGTCGTTCGGACTGGATTAACTGTATATTAATGTAGGTGGGCTATTTACCAACGTCGATATTAGAAATCTATATAATCACAAGGCTGCGAATATATCAAAAAAATAAAAAGTCGTAGAAGAAGGTCGTACGCTATACTTTACGACTTTCTTGTATATGACAAGAAGATATGCGAGTTTCCTTGTAATATTTACTTCACCGCTGATAACTTGATAAAGCAGCACTTAAAACAGTTATTAATTATTTAATTACTTTATTAGTATCAGCCTCGGTTTGTTCAAGTACTGTGAAACTTAAGGTTCTTACTCCTGAGTTAACACAGCTGTTAACTTTATTATAATTAATGACACTACGTAAAGTAAAACAGAAGACTAACAGTCTTCAAACGTCAACTGAAGAGTGCATTTTGGGCTAATAATGGAGGTGTTGAAAATGCGCCACACAGCTCATTTATATATATTTGTGTTTTTTTAGCATTATTTTAATTTTTCAGAAATGAAAATTTTCACGTCTACACACACCCCAGTATGTCAACTAAGTTCAGAAAAGAAAAAGCCGTTGCACCGGCGACCGATAGCTCAAAATCTATGATACTTATAAATTTGTATGTCTTTTAAGGCCTCCTTGAGTACTAATAAAAATCAAATTTCACTATGATATGATAAACCTTTCATAATTCTTGAGATAAGGCTGAAAAGTGCCCTTTTTATCACTCACAGACTCATCGAAAAACCTAAACTACTTTTGGACCACCAAACGCACGGCTATTAAAAATTTGATATTTAAAACATAATTCTACAGTTTTTTTAAACGTTACTTCCACGTTAGAATTTTCTCCTGTATCGCGGAGGCAGTTTAAATACATAAATTTTACAAGGACAAACATCCATACTCGGTTTAATTATTTGTAGGCTATACTTGGCTATACTAATACTTGTTTCGTGCGGGATTGTGCTAAGCCACTGCGCCACGGAGCCGTCATTACACATAAAAAAGTTTATGATCACTAGCAAAAGTTGATATATTATTAAAATATAACATTATCAAGTAAAAGTGTTTACGTTATATGTTTTTTAAAAATAGAAATACACTGTTCGCAATTAAAAAAATAAAACTCTCTTTTATTTTTAATAACAATAATTGAGTGACTTAACTCTATCGTAATTGAAAGAAAAATATTGTTTAGCCAAACTTATACAACAATTAATCAATAGAAGGTTTTTATTTAATACAATTTAACTCCTCCCTTGGCTCGAACACATGCGGAGATCCCCCTGAACATGATAAGAATCAAGTTATCCAGCATTTTTGCATTAACCTGTTCCCTGTCTTGAACAGCGGCTTCCCTGGCACTGTCTGGGGAAGTGGCTGACGGTTCCAAACAGCACGCTTAAGAGCTTTCTACACGTGCTCTATAGGGTATAAGTCAGGCGAACCGGCAGGCTAGTCTAACCTTGTGATGTCGTATTCTCGGAGAGCAGCATTGACTCAATGAACTCGTTGTGCGGGCGCT
This sequence comes from Parnassius glacialis, assembly GCA_033319125.1. NCBI lineage: Eukaryota > Metazoa > Arthropoda > Insecta > Lepidoptera > Papilionidae > Parnassius > Parnassius glacialis. The sequence goes on along the minus strand of JAVANC010000010.1, from coordinate 25,623,639 downwards.
TTATCATCGTACAGTACCAATTGGTGCCCATAGTTTACTCGGAATGGTCTGGCAATTCCATCAATAGCGAATGTTTTGTATGTATCTGCCGTCATGGAACCTCGATACAGGATCAAAGATGTTCTAGCTTCAGTTATGATTCCATCCCAAAAGGACACTGATTTTCCGATTTCAGTGGCAGTTCTTTGCCTTTCAGAGTCTCCAGGTCTTCTCTAGACACGAACACGTCAGTAATCTGGATGAGTACTGAATAGCAATTCGTCAACAAAGAGAAAAATAGGACGATGTGACGAACGGCTCAACCAAATACATACTGGATATTGTTTCCAAAAGGTTTGCAGAAAAAAACAAAATATTTGCAGTTTATATTTTCGTCTTCGCCGCAGAACGCTGAAGTTACTTTACAAGATAATAATTTAAATTTCGAATGTTCTACCTTATTTCTCGGAATTTCTACCTTATTTGCTCCAGTGGGGAGCACATATTCAAACTCGCTTCCTATATAAGCTCTGAAATACTCATAATTAGAAAGGTTAGAAAGCAGACAAATGAAGTAACGGCTGAATGACTAATATTATTAACTACTTTGCTTATTTCATCATCTCTTCATATCTTCACAGTATCATGTATCTGTGGGGGATCAACAGCTAGATTGAAAACGTTTATTTTTGCAAAAGGAAGTAATACGCGCATATATAACTTGGGGCCTCACGGAATCGCCTGCGACCTATACATGGTTTTATGTTATATTTAACACTAACGTCTTTATATTTTTGTTCCATAATTTAGATTATCCAAAACGAGAAAGTCATTTTTTGAGTAAATTCATAAAATTTTACAATAAAATTTCTAAAAGTATAGTGCAAAGGAAATATTGTTAAAGAGCCTACCATAAAATAGATCAATATATTGAAGACAATGATGTGTGGAAATAACCCTTTACTATACACTTGCAAGTCTCCTGGCTGTTGGTAATTACTTTGTAATTTTCTGCGGCTTTAAAAAAGGATCCCAGTTTCTTGCTGGTCACCCTCCGAAAAAATCTTGTTTTTGCAAACCGGTAGATTTTAACATACACAAGAGCTTTAAACAAGTCTAAATTGAACATAAAGTTTTGACTTTGACGTTGAAGGCGACTCTTACTTTTTCTATTTACTTTTTCATTAGCGAAGATAAAATCGTATATCAAAATTGACTCTCCAACTAAATGGCTTACTATTATTTACTATTCCTGATAAAATATAAAAATATAAATAAATAATAGCCTATAAAAATAAACCTTTTTGTAACCCAAAACAAATTCCATTGATGCTCTTTCACTAATATTCATTATTTGCTTTGATACAAGAGGTAACATTAAAATTTTTGTATAACCGACCTCAATACGAGGGTGGATTAAAATGTACTCGGCCTAACACAGATCCATTCAATTCTAAAAATCAAATCTACCCACATTATTTAGTTCAGTTCAGACTAGTTCATTGTGTGAAGTACAAAACGTGTGCGATAATTAGTTGTGATTTTATAAATTTATTAATAAAGTAATCGGACATAATTACCGCGAATGGAGCAAATCGAGCAGCGTGCCGTCATTAAGTACCTCCATAAGAAGGGGCTATCATCAAAAGCCATCCATGATGACATGGTCAGTACATTAGGCGATTGTGCTCTGTCATATTCATCCGTCAAAAAATGGATAGCAGAATTTAAGCGTGGTAGAGAGAGTATGAAAGATAAACCCCGCTCTGGAAGGCTTTCGCCGTCAACTACTGACGAAAATATTAAAAAAGTACTTGATTTAATAATGGGAGACCGCAGATTAAAAATTAGAGAGATAGCCGAGATTATAGGCATCTCTTATGAACGAACTCAAAACATCATTGTCAACGAGTTGGGTTTCCACAAGGTGTCTGCGAGGTGGGTTCCGCGACTGCTTTCAGTTGAACAAAAAAGGACGCGATTGACTATTTCACGCGACTGTTTGGAGTTATTTGAAGCCGATGCAGATGATTTTTTGAATCGTTTTGTTACTATAGACGAAACATGGGTTCATTACTGTACACCGGAAACAAAACAACAATCAAAACAGTGGAGAAGACCTGGTTCACCACCCCCTAAAAAGGCTAAGTCGATTTTGTCGGCAAATAAGGTGATGGCTTCTTCTTTTTGAAGTCGGTTAAAAATTCAAACATATCTCCGTTGTCTAGGCTGGCTACAACGGGGTACGTGAAGCCCACCATTGGATGGGATGCTGCATAATGGTGATAATAATCATTTACTTAACACATTCATATGTAGAAAGTTCCTAATTATTAATATAAAAAAGATTAAAGAAGTTATTAAACTGGCTAATGGATATGATTAGATTTTGTCTACGTGATTAATTTCGTAATGGAGTAGACAGTAGAATTAATTAAAAGTATAATATATAATGATAAACAATAAAATCCTTATAACCACTTAACAGTACACCAAAAATATGTTTGAACAAAACGTATTCCATATATATGTAATAATGTAAAACACAGAATCACATACAAATATGTAATTTAAAAGAGCGTACAAAAATAAAATAATTTAATTCAAAAGTCCCAAAGAGAATACATCACCTCATCTAAGTTGTGGCTATTAACCGGTTTTAGGGCGTGAATATTTTATGTGTACTGGTGTCGGTCGAATCTCTAGGGAAGGGTACATACTAAACTGTACCAGCACTTAATTATGGGGTAGCAGAAAGGGAATAGATTTTAATTAACATTACGCTGTGATTCGCAACGCCTTCTTAATGTATAGTTTAAATTGAAACTTGAAAATAAGCTCGATGTCGAAATAAAGCGAGATAAAAATCTCTTTTGAAGAGAAACAATAAAATCAGTAACTCTAACCAACTCACTTAAGACTTCCCAAATGAAAAGAAGGGAAGAAACCAAAGAAAAAAGTGGAATATTCTTTGGGAATTTAAATAAACTCCGCTAAAGGGAGAGCTTCGTCTCCCGTTACTTAAAGGAAAACGGGACCTAATAAAAATACCGGAATAAAAACGAGCAATTTTAAAGCTGTGTCAAATAGATATAAATCCCTATTTAAAATTCAGTTCCGTACAACAAATATGGCAATGAAGAGAGGGTCGAAGAGAAAACGAAATTTCCAGTTAGAATATCTGCAATTTAATAGTAAGCTCTATATTGTTTGCAGATGTTGTGTTTTGTTTTATTATTTTATTTTATTGAGTGTAAATTATGAAAAAAAATAAAGATCTTTAAAAATTTAAACGGTCCTAAACAGGTTAGAAACAAAAGGAGATTGATATCGGAATACAATGATAAAAAGATATGGTCCTAATGATGGTGATACAATGATCTCCGTAACTGCCAGTTGTTATTGAATTGATATCTGTGATGAAACTGATACAATTGGTATTTTATTTTGTCTAGTAGCAAATGTATTGTATCCAATTCCAATACATGACTCAAGGCTACCTAACCACAATCGACAATATCTACAATACGAGTAGGGTGGAGTAGGTAAGCAAAAGTCTTAGAGTAAAAAAACAATACAATGAAATTTTATAGTATAAGTAATTAAAAAAAAATATTGAAAATTTGTTATTCTCGTCTCACAACGTACAACGTAGATTATTTTTTAAATTTCATTTTTTAGATTTTGTCGATTGAGAATAAATACGCTTAATCGCTTTTAATGGGAATTGAAATTGTATTAGCTGCAGAAAATGTCCGACTCTTCGTTCATCGTAACGAAATACTCTATAGGTGCCGTCCCTAACGGAAACAATAAGCATCTTCTCAACAGACCCCTTAGTTTCAGTTCTCGTAATAGGGTTACCATGATACTATGAAGTATTGTATATATTAAAAAGACAGGTTATTTATTGGAGTGTGGATTTATATCGCTATCAATACCTTGCCTTCAAGCATTAGCAATATGTAAATCTGTATATATAATATATTAAAAAATTGTAATAATGCAATAACACATTAATTATGTAATGTAATAATCTATATCTATACAAATAAATAAAATTGAAGTGTCTGTTTGTAATATTAATATAACAGCTTTTTACTAAATGTATATGAAAGTATATACGGTACTTATAACAAAAACACAATTTTTTACATTTTTGTCTGTCTGTCTGTTTGTTCCGGCTAATATTCGAAACGGCTGGACCGATTTCGACGGGACTTTCACTGGCAGATAGCTGATGTTCTAAGGAGTAACTTAGGCTACTTATATTTGAGAAAAAGAATTAGGGTTCTGAGAAATATAATTAAAACCCTAAATTACACGCGGGTGAAGTCGCGGTGAACAGCTAGTTAATAATAATGTAATACCACATTATTTTCTCAAAATACGTTAGAATATCTGCTACCGCATAAAAACCCGTGAGTATTGTAAGAGGCGACAGAAGCAAAATGAAACAGGAGGATGGGCAGCAGCACCTTCCTGAAAATAATCGAAAATAATAAAAAAACTGCGGTTGCCAACCCGCCTACTAAGAGTGGCAAGTATAGCAAAATGCTCTCTGTGAGGTAATCTATGGAGGAGGCCTATGTTCAAATTTAAATTCAATAGATTTTTGATTTCAATAGATTACAATAGATATTAACAGCCTGAATGAATTATATAAAGCTGAAATGACTTCAAGCAGTCAAATTTTTTGAGATTTTTAAATCAAATCCGGAATCAATTATTACACTTTAAACTTTTAAACTTTGATTACATTCTAGCTCATATCACACGTTATTTAGTCCCTATATATAGTTTTTTCTCATTTTCGTCGATATTTATTATACTGTAAGAAATTTCAATGTAAAGCTACAGGAAAACTCTTTAATCCCACTTCTATTTTAGAAACTATTCCATTTCTGATGTTAGAAATCATTCTCAAAACTATTTAAATAAAAGAATATTACTGGTATTAGAATTTACTCTGAAGGTTAATTGTTAAAAATAATAAAAGTGTGAGAGCGAATGTTCAACTTGCTCTCTAGCTTACGCAATTGATCATTATCAGGAATAAGACAGCGTACAGCACTACACATTCAGTATAGAGCAAATACAGTTCGACCAACCGTAATATGTACCAGACACAATCACACATTAGTGTAACGTGAAGGACATAATTACATGATAACATCAAAGTATGCAAAGCAACAGCTACACTACTCCTCTAGATGTAACACAGGTCAGCCTCTCAGCAACACGATCTTCCTTGCTTACACTAGAAGAACTACTACAAGAATAGAAGCACATCACTTGTCTTATTTGGGTAGAATCTCGGTGTACAAGTAATGTTTTAGCCCAACGGGCATAATAACGATATGAGACTCGTAGAATTACAGACTGTTCCTCTTAGTCGGCTGCGTGATACTTTATACTGCTAAAACAAGTGGGAGATTACTATTCTTTTGTTCATATTTTCTTTTATTTTTTTACCCTCATTCCCTACAATATACTAATAGAGAAATGTGTACCTATGAAGAATTGTCTTGCAGCTTATGACGAAGTATTTAATTGATTTTGCCACAATTTCCAAGCTAGGCCGGCGGGCTGTAATTCCGTTATTATTATTTTCGGTTGTTTTTAGCGTGATGCTGCTGCCCCTCCCCTGTTTCAATTTTTGTCTGTCTACCTTCTTTTTCTTAGGGGATTTTCATACGTCGCTAAACATCATCATATATTTAATCATATCATATAATTAAGATTTTTTCAACATGTTTAAAAAATCTTAATTATAACCATTAAAAATTCAAACATAAAAAAAATTATAAAAATTTATCCTATAAATCGTCATTACTCGTAGCGTGGACACCAAGCAACAGACGAGGCCTGAATTGCGAAACGTATCTATTAGATAAGAATGACGGCAAAGAAAAACTTTATTACTTAAATAAGAAACCTTCTTGACTTTTAGGTACTTTTCCTACCAACATTAAGAATATAAATTTAAATTATTTTTAACGCTATAAAGATAAAAGTAGATAACAATTAATTTTTTTTATTCTTACTGTAGCGTCATTACCGTGTTGATGAAAACAGACATTATTTAAATGTAAAGGTTTTGATGTCTGTATATTCATATTCTATGCCATGTGGGGGATAGCTTAAGGGATAGCTCCGTAGCGCAGTGGCTTAGCAATGAGTAGCAGCGCTGGGGGCCGCGGGTTCGAATTCCGCACGGAACAAGAATTTGTATGGCCTATATATAATTGTCCCGGGTCTGGATGTTTGTCCTTGTGCAATTTATGTTTGTATACTGGATACTTTCACAATTTTACCATCAGACAAAGTAACTGCATTTTTAGAACATCTTAATTCCATAAACTCTAAAATTCAATTTACTATGGAGTTAGAGGCAAACAATTCTTTAGCTTTCCTAGATGTGTTAATCATTCGAAATCCTAATAACAACATAGGTCACGCTGTGTGTAGAAAAAAGACCCATACAAACCGATACTTAAACGGTGAATCCCACCATCATCCTTCACAGTTAGCTACCGTGGGCAAATTTTTGTTACAGAGAGCACGAGGAATCTGTGACAGCAAACACCTGGCCGCCGAGCTTCAGCACGTCAAGCAGGTTCTGCACGACAACAACCTCGCCTACGTCACAGTGAGCGAGTCAAGCCGACCAAAGTCGAGCGTGTGCCTGCTGTACTACCATATGTCAGAGGTGTCACAGACAAGATTGACTACATCATAAAGCAAGCTTCTATTAAAACATTGTTCAAGCCACCGAAGAAGATAAGTCAGTTCTTACCATCCGTCAAGTGCAATATTCCTCTACAAGATGCAGGAGTGTACAAGCTTGTTTATGAATGTGATCTCTCATATATAGGGCAAACAAAACGATCAATAAAAACCCGCATAAAAGAACACATAGCTGACGTGAAGCATCAACGTTCCGGGAAGTCTGCAGTTTGTGATCATATCCTAGACGGCCCCCGCCATTACATTAAATTTGATAAACCACAAATTCTCGCGAAAGAACATGGATTCCTGCGAAGGATGATACGTGAGGCTATTGAAATTAAAAAACATCCTAATTTCAATAGAGAGGGAGGCTGGGTACTACCACCTGCTTGGGATCCTGTAATTAATAAAATTAAAACCAAACCCAAGCATACCACTGCAAGACTTCAAGACACAGTAAATTCATTCTGCGTAGATCGGACCAAAATTAATAATTAAAAAAGCTGAAGGTACTCCGGGTTAACTCTGACATCGGGACGTCAATAATCTCAGTCCCCCGTGACCACGGGTGCTGTAAAGCACCCGTACCGTCGGGAATTAATAAAAATAAGATAAATAAGTTAATTAAACGCGAAAAAATCCTTAAAAGTAGTTTTATTCAATGTATAGTGTTCGCGTAAATATAAGAAATCATTATATATTCTATCTGATTCTTCCGAACGTATATAATATGCAATATGCATAAGATATATGCAATATTAAACTTATGATTGCCTTTCCTTTATTTATAACAACATATGTAAATAAAGGAAAACAACTGTGTTTAATGTGTGGCTGCGAAGGGATAGATTTTTGTTTCGAGGGTGAAAACGAAGACAATTGCTGAATATTTCACTTTTTATACAGGATAAGGGTGACAAACGAGCACACAGTCCACCTGATGGTAAGTAGTTACTGTGGCCCATAGACATCTACACTTATCCTCGACTACGAATCAAAATACAGATGCGTTGTCACCCGTGAGGACTAAGATGGAATGCCTCGTTTCCAGTAAAAAGGGTCTCCGCTTCTCTACACTCACCATACGAAACACAGCAGCGTTAAGCTACTATTTTACGCTAGTATTCTGTGAGAGCGTGGTCATTGCCCGGTCGAGTCGATCTATTCCTATTACAACTATATCACTAATGCAGCTGCAGCATGGCTCTACCACGTATGTATTCACTAAATTCAGTTATATCACAGCATAATAAAGAGGATTCTTTAGACTGTTAGATTTTTAGCATTTCATTCAATATCTGTACCTATGATGAAAGCGACTCTACTGTACTATGGCAAAGGATATAAGAGGTGTTTTTAGGGTTCCGTACCTCACAAGGAAAAAACGGAACCCTTATAGGATCACTTTGTTGTCCGTCTGTCTGTCTGTCTGTCTGTCAAGACCCCTTTTCTCAGGAACGCGTGGAGGTATCAAGCTGAAACTCATATCAAATACTCAAGTCTACTATCCCTTGAAGCTGTGAAAAAATCAAACTTCTAAGCCAACGCAATCAAAAGATACAGCCGTTTATGCCGCAAGGGAATCAAAACCTACAGGGTACTTCCCGTGAACTCAGAATCTTAAAATTTGGTACGAAGCAACGCTTTATAGTATAGATAAAGGAAAAATTGCGAAAAGCATAAATTTTTACTTACATCATATAATAAAAACATTTTTAATAATTTTAACCTACGGATTTGTTCGGAACCCTCGGTGCGCGAGTCCGACTCGCACTTGGCCGGTTTTTTTTTATATATTATCGTTAATTTAAGAGGCTATTTACGTATTAAAGCCTTGCTACAGCTATATTGTGGTTACGAATATGTCGGCTCGACAGACCACTCTTTCACGAAATACCAGCGTAAAATATAATTTTAAAACTGCTCTTTCGTATGGTGAGTGTAAAGAGCCGGAGACCTTTTTTATTGGAAATGAGGCGTACCATCTTAGTCCCCAAGGGTGACAACGATTATTAACCGAGGATTGATATAGATGTCTATGAGCCACAGTATCCACTTACCATCAGGTGGACGGTGCATTCGTTTATCAACCTTATTCTATAAAAAATATATGAGAACTTTTCTTTTGTAATGCGTACTGCAGAGGAGTTGAATAGTTTGCCGGTGCATTTCCGTTCGAATTTAGTCTGGGCTTCTTTAAAGAAATTGTAATTAGGCTCTAAATAAGTCCTCCATCAAAACTTTGTAATATAAATGAAAAAAAAAATGAAAATCGTTTTTCGAAGCTATTTGAAACAACTCTTAGAATGTTCTATTGACATGGATGCAATATCGGCTCCCTTCCCATTAGACCGTAGCAAACAATACTTAAATGCCCACTCATCTTTATATTGCCGGTATTGATTTTATGGAGTGAGTGATGGTGAAGGGCGTTTATTAAAAAGAAAGAAGCTATAACTATGTCAAATGATGTGATTGCAATTTTGTGTTGAAATCTGTCAATTATTTTACGAAACTTTTAGGTTCTATTGTTTCTTCGTATTATAGTTTTGTGTTTTTTTTTATAGAATAAAGATGACAAACGAGCATACAGTCCACCTAATTGTAAGTGGATACTGCGACCCCTTGATATCCACATCTATACTCGATTACAAATCAAAATGCAAATGCCTTGTCACCCCTGAGGACTGAGAATGCTTAGTTACTAGTAAAAAGGGTATCCGGTTCTCAACACTCACCAAACGAAACAGCAACATTATGCCCCTATTTCACGCTACTGTGGTATTTTGTGAGAGCGTAGTCCTTCCCCGGTCGCGTCGACCCATTCGTGCTACAACTATAATATAGCAGCAGCATGGCTCTACCACGTAAAATGATAATCGTTTAGGACTTTATTCAAAATATTCCTATTGAATTAACACAGATTACTCGGGGATAATGGATGATAATGAAATATAATAGACTACCTTACTTTTTATCAGGTAACAAGGTATATTTCTCATTATTGTTTAGTTGTGCCGCCGTAGAGCTGCGGGTTCGAATTTCGCTTGGAACAAGTGTTTTATGATCTACAAATAATTGTTTCGGGTCTGTCGGTTATCTAAACCACCTCCACAATACAGGAGAAAATTCTATTGTTAAAAAACTTTAACGTTAATGTTTAAAAAAAAGATATATTCTTTCTTTTTCTACTACATTCTTATTTTGATTCTTAATCAAAAATAGATGTAGATGTCTATGAACCACAGCATCCACTTACTATCTGGTGGACTGTGCGGTCGTTTGTCACCCTTTCTATAAAAAAGTATGTCAACGTCATCCATGACTTGATTACTTCCATGCCAATTCAGATAAACATAAACTTATTTTAGAATCCTGACAACCGTCTTTAAGTAACAGCATTTAGTTGTCACGTAAAATTTAAATTTTCGAATGAAGAGTTTTAACTGTAAATAGGGAAGTTGAAAAATTACGAAGGAATGCCTTTTTACGAGTAAAAAGGGTCGATACACGATGTCTTAGCACAGACTTCAGTAGCTATTATGAGGAAATTATTTTTATCTTTTTAGTTTTTGAAGTCGGTTTTTATCATATTATAGTTTTTTTTTTACTTTTGTGTGGTCTAAGGAATATCACAAGTCTAAATAGTTTTTTTTTAATATAAAAGAAGGCAAATGAGCATGCAACTCACTTGATGCAACACCAGGGGAATTATAAGTGCGTTGCTGGCCTTTTAAAAGGTATAGGCTCTTTTCTTGAAGCTCCCTAAGTCGTATCGGTCCAGAAAAATCACTGGTGATAGCCAATTCCACAAGGAAGTTGTACGCAGTTTATACTAAATCTATGATTATGAAAACTATGAGTCTATGAACGTAACTATGATAACTTCTGATGGACTGCAAATCATTCAGATAATATGGATGGTATCGCGAGTTTTGTCCGAACAACTCCTCTGAGCATTCCCCGTGGTAGATGCGATAAAATATGCACAGAGATATTACATCTCTTCACAGCGCAGTTACGTTAAAATCTTCATCTCCTATCTTTTTACGCTTAGCAATGGAATTATTTCTACAAATTTATATGGCATCACACCTGAGATATAATCATGTTGAATGCGCAACAAATGAAGAACCACATTCTCATAGAATAACAGCCTAAAACAGCAGCTTAATACTGCTGTGTTTTATATGATAAGTGTATAGAATGGGAGATCCTTTTAACTAGTAACGAGGCATTCATTCTACTTTAGTCCTCAGGGGTGACAACGCATCTACATTTTGATTCATTATCGAGTATAGATGCCTATGGGTCCTAACATCCACTTACTATCATGTAGATGTATGCTCATTTGTAAGGCGTATTATATAAAAAGTTAATATATGAGTACTATATTAATTTATATATTTCCAAGATTTTATATTTTTTTTCTGAGTATAAATGTACCAACATAAATCAAATCGTATGACTCTAGCCCTACGAATAGAGAGGCACGGTTGGTAGCGGCGATTCGTCACGCGGTCACGGAACCATTAATTTCTATAGAAAAGTACATTTAAAGCTTTTACAGCACTTTCGATAACATCAGAACTACATTAGAGCTTTATTTTTCACGTGTGTTTCATGTCCAGCAGAAAACAGGTCTAGTTTATTTAACGATCAAGTATCTCATTATTTTACATATAGGTATATAAATCATTTTTTTCTTTTTATTTCAATTTTTTTACGTGGTAGAGCTATGCGGCAGCTATATTAGTGGTATTGTTGTAGCATGAATGGGTCGGCACGACCGGGGAAGGACCACGCTCTCACAAAACACCAACGTAGTAACGTAGTAAATAGCAGCAAAACGCTGCTGTGTTTCGTATGGTGAGACCCTCTTTACTGGAAACGAGGCATTCCATCTTAGTCCTCACGGGTAATGACGTCTCTGAATTACAATTCGAAATCGAGGATAGATTCTAGGAGCCACAGCAATCACAACAACCATCAAGTGGACTGTGTGCTTGTTTGTCACCCTAATGCTATTAAAAAATAATTGTTTTCACCTGTGGGTAGTCGTATGTGAAACTTCATATTATTATAATTCAATATGTAAATGATATTGACATAAATAGATAATTCTAAGAAAAAAAGTAAAATATATATATATATATATATATATATATATATATATATATATATTTTAAAATAGGTAAATCTCGGGACAAGCTTTTACATAATATAAAATGTGTAGTGTAAAAAAATTATGGGTTTGATTTAACTTAAAGTTAGTTGTCCATTTAGTACATTTAAATAAAAGCTTGTTTTTAAAAATGTATTTTTACTATTATAAAAAACTCTAACATTTACCGAGTTATAACTCATAAAAATTGATATGGCGGCCATTTTGTTTTCCGCCATTTTGATATTTTTAACCACCGCCAAAATTTACCCAGGATGTAAGTTGATATACTTAAGACACGACCCCGGTAAGTCTTACCGTTTAACTGGGCAATAGCACACCATCTTCACGAAGAGTTGAACACGGACGTCATTTTATTCGTATTCTTCTTAGCAAACTCTTTCATTTGATATCCATATCATGGGGATACATAAAAAATACATAGTCCGCCATCTTTGAGTGTCCACCATATTGGATTTTCTTTCAAATAAAGTAAATTTTATCAATATCTGATCAGTTATTTTTGAGTTATCCTTAATAATGCGTGTAGTGTGTCTACAGTTTACAAGATGAGTGCAAAACGAGATGTAAGGGAAAGTTAATGTACGAAACAATCCCAATGAAAGTCGTTCTAACACTGATTATATTGTAAAGGAATATACTTTATATAATTATATAATTATTATTAAAATGATGTACGGAAGATGAACAGAAGTACGGAAGTTACACATGTGGCCGTAATTAATAAATAATATAGCTTCTAAGTGACCTAATGTGAATGTTTATTAGGTTTCAATTTTAATTACTTCACGTACCTACATCCGTTCGATAAAATAAAATGATGTGGCTTACCTAGTTTAAAGAGCACCTCCCGCCCTCAATTGGGTGCACTATCCCCGTCACCACTAATCCCAGTACCACTACTCCCAACACCACTACACTAGCAAAGACACACCGCTGACGACAATACGACACGTGTTCGCCTCTACACGAGGCATCTTCAGGTGATGTAGACTCCGCTTAGCGGTCAGCCACCGCACGTACATAAAAACACATACGTAAAAGAATTCCCATCAGTAAAGAGCACATTTTTGTGTTTTCCACCAGCGCATCGGGACAGCAAACGTTGCCATTAATACCTGTCTGTCGACAGACCGTTATACCGGACATCTACTGGCTTAAATTCCACGGTATTTATCTCTTCACCATTTCTACGGGAACGCTTTCACACAGCACCGCAGCCTCGATCCATGCCCGACAAAGAAAGAAAAGAAAAAAAGTAATATTCTCATCTTGGGTTGTCATCGACTGCGTACTGAAATATCCATTTACTTTCAGTCTCTACAGCCCCCTATGGCGACTCCATTGTCAAGTAAGGACTCTATATAATTAACTATTTCTTGCAGATGCGGCCATACAGAAAGTCGAACTGATCTAACCCCAGCAGTTCTACGAAAAATAAGAAGCATCTCATTTCATTTACCGGCACGGCATCGGCACGGTAAGTGGAAAACCGCCCGTTTTATTTATGGCTGTTAGACGGGAAATGTACATATCTTCAACAGGTATGACATTCTAAGTCAAAGACCGACAGCGTGGGTCTCAGTGTGAAGTGACTGCATAATTTCCGGGAAAACCAAGATTTTAAGTGAGATTGAAAGGTTCAACGGCCAGCTACACATATCATCGTTGGAGCCACACGCAAGTTTAAGTAACAAATAAAGTATATCCAAGCACCTTAATCCTAATCTTAATGACTTTCCATTACCCTTAAAAAATACAAGACCCCGGGTAATGATGGGATTATAGCCGAGCTTCTGAAACCAGATGGAAAAGCTACAAAAGCTTTCTAAAGCCGTTCTTCATCGTGGCAATATTCAAGATCTTTATTCTGTGTAGTGTGTTGCAGCGAAATATATGCGGGATAATGCCTGATTTTTCGAAATGCCGTTGAACCTTGAACTATTTTTACAAAAAGTAAAAGAAAACAAAATTCTATACGACCTCAGCCACGAAGAATATAAGAATATAACAAATATATTTTGTTCGATTCTTGATAAAACTTCGTTTTTGCATTCTTCTTGCATACGAAAATAAATATAAAATCTTTTTAACTTTTCGTAATGTGGGTGGGTATCAAAGTGTGAAACTCTCCAAATTCTAGTTAAGTACTCAGGTCATGAGCCATTTTCTTCTTTACGTAGTAGAGCCAGTACGGGGTAGAGCCACGCTGCAGTTATATTAGTAGAATAGTTGTAGCAAGAATGGGTCGGCTCGAACGGGGAAGGACCACGCTCTCACAGAATACCAGCGTAAAATGGCAGCTTAACGCTTCTGTGTTTCGTATGGTGAGTGTAGAGAACCGGATACCCTTTTTACTGGAAACGAGGCATTCCATCTTAGTCCTCACGGGTAACAACGCATCTGCATTTTGATTCGTAATCGAGGATAGATGTAGACGTCTGTGGGCTGCAGCAACCACTTACCATCAGGTGGACTGTGTGCTCGTTTGTCACCCTTATCCTATAAAAAATAAACATCTTGAGATTCATCTTCAGTTAATGCTAATAACAACAATACCTCATCTTCAATATCAAAAAACATGTTTTCCTATTGAGAAACCAGAATAATGACGTACGGGATTCGCTTCACATTGGGACGCTAAGCGAGCGAGCGAATCGCGCAGATTCGCGTCCCGCGGTCCCTGCGCGGGATTCGTCTCATTTTCAACAAAACTATATGTTGGACTCGCACCGACTAAAACCCCATGGTGTTCTACCTTCACCGCATGTTAGCAGCCTCTCCTTGGGAGAGCACAACTCCTCCCACTTCTACTTCTCAGGTAAGGTGCACCTTAATCCACGGCCTTTAACTCCACTTGCGCTGCGGGCCCTCTCGAGCCTGGTACGTGGAGGCTATAGGAGGATATTTTAATTACTCCGCCTCAACTGCTCATACTTACGGTTGTAGTTTCCGTGATTTAAAATAAAGTTGAAAATAGAACAGATCTTTTCAATTACAGACTGATCTCTTGACTTTTATAACGGCAAAAGACCTAGATAGCCTACATGATCGACTGGGCAAGCACTTAAACCTGAATGACGCTTAGTTTTGCTTCAGGCCCATTTTGTTAAATGAAAAATGTGTCTCAAACAGACTGTAAAGTACTATATCGATAGGAAAACCAGAGTTTACGCGTGTTTTTCAGATCTCCCTAAAGCGTTCATTATGTTTTCATATGAGATTATTTGGGGTTAAACTGAGACGCCAAACTGGTCTTGGGTAAAAAATATCGATATATCGAAATATCGATATTTTTTAATAAAAATATAGATATATATCGTCGATATTATAATCGAGATATATCGATATAACGATATTTATTTTAGAGTATCGAATTCGTATCAATTTCGATATATTTTAAAATATTGTATCGTTTTTTTCGTCGTCCAATATAAATTGCGATATATCGATATGTATTTTAGAGTATCGAATTCGTATCAATTTCGATATATTCTAAAAAATTGTATCGTTTTTTTCGTCGTCCAACCGTCAGTAAATAAAATTTTGGACCTTACCTTTACATCATGCAAATGATGACGATATATCGATATATCGATACTGTTTAAAAATATCGATTCGATATATATCGATATATTTTTTTACCTTGCCCATCCCTACGCCAAACTACTCTACCACATGAATTAACATCACTTTTTAAAAACACATATACCAGTAATCATTAGAAAAACTGCAGCGTAAGTTGGGATGAGACGTTATCGGAGGAGTACCAGAGAGACAGATGGGTATGATCTATTGTCCCAGCCTGTTTAGTAAATGTTCAATATCTGTTACAGCTGTACGGTTGTGCAACTTCTTGCCTCTACATATTATACGCCAAGTTCAATCCCTTTTGCCTCCAAAAACGTACTCTTAACTTATTATTTGGTACTCTAATATTTTCCATCATACTTCCCGTCCTTTATCTATGCTACTTTGCTTAACAGTCATCATATTTTTTTCTTTTTTTAAAAAAAAACGTTACCGCACACTAGGTTTTTCTCCTGGATAGGTGGAGACAGTTTACAAACATAAATTACACAACATCCAGACCTGGAACAATTATTTGTAGGCCGGTACTCGGTATTCGGTACGGGATTAAAACCCGCGGCCCTCAGCGTTACAACTCATTGCTAAACCACTGGACCACGGAGCTATCAATTTCCTGATAATAAAACTTTATTCTTCAATCTGAGGAAGGTTAATATGCAACATCGAGGAAAATTAAGATTATAACAACGCGAACGTGTTTGAAACTCAGATAAATTATCTACTTACAATTTTAACCAACTTCAAAAAAGAGGAGGTAATCAATTCGACTGTATTTTTTATGTGTGTTACCTTAGAACTTTTTACTAGGTGAATCGATTTTAATGATTCTATTTTTATTTGAAAGCTGGTTCTTATAATTTATACATCCCATATAAATTTGATCGAGATCGGACCAGTAGTTTTGGAGTTATCCTTAATAATGCGTGTAGTGGTTAGATGTATCTACTAGGTGTGTGTAGACACAATATCGACGTTCGAAGTCGGTTGTAACGAATGTTTAATTTCATTAGTTGTCTTTCTTCCTCTCTTTTTAAAAAACGTTATCTCCACACTAGGATTTTCTCCTGTATCTCAGTGACAGTTTACATACATAGAACAGACCCAGAACAATTATTTGTAAACAATACAAATACTTGTTCCATCCGGGATTCGAACCCGCGGCCCTTAGCGCTGCAAC
Source organism: Parnassius glacialis (assembly GCA_033319125.1). NCBI lineage: Eukaryota > Metazoa > Arthropoda > Insecta > Lepidoptera > Papilionidae > Parnassius > Parnassius glacialis. Next base: position 25,606,975 of record JAVANC010000010.1, on the reverse strand, counting down.
TCATTACTAAGCCACCGCGCCACGGAGCCGTCACTTGGCTGTTTCACATTTTTTGCTATTTACAAACATGTGACACACGACTTCATTATTAATGAAAGAGTGGCAATGAGAAGTGCTGCTACTTTCAATCTCTTTCTTTTGTCGACCAAATGTTAAACTTATAACCAGTATATACTAATCTTGCATCAGTAGGCTGTCACTAGTACTGGGAGATCTACTTACACTGAATGATTTTTAAGTTCTTTCGCATTATACGCGAAAAATTCGTAAACTGCGAAGCTGTGGTCGGATCACTGATCTGATCTGAATAAAAAAGTGATGGTATTACATTTCAGCGATAATTTCATATATTTATTTATTTCATTATTATTACGTAAATTACTCGTAAAACCAAAAAAATACTTACCTAAGCTATTGTGATATAGGAAATATGTCATTGAAAAGAGGCGTGTTCATGCTTCTATAACTTTAATTATACTGATTCTTATTCTACTATATATAATATATATTGTATGTCTAATATATATTGTCATGGGTGCTATACCACACCTCCCACCGACAAAAAAATTAATACATTTGTTTTTTTACTTATAAAAAAAATGTAAAACCTAAGTCTAATAAGAATATAAATTACAAAAGTAAATATACGTATATCCTATGGGCAGTTCGAGTGGCCAGATCCCTCTGCCCCATAGTAATGTCAAGGTCACAATAGAATTGGTATGATGTATCATGCATACATACAACATACTTATTTGACATACTTACTTACTTATCTTCACGCACAATCAATGACGGGGTATCCAGAGAGAACAGATCTCCAAGTGTCACGATCCTTACATACCTCTTTCGCTTCTTTCAGATTCATTATCTTATTCATACATGCACGTCTAGGTATCCGAGTACTCTGAACCCCCCCCCCCCCTCTTTGAGAAATTTGCTCACATGGCCTTCGAAAGTTAGTTTCGGTCTACCTCGACACCTTCTAATATTAACTTTCGTGCTATATATTTTCTTCACCATTCGGTCTTCACTCATTCGCTCAACGTGCCCAAACTATCGAAGCACGCCCCTATCAATTTTTGTGATAAGGTCGTCTTTCAAACCTGCCATATTGCGAATCTCTTCGTTTAGCTTTCGGTCAGCCATGGTAACGCCGCACATTTTACGAAGAGATCGCATCTCCACTGCATTCAACTTGCTTTTATGCTTCTTCTAGCATACCCAGGTTTCGCTGCCATATAATGAAGTCGGTACCAACACTGCGTTATGTATTGCTCATTCTTTCTTTCTCTAGTATACATATGGATTTTCTTGTGATTAAACATAGTGTTTGTCACAAGAAGACCCTTTTTCTTGCATACAGCCAGTATAAGCTTGCCAGCATCATTAACACTTTTATCGCCAAACATTCCAAGCACCGACTCGTACCCTGGTCGAGCGGTACCAACCCATCCATTCAAATCACCACATACAACAATTCTTTTGTTTCCCCTAACCAAATCTAGAACTTCTTTTAAATTCTCCCAAAACTCCTCCAGCTCAGCCCTGGACGATGAAGCTACCGGCGCATAAACAGCCAATAGGAATAACTTCGTCAGTCCCAATTTAAAGCAATCCCAGAGAAGTCTTGAGTTCACAACCTTATATTCAGTCATAACATCGACAAACCGAGACGACAGCAGCACCCTCACTCCCTGGCAGTCTCTCTCGCTCTCTGGGACTCCGGACCATAGAGCTAACGCCCCGCCAGGGAGCTCTTCAGTACCACTGCCCTTCCGTTTGGTCTCCGACATTCACACGACATCTAATTCTCTTTCTTTCATTATTTCGATCAACTCATTCGTCTTATCTCTCATGCCTCCTCTAACATTCCACGTGCCAACTCTGCACTCTGTCCTCCACCTTCCGCCGTGTCGGGCTGTGCGTGACGGGTGGCGGTCCGCAGCGGTGTAGAATTGCAGCCCTGAAAAGGGCTGGCAGGGGTCGCGACGAGCACGCTTCTACAATGGCCCCCCTTATTTGACATAATGAGGTAATTCGCGAAGATCTAGTATAGTTGTAGGTACATTCATTTATATTTTAAAATACTCTTCTCTCATTTATTTATTCATACTTTTTCATCTCATTCCTTATTTTCGATTGTTAGATCTTTTTATTATTATTTTTTTTCATAATTCTTGTACGTACTTTTTTTTCTTGATATTTTGACATTTAGTTATTAATTATATACTTAATTATATTATACCTTTATTTCTGTCTATTCACTTATATATTTATTTATTATTTAGATACCGGGAATCGGAGTATTAGTTCATTTCATTTATATTTTATTTCGTGATATTTATCACGTGGGTACTTTATACATATGGGCCCCCATTTACTTGGGTATTATATTACATTTTCATTACATTAATTTCATTTTATTGGTACATTAACTTTTTTATCTTACTATATCAAGGTAAAAGTGTAGGTACCTTGGGTTGCGCGCTCAACCTTGAGGTCTACGTTTAAGTAATTTTAAAAATTACTCCAAGAATTGTCCCGGAGAAAAACTAAGTTCACACTATGATCCAATGAAGAATGTGACCTCTGTGTGCCTAGTGCGAGATTTTGTTTATTTACGCGTTCGATATCGAGAACGTTAAGGCTGGCTTTTCACTATGGGATATAATATATATTATATCCCGAAATATAAATTATATCCCGTGATTGGCTTTCACACTGTGAGTCGTCATTAGTCATTGGATTACCCCCCTTTACCCCGTACACCGTCTGCGGGGGCACGGAACGGTATGCGGGGTACAGGGGGAGAAATATAAAATGAAAATATCGCTCGGTCGATCGAAAAAATATTTATAGCTTGAGATGTAATATATATTATAGCACAGTGTAAAAGGTTCCATATAAAATGTATGGTGAGCGATATTAATTTATATCTCGAGATGTAATATATATTATACTAGCTGTGCCCCGCGGTTTCACCCGCGTCATCACGTATGTTATGTATGATGTAGAGCGAAGTTAAGTTTTATCCACTTTCCCTCCCCCTCCCGGTTGAGCGCCCCCCCCCCCCCCCACGACGCAGAAAGTGTCACGAAGCGCGGTTTTTTCCAGTTTTAAAGAAATCTGTACACATGAGAAGTGTGTAGGCATGAAATGATTCTTGAGCTATCAAGCTCTTATACTTATTAATCAATAAAATTTTCAAAAAACGATAGCAACGTGAAATGAAAGAGTTCAGAAATAAAGATGTAACTAATCATTGTCATAAAAGTACTCAATTAATTTTCAATTTACTTTAGCTATAATGATTGAACTAACCACGCTCTTAGAAGCTTTCTATACTGGCTTCTCGCAGTTCTCACCAAGTATTGAATTATTTTAATTTTACATTATCTCTTAAACTATACGTCCAAATAACATGGTATAAAGAACAAAGTTTATCTACATAAAATTGTATTGATGATGAAGTAACTTTCGTTCGTAAGGATAAATAGGCCATGCCTAATAATAACGCTCATAAATCACTTTTAAATTTTCAATATTTTTTTGTCACAAAATACCTAATTATGGCTTATGTATAAGAAGTAGACATATGGTATCGCGGACTTTTTTTAGACGGAGTAAAGATCTATATTTTTCTAGAACATTGTATCTACATATCCCTAACGATAACACAAGCGTACGTGAATAAATCATTTCGGGAGTGCTTTTTCTTCTGACTTGCTTAACAAATATCCATATTTAAGACTAGCTGAGTGATATAGCTTAATGCTAGATAGCCTATACTATTCCACATGAATTTGGCTATAATATACATAAAGAATTTTTGAAATCGGACTGGTAGTTCCCGAGATTAGCGCGTTTAAACAAACAAAAAAACAAAAAAACTGTTCCGCTTTATTATATTAGTATAGATTATATCCCGTAGTGAAAAGCGGGCTTAACTACGATTTGTATAGAATAAAATCAGCGCCAACTAGTGGCAATAATCGGAATCACAATTCATTATTAGCTATTTCTTTGTTTCGTAATTTGATCAAGGTTTTGTCAGTTTGTGTTAGTATTATGAGATTGAGAATTAGCCATTTTATTTTAATGTTAATTATTGAAGGTTTTAAATTGAAAGCAAAAAACATGAAGGTGTTTTCATTCTAATATGATTTTATGTTGACATTTATGGAGCAGTAAATGTAATTTAGTTACTTAGTGTTAAGTGAACTTATAATACTTACTACTGACTTAATTATTAAATATTGATGTTAGGAACTTGGATTTATCAAACGCTATTTACACAAAAACTTGAATACTTTCTTGGAAAAGGCGATATCTATCCTTAAATTACCTACCTGTCATTGGGTTGTAACAACGGACTAAAATATGCACAAGCTCTTGCTTCAGCACTGGCTTTATAATAGTAGTCATCTATTATTATTAGTTATTAATGTCTTTGTGGCTGCAAACATCCTCCTAACGAAAAAAAAACGGCCTGCCTAAATTATATATCGTTCTCACAAAATGAAATAAAATTAACTCTTCAACAATTATTCTCACTCTTCTATCTCACTGTAAAAATTTAGGTGAATACTTTTTCGATATCGACCGCGTAAAATTTTACGTCTCGAATGATCGAAATTGCCGCTCCAACCAATCACGTGCGTTAACGTTCTCACTGACGAATGAGAGTCAATGCTCGATGGTGATTCCGATTATTGCCACTAGTTGGCGCTGATTTTATTCCATACAAATTGTAGTTAACTTTCTCGTTATCGAGCGCGTAAAACAACATCTCGCACTAGGCACACTGAAGTTATTATATTAGAATTAGAAGGTATTATAGATATAAGAAAAATAGAGGACAAGCAGTAAATTGCATATATATTTTGTGATTATACAAATATCATGCAAACATGAACCTTGGCAAAAAAAATATATCTGTCTCATTCTCACACATCATCATTTTCAAATGTAAAAAAGATAAGTACATATCTTAGACTTCAATTTTCTGTTGACAGTTTTCATAATGTCACCAAGCTCCACCTTGAAGCATGACGCCATTTTTGGATGACGTTCATTTGTGGTAGTTCGTCTGTCATCTAAGCCTTGTTCGGAATTATTTTTCAGTGTTACAGTGAATTTTGACTATTTTGGAGCTTTTTGGTTCATTAGTAAAGGGTAATTGAGCAAAAACAACATGACAAAGTATTGCATCAATGGATGTAATTCAAATTGACTAATAATTTGAATTAATTTGCTTACTAGGTTGAAGTTGCGACACACACACACACAAACACACACACACACACACACACACACACACACACACACACACACACACACACACACACACACACGCGCGCGCGCGCGCGTTCGCGCGCGCACTTCCTCTCTCATCATCATCACACTAATACCCAATATACGGTATATGGTAATACACAATACTGTAAACGGTATTCGTAATATCAACATACAATACTTACAACATCGACGTAGGTAAAGTTGTCTTATGTTATACGCTGTAAACTATTTGTTAACATTGTTGAAAACAAAACAAAAATAAAAATGTAAATCTATAAAGGCTTCTATATAACATAAAATGTTCTCTCGTTTATATATTGTTAAATGTACAAGCTGTAGATTTTGTTACAATAAAAAAAATTCTCGTAAAAATGTAGGATTGTCATCATAGATAAATATATATGTAGCAAGCTAATTGTCATTTTTCAGGTTAGTTCACAAACTATATAGAAACGCTAGGTTAGTTGTAAGTTTTTTCCATCATGTATATTTGTTCCTGTGAATTGCGTTTCGTGTTCATGCTATGGGTTCTAAGTCGTGTTTTCCGCTATTATCTAGAATTTTCAATGACTATTATCATGTAACTTTAAACAAGTAAACATTTTGATTATTTACATTTTACATAGTGTTGCCCTTACGTGTCGTCGTGTTTTGATATTATCGATATAAGTTTTAACAATAATATTAGTATAGCTATGATCAAATAACGTTTTAGATACGTCAAATGTATATTTAATCAAATGATCGATTGAAAGCCTTTCATTTAAGGAAAGAAAAGAACTAAATTTTTCTGTAATAGTTTTTTTCATCAAAAGATTTGATGAGGTTATAATTATTTTTGTTTGGTACTTAAGGATGCATAATATTTATTTAAAGTTGCCAAAAAATCAAGACCTTCAAAAATTGTGGATTGATAATAGGCGAGGAAAACATAAAACCTACAGTAGTAAGAAGAATATGCTCCTTGCATTTTGAAAAAGAATGTATAAATAAAACGCTGGATGTAGTTCGGCTTAAAGGTGATGTGGATCATGTGTCTAAAATAAATTTTCTGACTAAATAATATTATTTCGTCACGAATAAATGATTTTAATCAGTATGCATTATTGTTATTTTATTTACTTTTAATACTTACTCCTCGTTTACCTCCAGTATCCACCACCAAATACCCTACTGGTGGAAGTCATTACAACTTGCAGGTTGTAAACACTATAAAATTGATATCTTGTGGTGTTACACAAATGGGATATAATTAGAAATAACTATGTGAGAGAAAGTATGAAAGTGGCGCAGTCACCGCTATTGACCGAAATGTTGCATAGAAATTGGTTGTCAGGTTAGGATAGGTAAATGATTAGTGGATTGTGTGAACGGTGATATGGTTAGAAAGGGGCTGCTCAACTCGATTAGATTACTGAGATAAATAAATAAATAATATTTCTCTTTTTTTTATAATAAATATAAAAAAGAGATAACGGCTAGTAACTATGTATGAAAGAACACATGCTCGACAAACTTTAAATAAATCAAGATAAAGGTCAGTTTACTGCACGTTCATGGTAACTTGAACTGGTAACCGACCATTACGACGAAAGAAAGGTGTTGTCAATGTCAAATCTTTATGGTGGCTCGGAAGTTAAGTGCGAGCGCTAGTCCGTGCAGATATAGTTGAAAGAAAACTTGATGGTGGCTCAGATCACTGTACGTAAAGTGAAGCGTGGAAGTACAGGACTAGCGCTCGCAACTGACTTCCTAGTCGCTATAAAGTCTGTATATATGATATGATTCACGCAACCTGGACGCATACCGTAGGGGCTGGTTCGATGTGGTGCAGGACAAAACAACTTGGAAAAACTTGGGGAGACTTCTACCTATTAGTGGGACAGCATGGCCTGGACAAAAAAAAATCATACGAAGCCTAATACATTGCCTATAGTGGTGGTTTCGTTAATCACTGTAGAGGAGAAAAAAATGCATGCGTCGAACCAGGGACGCACGGATGGAGTGCCTATGTTCAGATTGGTGTCAGTCCGGAAAAACGGTAGCTCGTTGCTCGAACTCAGTATAATATTCTGGTATACGTCGTACACGTGTTCTGAAAAGAAAAGGGTTAGAGCTCCAATACATGGTGCTTTTTCCTTGATCTCTTCGCTCACTTTTGACTGTTGCTTCACCATATCTTAATGAAATTACACTTTTAAAACTTTCCTATTCTGAGTTGAACGTAAGATTTATTTATTTATTATCTTAATACAAATATTATTACAGGTGTTTAGGCCAAAAAAGGTAATTTGTACGCCATCCAATTGCGTTCGAGCGGGCGCCTCACCTGATGGTATGTAGGTGAGGTAAACGCCGAGGTGGGGCGGCTGTGTGCGGCTTGCAGTCGTTCGACGCGTGGGCAACAGTGTGAGTGCTCCGCCAGCGATGGCGTGGGGAGCCGTGAGGCCCTCTTACCTAAATTCACGCGTCCGTCGTAGGTCTAGATAGCTAGATGAAGTGCGTGTTTCTTTGTCACGTAGATATGTGAATTGTACGATATTTAACTCGTGCGAGAGTGCGGAATTGTGTACGCGCGTCGAGGAGATATACGGTCTAGGATTCGATCCGCGCATTCCTTGTTTGAGAGCTTCTCCCGGTTAATTGTCAGGATATCGTTATAATTGTGTCGTCGCGTTTAGTGCCTTTTTGTGTTTTGGTTGCCTAGTTAGATTAATTTGCGTGTCAACGAGGCGTAATTTGAATCTTGCGCGACGTGTTATTCTGGTGTCGAATTAAGGAGCTTAGTTGTGTTTAACGCTGAATGGTTGATCCGTTGAGAGATCGCTTTAATTCCCTATTTATAATTTGTGATAAGTGAATCCGGGACATTGAATGTCGAATTTTGCGCTACTGTACTTACCGTGTCGGGTATCACGTGTTCGATTCTGTGATGGGTGTGGAATTAGGCGAATTGAAGTTAGTTAAATGTACAATGAAGCTAAAAGACTGAATTATTGACAGTGAAAAAAGAAATGGTCCAGCGATGGAGCAAGCTGGAGCGATGCAGCATTTTGGGGCAGCCTGGAAATCGGCCGCTGCTGGTCGCCTACGCCTACCCAGGCCGCACACATTTACACCTCACTGTACACTGTTCGCCAAACACCATTACACACACTCACGGCCTGCCCAAACCTTGGAGCGAAGTTAGCTTCTGATACTGGTAAGTACTATTGGATTCTAGCTTTCTCCCAATATAGGTTATTGTGATAGGACATTCCACGTGGCCATATTGGGGCCCGACCTGCGTCTGCTCGTGAAGTCTTCTGCTGATGGGCCCCGGAAGATTTGACCCTTGCTTGAGCAGCCGTAGGCCGTAACAACAGGATTAACCCAATGCAATAGTGTAGTGATCTAATATTTGTTTATTTAATATATGCCTATGAGATGGACAATACGTCATAATTTATATAGCGTCTATACTGAAAATATCGACAAAAACAACACTATTTGCTGTGGGTGGAGTCGTCGCCATATTTGAGAAACACTTCTCTGATCTGATCTGATATCCTCTATTTTTCTTATATCTATGGCGTAGGCACATTCGACTCGCGCACACTAACATAATAACCTGGCGTCACTTTGACGCTCGTGTTTTGTACTAGACTGCGTTTCTACTGGGTAATAATTCTATGGACTGGAAGTTGTAGTTATATTGAAGATTTTACAGCAAAAGCAATACAACGATTTTTTTGCCATAGAATATACAATCCAATCTCATAAAATTTCTTCACCGTTATTAAGCTTTCTCTTATAGTATCTCGAAGTAGAAACAAAGAAGGTAGAAGTAAACCTCCAACAATTGATATCTTGTGAAAATTCAAATGCATACAATGGGTCTGGAGAACCTCTATTTACCAAATATATTCTTTCTGCGTCGACGGCTCCGTGGCGCAGTGGCTTAGCAATGAGTTGCTGCGCTGGGGGCCGCGGGTTCGAATCCCGCACGGAACAATTATTTGATTGGCCTACAAATAATTGTTCCGGGTCTGGATGTTTGTCCTTGTGCAATTTGTGTTTGTAAACTGCCTCCACGATACAGGAGGAAATCCTAGTGTGGGGGTAACGTTTTTAAAACAAAATAATAAATAAAAATAAAATAATCTGTTAATTTATTGGGCCACGTGGCTGGATCAACATCTAAAATAGATGTTTTGAAAAAAGTTTTGAAGTCTTAATATAACATTATTATACTTACTGGTACAAAGAATGTAGAAATGGCTCCTTTTAATAAAATTGTTTTTATTCTACTTTTTCATTTATACTTCTCAAGTAAATGTTTGCTGCAAATTGTTGAGCTGATCAAAGACAACAACATGACCTTTTTCTTGGCAAAATATCAAAATTAACAAAATAATTAAAAACAGGATATTTTAAATAGTATGTAACATACATTTTAGCCAAAATAAATGCGTCATATCATTGACAACGTCTTGAGAAATTACCTGTGAAATGTGTAATTATCATGATTATTTTTCTATTTTTAATACCACAGTCACTCACAAAACAAGTGACCATTTTGTAAAAAAGTTACTTACTAAAACTACCACTATTATACTCTAAAAAATTACAAAATATCTAGGATATTATTTCTTGCGTGCCGACTTGTGCCGACCTGTCATTCAAAATCGGTTACAGAGTCATGAGGTTTGGTGTCCTGTTCTATCTTGCATTTTTGCCATAAGGAATTTCCTTCTCCTTTGCGCACTATGGCGGTCTATACGCCAGTGTATTCTAAGTCTATGGACGTACTGTATCCTGTTTCCTTTTAGTAGTCTGTGAACGTATGACCTACATACAGTGTCGTTTTCTACGGTAAATTTTAAAAAATTATAAAAATGCGTTAAAAAAAACGCATATTCTAATTAGGTGTACTTAATCACCAACACCGGTCGCCGCTGTTCGGAAAATCCCCAAACATTTCATTGCTTGTCAGGTACAAAAATCCAGCAAAATGAAAAAGATTTTCAGGTCCTAGCAGAACATACCTGCGCGTTTCGCGCTGGCATGCAATTTTCAGGAAGTTTAGAATTTTTTTTCTTTTGTATAACTAACATTAAAATGTGTAGTAAAAATGAATCAATGGAATTACATTTCTTTAAATAATGTTTTGCTGTTTACTGGTGCATAAAATATTATTTTTCTTTACAAAATCGTACAATACGAGATCGTAATGGGCAGCTATGAAAGTGACAGTGATGGTTACGAGACTGATACTGAAACTAGACCAATAACCTCCAAAATAACAAAAGCTGGTCAAAAAGGTACGGTACACACAGCTAAGTAATGTTTTCTTTGTTCACAGATAGTTCAGCTGAAGGATCAAAGTGCAGAAAATATATTTAAATTTTAAATTTATGGTGAACGTTCTCTCTTTGTCTCACTCTAATGCATGTGAGAGTCTGTTCAGTCAAGTAAATGACATCAAAACGAAGAAAAGAAATATACTGATTACGAAGACTATAAACGGAAACACTTTGGCTAAGCAATATATTCACAGAAATGGAAATTTTGTTGATGTTACACCATCGATAAACATGATTACAAAAATGACTTCGTCAATTTATGACCAAGAAGTGGAACTTTTGGCAAAATATTTCTTACAAAAAAAATTATATAAAAACGTTGTATTTTGTTTTCCATTGGCACGGTAATATACACTAAATTTTCAAAATAAATCAAGGTAATTATACTTAAAACACGGTAATTTTAGTCTGTTGACACGGTAGTTTGCAATTTTCATCTGGTAACATAATATATAAACCATACCAGACTGGCGCAACTTTCATAGTAAAAATTATATGTACTACAGGGGTCAAATTTTAATGACGGTTGTCTCTTCTTTCTGCTTTTCGTAATAGTCTATTAACGACATTGTCAAATTGATATAATTAATAGAATCAGGCGTTACTTTGCGGAAATCCATTATATAAAAGGTTTTAAAACGTTACTTCGCAAGCATCCGCTCTATAAAACAAAATGATGTGTCTTACCTAGTATGAAGAGCACCTCCCGCCCTCTTGTGTTTTGCGTGCACTATCCCCGTCACCACTAATCCCAGCACCACTACTCCCAACACCACTCCACCACTGTAGAGGCGAAACATGTGTCGTATTTTCGTCAGTGGTGTGTCTTTCCTAGGTGGTGATTTCAAATTTAATTGTAATATGATATTTAACGCGAGTACATTTTTGGACTAGCCATCTATGTAGGACAGGTTTTTATAGTGTACGATTGTGTACAAAAATACAAACACACTATTTCCTAGATCTGATAGTTCAATGGGATAGCAATCCGAAACTGCACCGCACTTAGAAACTACATTGTAAATTGTGACTGCTAACATTCTATTTGTTCAATAAAATGTGATTTTATTTATATTCTTTTTTCAGATGCAAGCAATGGGTGAAATAGCTGCCACATGCACCAATTGAAAAGATTCACAAGTTAAAACATAACATATTTGTGGCAAACATTGCATTTGAACCCAACTATAACGAACTGTTATTTCATCAGTGGACTTAATTTAAACTTCCATAATTATGTGTATGTTAATTAGGTTTCATTTACATGTAGCAAAAGATAATATCTCCTCTAAAGTCACATTTTGGCAAGAATTAGATTATATAACTAAATCATTATTTTATTCATCTACAAACAACTATAATGAGCACTCATTTTGAAAGTGACAATTAGTAAACGATCTCTGCGAGTAGTATGTACACTGGCACCTCTGTGAAGAAGCCTAGCGATTTGTACACAGTAATTGTTACACTTAAAAGCAATTTAATCCAACACCCAATCTTTTTACCCTTTTAAAAAAAAACTAACGTTGAAAACAAGCATCCAGACGCAGACTATTTATTTTATAGCGTAGCAACAGTTGTTCAGTGCGGGAGCGAAGCCTTGGTCTTGCAGTGCCGCAGCCAAATGCCTAGTCACTGCGCCACGGGGTCGTCATTTATTTTTTACTTAATTTATTACTAGTATAATAGGGTGTTTTTGTACATATTTTTGTACCTAATATTGTAAAGATATAATTACGAATTGCTGTGTGTAAAATACACTGATTTCTTATCCTCGTCGGCATTTTTACTCAAGTCCCACGTTAAAAATTTTGTTTCTCATAAATAATACAGTATAGAGATCTAACTTTTATTATGTGTAAATATCGATATACAAATATCGCTAAAATTATTCGAGTATATACATGTACCGCACTATTGTAATTCGTCAAGTTTGTCATTACTGTTTGTCAAAACTAAATATCATATCTTGATGTTGGTAGAGTAGCTTGGTGTACTTTTATACATTTACTTTTAGGCCCACCACATACATACGGAATTCCGTTTTACCCGCAAAATTTCGAACGGAAAACTACCGTACGTGTGACGCGGGTCTTAGATTTTATATGGACTTGCTGCGTTCGGGATTCCGAATCGGAATATTGAAACGGAATCTCGAAACGGAATTCCGTATGTATGTGGCCGGCCTTACTATGGAAGTCCCGCCTTGATTATATTCTCTTTGAACCATACTATCAGTTTGTGGTTGGGTTTTTGGCGGAACATGACCGGCGGCGGTTTGCCGTTCCTGCATTATTCTTTAAATAATGGTTTGACGTGGAATTTGATATGTATAAGTGGTGCGATTTTGTGTATTAAGTGTCTGCGCATGTGAACTATTAGTGGAAACTATGAAACAAGTGCTCTGATGGTGATGTGATTCTCAAAATAAGGTGTCTGTCTGCTTAGGCGCCTTGCGATACCATCGCCATACGTCAGCTGTCTGCTGGCTCAATTCAAGTTGCCGTCAAAATCTCCCAAGGGCTGCACAATGTGACGCATCAACATATTGTGAAGCTGTATACTATGAAGGATAATTATTATAATATATTGTACCTTCAGGCTCAGAAAGGCTAGATCCCAGAGCCGTAAAGCCAGTTATTAAGAAGAAAAAGTAGTTTGTGGTTTGCGCCTTATTATTATTACTACATACAGTATTATCTATGCTTAGTGCTTGCATACATACTATTTTACTTTCTAGTTGTTGTTTTTAGCTTGAACTTGACTCTATCTGTCTGTGTCTCTGACTTGAATGGTCTTGATTTCAGACTAAATATTGTTTTGAAAATAAGTTTTGAGTATAAATAACAAAACAAGTAAACTTCTTTAAACCAAATTGCGTCGTTAAATTTGCAAGGTATTTTGAAATGGTTTCAATTTAATACATTTACATTTTATAAAATAATGCAGTAAGGATAATGGTTTTACCAACAACCTGTTGTTTCAGCTAAGTCCATTATTAAAACATGTATTGTAGTCTCGTTTCAAAATTTTCTATTCTTTCGTTTACCTATTATAAATTGTCATACATTTTGTGTGTAGGTATGTATACAAAGATAACTAACTCCATATTGTAACCGCCATTTTTATAAAATGTTTGTCTGCAATATTGCAAATATTAAAACTTGTATTCTATTTCTAAGTAGGTATTCTGTGCAATATTGTTTTAAAAAACATCGTCGTTTAATTATCAATCAACCTAGTCGTTATATATTTGAGTTTTTTTTGTAGAATGTCTGAACAACGTGGAAGAGGACGAGCTCGAGCGCGTGCAGGTAGAGGAGGCGAAGCCAGCGCTCCGCCACCACGACGTCCCGGCGAGCAACAACGAGGTCCGCCTCAACAGCAACCTGCTCCGCCAGGACCCCGACCTCAACCACCTTCGGCTTGGGGCCCGCCGACTGTAGCCCCTCCTGTTAGAGCAGGCGTCCCTGTGCCATCAGTTCAGGCAGGGCGTGCATCTCATCGAACCACGCCAACAACACATGAACATCCTGGCGATGTCGATATACAACGACGTATGCAAACGTTAGAAATTGGTAAGTAAAATTGATGTGTAGCGGAGTGTAATTACCAATATTAAATGAAACAATACTTAAAAAGTGAGTAGTAGAATTACACAAGATTTTATTTCTTCCTTACAGGGCAGCCATCGGCATCTGGAGGAGGTGATGCTAGTGCAGCACTTGCAGGCCGTGGTTCTCGCCGTGGTGGTGGTCGGGTTCTGCCGGAGCAAACTACTGTTTTACGAACAAGACCAGCTAATGTTACGTCCAAAAAAGGTACTTATTATTTTTAAAAAGGGAGGGTACCCACAAATTTCTTCAACAGTTAAAATTATTTGTCTTTAGGTGTTATATTTTAATGAATGTTATATTAGTGTAAAATTAAATTTTTTCTTGGGTGTGTTGCGATTGTAATATAAGCTGTTGAATTTGAATCGAGGAGCCACAACTCGCTATGTACCTTGTACATCTAACTGTTACCTGTTGGACATTTGGCCTTTCCCACAGAACACAATTACTCTCTACCAAGAGAAGAATGCCAACTTCTATAATCTAAAATATCAATATGTCTTCTAGAAAATTGAAGACATTGTTTTATAAACTATGCATTATTATTGATATTTTTTATTTGGACATAATATTTCCATGCTTGTTACTGATATATAATCAGAGAGTTATTCTTCACAGTACATTAACGTAAATTTAAATCAACAAAATTCTCATGGTGAAAATTTAATTCAGCCCAAATATGTAATCTGAAACAGATACAATTTGAGACAATATAGTAATAATCCCTACGGTCAATAAATTCAAAATGTTTATAGTACTCACCACAATATTGTCCCTAAGTTTTTGTTTTCCTATTATAGGAAACCTGCAGAAAGTGATCAAGTCGATTTTGAAATAATTCATTTATAGTCAACATCTTATACAGAGTTAACATCTCACAAAAAATCTACTGTATATTCACGACCATATTATGACTGTGTATTCGCCTACAAATGAAACTGAAGTATTCTGAGCCCATAATAACAGAATTTAAGCAAAAATCCATGATAAATATTGAAGTCTAAACCTATGAAATAAATTTGAATAAATTTTAAAAAGTATTTTCAATATGAAAAATGTTGACAAACAAATGTCGTTTTTTTTTCTTCTATTAAATCATGGTTCAGCTGTCTGGATACTGAAATATAAAATTATTTTAAATTTTAAAAACTCAAATGCTACTTCAATTTTCACTGGTGAAGCGGTTGCTATTTTAGAAGCAATTTTATTTATAGAAGCACATAAAATCAACAAATGTATTGTTTTTACTGACTCATATAGTTCATTACAAAGCATTTCATCTAACCCGTTTCGAAGTAAATCGAAATTCCCAATTATTTTTGAAATAAAAGATGCACTGATAGGTGTTTTTGTCAAGGTCTTAACCTGAAACCTGCTTGGCTGCCAAGTCATAGTGGCATACGTGACAACGAATTTGTCGATTCCTTAGCAAAGCAAGCATCTACTTCTGGTACCCTCATGCATCATATAATATATACTCAAGACCATATTTCTCTTGCGAAAATCCATCAGATGTCAGATTGGAACTCTTTTTGGAAAAAACTCAGAAGTCTATCAGTAAATATTATGCAGAACTCCAACCTGACATCCCCTTCAAACCATGGTTTTTTAAATTTAGAAATGGCTCCAAACATAGCACATCTGTCATATGTAGAATTAGATTGGGACACACTTGTTCACCTGTATTTTCGGCAAAACTTAAGATTAAAGATAGCTCAATTTGTGAGTGTGGATTAGACGAAGGTACGATCGATCATAAATTTTTTAACTGCCCTAACCTCTCCGTTTCATTATACGATTTTCTTCCTAATAACATCCCTCGTCCTGTAAATCTTAAGTCTTTGTTAAATTTAGTTTACACTCCTTTTGTACAAACTTTATTAGATTTCATATCCATTAATAACATTAAACTATAGTACCTTTGCTACTTACCTATATCCATATTATTGTATTAGCAATAATTTTGTAAAAATATTATAATGTTAATTCATTCGAAAATAACTACATAAGTAAGTTCGTAACATAAAGTTACGTAAGCGCATCTACGGAAACGGAAACTAGTAAATACTCTGTGTGACTCTCATGAAATACTTGACACTGGCAGAATCCATTGGAAGTTGCCAAATTAGGAAAAAAAAATTCATGGCTTCTTTGATAGAATTCTGCTATTATTTAATAATTTTATTTTAATCAATTAATAGGTAAATTATTTGTGCAAATCTCAGAGTAATATGTATATAATTATACTTTAGAGCAAACGAAAAAAAGTTTAACACAGAATCAAAATTTTTAGTTTCTTCCGATATAATATGAATTTTTGTATCTAATTTTTAAAATGGCAATCTAAAACAACATGAAGGAAACGAAACAGCGATATTTTCTCTAACTTTATTTTTACAAGCCCAACACAAACATTGACAAAATCATGATTGTGTGCAGATTTCTCAGCTTTCATACAAAGTTGCATCACCCTGGTCTTTCCAATAGTAGAGAGAATTTGCTAAAATTTTTAGGATTTGCGACAGACATTTGACACCTTTATCTCCAGTTTCGAGTACTTAACATCCAGTATAAACTATGATATTGTTATAATGCCTTCTGTCAGAAGTCACAAGATCTACCAAACATTGCTCAGTTGCCTTTTACATGTCATAATGTCAAAAAATATATGACTAAACATATGTATAATAACAAGTATATGTCTAATCATAAATACATTCTTGCCCTAAAACCCACACAAATGAAGCCTGTGTCCAGCAATAAGATGTATTTTGGTTGTAATTTTAATTTTACTTAAATTTCAATTTTAAATTCATAATTCGTAAAAAAGCAGTAGTTATTTTTGTTTGATTCATTTAAACCAATTCAAGTTGTATCGGTAGTGACTAGGGGATGCAATCTCGCGAGATTTCTCGTCAGATTTCGAGCCGAGATCAATATCAGTAAATATGGCCGATATTTCGCTATTTCGAGATCTCGCGAGAACGATATTGCATTTCCTAGTAGTGACAATATGTTGTATATACATAATTTATAATTATCTCTGTTTCGGTCAAGTTTTATAATGAAAAAATGTGACCAGTTTATGAAAAATAAAAACTAGCTGTTATAAAACTTTTTACACAACTTCAAAGCTAAAAATACTATTGTTTATATGATGTTAAAAATTGGAAATCTTGTCAAACATAAGAGTATTCCTGAAATTTGCTTTTTATTTTACTAGAGCATGTATTCTCATTGACTGGTAAAGCTCAAAACAAACAGATTGAACAAATTAATGTTACTTTAAAACACACTTGATATTTTTTATATATAGAATATATTCAAAATAATCGATTTTTTATCACTGTTTTTTTTTGTTTGATGTAATCGCATTTGGTCTGTCAAATATCTTAAATTTTTTGTGTTCAAGCTCTCCATCCAATCAAATCAAAGAGAAAAGGGCTTTCTTTGTCATTTGTAATGCATACAGCAAAGTGTAGAATAATTTTGTAGTATGTCTTTCCATTCAATTACAATGTGGGTGTCTTCAAGAGCGAATAGGATTTTGTCAAAATAAAGTCTCTAAGCCTTACTTTCTTTAGCGGCATCACCACTTTCCATCAGGTGGGATAGTAGTCAAGCACTGACTGTTGATGAATAAAAATATGGAACGGTAATGTTTTGATTGCACATCAACCAATGCAGGCTTGTGTTTGACAGTTATAATTCATCAATTTTTAGATGATGGCTCAGTAATCAGTTAGGTAGAAGTAGACTTCTGTACTCTACTCAGATGAATCTGATTCAGATTCACTGGCATCATTGTTTGATCAAAATGTGTGTGAAAGTGAGTTAAATCTCTCATCCTACGTCTTCATCACTAGGGATAAAATTAGCTATATATTCCCATACTCTCCTTTTGTAGCATCTAAAATTTAAGAATAAAGGACTTTACTCATAGTTAACTGTGACTGAGTTATGATCCAATGTGATCAGCTGATGACAAATAAATGGAGTCAATAATATAATTAATGCCCAACCAAATCACATAAAATAAATCAAAAGTGAAATAAAGAATTTCAGGGCAGAGTTATAGAAAGACACTAAGGTACATCACAATATATTATTAGAAACATTTTCTATTTTATCTTGTTGATATTGATTATGTTTTACACTCATGATTATATTAATGTCTATACAATTAATATGAACCTTTTTTTTAAATTGTATATAACCAGCCATATCATTCTAGAATAGAATAGAATAACTTTTTATTCAATATACATTACATGTGTAATTCTTATTGAAAGTAAATTTTTACTTTACCCCTGGTTCGAAAAAAAAAACCCTCTGTCCTGGGAAGAACCAGTAAGAAATCCAGTGGGACTTTTTTTTAAAAAATAAATTTACAATATAAATGATTACAAAATTTATTTTAGAAACTGCTTGGAAGTGACCACCTCATTCCCAGGGGTTATTATCAACCATGTATTCATTTATACTATAATAACCCTTTTTATACAGTTCCAGCTTAATAAAACATTTAAACTTGGTAATAGAGAGAACCTGTACACTTTCTGGGACCTTATCCTAATTAATGAAATTTAAAAAAAATTGCTTATCAATGACTTAACCGATTACTTTCATTATTATGGCGTATTTAAAAAAAATTGGAATAAACTATTTAAAACTAAATTACGCAAGTAAAACATAACATATAACATAAACACTCACGCCTGTCACCCAGAGGGGTAGGCAGAGACTATGGACTTCCATTTGGCACGATCCTGACAGACCTCTCTCGCTTCCTCCACATCCATATACCTACGCATACACGCTCGTCGGTTAAAGGTACTCTTGATTTGGCCCATTTTCAATATATCGCCAATTTGGTCGATAAACTTTCGCCTAGGGCGACCCTTCCCGATTCTGCCGTTCACCTCTGCAACATAAATTTGCTTTGTCACTCTTTCCTCATTCATTCTTTCTACATGACCAAACCACCGAAGCATTCCTTTCTTAATCCTGGTCACAACATCATCTTGCAAACCACACTCTTCTCTTATTAAACAATTTCTCACTCTGTCATTCAGATTCATCCCTAACATACTCCTTAATGACCGCATTTCTACAGCATTTATTCTACTCTCGTGCTTCTTCTGCCACACCCAACTTTCACTACCATACATTAAAGTAGGCACTAATACAGCATTGTGAATTGCCATACGTGCCTTTTTGGACACATTCTGACTTTTCACAATAGAGTGTAGAGCCCCATTCACTCTATTTCATGCATTCACTCGTCGTTCTATATCCTTATCATATCTACCATCCTTACTAAACACACATCCCAAATACACAAACTCATCTACTTGTTCTACCAACTCCCCTTCTATTCTTATTTCACATATCGTTTTACTTTCTTCTCTTTCAAAAACCATAACTTTCGTCTTACTTGCGTTCATTTTCATTCCCTTTTCTTTTAATGTCCTGTTCATTAATGTAACCATCATTTGCAACTCGGCCGCCGAAGACGCAAGTATGACTTGATCATCGGCGTACAAAAGGCATTTGACGGTTAACTCACCCATTCTTAACCCGCATTCTTCTACTTTCAAATTTTCCAAACAACTGTCCATAAATAGATTGAACAGCCACGGGGAAGCCACACAGCCCTGTCTGACACCTTTATGGATGCCAAACCAGTCCGAGTAAGCCCCGTTGATCCTGACACAGGCATTAGAGTCCCTATATAGAGACTTCAATGCCTGTATCAGACCAGCGCTCAACCCAAATGAGGTCAGTGTTTGCCATAACACGTTCCTGTCCACTCTGTCATAGGCCTTTTCCAAGTCCATGAACGCACAAAAAACTTTCTGGTTTTTGGCCAAAAATTTCTCCGCAATCATGCGCATGGAAAAGACTTGATCCGTACACCCCATCCCCTATCTAAATCCAGCTTGCACATCCCAAATTTTTCCATCAGTTTCTTCCATAACTCTTTCAATTAACACCTTAGCATACAGTTTACCCACAATGCTAAGCAAGCTGATACCACGGTAGTTTTTACAGTCCTGCTGCAACCCCTTTCCCTTATATATTGGGACTATAACGGCTTTGCACCAGTCTTCCGGTACCCGCTTCAGTTCCCAACATAAATTAAACAAGGTGTACAGCAGGCCTGCAACTACACCCTCTCCAGCCCTTAGCATTTCGAGTGATATTCTATCATATCCGGCTGCCTTACCTGCTTTCATGCTTTTCATTGCTTTCACTATTTCATCTACACTTATTTCTCTACCTCTCTCTTCTTCCGGAATTTCTATTTCACTTACTTCAGACGACTCTTCACTCTTAAACACGCTTTCAAAGTATTCCTTCCATCTCTTTAAATTCGAAACTTCATCATTCAGCATGCAGCCATTCTCGTTTCGTATAGCATTCATTCTAGGCTGTTTTGAATTGCCCCTGGCAGTTCTTACGAGCTTCCAGAACATTTTAATATTTGCCTGGAAGTTATCAGATATTCTTCTATCATTCTTATCTGTCCTTTCTTGCTTTTTCCTTTCAAGAACTTCTTTTACTCTCTTATTTATACGTCTAAAGTCTGCCTTTTTTCTTTCAATCTGTTGAATTTTAAATAAGTGGAAGGCGGCTTTTAAATGTGAAAAGCATTTATTTATAGGTTTTACAATATTAAGTACAACGTTACTCGTAGTGTCACGGAATAGAGAGAATAGACACAAAACCATAAAGCATAGACTAATAATACAGTCTAACAAACTATGGACTTTTATCAAAAGGCTCGTATTTAAATTAACATTTCATTACTCTTACCAAATTAGAGCCTTCTATTATGTGTAGCATAAGTAACAAAAAAAAATACACAATAAGCCTTAAAATACACAATGATATTTAGTTACAAATTTAGAAAAATAAATTACTCATAATTATTAAGTTTGCACATCCCTATTTTCTTTCTCATATATATGAATTTATCCTTAGATAATGCTTTGGTAAACATATCAGCATATTGATTGTTTGTGTTAACATAGTTCAGACTGATAACATTTTCATAATATTTTTCTTTAATAAAATTATATTTAATATCTATGTGTTTGCAACGCTTGTGAAATTCACTATTTTTAATAACATTAATTGCACTTTGATTGTCAATGTTTATGATCACTGACAGTTGTTTATATTCACTTATTTCCTGTAATAGTTGTCTTAACCACATGGCCTCTTTAGTGGTAGCACAAGCAGCCATGAACTCTGCCTCAGTTGTAGACAAGGCCACGGTCTGTTGTCTTTGTGAGGACCAGGTAATGGCGGCTCCATTTTTAAGAAAAACATAACCAGTTGTTGAACGCCTTGTTTCAACATCGTTGGCAAAGTCAGCATCACTGTATCCTACTACATCGGTGCTGTCTGGCTTTGACATGTAGCTTAATCCATAATCTTTAGTATCTTTAAGATACTTAAGTATTCTTTTAACAGCATTCCAGTGAGTCTCATCATGACAATTTAAGAATCTACTCACCTGACTAACTGCAAACAAAATGTCTGGCCGGCTTACTGTAGCTGCATGTATGAGAGATCCTACAGCTTCTCTGTATGGATATTTTCTTTCAGGTATCCTATCAGTCTTTGTGAGCTTGACATGTGGATCGGCCGGTACACTGTTAGAGTTTGCTTCAGTCATATTGAACTTCTTCAATAATTGCTCAATATATTTGGTCTGGTGTATAAAAATATGATTATTAGATTTTTCAATTTGCATTCCTACAAAACAGGAAAGAGGATATGTTTTAACTTCAAAATTGGTTTGAAGATCATTAATTACTTCAGTTAAAACTGACTCATCTTTGCAAAGTAAAAGACCATCGTCAACATATAGACACAAGTAACATGTTATTCCTCTAGTTAATCCATTATAAATGCATTGATCTGCTTTACATCTTTCAAACCCAAATTTCTTTAAAACTGAATTAAATTTTGTATTCCAACATCTTGGTGCCTGTTTTAGCCCATATAAGGATTTATTAAGTTTACATACCATGTTTGGGTTGCAGTTTAATCCCTCAGGCGGAGTCATGTAAATTACTTCTTCCAGGTCACCATACAGGAAAGCAGTGGTAACGTCGAATTGGATTATCTGAAAATTTTTCTGAGCTGCAAGTGATAATAATAATCTTACAGAGTCATACCTCACGGTCGGTGCAAAAGTTTCATCAAAATCAATCCCTTCTTTTTGTGCATAGCCTTTTGCGCAGAGCCTTGACTTGTAACGAGGACCTGTTGGTTCATCTTTGATGCGAAATACCCACTTACATCCGATAGGCTTGAAGCTTTGGGATTTTTCTACCAATGTCCAAGTAACATTTTTAGAATGTGATTCTAGTTCTTCTTTTATTGAAGTTTTCCACTTTTCAGATTCAATTGAGGTTAAAGCTTCTTTGTAATTCTGAGGAATAGAATTTATCTTTTCTTCACTGTAGCACAGGTAAGATCTATCTTTATTTTCATTTAGTTTTGATAATTCTCTGTTTCTTGGTCTCAATGTTATTTTAGAAGGTGTTGACGATTGTTGAACATTTAAATTTGGTTTATACTCCGGATCTATGTTATCGTCTTGATCTGACATATATTCACTAGTACTGGTTGAAGTGTCTGTTGTGACATTGGAATTCAGAGATGTAAAATTATCATTTTGCTCCAATGATGTATCACACATTGTTTCTTTCTCTGTCAGATTTATAGGAAGATAGTTTCTTTTTATTGTGGTCTCTAAGAAAACAGCATCTCTGCTTTTAATCACAGTTTTAGAGGTAGGTATTATAAACCTATATCCTTTTGTATTATCACAGTATCCAATGAATATAGCTTTCTGTGATTTACTGTCCCACTTCTTGCGTTTCTCTTTTGGGAGATGTATCATAGCTTCACAACCAAATATTTTTAAATGGCTTATATTTGGTTTCTTTTTAGACCATATTTCTTCTGGAGTTTTAAAAGCCAGTGAATGTGTTGGAGATCTATTGATGAGGTAAGCAGCTGTGTGTACTGCTTCTGCCCAGTACAGTTTAGGTAGGTTTGCATTAATCAACAGACACTTTGCTTTTTCTACAAGCGTACGATTCATGCGTTCGGAGACACCATTTTGTTCTGGTGTATAAGGCACCGTTGTTTGATGAATGATACCAGCTGTTGCTAGGAACTCAGAAAAAGCATTGTTTACATATTCAAGTCCATTGTCTGTACGCAAACATTTTATACTGCACTCCAATTGATTTTCAACTTGACATTTAAATTCTTTGAATTTTTCAAGAGCTTCTGATTTCTTTTTTAAGAAATAAACAAACACCTTTTTTGAAAAGTCATCTATAAATGTAATTAAGTATTTTGCACCACCAATCGAAGTAGTCTCCATCGGTCCACATATATCCGAATGCACAGTTTCAAGTAAATGTGTGGCTCTTGAATGACTTGCCTTGAATGGCAGGCGTGTTTGTTTCCCTTCTAAACAAGTTACACAGGTCAAATTGTTTTCTTTCTTAGATAATTGCACACCATCTGTATTTTCTTCAATTTTCTTTAAATCACTGAAATTGAGATGTCCCATGCGCTGGTGCCATAGATAAATATCTTGTTTATCAACATCAGATATGTATGCTTGAAAATTATACAGATTTAGCCGGTACATATTGTTGATCAATAAAGCTGTTGCAACTATTTTCTTGCGACTGTTAAAAATTACACAGCCTTTACTATTAAATTTCACTGCACCACCATGGTTTACAATCTGACTGACTGATAGTAAATTCGTTGCTAACTCAGGCACATATAAAACATTTTGGAATAAAACTTTGTTACTCCGTCCTCTATCATCACAGATATCCAAACTAAGCTGACCAGAGCTTTCTACTGGTAAGGATTTGTTATTTGCAACTTTAATTGTCTTCACGAGGGGCACTGTTTCATTGTACAATAATTGTTTGTGTCTGGTCATATGCATTGAGGCACCGGAGTCTATATACCAGGCATCGCTGTTACTGTCGGAGGCTATGAATGCAGCAGCATAGCTAGGACTTTCATGTTTCTGTTTTTGCTTAGACTTGCACTCTGTGCTTATATGGCCATATCTGTTGCATTTGAAACAACGTGGACCTTTGTGAAATGACTTTTTAATTACCTTTTTCTTTGAATTTGTTGCAAAGGCATTAGTATCACTATTACTTGTTTTTACATCCTGTAGGATTTTAGCTTTAACTGAATCGGCACTTATTTTTATTCCAGAACTCTCGATCGCCATGATCATCG
Organism: Parnassius glacialis; assembly: GCA_033319125.1. Lineage (NCBI taxonomy): Eukaryota > Metazoa > Arthropoda > Insecta > Lepidoptera > Papilionidae > Parnassius > Parnassius glacialis. The sequence continues at coordinate 25,582,410 of JAVANC010000010.1, read as the reverse complement.
GTTTGTATGTTTCAGGTAGACCAGAGAGAAGCAGGGTACCCAGCCACTCATCGTCCACTTTAAATCCGATATTACGGAGCTTATGAGCTGTAGTGACTACTTTACTAACGTATTGTTCTACATTTTGACACTCTGCGAGGGTTGTATTGCATAATTCACGAAGTAAACCTACTCGGCGTGTTAGCCCCGAGTCATCGAAAGCACTTGTCAGGTTATCCCAAACTTCCTTGGCTGTCCTCGCTTCTTGTATGTGAACATAATTTACGGAATCCACTAACAAGATTATCTTTGACTTTGCTTTGAGATCACGTTTTTCGTTTGCCGCGCCGCCGGTGGGATTTTCAATACAGTCCCATAACTCCTCGTGTTCAAGGTATGTTTTAACTGCAAATCTCCATGTGGAGTAGTTATCGCGGCCAGTTAGTTTCTCTATCAAAGTCAGCGGGTTATTTGAAGACATTTTCAACACTTGTAAAACTTTTTGCCGGTTTCACGTGCGTTATTTTTTTTTAGGTTAGATGTTAACAACTTTTGTGCACAATTGTAACTATTGTTCGATTTGTATTGTTCACTTTATCAGGGCATCTGGGCCCATAACCTGTTGAATTTTAAATAAGTGGAAGGCGGCTTTTAAATGTGAAAAGCATTTATTTATAGGTTTTACAATATTAAGTACAACGTTACTCGTAGTGTCACGGAATAGAGAGAATAGACACAAAACCATAAAGCATAGACTAATAATACAGTCTAACAAACTATGGACTTTTATCAAAAGGCTCGTATTTAAATTAACATTTCATTACAATCTCATCATTCATACCGCCAGAATTACCAGCTTTAGTTGCTAGTAAATCTAGCCATGCTTTCTTCTTTGCTTCAACTTCCATCCGTACCTCATCATCCCACCACAACGTATTACTTTTCCTTTCATTCGTTCTCTTACTTACACCACATACTTCGGTGGCTGTATCCACCAAAACTTTTTTAACATTATTCCATACATTCTTCAAGTCTAAATCATTCATACTAAATTCATTCAACACATTTATATTTTCTCTCAGTCTGCATTTATACTTCTCTTTCACACCTTCATCTTGTAGCCTCTCTATTCTTATACGCTGTAACGCAGTGGTAGACACAGATGTCCGATGCCGCCAACGCTTGAATAGACCATTAATTTGGCATAAAACCAAGTAATGATCCGTCCCTACGTTGGACCCCCGGTAAACCCTTGTATCTACCACTGCGCTCCTCATTCTTCCATCCACAATTATGAAATCTATCATGCTTCTATCATCCCCTCTTTCCCATGTATACATGTGAATCCTCTTATGGCGAAAGAAAGTGTTCGCCACAAAAAGATTCTTTTCCACACATATGGTGAGGAGGTCTTCACCATTCTCATTTATTCTTTCATCGCCAAACGCTCCTAATATCCTTTCATAACCAGACCTCTTCACTCCAACCCTTCCATTAAAATCTACTAACATAATAATACTTTCATTTTCCTTGCATTTTGTCAACACCAGCCTTACCATGTCCCAAAACTGCTCTCGGATATAAATGGGCTTAGACATATCTGGGGCGTACACCCCAAGCACAAACAACTTCTTTAAGCCCACTTTCATTCGTATCCACAGCAGCCTTGGGCTTACACATTCATACTCTTTCACACATTGACCCATTCTTTCTGAAAGGATGACACCGACACCCTGGCATGCCCGCTCGGTCTCGTCTACACCAGACCAGTAAGCGGTATACATGCCATGTGCAGTGACATCTCTTCCCTTTCGTTTCGTCTCATTCACACATAACACATCTATTCTTCTATCATTCATCATTTCGCATATTTCATCCATCTTATCATTCATTGCTCCACATACATTCAGCGTAGCCAGACGGGCCTCCGCAATCCACTTTTCGCCCCTCCAGGAGACAGGACGTGACGGGTGGCGAACCTCGTCGCCGGTTTTCCTCCCGGAGATTCTTCGCACCCCTGCCCCATTAAAGGGGCGCCGGGAACTCGGGGCCATTTCATTCAATTTTTGGCTCATGGTGCGACATAAGGGGTGGTAGATTTTACACCGCTACCACACGGCGAGGAGCCGAGTCTGTCGTTTCGGCTTTGTCGCTCGTTTAGCACCACCCGGGGGACACGTGTAGGGTGGGCCTAGGGTTAGGTGGTCGAAGCCTACGGACGCGAGCGACTCATTACGCAAGTAGTCCCAATAATTAATATTATTACATCAAAATTGAATATGTTTTTCTCCATGCATAGAGGAGCACATTTAACTTTCGTTTTGTCATCCTTATAATTAAGTTTTATGTATTCATTCAAGTATTATACTTATATAATATATCTAAAATTAACTTTTATTTACAAAGAAAACGAAATTATTATGTCCTTCTTGCCAAATTATACTAGGTATATTTATTTATAAGCAGGACATAGAATCTTGAAATAGAAGAAAACTAATGTTGTATCACAAAAATTATTACCCTATTCCTTTTACAGGTTCCTATGGCCACCCATTGGATTTAATAGCCAACTATTTTGCTGTAGAAACTACTCCACAGTGGTGTCTTTATCAATATCACGTAGATGTTTCTCCTGAAGAAGACAGCACTGCAGTGCGTAAGGGCTTGCTTAGAGTTCACAGCAAAACTCTTGGAGGGTAAATTTATATTTATGAAGTAATAACAGTAGTTATAAGTAAATCTTTATTAATAAACATACAAGTACAAAATTTCATGTGGTCAATGACCCATTCATCATCATCATCATCATTACAGCCATTTACAAGTCCACTGCTGAACATAGGCCTCCCCCAAGGAATGCCACAAAGCCCAGTCCTGAGCCACCTGCATCCATCGACTTGCTGCACGTCTTATTAGGTCGTCACTCCATCTAGTAGGGGGGGGGGGGGGACACCCTACACACAGTTCACCGGTACGAGGCCTCCACTCGAGAACTTTTTTCCCCATCGGTTGTCGGTTCTTCGAGCGATATGGCCGACCCATTGCCACTTTAGCTTACTAATCCATTGGGCTATGTCGGTCACTCTGGTTCTAATGTGGATATCCACATTTCTAATTTTATCACGCAAAGCGACTCCTAGCATAGCCATCTCTATAGCTCGCTGAGCGACCTTGAGCTTCATCATCCGGCTAGCAGTGCAGGACCACCTCTCAGTTCCATAGGTCATCACTGCAACACGCACTGGTTGTACAGTCTCGTTTTCAAGTTTTGAGATATACCTGACGAGAAGATGTGCCGTAAAATCCCGAACGCTGCCAAGCCGAGTTGAATCCGTCAACCGACCTCTCGGTCGAAGTTAGTTTTACCTAGTCGGACTATTTGTCCCAGGTAAACATACTCGTCAACAACTTCGAACTTAGTGCTCCCAACAACTACCTGCATTGGTGTGACATCGACATTATACATGATCTTATTTTGTCTTTGTTCATCTTAAGACCTATCCGTTGGGAGACACTTGAGGTCATTGAGCATAGTGCTTAGGTCCTCCAGCGACACTGCCATAAGGACTATATCGTCGGCAAATCGAAGGTGAGTGATGTACTCGCCGTTGATGTTAATAATATCGTATCCTTTCCAGTCCAGTAGCTTGAAAACGTCTTCCAATGCAGCGATGAAGAGTTTCGGGAATATAACGTCACCCTGTCTTACACCTCTCTGCAATTGGATAGGTTTCGTACTCTGATTCTGTACTCGGATAGCGATCGTAGCCCTACTGTATAAACACTTCAGCTCTTCGATATACCGACAGTCATCTTGGCCCAAACTTCGACGGAATCAAAGGCTTTCTCATAGTCCACATACGGCAGACATAGTGGCAAATTTAACTCCTCGGACTTCTGTACAATTTGCTGAAGGGTATGTGGTCTATGGTGCTAAAACCTTTTCTGAAACCGGCTTGTTCGGGAGGCTGGAAGTCGTCGAGTCTGCATGCGAGACCATTCGTAATGACTCTCAAAAACAGCACGTAGACGCGGCTCAGAAGGGAGCGTTTTTGCCTTTCTTAAAGAACAAGACCGCCGCACTTCTGCACCATGGTGGCACATCTAATCTCGCTCAGACTGACGTCCGGAATATCTTCAGAATAGCGTCGGATAAGACTCGCTCCTGGATCGTTACTCACACTTGCGTGTGGTTCCAACGATAATGTGTACAGCTGCCCATAGAACCTCTCAATCTCACTCAAAATCTCAGGTGTCCCGGAAACGACGATGCCACACTCGGTCTTCAACTTCGAAAGTTAGCTCTTTCTGGCCGACAGATCTCTAGCAAAGACTGGAGCCTTGGTTCCGCTCGATCGCTTCTTCAATACAAGCAGTATTAAAGTCGCGTAAGTCCCGCCGCATGCATTTGGAGATCTGTCTGTTCAGTTGCCTGTATGCTATCAAATCTACTGAAGACTGCAGCTTCATTTCTCGTCTAACAGCCATGAGATTAAGAGTGTGTCTGAGAGTTTTTGTGTTCTTCTGCGGCGGGTCTTGCAAAATTTAGCTCCGACCGCATGGATAGTTCCCACGAGCTTGTCATTCATATCGTCCACTGCATTGCACTCTTTTAGGCACTGAAAACGGGTTTGTAACTCGAGTTGAAAGGTTTCGGGACTTTGGATTAGAGCAAGAGGGGGACGGAGGGTTGACTTCATTAAACGAACTCTCCAACTTAACTTTTAGGTTCAGTGTGCCTCTGACCGTTCGGTGATCGCTACCAGTTTTCACCCTCGCGATCACTGAGCAATTGGCGTCTAGTCGTCATAATGAAGTCAATCTCGTTTTTGTCGAACCGTCGGGACTTGACCAGGTCCCTTTCCTGTGGGGCCGCTTCTGGAAGAAAGAGTTTAATCATAAAGAGTCCTCCATGAAGTCGGCCAGCTGCTTCGGCCCCTTGGGTTCTGTTGCCCTATTCCGAATTTCCCTACTTTCAGCTCACCCTTCTCTCTTGTGCCTAGTTTTGCGTTGAAGTCTCCCATTAACACCGTTTAGTGGGTTTTGGAGGAATGCATGGCTCTAGAGATATACATTTCCTCCACCTCCTCATCGGGGTGTGCCGAGGTTGGTGCATAAACCTGTATGACTTTCAGCGAATAAGGTTTGGTGATTCTGAGTATTCAGGGTATCTTTAACAGTGGTAGAGCCACGCGGCAACTTTTGCTGTCGCACGGATGGGCCGGATCGAACCGGGGTGGTACCACGACCTCACAGAAAACCAGCGTGAAGTAGAGATTTACCTCTGCGTTTCGCTTGGTGAGTGCAGGTGGCCGGAGGCCCTTTTTACTGGAAATGAGGCATTCCATCTTAGTCCTCACGGGTGACAACGCATCTGCATTTTGATTCGCAAACGAGGATAGATGTAGATGTCTATGGGCCGCAGCAGCCACTTAACCACCAGGTGGACTGTGTGCTCGTTTGTCACCCTTATCCTATAAAAAAAAAGGCACGCAACTCTCGTCGACACACTCCCAATTTTTATAACGTTGTTAACGAGAGACTTGTGGACGATACATCCGAGACACCTCCTTGGGACAATGGTCGCCCGCCGGTGATAGAATAAGTTGCTGGATTCGAGGATTACCGTGTCCTCCCCCTTTCTTTGGTCGTCTGACAATCCTACAATATTCCAACGCAACTTGTCTATCTCTTCTTCCAGCTCCAGGATTTTCTCGTCAGTCCTAAGGGTGCGTGCATTATAAGTTGCCAGGCTGAGCCGTCGTAGGTGGCAAACGAACCTCCACGGGAGATTCTTAGCACCCCTTGCCCCGCCGTTACCATGGTCGCCACCGTAGCCAAGAATAGCGGGGCGGCTGGGGACTGGGGGCCGTCTCTTCGTAATTTTATTCATTGGGGGGTGTATTGTTATAGTTGCCACGCTTGGCACGCAGGTTGGCAACCGCATTTTTTATTGTTATTTTACTGTTGTGAGAAAGATACTGCTGGCTGTCTTTGCCTCAGTTTCCCTCTGTCGCTTGTTACAACACCCACGGGAAGATATGGGATAGTGGGTATTCTTACCCCCAAAACACAGGGAACCTATTCCTTCTCAAGAAGCATCCCCAGGCCTATGTTATGTTCAGCAGTGACTTGTGATGGGCTGTCATGATGAGGATGACCCCTTAGCTAGGATATAATGCTAGTATTTCAAGAGCCAGTTTCCTTCGTAATTCTTAATTCAGATAATAATTACCATATAGAGCGATACTTTATTTTTTACTAATTTTTTCTAATAAAAAAACGCTTTATGGAATATAGGGTGGACCATTAAGATAAGTGAATATGAAAAAAACATAGATTACTAAATAGTACTGAAAATAAAAGATTACTAAATAGTACTGAAATAAACATTTTTTTTTTATAGGATAAGGGTGACAAACGAGCACACAGTCCACCTGATGGTAAGTGGTTGCTGCGGCCCATAGACATCTACATCTATCCTCTATTACAAATCAAAATGTAGATGCGTTGTCACCCGTGAGGACTAAGATGGAATGCCTCATTTCCAGTAAAAAAGGCCTCCGGCCACCCGCACTCACCAAGCGAAACGCAGAGGTAAACCTCTAACTCTAAACGCTGGTTTTCTGTGAGGTCGTGGTACCACCCCGGTTCGAGCCGGCCCATCCGTGCGACAGCAAAAGCTGCCACGTGGCTCTACCACTGTTCAATTTAAATTTAAAAAATTTAAAGGAGATAATCGTTTTTAGGCCCACTAGAAACTATAACGAAACTTAATTTTATTACACATATAAAAGATACCAATTTACCGTAGTAAAGGGCCTAAAGATTTTATGAAAATGTAACCGGAATCATAAATTTGAAGAAAAAAAATCTTTTAATATTTGTGAATTTAATATTGCAATATGAAAAAAATGTGTATAAAGAAGAACGAACACCTAAAACATTTCCATCAACCTTATAAATGCTGAATGTACCTACAACTTTCTTTTATACTATTAATTATTGAGCAGTGCACTATTTTAACTTATAATACCGGCGAAAACTACTAGAAGACAAACGCTTTTAGTTTGTTTATTGTGATATTCATATTTTAATTGTTAATTTCTCAATATTCCCGTTACATACGGTGAAATTAATAGTACTATTGTAATCTATTGGTTATAAGGAATAAATCGACATGTGTTTCATTAAGTTACACCTGGTTAATATAGTGATGGGCCCATTCTCAATACAAAAAGAAATTGTCTCCTTTAAATTAAACAAATAGGATTTTTAAAATTTTCTACATCGCAATGCAAGCATTTTTCGAATTTTGCAAAATGTTAGCCACTTGTTGAATATCTCTTTTAAAATTGTTTCGTTCTATGTATCTAGGAGTCTTCACAATCCATTGCCAAATAACAGTGACTGCACTGCTGTGTCTGAACGTTATGGAAAACCAGTAGTAACTATAGGCTGGTGTCAATTCAGTTTAAAAAAAAACGAATATAAATCTTAATTTTAGGAAATGTAATAAAGATTTTTTAATTATTTAATTTTAATTTAATAAATAAAATCATTACAATTTCTTGTTTTTCATATTTTCAGCTTAGTTAGATATTAATTTGCAGCCAAAAACAGTGTCATGTTTAATGATTATGAATGTTTTGCTATTGTGGGTAAACAATATTTAGGTTTATTTTTTACTTGATCGTAATAAAATAATAATGATGTCTAATAAAATAACGAATACATACTTGTTAAAAATGATAAACAAGCTTTATTTTTGATCTATACTATAAATAATTCAATCTTATCCTCTCAACTGCGGATGTCTAACACTTGGACACGAAAATATCTCCGTTGACTGCGGGTGTCCAAGTGTTAGACATTTTTTACTCGCTTTTTTAATGTCGAAACAAAGCATTAAGCACTATTTCTAACTCATTCTAACATATGTCGATGTATACAGGGTAAAAAAGGATAGCATAAAAACCCCACAGCTTACACACTTTAGTAGGATTTTATATCTATATCATCTGTTGATTTCGTCTATCCCTTGAGTCAGCCATCAGTGTAATTGACGCGCGCTAACATCGGAGTTATTTGCAATTATTTCGCACAAATAGTGATTGATTGTGTGGTTAATTATGTTAAAACAACGCCTGGGTAACTAACCTTCCTATTTGTATTTCATCTCATTTTGTAAGTGTGAAATGTTTTTCAAATTTGCATGAAGCAAACGGCTCTTAGAACTAACATTATTCTGGGACTTTATTAAATTTATATACACATTTGTAGGAAATTTCATATAGAATTCAGAAATGTATACATGTTATAGTATTTGATATACCAGAATCGAGAAATTTGTGTTAAGATGGACTGCGCCCAATCAGCCGTCCATTTTATTAAACAGCTCCGCAGTCAACGGAGTAGGGCGGTTAGTCTCCGCAGTGGAAAGGATATTATTGCACTAAAATAAATTATTGTGATAAGATTGAAATAAAAAAATTGTAATGTAACTGTGTACACATGTATGAAGTGAAACTTCTTTACGATATATCATTCTTCTTTTATTTTACACTAGCTGTTCGCCGCGACTTCTTCTTTGTTACGATTGGATTTCATGGGTTTTAATTTTTTGCGCGGAACTCGTAATTGTTTTTCCGAAGTTAAGGTAGCTTAAGATACTCCTAACATCAGCTATCGGCCAGTGAAAGTCCCGTTAAAATTGGTCCAGTCCTTTCAAAGATTATCTGAAACAAAGAGACAGAGAGACAAAATTAAAAAAAAATGCTTTTTTTGTTATAAGTATCGTATAATATACTTTTACTTTCATATGTATTTAGTAAAAATCTGTAATTTTAATATTACAAACAGATACTTCAATTTTATTTATTTGTATAGATTTTACAAAAGCTCACTTACGCAAAAAAACGTTACAATAAAATGTGAATTTTTTTAAAATACCGTACATACTAAATTTCTCCACTACGTCGATAAAGAAGTATGAACTTCATAAATTAAGTAAAGTACGTAATCAGGTAGTTTTGACAACCCTGACACATATTTTGATGTTTGTATGAAAAATTGAATAATGGGTGAGCGACTTTGCCACTAGAGTAAACTTTGTTACTTGCAACATAATAAAAGGAGCAAATCATGAGTGTTGTGTATTATATTATATGATAAACTTACCTTCATCCTTCAAGTCAAATCATATTATTTTCATTAAAACTCCGATGGCAAAGTTGCCGCTAAATAAGGTTGACTCTGCCATTTTCTATCTTTAAGTATTTTGTCTATATAATGTCACATTTTAACATTTACGCCCAGTTTGAGAGCACCTTTTATGTTAGAAAATCATTCCTAGACTTTTAAGTCTTTCAAAAATGGCAATGTTGCCAGCTTTCACGGTAACTAAAATATAATAATTAGCCACCAAAATTAACAGTTATTTTTTTTAAATAACAAATGATAAATTGAACCATTATCACAATCCCTTTCTGGTATTTATGGTCCACCACATATAAATTTCGTTTTATATTTTTTCTTTTTGTTGTAGTCAAAATGCAATTTTTATGTTATTTTTCATTGCTTTTTAGATATCTATATGATGGGACAGTTCTATACACAATTAAACGACTTCACCCAGAGCCTTTAGAGTTATATTCTGACCGCAAAACTGATGGAGAACGCATGAGAATAATGATCAAAGTAAGGGGATTATTTTTATATAATATACTTGTATATTATATAATTTTTACAACCATAAATATTTAATGAGTTTATAATTTAAAATTCACAAGCCCCCTTCATTATTATAGTTGTAGATAAGCATCTAAAAGCTAGCCAGCAATCTAAGTGGTATAAGGTGTTCTATTTATAAATATTGCAGAATAACCAGTATGTTACTAAAACTTTTATTTGCCCAATTTTTGTAGTTATGCCACTTTTTGTGTTATCAAAGAATATATAAATCAATTTGTATTTAGAATTGATTTCAGTCATTTTAATTTTAATACTTATACAATGAGGGCTAATAATCTTCCACTCACCAGATGTCGCTACTAGCGACTGAGGTAAAGTTTTTTGTTACACAGTGTCATTTAATTGAGAAATTAGTTTTAAATAATAATTTATCATTGTCTAGAGTATTATATTAATATATAACACAATGCGACAGTGGTTTGATTTTTAATTTTTTGTACATTATAACTCTTTTTTTTTTAAAAGTCGAAATTAGTTATATTTATAGTTTGGTTTATTCATTTCTAATGTAATTAATATAAAATATAATTAATAATACAGAAAGAAACCTTAAAGATTACATTTTCCTAAGAAATTATCGTCCCCGCTATGAAATCTGTCAAATATTTTACCTCACTCGAAAGTGGCGCCGCCCTGGTGGCAGAAAAAATCGTGGATCATTGATGAAACAATATGTATTAGTATTCAATTGTTTCAGGTAGATTAGTTATTTTTAATTTAAACACGTTTTTATAATACAATGAGATTATTCCAAATTTTAACGAAAGCTACAAAATATAACATCCTTTCAGTTAACATTACTTTATAAATAAAAGGTTAGGTTGTACTTTTTTCCATCAAATTAAAATATAACATCTTTCTGTTTTCAACAGTTGACCTGTGCTGTCAGCCCAGGTGATTATCACTATATTCAGATATTTAACATAATTATACGAAAATGTTTCAACCTGCTACAACTGCAACTTGTTGGAAGAGACTTCTTTGATCCTGTGGCAAAGGTAATATATTTATTTCATTTGCATCAATATACGAGAACCATTCTCCATTGTATTCCGTGTCGCGAGAAGGGACTATGCTAGAAAGATGAAAGCCAGAAAGATTTAATGGCTTCGGATAGATTGTGGTATATCGATGGCTAATCTGTCAAGTGTAGCAATTATAGCAAATCCTCTTTACAACTGGACAGGCCCATATCCAGCAGTGGCCTTTACGGACGACGAATTATTTATGTACTTTGTTACAAATGCGGTCACACAACAACTGTGTGGATTGCGACCTAAGAGTATCCATAATCCCATTACGTTCGGCTCAATTTCAACATCACACATCGGGACTAAACTCGACATACCATCTACATCTTCTGAATATAGAAGTTTTTTCCTCGCACAACTTCCTTGTGGTATTGACTACCACCAGCAATTTTTCCGGACCGATACAACTTAGGGACCTTCAAGAAAAGAGGCTATTCTTTTGAAAGGCCGGCAACGCATCTGCAATTGCCCTGGTGTTGCAGTTGTTCATGGGCGGCGGTAGTCACTTACCATCAGGTAAGCCACATGCTCGTTTGCTCCCTCTCATATAAAAAAAAATTTCGTAACATATTCCCTCAACAGTATCTTTCAAGATGGCATATTTTCTTATATGTTACAACCATTGTGGCTTGTGTTTACTACCCAGAAGAAATAATTTACTTAATTATGTTTTTCTTTAAATATATGTCTATAATGTTGTGGTTTATACAATAAAATATAATACACTTTTTTTTATAGGATAGGGTGACAAACGAGCACACAATCCACCTGATGTGAAGTGGTTGCTGTGGCCCATTGACATCTAAATCTATCCTCGTTTGCGAATCAAAATGCAGATGCGTTGTCACCCGTGAGGACTAAGATGAAATGCTTCTTTTTCAGTAATAAGGGTCTCCGATTCTCTACACTCACCATAATAAAAATAGCAGTGTTAAGCTGCTAGTTTACGCTGGTATTCTTTGAGAGCGTGGTCCTTCCCCGGTCGAGTCGACCCATTCGTGCTACAACTATATTACTAATATAAATGCAGCATGGCTCAACCACGTAAAACATGTTTTTCTCATCTAAACTCGTATTATTATAACATTAGTGCTAAAAGCTAAGTATAATAGTAATTTCCAGCGGGAATTGAATCGCCGAAATGGATGACAGTTACTGAATAGGCTTGATATTGTGCTAATGGACCGAGCACAGTCAGGAATATTTTTCGTCGAGATTACCATTCCGTATAACGAGAACTTCGTGAAAGTAGAAACAAATAAGTCTGGACCTGCCTCACGAGGTGACCGACGTGTGGGCTGATCTTCCGACCCAAATTATTCCTGTCGTCGTTTCTGCGAACGGGCTAATCCCAGTAATTTCTCGGGTCATCTGGGGCGGTTGGGACTCCGGCACAAATGCAGAAGGCGGTACTCCTCGATACCACCCGTATCGATCGTCCGTTTCATTCCCATTCCCCATATATAGATTTATACAGCCCATCAGCATGAGAAAACTATTAATAACCAATAATAATTATTATTATTTAATAAATTTTATTGCCTTTATTCTTTTTAATTACATTTCAAATAAAAAAATTGTAAAATAAAAGTAATCAAATCTGTAAAACAAAAAATCAATACATCTACAGGCTGTTCGGCGTATGGACCGACAGGATTTTTTTAGGGTTTGGGAGAGTCATAGGCTACATTTCCACACTAGATCCTATGTCCCTATAAGTCACGGTAGCTGAGATATGATTGTTATAGGTTTTTTGAAAATGACCCGAAATCTTGCCTTTAAATCGTTATAACTTTTTTGTTTATGATTGTAATACCATGAAATAGCTTGTGCTGTATTGTGAAATGTATTATTATTCTAAATAAATAATTATTTGATAAAATTCACACAAATATGTGTAAATGTTATGGAAAATGAAAACTTCTAAATTCATTTAAAAAAAAGTCGTTTTGTATTTAACTTTCTTCTGAAAAGTCTTTGGTTATTACACTTTCCAACAATATGCTACATGACATAAGATATCATTCATTAAGGTGGTCAAAATAGGATTCACAGGGCACTCTTAGAACAATAGCCGCCTTTACACATACGCACTTCCTAACGATTTTCGCGCGGGAAGGAACGCGCATGTAAAGATAGAAAAGGAGAAGGAGAATGATCACGTGCGCCGGCCGTTAGCGCATTCCCTCATAACTCAGTCATGCGTTCAAATCTGTGTGCTTCAAACATAATTTACGGTGTTCAGAAAATAACGGGATTTTTTGTTTTTTTTTTTTAAATATTTATTTATGCGTGTACACAAACAAAGTAAACAACAAAAACGTTTTATCATGTTTACATTGTTTACTTTACAAATTTTGTCATGTTGGTATGTATACCAACATTAAAAAAAAATTGACAATCTGACTCCAAACCCGTGAAATTTTTGTCTATTGTTTTTTTACTGAACACACCTTGTACAACACGGTTTTGTGAAAACGATGGTCGCGTTCTAAAATGATGGACATTATTTCAGAATACGTATGTATACTTTTTAATAATTGGTTAGTCAGGGTATTTTTGTTATATGCATACTGTTTGTTTCTTTTTCTTTTCTGTAATTTCAATTTTTAAATTTTTAGGTTGACATTCCAGAGTATAAACTGCAAATTTGGCCTGGATACAAAACTACTATTAACCAGTATGAAGATAAAATATTGATGGTGACAGAAATAGCACACAAAGTAAATATTTATAAATATGAGCTTTATAACATTTTAAACTTTTCTGCTATTAAGTTTGGTAATTAATAATTTTAGGTTTTACGTATGGACACTGTGCTCCAAATGTTGAATGAATATGCTGGTACTAAGGGTGCCAATTACAAGAAAATATTTTTGGAGGATATTGTGGGTAAGAATTTAACATATTATGGTAATATATCTATATAAATTTAAAATGCCGTAGAATAATATGGCATCACCTATACACAAGTTAAAGTGATGTGTAGTTTCCCTTGGTCAGCTATCATTTATCATTTGACCGTCTTGGTAGCTTTTAAGACTCATGTCCTAAGGAACATGTTTTTGGTCATAAATATCAGGGCCCTATTTAAGAAATGTTATAATTTACAACTTGTAATTACAATTTACTAGCCATGCGGTTAAAGAATGGATTTAAAAATGGTGTCGCCTCTATTCACCTCTAACTCTCACACTGTCGCTATCTATACCATAGTATAAAGAGAGGGGAAGTACGTTATCTTCATACAAACGCACTGCGCGAGGCTTGTATGCGTGCGCCATAGTATCTATGAGGCGCCGCACGCACACTTAAACACAATCTCGAAGTATTTCTCAGTGCGCCAGTCGAGGTTAACACCGCACGAGGTTCGCGCGTCACGTAAGCGAATCACTTATTATAGAAAATATTTTTTACTTGACGATGAGATACCTACTTACTTATTTTTGTTGTATTAGTTGTCTATCAGACAGAGGAAGAATAGTAACTAAGTACCTACTTACGGTTATAAAATCGTAATTATATTTGCAAAAGTTATTTATAAGGATGCGGATATATTACATATTAAAGTTTAATAACAAGGCGTTTCGTAATAGTTGAAACCGAAGAAAGTATTTTTCTGTAGCCAATTTGTAATTTTGTAATAAATGTGCGATTCAATATATATATAACTTGTATTAGTTAAAAATAAAAATTAATATGGTCCTTTATGTGTGCAAATACTATATTAAGCCTATTAAAAATAAAAAGTAACTAGTATATACTAAGTAAATAATTTAAACACGAGCTCACACACCGCCCCGCCGGTTTATTTTATCCCTTTTTTTATAAATAATACTGCTCTGAATCTTAATACATTTCTGTATTTGTTAGGAAAACCATTGTTGCACTTTATCGACTAATGATCACTGAATTAGTTATACAGAGATGTATTATCTTGGGCCGGGCTTTAAACTAATGATTTGGTGACAGTGACAACCCTGAGACAGTAGGCAATTATATCGCGGATTGTGCCGGAGTTAACCTACTTGGGCTCTCTTTATACTATGTCTATACTCACACCCGTCAGTAAAGGTTGAAAAAAAAATACGTCGCAATATGCGTTTTTCGTACGTTCCATAACTTCAGTCAAACTTGTCATTGGAATCAATGATAACAAAATACCATACATTACAAAAAAAATTAGTCCGGTTTTGTTAATTTGTGAGCTACGACACATTCTAAGGGTTTTCATAATGTCGATTTTGTTTGTTAATATTTTGTATTAATTATTTACATGCCATTGAGACATGATTAGGTAAATTAATAGAAAATTTCCAATTTACCGAATAATATAACATTAATATACCAGGTTATTATTAGTGAGTTTTCACTATTTGTATTTGTGCATGTTGACGGTACTCGAGGAGCCGCCATTTCTAATCTCATTTTTTATCCATACAATCTGTATATTTCTACATATTTCTTTTCAATAAAAATTAAAAATCACAAAATGGCCATAATAGAAAATTAACAAAATTGTAGAACTGTAGCTACAGTTTTACATAATGTTTTTTTACGCATGAGATTGAACATTGAGTGTGCAAATATTATTGTTAAAAATGACAGGCGTTTTTTACAATTTTAGAGGTTTGATTTACAAATATTTAACAGTGTTGTTTGTACGATTCGATCATTATTTCAATGTTTACAAATTTGTCAAATTATAAAGTTGAGTAGATGAAGCCCAGATAGTTCTAATTAATATTTTGTAATGCCATCTAATAATACACATTTATTTTAAATCGAAATGTTATATTTTTAGGTAAAATTGTAATGACCGATTATAACAAGAAAACGTATAGGGTTGATGATGTTACTTGGCAAGCAAATCCCCAATCTACTTTCAAAATGAGAGATGGTGACATTTCCTACATGGATTACTATTATAAGGTTAGTTACACAATATAAAATTTACCATGTCTCAAAAAGTTATTATTATACAAATTATTTAAGTTGTAAAATAACAATAAAAAATTCTATCAAAGTAAGTAAAATATAAAATTTATAAATATAGATTTTCTTAGATAAACAATACTGATTACAAGTCACATTATACACATTTTTTTATTCTAGCCTAGATTTACGTACCTATCTGTACCATTACCTGTAAAACAATACAAGTAAAAAATAACTTATCAAGCCTGTCACCCCGAGGGGTAGGCAGAGAGAGTAGTCATTTAATACATATAAACAATAAACAAATAATATTTTTCCAGAAATACAACATTCGCATTCAAGATGTTGGGCAACCTCTATTGATATCACGTTCGAAGCCGCGCGATATCCGCGCCGGCATGCCCGAGCTGGTGTACCTGGTGCCGGAGCTGTGCCGCCAGACCGGACTGTCGGACGCGATGCGTGCGAATTTCCAACTGATGCGTACCCTCGCAGTTCATACTAAGATCGGCCCTGATATGCGCATCAAAAAATTGCTCGAGTTTAACAGACGACTCACACAAACTAAGGAAGTCGTTGCTGTAAGTATGCTACAATATTTTTCTGAACCAGTATTTACTTAAAGAATCCAAAAGTTACGGATTCAAGCTCTTGTTTATTTCAAATCTCTAAGCTATTCTATCTTCTCTATTCTCAAAGCATCTTGTTTATTTGTGACTTAAAATAGGATCAATCAAAAATGTTCAATACACTGTGCTCTCTTAAATAGTTTTGCGTGTTTTAACAGAGATGAAACACATAAAAATGATGAATTATCATTATTTATTGAATAACACTTTATGTATAGGAATTGGCCTCCTGGGACATGAAACTTTCAAACAACTTAGTGAGCATAAAAGGAAGACAGCTTCCACAAGAAAATATAGTGCAAGGGAATAACCACAAATATCCTGCAGGAGATACCACCGATGGTTGGACAAGGGATATGAGGTATTAAGTAATATAAAACCTTTTTTATGTTAACATAAAATTTAATCACTACAATAAACGATAAATAGACTTATTTAACCTCTCAACTGTTAATCGGCCTCTATAAGGTTGGAGTAACATAACGCGCGTATGTCAAGCGCCTTCTGGAGGTCGATCAGCTTTGACGTATTTCAATGTACTAAATTGCCTCTTAAAACCATATTTATACTGCTCACTTTCGAACAATATGTAGGAGAAATGACAAGGATGGTATAACGTCGCACCTAAAACATCTAATAATATGCATTATGCATATTTTATGTCCGGCGCTCGGTTCGCTTAAATAAGACATGTTATTGTAGAGCTTATGGGGTGAAAAAAATGAATAGGCAGGTGTGTTATTTTAATAGATTAATGTTAAATAATGTATCTTTAAGTAAATAAAATAAAATATTTATCAAATAAAGGTTTGATTTTATAATTTTAACGACTTAAGTACAATGAAGTAGGAAAAAATCGCTTACACAATTTTTTTTGTTGATAAATAATTGACAATATATTACAAAATTAAACTGTCCTGATTCGTATGTAATTAGTTTGCTTATTTCATAACGATTCCAATGACGTAAGTTTTATATATAGCTCTCATACAAAACTTTAGAGAAATCGTCAATTTAGTCACACGTGCCGCGATCGCGCGAGTTCCCTCAAAAGTGGCGCGACAGATGCGCTTAGTCGCGTGAAAGTGCCGTGACGGACGAGGGGATAGTAAAGATATCATCAGTAGGTAACACTCGATATCGATAACAACCCTCTTAAAGACACATCATTTCTAATTATTTAGCCATATTATTCTCAATCTAATATCCCTTAAACGTAAGGCAAAAATATTGCTTATATAAAAGCATGAAATTATAAATTTTCTTATTATTACCAATTTTAATAAACATTAACAATACAGCTGATATTCTAGAAACTGGTTAATAAACAAGGTCATGACTGGTTTTATGATAATATATTCCAGCATTTTCAGTTAAAAGGTGCTAATTAAACCAGATCTTTTAATTAGACTTCTGAAAAACAAATAGTGTTTCCGTTTAGCTACACTATTATTATACCTGTAAAACATTTACCTAATATATGTATTTGTTTATTAATAGGTAATGCATGTTGTTACAACAAACCACATGATAGAGAACATTAACTTGAATTGACAAAACCAATTATGTACATGTTCACATAATAACCCACACAAGTACTTTTTAAGTCAAAACTGTTAAAAAGTACTAGCAACCTTAAACATATTTTAGAACATTTTGGATAAAAACTCGATTATAATAACTAATTACTTGTAACCAGGATACATCCTCATATCAATTGTTTAAATTACTATATTAGATTTGTTATTTATTTACCGTGTCGTACCGTAATCATATTTATATTTTCATAGATCAAAACCACTCCTCTCCATTGCAAACTTACCATCGTGGGTTGTAATAACACCAGAACGACAACGACAAGATGCAGGAAGTTTCGTCAACATGATTATAAAAACCGGCGAAGGTGTTGGCTTCCGTATGCCGCGACCTGAAATTGGTAATTATTTCCATATTATTTTGTTTACAATATGCTTTTCATCAAGTACCATCTGTTTCAATTTTATTTTTCATAAATTTTTAAATACTCCTATTTAGACTACATAGACTTATCATAATATTTAGAAAGATTTTCTCTGGATTCTTTTTCGCTGCCATCGCCATGTGATAAAATCAATCACTTTTTTAGAATATTAATGTTCAAGTGCAACCTCTATTACTTACTGTTTCACTGTATAAATATTTTCTTAATGGATTTTATATACCATATTATATCAATAACATAGTAAAATGATAATTATATTTTATTCAAAGTTACAATTCAACGTGATGGAAATATGGATTACGCGAATATGTGTGAGAATGTGATTGCAAGAAAAAATCCTGCTTTAATTCTCTGCATTTTAGCCAGAAACAGTCCAGACAGGTTAGTCATAAATTTATTTGTTCAAATTTAATTATGGTTATATGTTATCATATTCTTAATAAATGTTTCTTAAACAACAAAACATGGAATAATGTATGCCACATTATTCGATGTTTTGTTTAACACAACACTATGATTTATTAAATAACCTTCAGTTAAATCATCACAAGTTGTAGTTATTTTGCATTTGTTAGGTGAGGTGTGTGTTCAGCAAATGGGTTTGTGAAGGGCTATAATGATGATGGTGCAGTCACAGTTTATAAAGCCAACAGTTGTGAAACGGCATGTCAGGCGATGCTGCCGCCCGCCTAGATATTTACTATTTACGCCGTCGCAAATTGGGGTTGTCACGAAATCGGGAATAAAATCATTTTGTATAATATTATAATACTTATTAACATTTATTAACATTGTGTACATACTTATTTGTTGTTTGTTTCTTGTTATATTGATCATTATTTTAAAAAAAGGGGTTTTGTCACACATTGACCCCTGTGTCACCCCAGTAATATAAACACAAATAATAACAGAAAATGAACAAATGAACATATAATAACATCGACAGTAACAGAGAGCTACATCATTTAAAATAAATTTAGCAAAAAAAAATATATGTATATCTATTGATTACCCCACTGACCTCTACATATAAGAGGAAAATATTATATCTCTAAACTCGCACTACATATAAATAAAGTTTAATTAGCATTTTGTTTATTTTTCGAAAACTGCACTTACAATTAGTTAAATAAGTATTATAAAACACGCTCGCGTCAAATACATGTTGTACAGCAGTCTTAGTGGAGTGCGTTGGTATATGGTCGCGCCGCCCACTGCCACGCAAGGCCCCCGCCGTTGCTCTGCGCAAGTACATTCGTTTCACAACTGTTAGACTCTTTAAAATGTGGTGGAGTTGTAGTTGTATGAAAATACATAATTATGATTTTATTACAATGAACATATTTTTCTTATATTTATAAACAGGTACGAGGCGATCAAAAAGAAGTGCACAATAGACCGCGCGGTGCCGACGCAAGTAGTTTGTGGTCGTAACATGACTAGCAAGTCTGCAATGTCCATTGCAACAAAAGTTGCGATTCAGATTAATTGTAAGGTAAATAATGCTGCTTGATTGATTTATTGCAGACACTAACAAAAGACCAGGGTTAGCTGATTTAAATCATGATTTAAATCACGATTTAAATCGATTGATTTTATTTAAACAAATCATTGATTTAAATCAACATGTATAAATTAATGTAATAGGCAGAAAATGAAATAAAGCTGGCTAAGGTAAAGCCTTTCGTTGTTTTATGTTATTCTTATTATTCTACTACAATAGTCTCATAAACTTTGAAAAATCACCAATAACGTAGCAATGAGGTCTGTCATGAACTTAGTAAAATCAATTTTTTTTTTACAAATTCAACCTTAATATATGAACTGTAATTAATACAGTATTAATTTTTAAGTGGCGAAGCTTGCGAAGACACTTATTGATTTCACGATTTCTGTCCGTCTGTCCCACGATTATCTCGAGAACGGTTTCGAATTTTCAAATTCTGTTTTCAGCAATCGATTACTGATCACCGAGGCATCTAAACCTCCTATTTTGAAACTGATTGCTCAACGGCAACCGTTAGAAACCGCTACAAAGCTGATTGCTTCGCCACTTTGCTATGCTGTTAGCTTGCTAGGTTTATTTTACTCTTAATCAGTCTCATACAAATAAATAAAATTGAAGTGTCTCTTTGTAATGTCAAAATTACGGCTTTTTACTAAATATATAAGAAAGTATATACGATACGTATAACAAAAACATATTTTTTAATTTTTTGTCTTGTCTGTCTGTTCCGGCTAATCTCCGAAACGACTGGACCGATTTTGACGGGACTTTCACTGGCAGATAGTTCATGTCATAAGGAGTAACATATGCTACTTTTATTTTAGAAAAAGAATTATGGTTCCGCGCAAAAAAAACTAAAACCCCAAATAACACGCGGGCGAAGTCGCAAGGAACAGCTAGTGTATTCATAAACTGTTAATCCTACTATGTCAAAAAGTGTTACCAACTCATGAATTTCCAAATATACAAAAAAAAATGAAAAAATCATGATTTTTTTTTAAATCAGCATGATTTGATTAAAATAAAAAAAATCATGATTTATTCCATCCCTGCAAAAGACATACGATACTATCAATGTTCTAAATTTATTTTTCTGTCTAACACTTTGGTTTGAAGACTAGCAACATAATCTTTTAAGTCTATAATTTCATGTAAAGAAATAAAAACGATATTAAACTATATTCAATGAGTTCTGACATACTTAGTATGCAATAGCAAACCTAAGTAAATTCAATATTTTGCAGTCTATGAGGATTTTTGGTACTTCTGTTATGGCTGATAACCATTTGTTATATCATCATCATCATTACAGCCCTTAACAAGTCCACTGCTGAACATAGGCCTCCCCCAAGGAATGCCACGAGCCACCTGCATCCATCGACTTCCTGCATATCTTACCAGGTCGTCTCTCCATCTAGTGGGGGGACGCCCTACACTTCATCCGTCGGTACGAGGTCGCCACTCGAGAACCTTTCTTCCCCATCGGTTGTTGGTTCTTCGAGCTATATGGCCGGCGTATTGCCACTTCAGCTTACTAATCCGTTGGGCTATTTCAGTCTGGTTATACTGCGGATATCCTCATTTCTAAGTTTATCACGCAGAGAAACTCCGAGCATAGTCCTCTCCATAGCTCGCTGAGCGACCTTCAGCTTCCTCATCCCGCTAGCAGTGAAGGACCACGTCTCAGTTTCATATGTCATCACTGGCAATACGCACCGGTTGTACAGTCTCGTTTTCAAGTTTTGAGGTATACCTGACGAGAAGATGTGCCGTAATTTCCCGAACGCTGCCCAACCGAGTTGAATCCGTCGATTGACCTCTCGGTCGATGTTGGACTTGCCTAGTCGGACTATTTGTTCCAGGTAAACATACTCGTCAACAACCTCGAACTTAGTGCTCCCAACAACTACCGGCATAGGTGTGACATGGACATTAAACATGATCTTTGTTTTGTCCATGTTCATCTTAAGACCTATCCGTTGGGAAACACTACTGAGGTCATTGAGCATTGTGCTTAGGTCTTCCAGCGATTCTGCCATAAGGACTATATCGACTGTGAGGGATGTACTCGCCATTGATGTTAATACAATATCCTTTCCAGTCCAGAAGCTTGAAAACGTCTTCCAATGCAGCGGTGAAGAGTTTCGTTTTTTTTTTTTTATAGGAGAGCGGTGAAAATTATTTTATTGCTTTTAGTTTTTTATTTTAATTCGAAAAAAAAAAAAGCTTTTTGGAATTGGATAGGTTTCGTACTCTGGTTCTGTACTCGGATAGCCATCGTAGCCCTACTGTACAAGCACTTCAGCACTTCGATATACCGATAGTCAACTTGGCACCGCTGAAGGGACTGCAGCACCGCCCAAATTTCGACGGAATAAAAGGCTTTCTCATAGTCCACATACGCCAGACATAGTGGCAAATTGTGCTCCTCGGACTTCTGTACAATTTGCCGAAGGGTATGTATGTGGTCTATGGTGCTAAAGCCTTTTCGGAAACCGGCTTGTTCGGGAGGCTGGAAGTCGTCAAATCTGCGCGCGAGTTCGTAATGACTCCCGAAACAGCACATAGACGCGGCTCAGATGGGAAATCGGTCTGTAGTTCAAGAGTGTTGTCACCTTTCTTGAAGAACAATACCACCGCACTTCTGCTCCACGCCTCCGGTGTAATACCACCATGAAGAACAGAATTAAGGAGCTTCTGAAGGACTTCAAGTACCGGTTTACCACCCTCTTTCAGAAGCTCCGCTGTAATTCCAACCTCGCCTGGGGTCTTGCCGTTTTTAAGGTGCTGGAGAGCCATTCTAATCTCGCTCAGACTGATGTCCGGGATATCATCGGAATAGTGTCGGATAAGACTCGCTCTTGGATGGTTACTCACATTTGCGTGTGGCTCCAACGATAATGTGTACAGCTGCCCATAGAATCTCTCAATCGCACTCAAAATCGGAAACGACGCTGCCACACTCTTGTCTTCAGCTTCGACAGTTGGCTCTTTCTGGCAGACAGATCTCTGGCAAAGACTTTGGAGCCGTGGTTCCGCTCGATCGCTTCCTCAATACGAACAGTATTAAAGTTGCGTAAGTCCCGCCGCATACATTTGGAGATCTGCCTGATCAGTTGCCTGTATGTTGTCAAATCTACTGAAGACTGCAGCTTCATATTCCGTCAAACATCCATGAGATTAAGAGTGTGATCGGAGAGTTTTTGTGTTCTTTTGCGGCGAGTCTTGCAAAACTTAGCTCCGACCGCATGGACAGTTTCCACGAGCTTGTCATTCATATCGTCCACTGCATTGCAATCTTCTAGGCACTGAAAACGGTTTCGTAGCTGGAGCTGAAATGTTTCGGGACTTTGGATTAGAGCACGAGGGGGATGGAGCGTTAACTTCATTAGACGTGACCTCTCCAACTTAACGTTTAGGTTCAGTATGGCACTAACCATTCGGTGTTCGCTGCCGGTTTTCACCCTCGCGATCACTGAGACATCACTGAACAGTTGTCGTGTGGTCGTCATAATAAAGTCAGTCTCATTTTTTGTCGAACCGTAAGGACTCGACCAGGTCCACTTCCTGTGGGGCCGCTTCTGAAAGAAAGAGTTCATCATAAAGAGTCCCTCTTTCTCCATGAAGTCGGCCAGCTGCTGGCCCCTTGGTTTCCGTTGCCCTATTCCAAATTTTCCTAATTTCAGCTCACTGTTCTCTCTTGTGCCTAGTTTTGCATTGAAGTCTCCCATTAACACCGTATAGTGGGTTTTGGAGGAATGCATGGCTCTAGAGATATCCTCATACATTTCCTCCACCTTCTCATCGGGGTATGCCGAGGTTGGTGCGTAAACCTGTATGACCTTCAGCGAATACCGTTTGGTGATTCTGAGTATAAGGTACGCAACCCTTGTCGACACACTCAATCTTTACAACGTTGTTAACGAGAGACTTGTGGACGATAAATCCGACTCCTCCTTGGGACAGATGGTCGCTCTCCCGGTGATAGAAAAAGTTACCGGATTCGAGGATTACCGTGTCCTCCCCCTCTCTTCGGACCTCGGATAATCCTATGATATTCCAGCGCAACTTGTCTATCTCTTCTGCCAGCTCCAGGATCTTCTCGTCAGTCCGCAGTGTGCGTGCGTTATAAGTTGCCAGGTCGAGTCGTCTTTGGTGGCAACCGAACCTCCACCGGAGATTCTTAGCACCCCCTGCCCCGCCGTTACCATGGTCGCCACCGTAGCTAGGAATAGCGGAGCCGCCGGGGACTGGGGGCCGTCTTTTCGCTACTATCATGGGGGTTATATTGCCATAGGTGCCACGCTTGGCGAGCGGGTTGGCAACCGCATTGTTTTTATTTTTGTTTTGCTGTTATCAGAAAGATGCTGCTGCCCATCCTCTGCCCCAGTTTCCCTCTGTCGCCTCTTACGACATCCACGGGAAGATAATGGGGTAGTGAGTATTCTTACCCGCCACTACACGGGGATTCATCTGCTCAACTCAATCAACTGCTTTGTTATATATCAAATTACAAAGGAGGAGGAGTGACACAAACATATAGGTCTATGGTATGAATTTTATCACCATCATCATATAAGTGCCGGAGAATATTGGGTAGCTGTAGCAGCATTTAGAGATAGTCGGGGAGCATGTCAGAATAGACGCTGATATTGCGAGCAAAGTCTGACACGATACTTGTTATGGGACATGCGGCGCGGACAAACTATCAGTAAAAGTTATCGGGGCCGACAATAAATCGGTGCCTCATAAATGTAAACGGTTGCTTATGATTGTAAATTGTTAAAGACTAAATGCTTTCATTATAAAGCACTTGTTGTTTTCATTGAATTTAGAGTTATTATTAACTGTTACTTTACAGCTCGGTGGTGCCCCATGGACAGTGGAAATACCACTTAACACACTAATGGTTATTGGCTATGATGTGTGCCACGACACGCGGTCGAAAGAAAAGAGTTTTGGTGCATTCGTGGCAACAATGGACCGTCAAATGACGCAATATTATTCAGCTGTGAATGCACACACGTCTGGAGAAGAGCTGAGCGCACATATGAGCTTCAATGTTGCCTCTGCTTTGCGGAAATATCGCGAAAAAAATGGTAACAGTAAACTATTTCATTGTTAAGTAATTTAACAAGGTTTTGTTTTCTTGTAGCAGGTGCTAAATAATATAATTTTTGTAATAATAATAATTATTAAAATTGCAGAATTTGAGATTATTAGCAGCATTATATTTACATTTGTTTCAAGAAATTTATTACCTAACATGTATAAAAAATGCTTCATTTTAATAAAAATTGTTTTAGGTACCCTGCCCAGTCGCATATTTATCTACCGAGATGGTGTGGGAGATGGTCAGATACCATATGTACACAGTCACGAAGTATGTGCCAAAAATAAATATTGTATTTATGTATTCATTTATACTGTTATATTTATTCTCATTGTATTATTTTAATATTTAATTGGGACACTAATCAAAGATATCTCATAGGTTGCTGAAATTAAAAAGAAGCTTACCGAAATCTATGGTGGAGCTGAATATAAAATGGCATTTATTATTGTATCAAAACGCATAAATACACGAATATTTGTAAACACTGGTAGATCTGGAGAAAATCCTAAACCTGGAACTATCATTGATGATGTTGTAACACTGCCGGAAAGGTAAACTAAAATTTATTATTCAGAGTTTTATTGAAATATCGTTGCTTATAAAATTGTTTTAATAACACCGTTTTTAGAGCAGTTTGAAACTAAATAGTATTTTTAAAACAATTTTCCTTTTTTCCAGATATGATTTCTACTTGGTGTCTCAGAATGTACGGGAAGGTACTATTTCGCCGACATCATACAACGTCATAGAAGACACAACTTGCCTCGAACCTGACCGCGTATGTATATTAACAACAAAAGACCTCTCTGTGTAGTTTCTATATAAAACAAACTATTTAATTCATTATATTATAGCTGAGAGTCACTACCATAATATGGACAGTGAAATTACAAATAATTATAATGTTCAGTGTGTAATACTGCCGTTAATTCATTGATAGTGATAAACATAAAAAAAGCTTACTCTCATTGTTTTATTGAGTTATTCTAATGAAATCTTTTATAATTTATCTTTTCATTTGTGTCTAATGAATCAACTGGTTTAATTTGCGTTTCGGCATAGAAATTTGGATAATGAGTTTAATCTGCTACTTAATTATTTTCATTTTCTGAAGTAACTTCTCTAAGTGCGACTCGAGAACTTAACTGTTTTTTTTTTTCGTTTGCAAAAAACATTAAAAAATCTATGGTCTGCTTAAATTAAATTATTTTCCCTATTGTATACATAGTTCGATACTAATAGGATTTATTATTTTACTGATACCTACATATTTTTGTAATTAGTAAAAATTATTATTAATTAATAATAATAAATAAATAAAACATTGACATTAGATACAAATGAAACGAAATTGTAGTTAACTTGAAAACAAAAAAAATATTGTTGCCATATTCTAACCTGAACAGTGTTCTGTCGTAATCATAATATCACGTATAAAATACAGCACGTTTCCGTTACTACACGCGCAATAAATAAATAATAAAATTGACAAATTAATAGGTTTATGCAATGGGCGGACTTTTCCCGACAGCAATATCTTCCAGGAATACTATGTAAACATCAATCAGAGATGATATTAAAAATTTTGAAAAGGTTAATTGTTCTTGACATTCCACAAGCGCAAAGGTCACTTGATGGTAAGAGCTGTTGCCCATAGGCCCACACCTATAAATGTCATTGATTGTGAATCAAAATAAATGCTGTTTATTCAGTAACAAGAATAAAGTTAAAAACTCAAACCCAACTACTATAATAGCTGCTGTTCGGTATATTGAGTGTGATGGGACGCGAACCGAAAGACCCCTTTTACTTGCATCAAGGCATTCTATCTTAGTTAGAAGTGACAAGCATGTACATTTCGATTCTTAATCGAAGATAATAGGTGTCCATGCCACAGCATCAATTAGGTGGACTGTGCGTTTACTTGTCACCCTTATTTCATATTTAAAAAAATATGTTTTGGTTAGGGACCTTTAGGAATCGCCAACCTAGTTCTTTCATTTTGGGAAATTCAAGAAATAGAATATATATAAAGCCAGGTCCTGCGCTCTGTCCGGTCGTGTCGTATTACTGTCCCATCGGACTATAAGATAAGAAATAGAGACGACACATCATGTGCTTGTGCGCATACACTTGGAGCTTGGACATAATATAATCCTGTCCCGCGCATACGGCTAATCTACGTTGGGACTGGCCGCCGTGACCGAAATTCGGTCTAGAGGACATTATTATTATTTCTATATATTTTCGAAATGTACTTTTTTTATAGACTAGGGTGACAAACGAGCACACAGTCCACCTGATGGTAGGTGGTTGCTGTAGTAAGTGTTGTCTGATGTAAGTGTTGCTGGTATTCTGTGAGAGCGTGGTCCTTCCCCGGTCGAGCTGACTATAGCTGAAGCATGGCTGTACCTCGTGAAAACGTACTTGTTAAGACCTTCCATTAGATACAAACATATTCTTTTAAATAATCATTTATTTACCTTATAAACTGCTGAAAATTTGACTCTTTTCTAACAATACCCTATTTGTCAAAATATACCGACTTGTTTAGAAGACCTGGAGAGAATAGATGAACATACATAACCTGCTAAAATCATTACCCTCCTTATGATTTTGCCGTAGTTGGGTAAAAAGGACGTGAGAATGTGGTCCTTCACCAGTGGTGCTGAGAGTTGTTCATGCTGCAGTTACTACTTGCATATAATAATCATTATATCATTACTAGGGTGACATTTTTTCTTTGTTTTTTTTTCAGATTCAACGTCTTACATACAAAATGACTTACATGTATTTCAACTGTTCTAATCAAGTACGTGTACCGTCGGTATGTCAGTACGCACACAAGCTGGCGTTCCTTGCTGCCAACAGTCTTCACAATCAACCACATTACTCGCTCACTGAAACTTTGTACTTCCTTTAGGCTATATTTTTTAATTACTCATTTGTCGCCATTTTGTTTTCTTTAAGCATTTTCATCTTATGATTTACCCACCGGGTTATTAACGTGGTAATAATAACTGACACCTATGATTGATTATTAGAAATTAGTACTTGGAGATATTTGTTGATGGTGGAGTGAGAGTGAATGAGTCTCCTTTTTTAAGATTTTTTTTTTACTTATTAAACTAGATTTAAAAAGACATTTGGTTTGCATTTGCACGACTCTGAAATGAATGCTAGAGTGCATTTTTCTGACTTGCGTTTGAGTGTTTTTGTACTCTACATTATAAGTGTTCATAATTTTTGTGATATTGATTTGTGATCAATATGAATAAGTCTAGTGCCTTTCTGAAGGCATTGGCTAAATGATTTAGTCTGTCAATGCTACTACCTAGCCATTTATACCTCAGTTGATTGTTTTTTTAGCGGAAAAATATTTTGTTATCGTATAAAAAAACATCTCCTAAGTCATAAGTTGTTTAGTGATAATAAGATTTTTTTCGAGAGTTATTGAAACTTGGATTAATTTTGTTATTGATGTTTGACCAGAAAAATAAACATACTACCTTTATTCAAAGAATTGTCTTTCTAGATTTTATAAATTTACATTTTTTTATTATAGTTTTAGATGTCACCTTTGTATTAGTTTTAAAATGCTATTATGTATTTAGAATCCAAACATCTTTTGCGGAAATGACGAAATTACAAGTAGGTACTGTCATGAATGTAAGTACACAATGGTGCTACTTAAGGTAGTAGGTATGTTTTTCTGGACAAGCTTTACTATTAAGACTAATTAATATAACATTATATTTTTATATGCTACTTTTATTTGATTGGCCCTTTTTCATTTATTCTTACACACACTTACTTTTTATCCTTTAAAAATCATGTTCAACGTAATAATATCAGTATCAGCATTCGATCGCAATGATCCATGTAAAAGTAGTACTATTATTTTATTTTGTGGTAAAAGTAAAAAAATCTTAACAATGACATATTTCATTTAATACACTTGGTAATACTTTGTCGTGAAGCGACAATTAAAAACAAAAGAACCTAACCTAACAATAACGAATAGAACAAAAAAAAATATATTTAAAATTTTAAAAAGATACTTCATTTTTTTTATATATAAAATTGTAAATATGATGATGGTGATGGGTGACGTGAATTACAATTAAATAGAAAATAAAGATAGATGAATACTGAAGCGGAGCCTGAAGATCAAAGTGGCACGCAGCGCCTGGTCTAGGCACACGCAGCGCCTGGAGTAGGCACACGCAGCGCCCAGAGTAGGCACACGCAGCGCCCAGAGTAGGCACACGCAGCGCCCAGAGTAGGCACACGCAGCGCCCAGAGTAGGCACACGCAGCGCCCAGAGTAGGCACACGCAGCGCCCAGAGTAGGCACACGCAGCGCCCAGAGTAGGCACACGCAGCGCCCAGAGTAGGCACACGCAGCGCCCAGAGTAGGCACACGCAGCGCCCAGAGTAGGCACACGCAGCGCCCAGAGTAGGCACACGCAGCGCCTGGAGTAGGCACATGTAGCGCTTGGAGTAGGCACACGCAGCGCCTGGAGTAGGCACACGCAGCGCCCAGAGTAGGCACACGCAGCGCCTGGAGTAGGCACACGCAGCGCCCAGAGTAGGCACACGCAGCGCCTGGAGTAGGCACACGCAGCGCCCAGAGTAGGCGCACGCAGCGCCCAGAGTAGGCACACGCAGCGCCTGGAGTAGGCACATGTAGCGCTTGGAGTAGGCACACGCAGCGCCTGGAGTAGGCACACGTAGCGCTTGGAGTAGGCACACTCAGCGCCCAGAGTAGGCACACGCAGCGCCTGGAGTAGGCACATGTAGCGCTTGGAGTAGGCACACGCAGCGCCTGGAGTAGGTACACGTAGCGCTTGGAGTAGGCACACGCAGCGCCCAGAGCAGGCACACGCAGCGCCTGGAGTAGGCACATGTAGCGCTTGGAGTAGGCACACGCAGCGCCTGGAGTAGGCACACGTAGCGCTTGGAGTAGGCACACGCAGCGCCCAGAGTAGGCACACGCAGCGCCCAGAATAGGCACACGCAGCGCCCAGAGTAGGCACACGCAGCGCCTGGAGTAGGCACATGTAGCGCTTGGAGTAGGCACACGCAGCGCCCAGAGTAGGCATACGCAGCGTCCAGAGTAGGCACACGCAGCGCCTGGAGTAGGCACATGTAGCGCTTGGAGTAGGCACACGCAGCGCCTGGAGTAGGCACACGTAGCGCTTGGAGTAGGCACACGCAGCGCCCAGAGTAGGCACACGCTGCGCCTTGATTAGGCGCTCTCAGCGCCTGGAGTAAACGCTCGCAGCGCCTGGAGCAAGCACGCACAGCGGCTAAAGATAACGCGGGCACTAGTAGGTGGAGGCGTAGACGACGACTTCAGGTGAAGGCAAAGGCTTGCAGGATCCCGGAGCAGTGCGGCCCCGAGATAAGGCCTTTAATAGATGCTTCCCGTTTGAAAACTGAAGCGAGACTCGTTTATTAGCCGATTGTTCGGCTTTTATACCTTTTTAGAGAGAACGGGAAATTATTTAAATTAAAAGCAAATTTTTGCAAATGGCCAAGAGGAAAAGAGTATTTTTGTGGAAGTATTGATGTAAAAACATCAGACCGGTAACGAATTTGAATAAAATTTGCCATGACAACCAGATAAACAACGATGTCAAAACATGTCAAATTTTGGTTTCAGGCTCGTAATAGAGAAACGGCAAAATTTAAGTAAAAAATGAGATATTATTGATATAGGAAAAAAGGTAGCGCAACAGCGCGCACGAAACCCGAAATTGCAGAGTTACGGAGAACTAAATAAAAGATCGAAAAACGTAGACTCCATTGACATCGATTTTAAAAAGCGTGAAAATACGAAGTAAAAATGATTATACAAACATTATATATGACATTATAAACAAGAAAAATAAAAAACATTCACAACATCGAAAGAGATGGATTCCATTGTTTTCTTTGAGATTTCTCAAGCTACAATGGGTCCAATTTATGTAAGCTAGCAAAGAGACTTCTGCAGTATAAGCTATATTATCGGACTTAGCCGCTTATGTCTGATGAAAATGTAAAAGCCCCCTGGATTAAAGCATAAAAATCACTACAAATGAAGTAAGATTCTAAATGAAATATTTTTTTTAACCGGTTCAGTGCGAGTGACTCGCCAGGCGTGCCATCGAATACTTTTGTGTGAAATTGTTATAACTCACCCAAATTGCTTTTTTCCACAACAAAACATTCATTATTTTGCAAGTAGTTCATGCCTGCGGCTTCGTTTCTGGATATTTTGAAAAATTTAAATTTTTAGGAGGATTGGTACCGTTTTTACTTTATAGGTTTTTAAAACATGTTGTGGAAAAATACTCTAATAAGAAACAAATGAACAAATAATAGCACTCATTGCGATCGCTCACAAACTCAAGTTGTAAACAAGTTTCTAGAAAACAACTCTCCTGTTAAAAAAAAAACAATGCCTTTATCTCTTTTGCTTAAAATGGTTGAAGTGCCGACTTATTACTATAATTTGGCCGAATGGACCTACGAAGTACCATGTGCTCTTGTGATATGGTATAAGGTTTATTTTTGCTTGAAACAGTTCAAAACCGTTCGTGCATTAAAAGTTCCTTAATAAATAGTCTTTTGTCAATCCGCCGCCGTATAGTGACGGCGTTTTTTCCTTTTGAAAACACTTGTTTTGCTATTCTTACTAATTAGACGTTTTCAGATCGACTTTACTTTTACATTTGTATAACATTAAATAATATTTATATATATATATATATATATATATATATATATATATATATATATATATATATATATTATTTGAATGATATACCTTGTTTTTTTTTCAAATTAAGGTTCTTCATTGTTTGATATTTACAAATGTTATTATTAGGTAAAAATTTAATTTAATAAAAACCAAGGTTTCCAGGGTGATTTAGCTGTACCTACTTATATAAATGATTTTTTTATAACAACAAAAAATAGTACAAAATGTTTGTAATCTCTTCATAAAAAAAGTCACTTTCTCTCAATTTCAAAGAAAACGCGTAAAAAAACACGTAGTTACCCACTAAAAGCAAGTATCCTTCCATTTGTAACTTATGTTTGATGTCAAATAAACTTAATTAGGTCTAAACAAGTAAAAAAAATCATAAAAAAGAACATTACTTTTACACATGGCGGATGGCACAATAGGCGTCTGTCTGTGTCGCTTGACACGCCAGGCGTGTCATGAAATATTTGTTGAATCGGTTAACCCGAACCAGTGCTTTCTCAAGTCTTCACACTTTTTCACTTCACCGAAACGAGAACACCTTACATTTGTGTTGCTGCGTATATACGCAACGTAACATGAAAGGACGCGTACGAACCGAACATGTACCTACTCGCATCTGCTCCCAGCGTGCGCACGAACATACCGTCAATCTGCTGAGGACACGCGAAGAGAATGAAGTGTGATGACCAATTGGTGACTTTGA
This sequence comes from Parnassius glacialis, assembly GCA_033319125.1. NCBI lineage: Eukaryota > Metazoa > Arthropoda > Insecta > Lepidoptera > Papilionidae > Parnassius > Parnassius glacialis. Next base: position 25,550,014 of record JAVANC010000010.1, on the reverse strand, counting down.
GGTCTGATGCCTTAACCGATTCGTTGCGGCACCAATTTTCAACAACTTTAGCTGTGGCGGCGAACAGATATTTCATGACGCTTGGCGCCACAGAAGTTGATGACATGCCTATTGTGCCATCAGCCATGTGTAAAAATAATTTTCTGTTTTAAGCTTTTTTCACTTGTTTAGACCTAATTAAGTTTAGTTGACATTAAACATCAGTTACAAACGGCAGGATACTTGTTTTTAGTGGGTAACTACGTGTTTTCTTTGAAATTGAGAGTGACTTTTTTATGAAGAGATCACAAACCTTTTATACTATTTTTTGTTTTATAAAAAAATCATATAAGTAGGTACAGCTAAATGACCCTGGAAAACCTTGGTTTTTATTAAATTAAATTTTCAGCTAATAATAGCATTTGTAAATATCAAACAACCAAGAACCTTAATTTGAAAAAAAATAAGGTTTATGATTCATTGATATTTACAAATGATAAATATTATTTAATGTTATACAAATGTAAAAGTAAAGTCGATCTGAAACCGTTTAATTAGTAAGAATAGCAAAACAAGTGTTTTCAAAAGGATAGGAAAAAACACCGGCGCTGTATAGCGGGGGATTGACAAGACTATTAGCAAACTTTTTTGTGCATGAACGGTTTCGAACTGTTTCAAGCAAAAATAAACCTTATACCATATCACAAGAGCACATGGTGCTTCGTAGGTCTGTTCGGCTTTATGATAGTAATAAGACGGCAGTTCAACTATTTTAAGCAAAATTAAACAAGACAAACGCATTGTTTTTTTTTAACAGGAGACTTGTTTTCCATAAACTTGTTTACAACTTGAGTTTGTGAGCGATCACAATGAGTGCTATTATTTGTTACTTATTACACTATTTTTCCACAAACTGATTAAAACTCACGAAGTATAAAGAGTACCATGTACAATTTAAAAAAAGGTTGTCAACCCCTAAATATTACAAATTTTCAAAATATCCAGAAACGAAGCTGTAGGCATGAACTACTTAGAAGACCTCGCCGTTGGTGGCGTACAGAGACAGTTGGTGGAGACAGAGCTGGTGTAGAATTAATGACTGACATGAGTTTTCAGTTCGTGTTCGCGCTGGGCTTGCCAGATGGGCGGGAAATCCGGGATTGTCCCAGAATTACACTTTATAATCCCGGGATGCGATTACCTACCACTAGTTTTCAAAAATCCAGTGAAAAATATATAAAAAGCAATCTGATTTGAGTTTAATCAATAAGCAAACCAGAGGTTTAGGCTGGTTTCACAGCTGTACGGGAGTCCCGTACGGGCTCCCGGAGCGGAGACAGACGTAAGGCGCTATAACATCGTTTCACAGCGACGCGGATTGTTCCGTACGGGACTCGCTCCGCGTAAAGCCCGTACAACACCACCCGCGTCCCGCACCCGGACCCCCGTAGATGCAGACGCGAGCGCACTGCTGCTCATCCATCATTTCACAGCAATGTGGAGCGCCCGTGCTCCGTGAGTACAATCGAGATGAGTCGATTAATTGACATGGGATTTGTCATAGACATATATTTCTCATAAATATAATATATAGACATAGATAGCAGCACGAAACATATCATAATGTTTTATTCTGTTCTCCAACCTGGATAGTAGTTCATCAAAACTACTAATCGACATACGAAAATAAAATACCAAGAATTTTTAATACGTTCGCTTTCATTTGCGATTGTCTTCCGCTAGCTCCCGTATCATACTAAACTCCCCTATATATAATGTACTCTGTGTACTAAACACTCGTTTCAGAGCACTGCGGGCGCTACCCGTAGGGGTCTCCCGTACAGCTGTGTAACCAGCCTTATTATTTTAAAAGTGTTTTTTTTTTAGTTTAATGTTATTGTAATCTGGTGTTGATTATCTACCAAAGTTTATTTTACTGAGTGAACATGCGGTCTCTGCTCATTCGAGCGAGCAAGCGATCTCAATTTTTGTGTTAAGTTTTATGTGATGATAAGAGCTAATGTTGTTTTCAGACCAAATGTTTATTGAATAAACAAACAATGATGTTGATTTCGTACCAAACTTTTATTAAGTAAAAGCTTGATGCGACGCCCAATATTTGATAGAAGTTTGTGTTTTATTATATTCTAAAAATACACGTATCAGTAAAGTAGGTAGGTAAGTTAGTTTTTACCATAGATCTAATAGTATGTTATAAATGATTACAAGTAAAGTAAAGCGATTTACAAAAATAATTATCTATTTTCCTACCGACCGAATTCGTAACTCGGAACTGTCCCGGAAATAAAATGTCTTATATGTGGCAACCATGGTTCACGCGTCTCAACCATGAAGTATGGAGTGTAGAGTAGAAGGAGGACCATCTCCTTATATGAAAAGTGTCCCTAAAAACGCGTCCAATAAGGGTGGCGCTGCAGTAGCATAGGATAAATTAAAAAAAAGCGCCAAAATTAATTAGAATAAGATGGAAAAATAAACAAGGACCGACCAATCCGCTTGGTTTTGTAGTACGTAAATAGTTGAGGTTTTGTATACTGGCATTTTACTAACTACTCTAGTCATGAAATATTTTAAATATTTGAATTCAGCTGACTTCACTCCGTCTACAACAGCTATGTTCATATCGTAGTGTTTCAGACGTCAGCGCTATTGTGGTAGGTTTTGGAACCTCTATTTTCAGTATATAGTGGGACACTTTTTCAACTTTCGCACCTTATAAGATGGTTCTCCTTCTACTCTACACTCCATACCATGAAGTTATAGATTCATGGTCTCAACACAACCCTTCCACACTGGCCAGTGTTACCAACTGCAAAAAAATATTTACCCCTAAAGGTTAAGTCAAAAACCCTTAAAATCATTTTATTTACTTACAAATTTCCTAAAAATAAATACAACGCTTTGTAATGTTCTTTATATATAAATTAGTTAATATTTCAAATATTATTTCTTTTTCTTCTGATGGCTCCGACATATTAAAATCATACATTTGGATATCAAATGAACATACATTTTAGTTAATGGATTAATGTTATAAATAATGCGCTATTACGCTACAATGTGAATCAGATCATCATCACACTTTGTAGCATTTCAATAGGTAGCAAAAAATTGCAACCGTGATAATTAATGCAGAACATACAACCCGAATTTTGATTTCCAAAAGGTTTACGCCAGCTGCGCAACAGTAATCGTAAGCTTCTTAACAAAAATCTGCTAAAATGGAAAACATATAAGCCTAAAACTACCCTTAAAAATATAAAGCCCCTAAAAATACCATCCCACTTGTTTACCCCCCCTTACGTAGACGTAGACCCCTGACACGGACCGAGCACACTGTCACAGAATACTTTTAGGCAGGGAATACACGTCAGATTTTGTTTTTGTCTGATCAGACTATCTGATCGTATTTACTCGATTCACATTCGATTATTTCGGTAGACTTATTCTGAACTCAGTCGTTCTAGCTTGCTTGCATACTGAGCAGAAAGAAAAGATGGACGACAAGTTACTGTTACTTATTGCATAATTGCTCGTGTTAGCGCGAAAGAAGAAGAAACGTCGCTATGAGATTCACCTAATCAATCTGACAAGACTTACCGAGAGTAATTTCCACTTAAAACATTCAAAAAACGAAAACGCTGTTAGTGACTTAACATCGCATATAGTCACGCTATTAGAACAAAAAAACAAATGTCTAGCAGTGTTCTTGGACTTGGCTAAAGCATTTGATACTGTCTCTGTCCCGTTGTTGTTGAATAAGTTGGAAAGAATAGGGATAAGGGGAACCGCTTTAAATTTATTTGGTAGTTATCTAAAAAATCGAACCCAACGTGTAAAAATTGACGATGTGATAAGTGACTCTCAATATATTTCTTATGGCGTTCCCCAGGGAAGTATACTTGGACCTAGCTTATTTTTGATCTATGTGAATGATTTGTGTAACCTGAAACTAGTTAAAGGAAAATTGTTCGCTTTTGCAGATGATACAGCCTTAGTATTCCATAGCTCATCTTGGGATCAACTAACACGTAACGTAGAAAATGAACTGGCACAAGTTATGAAATGGCTACAGCATAATTTATTGACTCTTAACTTAGAAAAAACTAAGTACATTACTTTTACCAAACTACAGCGTCTTCAACCATCTAATATTAAAATAGTTGCTCACACCTGTCAACATTCCACCCATCATGATTCCTGCTCACATACGTGTACCACTATTGAACAGTTACAAAAAATAAAATACCTCGGTGTATACATTGATTCAACACTTTCCTGGAAATATCACGTTGAGACGCTCACCAAAAGGATCCGCAAATTAATATATGTTTTTAAACGTCTAAGAGCTGCTACTGACTTTAAATGGCTTAAAGTAACTTATCTCGCATTATGCCAATCAATAATTACATACTGCATAACGTCATGGGGAGGAACGTTTAAGAATGGTGTTCTGCAAGTTGAAAGGGCACAAAGAGCAATATTGAAAGTAATTCTTTTTAAACCCTATAGTTATTCCACTTCTCTGATTTACTCAAATACGGGAGTCCTTTCAGTTCGACAATTGTATATCTTAAAGTCAATATTACACAGCCACGCTAAGACTACTTTCGATCACGTTATTCACACGAATAAAAGACGTAAGGATATAATATTCAGGATTCCTAAAGAGACATCACCGTTTGCAAAACGACAACATGTCTTTTTGGGACCTTTATTATACAATAAAATTAATCAGGCTGTGAATATTTACTCTAAACCACGCTACACTTGTAAAGAAACAGTTACGAAATTCCTACATTTAAAATCTTACTCCGAAACAGAAGATCTCCTAAAAACAATGCAATAAAGAATGGAATATAAATAAAATTTTCATATTATGATAAAATATTTGAAAAGTTCTTAACGATAAGTATGAATTATTAATGTAGTAGTCTCGATTTCGTGTGCATATAATTAAATAACACACACACACACACACACACACACACACACACGCGCGCGCGCGCACACGCACACGCACACGCACACGCATACGCATACACACATTCTTTATCTACTTTTACCTACTTTAACTAACAATTATGGTACTAAGTAATATATGAATTAAGTCCGAGTGTGGGGGTCGGAACACTGTAACACAGGGTATCCTAGTACAGGTTCCGCTCTCTCACAATGGTCAAATGTTGAAATAAGTAGTTCATAGAAATTACACAATAAACTAAGCATGTTTTATTTAATGTACCATTGTGATTGGAAATAAATGATGATTATTATTATTATTATTATTATTATTAAAAATACTGATACCCTGAAAAGTTTCTTGATTTTTATAGAATGAGTATAAGTTCCTATAACGAACTTTTGAACTTAATAAAAGAAAGATTAACAAAACGAGATACCTACTTCAATGAGACCGGCTAATCCTGCTGAAGAAAAGTTGGCTATTACTCTAAGGTAAGAAAACAATAAAAAATAACTCATAATGAAGACGACTCTGGCAGATAAATAATTAAACTAACATAAACCTCAAGGTAATGTGTATGTATGAAAGATTGTTACAATTTGTTAATTTTAAGTTTTTCTCTGTCCAAATAGCCTTCATGATAGCTATCTAATATAAATGGTATTTAAGTAAGTATTTATTGAAATTTAATAAAAAAGTTACTGATTAGACAGTCTTGGTTTTTGAATTTGAGATATATAGACATATCATCATCCATACAAGGGCGGCACTGAAAATTTCGGGAATCAAGGAAGTAACACAACATTACTAATTAAAAATGTATTTATTGCTTTTCGAAGTATTCTCCGCGAAATTTGACACATTTTTCATACGATGGAACCAATCATTGAAGCAACCATTCCATTCGGAAGTTGGGGTCTCCAAAATGGCCGTTTTGTAGGCGTCCAAAGCTTCTTCAGGTGATGAAAATCTCTGTCCACGCAATTTATTCTTTATTTTAGGGAAAGTATAGAAATCATTAGGGCTTAGGTCGGGGCTGTACGGCGGATGGTCTAATAATTCTATATTTTCTTGCTCTAAAAACTCTTGTTCTGTGTGCGGTGTGAGAACTCGCATTGTCGTGATGGAAAATGATGCGGCGGTTGCAGTTCTCTTTACGGAGTTCAGAAACGACCTATGGCATACAAATGCTAGCATACCATTCTGCATTAACCGTTCTTTGTCCCTCAAGAGGAATAGTCGTAACATGACCGGTTTTGGAGACAAACGTGGCCACCACTTTTTTTGCAACACTCCGTGAACGAACAATATTTGTTGGCTTTAACTCATTGTCGAACACCCAAACTCGTGACTGGTTTTTTGTTTCGGGTTCGTACGCGTATATACAGGATTCGTCACCTGATACGATGTTGTATACAGCATTTGAGGATCCTGCGTGGAATCTTTCGAGAGTTCTGACGCACCAAGTAACGCGAACCGCTTTTTGCTCTTCACAGAGCGAATGCGGTATCCATCGGAAAAACAACTTTTTTACACCTAATTGTTCATGCAAGATTATTGTATTTGACTCATGCCAATGTCCAAAGTTGCCTGAATATCGCGGTATGTCACATATCGATCTTCCTCAATCAGCTTACGCACAGCATCAACGTTTTCTTGGGTGACTGCAGTTTTTGGACGACCTTGACGGGGATCATCACTGAGCTTGACACGTCCACGTTGAAATTCAGCAAACCAGCGATAAATTGTGGTTTTGGATGGGGCTTCATCACCAAATGCAGAAATCATCCGGTTAACACACTGTTTTTGTGTTAAACCACTTCGAAAGACATAATAAATCATCGCTCTTGAATTTTCTCAAGTCAATTCCATTTTCTCAACGACTAAACAAGTTTGACAAAACCTTGTAACAAGACCGAGAATCTTTTTTTTAAATAAATAAATGGTATTCGATTTTTAAAACCAAGGAGTTTTCAATTAAAAAGATTTTAATATGACAGGAACAGTGGAAATATTCCATTCCCGATACTTTTAGTGCAGCCTATGTATACTCGTCATCGTTTTCATATATTAGTGACTCTAGTTGTGCAGGAGTCAAGGTTACATTCAATGGAACAGTTCCTGTTGCGTTCATAGTTGAAGTACTTGGAAGGTGGGATACGCCAATTTTATTACGGATTTCTTGCTATAGCGTTGGGTGTACTAAAAACAGTGGAACGCATCCTGTAGGGCGCACAGTATTTATATTTGGAGAGTAAGAAGCAGTACTTGGTGCATTTATTATACGACAGCCGTAGGGGGTAGGAGAAGGAGAATAACAGAAAAGTTTGAAACTGGACTAGGGCTGTGAAAAGACGACGTTCTAGATTTGTGGGATTCTGGTCTCGATGAACGCGAAGATTGTGTATTGCGGCCATGTTGGGATCAGTAAATTTACGTAGTAATTGCAACATTCCGATTTTAAAATAAATTTTTTGAGTTCTTGTCAAAAGAAATGGCCTTCAGTTCAGTGCTAAAGTTTAGTAAGTATTTATCATCGTCATCCTCATGTTCAACAGTTTGTTCATTTCTTTTTTCTTTTATGAGTTTTAATATTTGAGTAGGTACATCCTTTTCCTTTTTCTCAATTTTTGGCGTGCTTTTTTCTATTACTGACGAATCTTCCAGATCCAGAATATTGCTTATATTTTGATTGATATCTGTTCCTTGGTCTTCTGAAGATCTGGTGTTTTCTTCGTCGGTATAACTACCTGTGTGGTTTTTCTTTTCTAGAATAGAAAAAAGAAAGAATGCCATTCAAGGTCACAAAAACATAATTAATCAAGCGGAATCACTTTCTACACGTAAGTTTTAGTTTATGTTTTCATATTAACTTAAAAAACACAAAGAAATGAAATAAAATATTGAATATTGCAATTTAGGTTCAGTGTTGCCACTTTTCTGCCTTTGCAATTTTCCCACATTACACTACTACGACTATATAATTTATGGAATAAGTTAACTTGTTAGCCCTGATTTTAAATATTTTGGAAATTGTAATAAAAACTATGTTTCAATCTTTATACAAAGGAATTAATTATTCTTATTTTAGAATATTTTAGAGATCTATAGATCTATTAATTATGTTTTATTACTTATTTTATATTAATAATTTTGAAGGGTACCTAAAGATGCAGCACACCGTAAGAAGTGGGTGGAAATAATACGATTGCTGAGACAGGAGACTCACTGGGTGCCTTCGAAATCTACTCTCATTAGTTCTAAGCACTTCCGGGATCAAGACAAACTAGGACCAAAACTCGATGGCGACCGTATTTATTTAAGCGGATTAGTACGACAGATTAACACCATTTAGTATTATCTTAAAAATTTATTAATAACCACAGTTTTTGTAGCTAATGCCATGAGACCAAATTAAGGAGAGAAAGATTTGCCGATGCTTTCACAATTGATGCATATTTCAAACTTAGATCTTCTTGGTTAGGAAACCCAAAATTGATTTTTTTATTTGATTTATTTTTTTGTTTGAATTATCAGTACATTAAAAGATACTTAGAAAAAAAATAACTTTCATTTCAATAGTTATACATACTTCTATTCATTGGATAAGCAAAGATACATATTTAAAATAAAAACAAATAACTGCAGCTTAAAAAAACTCCTTTTTATCGCTTATTTTTGGGTAAAATTTCATATAGTAGGCAATACCAACCCGTCACTGGATGTTTATGTGTCTATCTTTATCTAATCTTAGTGTAAGTGATACAGATGTATGTTTACTGGAAAAGATTTAGTGGTTTCAAAGCTACGTCCTCGCGGTTAGATAGTAGCTTCACTTTTTTCGACGCGCGGTAATGTGGTTTGCTCCTCTAGTCTTGTATAACTCAATGGTTAGATGTCGTAATTTTCCGCACATCGTCCGAATCACAACGATGAGATGTGTCCGTTCAGTGTCACGCTAGATAGTCAAGTGGCACTGTGGCAAGTCGGAAGGAGGAATCGGGCGTCTATTTGGTCTCTGTACAATAGTATGCAGACCGCACCTTCAGACAATCGGACCGGCAATAAAATCGTAAAGATCTTGGCGATGTTTCCGACTCGAACAAATGTATGGCGGCACGAGTGTCTTCAGACAGTCTGATCAGATGATAAGTAGGTCGGACTGTTGGATGAAAAAATCTGACGTGTATTAGCGGCCTTAACCGTCTTATATACGGTCCATCTTGACATAAGTCCCGCCATGTGGACCGTGTATAAGGCGGATTACTCCTAGCAGATACCAAAGACATTATAAATAAGCGTAAATACATAGCGCGCCCCTTTGTATTCGTTCGAAAAACCGAAAAATCACGGATTGCTCCTTGCGCGGCTTGTGATGCACTTAGCGTGCGCATGAAATGCACAGTTCGCGCAAGCAAGGCATCCAGGCTATGAAAATTTGTTACTGCGTGTATTACATTGCATGATAAATTACACTAATGTGAACGGCAAATACTTTCATTTCATGTTACATTGGATCGTTGCCTAATGACCCACATACACGGTCAGTTAAACTGACATCAGTTCAACTGATCAGTTCAAACGGATTTAATCCAAAAAAGTTTGACACACATGGTCAGTTCAACTGATCAGTTGTTCAGTTCAAACTAGGACTGTTGATATTTTTCTAAAATATAGAATTTTCATAATAGAAGATAAACATAAACACTCACGCCTGCCATCCAGAAGGGTAGGCAGAGATTATGGACTTCCATTTGCCATTTGGTACGATCCTGACACACCTCTCTCGCTTCCTCCACATCCATATACCTACGCATACACGCTCGTCGGTTAAAGGTACTCTTGATTTGGCCCATTTTCAATATATCGCCAATTTGGTCGATAAACTTTCGCCTAGGGCGTCCCTTCCCGACTCTGCCGTTTACCTCTGCAACATAAATTTGCTTTGTCACTTTTTCCTCATTCATTGTTTCTACATGACCATACCACCGAAGCATTCCTTTCTTAATCCTGGTCACAACATCATCTTGCAAACCACACTCTTCTGTTATCACACAATTTCTCACTCTGTCATTTAGATTCATCCCTAACATACTCCTTAATGACCGCATTTCTACAGCATTTATTCTACTCTCGTGCTTCTTCTGCCACACCCAACTTTCACTACCATATATTAAAGTAGAGACTAACACAGCACTGTGAATTGCCATACGTGCCTTTATGGACACATTCTGACTTCTCACAATAGGGTGTACCACATTCAATCCATTTCCTGCATTCACTCGTCGTTCTATATCCTTATCATGTCTACCATCCCTGCTAAATACACATTCCAAATACACAAACTCATCTACTTGCTCGACCAACTCCCCTTCTATTCTTATTTCACATATCGTTTTACTTTCTTCTCTTTCAAAAACCATAACTTTCGTCTTACTTGCGTTCACTTTCATTACCTTTTCTTTTAATGTCCTGTTCATTAATGTAACCATCATTTGCAACTCATCCGCCGACGACGCAAGTATGGCTTGATCATCGGCGTACAAAAGGCATTTGACGGTTAACTCACCCATTCTTAACCCGCATTCTTCTACTTTCGAATTTTCCAAACAACTGTCCATAAATAGATTGAACAGCCACGGGGAAGCCACACAGCCCTGTCTGACACCTTTCTGGATGCCGAACCAGTCCGAGTAGGCTCCGTTGATCCTGACACAAGCACTAGAGTCCCTATACAGAGACTTCAATGCCTGTATCAACTCAGCGATATTTTCAATATATCGATAATTATAAATATATCTGTTCACGCCCTTAATTGCCCCCACAAAGGTCGATTGGGCCCATAGTAGCCCCCTCGACGGGCAACAGAGGACGGGGCGCAAATGGCCTATGGACAATTATTCTATAGGGGTGGCTAAGCAACAAAAACTTACCGAATCCCGGAGGCAGGGTTGACCACAGGGTACTAGTCAGGTGGCAAGTGAGGTGCATGTAAGTAATGTAAATGTAGTAGTGTGTAGGTGAAACCTGACTTAACCGATGTAGTCGGACCGCAGATCCGCAGGCGATGCGTTTCTCCAAATGTGCGATCATCCAGGGCGTTCACCAATTGAAAACTTCTTTCAGCTTTTATTTCACTATTTCAGTTTATCAACTTTATTGTACATTTAATTAACTTCAAATTCAACAAAATCAACGGTGATCGACTTGACAGAGTGACTGTTCTACACAACAAAGCAAAAATTCTTTCGTACGTTATTAAAATACCACGCCCGCAATCAGAAAATTCAACATTAACTTCCAAAAACAATTAACCGGGCCACGCCCTCGAAATGGAATGCGAGCGTCAAATTCCAGGCCGTCCGTAGACTCGGCGTGCGCGCACGATACCGCGTCACACAAACAAATTAAATATTGTAAAATGCACTTCTACATGCAATCACTATACAATTGACGTAAATTACCTCGCAGTTCAACGGAGCAAAACGACTGCATTTAATGTCAATCTAAGTTAAATTAATAACTCAAAACTCAAGAATAAGCCTCGTTATCACTTCAAACGCTCAAAACAGACAACTCGATTCGAGGCGGTCTTAACGAGACCCAAATCTTCCATAGTAAATTAGACGCACACAATTACTCAAATTTTAGACCGTCAAATTAACACTGGCCGCGTGCAACCGATCCAGCGGTCGCAGCGGTATTGGATGCAAGTTCAAATGGCCATATTTGGCCTAAACAATATCAAGATCTGAGTTTTATATATCGAAAACATGGCGATACATCGGCTTTATTTACAAGAAAACAGCCGTATGTCAGCTCGAAAATGATTTACACAGTTTATAATTTAATATATTTATTAAAAAAATTAAATTATAATTGTATGAAAATGTTAGGTTATAGTTCTTAGTAATTATTGTTCAATTTAAATAAGACAATAATATGTATTAATTACCAATATTTTTCAGTAAGAGTTTTCAAAAATAATCCTTGTTCTATATGTTCAGCCGTTTGAATACTACGATTATTTGGCGCTAAAAGATTGATTGTAGAAGTGATTCGTTCAGATGCTACAGATGTAGCTGAAGAAATCAAATATTTAACAGTTATTTCTGATAGCACGGAAGTAAATCATAAGACGCCAAAACGATAAAAATAACTTGAGATTTATATCAACATCAAAACACTTGTTTCGTCGTTTTATCTAATAGTTCACATACGCATATACTTAAGGCGCAGGTTGAGCAAAATGTCGCGCTAGTCGTTATTTGTGCGGTTATTAGGAGCTATCTACTTTTTATTTAAAAGATATATCAACAAATAAAAAACACATTATATTTCTACATAATCTTGATTTCATGAGAGATATATCCAATTTTTTTTAAAGGAATATATATTAATATAATCTCCTTACAACGAAACCACATAAATGTGAGATTATTATTGATATCATGCATCTCCTCGTAAAGTAAGTATTATTTTATTTTGCGATTTACACCAATGGATAGGCAATTTATTAATGAACATTTCCAAAATTTGATTTTATTAAGAAATTATTTTAAAATCTGGGCGTATTTACTGCCCACGGGCTTGCTCAAGTCAGTGAGCATGGGGGGTCAAGTCTCTATGGAGCCGATGCAAACGTCGGGCACAATAAGCGAAACAGAGACAGCGCTATACGCAAGACAGAGAAATCACTATTGAACCATGTTACGCATTGCATTTCAATTACAGTTTAGGAACTTTTATTTTTGCATTTTAATATCTTTGTCGCCTGTCCATTAAAAAATATTTTTACTTATCTTATAAATTATAAACTATATATTTTGTAATATACATAACAAAAAAAGTTGTTTAATCCATGAAAATATAAATTAAATTATACGTTCCGATTATTTTTATGTCCGATTGAAATGATTACTCTGTGCAACAAGCTCTGTAGTCGAAAATATAAATGTATCTATGGCTGTTGTGAAATAAAAAGGTAAACTATAGTATGTTTCTAGAGCAGGCGGAAAAACGTACATTGACCTTTGACAATATCATCGGGGTAGCCAAACTTTTTTATTTTATTTTTATTTTTATTTATTTATTACAAGATCCACAGCCCTAATTACAATGTAAATGAACTTAAGAAATAAACTGACAGCCAATAACGGATCTACTTTATACATTTTTTAACTTAAATTAATCGACCGACAATCAATAAGTTTGAGCCACAAAAACATACAATTTTAGAATTAACAATTAAAAACATCGTGTCTATCTTTCTCTCTGATCTGTGATGTTCGTGTACGCGCGCGCTTGTGTTTGTGTGTGTGTGTGTGTGTGTGTGTGTGTGTTTGTGTTTGTGTGTGTGTTTGTATGTGTGTTCAATATACATATTAACCATTTCCTTCAAGTACTTCAATAACTTCCTTCTTAAACACATGCCTACTACTATGAAAAATGTCAGTAACATTAAATTGGTTATTAAAAGTTCTATGCAATCGACTGACCAATGCGTTTTGTGCGTAATTTGATTTTGATCGTGTTACAGCAAATAATTTTGTGTGTCTCGTTCTAACTTTCGGGGCGCAGAAACTCAGTATTTTGGTTGATAGTTCAGGGCTATCTATATATCCGTTGCATATTCCGTGTAAAAAGGACATGTCAGCAAGTACACGCCTATTTTTGAGAGTCGTGAGATTATGATAATGACAGGATTCATCATAGTTTTTAAACAGGCAATGCGACCGATAATTTAAGTGTTTTATGAATTTTTCTTGCATTTTCTCCAAATCTTGAGTATAAATGATATACTGAGGGTTCCAAACTATGCTACAGTATTCTAGGATGCTCCTAACATAAGCGTAATATAGTACTTTTAGGCAACCTATGTCTGAGAAGGGACGACTAACACGCAATACGAAACCCAGGCTTCCGTATGCTTTGTTTTTAATAATTTCTGCATGATCAGAAAATGTCAACTTGCAATCAATGTGAACACCGAGATCCCTAACACAAGCCGATTTTGCAATTTTAACATTACTAATATAGTATTCAAAATTGATTGGATGTTTCTTGCGAGAAAAGGAGATAAAAGAACATTTATTTATATTTATTCCAATTCGATTATTAGTATAATATTGTTCTAGACAGTTAAGATCAGCTTGTAGGCCAGTACAATCCATATCATTTTTAATTTTCATAAATATTTTGGTGTCATCAGCGTACATAAGGAATCGAGCGTGTTCGAAGCAAGCACCTACGTCGTACAAATATGAAGCGTACAGAAGTGGTCCCAGTATGGATCCTTGTGGGACACCGGAAGGTATCGCAATAAAATCTGAGCAAAATCCTCCTATAACGACAGCTTGAGACCGATTGCGTAAATAAGATTCCATCCATCTAAGCAAGTTACCCCGGATACCAAGTTCATAAAGTTTACGTAAAAGAATAATGTGATCTACACGGTCAAACGCCTTCTCAAAATCCGTGTAAATCACATCAACCTGAGACCCGCCATCCATGTTTCTTAATACGTAATCGACAAATACTCCCAGATTGGTGGCTGTGGACCGACCTTTCATGAACCCATGCTGCTCTATTGGTATTGAGACAGATATTACAGGATAGATAAATTTATGTACGACCCTCTCGAACACTTTGCTCAACACGTTAAGTATAGATATAGGTCGGTAGTTTTCAACTGAAGTCCTCAATCCTTTTTTATGAATTGGCACTATATGGGCCTTTTTCCAGATATTAGGAAAGTATCCATCACGAAGACACCTGTTGAAGACCAATGACACAGGACCCGATAGAGATTTAGCACATTGAACGAAGAATACCGGTGGAATACCGTCGCAACCAGCTCCCTTTTTGACGTCAAGATTTTTAAGCAGTTCGTAAATACATTCTTCAGTAACATTAATGTCATGTATAGTGTCTGATCGTGGAGTTTCATTTATTGAGTTAGCTGGGTATTGATCCGCTGGTTCATCGAAGTTTCTCTCAAAAAAGTTGCTGAATGCGGAACAGATATCCGATGGTGCATTTAACACATTCTGATCAAAGGTCATTTGATGTGGATAAGAGGAGCCTACTTTTCTCTTGGACTTTATATAAGACCAAAAATATTTTGGATTAGTCTTAATTCTTTGTTGCGAGAAAGCAATGAATGATTGCTGGCTTTCGGTCTGTAGTTTCTTAATAGTCCGTCTGAGATAGCTAAAATGTGCATAATCAATCGGGTTTCTATGACGCTTCCAATTAACATGAGTCTTAACTTTTTCTTTAATTAGTTTTATTAACGCTATATTGTACCAAACTGGGTAAATGTATGTACTTGAGCAACGAACTTGTGGTTTGTATTTTATTATTTAAAATAGAGTAAAATTTCATTAATATGTGCTCTATGTTACTATTTTCGAGTAAAAAAACTCCAGTCCTGATTTCGAAGCGATTCGTTGATACTATCAAAATCAGCTCGTTTATATAGATATTTAGTGCGAGATTGAGGTTTAATTGGAGGGACTAGAATATCGGAAGCTACAATAGAAAGAGTCGGATGTAGAGGATCTTCCTTTACTAAAGGCATCGTAGATTTCTTTATGGTGACGGATGAATCAGAGAAAATTAGGTCCAATGTATTGTTACAGTTATTAGTGTAATTGTTAAACTGTGACAAACCAAGAAAGGAAGACTGAGTGACAAAACTCGATGCAGCATTCTGAAGCTCGACGGAGCCCTTCCTCAGAATTATTGGTTCCCCATATTGCCAGTCAATAACAGGAAGGTTAAAGTCACCCGCAATTATAAAGTGATCATTGCAGTTTTGGCTTTTTGATTTCAGAGAGTTGATTCATAAATATGTGCAATCTTGATGGAATTTGATCATTGGGTGGGATGTACACTGCAGCAATATGTAAATTATGCCTGGCTTTGATAGCTTTAGCAGGAATAGTTACCCACACAGACTCCAGGCCACTACAATGCCATTCTGATCTGGCGCGTGCCTGTAAATTCGAAGCACACATAATCATTACACCACCCCCCAACGACCCTCTGTCCGTACGAAAGACTGTAAATCTGTCATCACACAGCTCAGCATCAAAAATGCTATCGCAGAGCCATGTTTCAGTTATCATAATAATATCGGAGTCCTGCAGTAACACGTTTTTAAAAAATTCATCGGTTTTGGTTCGTAGTCCTCTCACGTTTTGATAGAATAGCTTAATTTTCTTCATATTATTGTTGTTCATCTTGATTAAATATTTTTATAATTAATTTTCTTAGGTGTTATCTTTTTATGCTTGTATCATTACATATATCATCAAAGTGAAAGATAAGAGTGCCGAGTGTGAAGTTCTTCGTAGGTCCTGTGTCTATTTTATCATGAAGAAAGAAGAGTATCCCGTACTTATATGAATTAAAAAGCAAATTAATATTAATTTTTATTTATTTTTTATAAACCATAAGAGTTAATACAATTTTAATTATTACGTTAACAGTAGATAGGTAGTGTAATAAGTAGGTAGGTAGGTAGTTGTACAAAACATAACCACTTCTTGGCAGTCGGGTAAAATGGCGAATTTTTTTTTTTTTAATGCATTCTTTAGCAGTTAACCTTGAAGACAGCATAAAACTTCTCATAATAGATTGTCAGAGGCACTTGACAGACTATGCCTTTGTAACTATTTCAGAATCATTTTCTGATGATAAAGAGGTGGAAAAGTTCGCCACATTGATTATGAAACTATCTACCATTTTATCAATGGCATTATCCAATTTATTTAATTTGTTTTCTTCTTTTATGACGTGGTTAATGCAGTTCTTTACTTTATATGGTCAATATTGTATAGCCCTTCTTCAAATAGTTTTTTGAGGTCTGCTATTTTAAAAGTGGTATTGTTTCGATTTAGGTTTGTTATCTCTAAATGAACGCTTCCTTCACCCCACCCCGTACCATGAAACACGCTTAGCGCTTAACGATACGTAATCGATAACGAAATGTAGGGAAGCAATACCTGTCGTTTTTGTTTCGGTGCTAACATAATACTTTAGGTTAATGTACGTTTTTCTGCCTGCCCTGGAAACATACTATAGATTATTATTTATTACTTTCAGTATATAAAAAGTACTCTGTGTTTATTACATATTCATAAAATGAAGAAAAGAACAAGTTTCTAAGTTCATTCTACATCAATTAGATATTATTTTAAACGGGAATGTTTCAAATCATTTTCAAATTAAATGGAGTTAGTTTTGTTTAACTTTTTAAGCCAAATTCAAAACTGATGTCGATTTAGTATATTTCGTAGAAAAATAACTTAAGTGTGGTGTTACTAGCCAGTGAATATTTAATTTATGGTGATTTATTAGAGTTGTTTTACTTAATGATTATGTTTAACGAATAATAATGGATTACTGAAAATGGTGTGTTCTAAGATGCGCCTATAATCATCTAAAATTGAGTGCCTAAGTTTATTTCTGTGTCTATAATATTACTAGTCAATAATATATTTAAATCTCTATGAAAATAATTGTTTTATTTCTGCTAAACTATTAACCGTGTTCCATTCCAATCTTTTACTTATGTATCAATGCATAGCTAATTGTTAACTTTAATCTTCCTCTTAAGGTTTGTGTTATTAAATATTTAAAATTTCCAATATAACATATTGGAAATTTTAAATATTATTTATAAATAGTCATTTATTACTATTTCCATTCCAATTTTTTACTAATGTAGAATGTAATTTCTACATTCGTAGAAAATTGGAATGGAAATAGTAATATATTATGATTAAAAATAGAATATTGAATGTGGGGGTGGACAATGCGCATTATACATATACACACGCACACATTCACATCTGTTAGTTCATGGATCAAAAACTGACGCGCTAGTGTCGCAAGCTGTTGGCATTTTTATTGTATGAAGTCTTCGTTCTTCCCGTCAGGGTACATGTATTCTGTGTCGGTGAGCGCTGAGCTCTTCGACGTGAAGTCCGTGTCGTCGGCCAGCGCACACGCTCACGTCATGTCAGTCGATAACATTATTACTTATTAGGTTATTTATAGGTAGTATTATTTGTTTGTTTTGGGTATAATTTTTCGTATTAGTTATACATATATTTGTTGTGTTTTTACTGCGCGATGAAGCTTTTTGCGTGTATTTTCTTTGAAGTAAATGTAAATAAAAAAATGAAGCACCATTAGCACGTAAGGTTCGAATCCATAATTAACATTTCGACAAATATTATAATTTACACTATAAAAGGCTAATTCAATATTATCAGTATAGTATACAGTTAAAAATAATTGTAATACCCAACCGCAATATCTTGTTAGGTATAGTAATGCCTCGTTGGTCTAGTGGTTGTAGTAGTGCGACTGCTGATCATGAGGTCCCGGGTTCGAATCCTGGGTCAGGCCAAAAAGTCAGTTATGAGTTTTTCATTTATGTTCTAAGTAATATTTAGTATTACTAAGTTATAGTTTTTTTGCTAAAATATAGTATATTATTTATTGCTTGTTTTTTCTTCTTTTTCAAAAAATAATTGAGTACATAAGGTGTTCTATACTTATAATTCGGTAAAAAGTATCTAAGTAGGTACTAATATACCTACTTTTTACTATAAACTAAAAATTTTTAAAACTAAATTTAACTAAAAAGACTAAACTGACCATTTATTTTTTAACTCAAAACAGGACATGGGTTTATTTATACTCTAAAAACTATAACTTTATACAATTAGTGTTCACTACAAAATTATATTCGGTATAGACGGTAATTATTAAATGCAACATATTTTTTTAAATTATTAATTACATTTGTCAGTGGATTAAATTTGCTTTAATAAAGCTGGTGATGATTTTAAATAAGAATAAAATTCTGCTCAGGTTTTTTTTATTGTTATCTTTGTTAACAACATCGCCTTTAGAACTGGAACCGTAAGTGTTTCTTTCAGACGTTCACAATTTATTCAAAATAAAAAAATACTCTTTCTACCGGAGCATTTGTTCCAGGTAGACATAAAATATATTCGATTAAAAAAAAATTATGTTGAAGATTGTTGGCTTTGAATACTTCCATTCAACGAGTTACGGGACAATTTTGTGTCCCGGAGCTTTATTTGGGGACAATGGGACATGTGACCGAGAAAAGGGACAGTCCCGTTCAAAACGGGACGTATGGTCACTTTACCTATAACCCGGCGACGGCTCCGTGGCGCAGTGGCTTAGCAATCAGTTGTTGCGCTGGGGGCCGCGTGTTCGAATCCCGCACGGAACAAATATTTGTAAGGCCTACAAATAATTATTTCTGGGTCTGGATGTTTGTCCTTGTGCAATTTATGTTTGTAAACTGCCTCCACGACTCTCATTCTATATTACTCTCACTCTGCGAAACATCCTATTTATTTGTTTATTCTTTATTGCACCAAATATTTGTACAAAAGGCGAGCTGTCTATCTATTTACCTATAGTGAGTAGGTATCTTTTAAACTCACAATTTTCAATGCTTCATTTTTAATATAAGTATAATTAATTATAAAATTTCATAATTAGATAATATATGAGAATACATAATTCTAATATAATGCAACTAATATACTGAATAAAAAAAATTAAAATACATTTATCGTTGTACGCTGTGTGTATTTCCATAAAATAGTTTATTGATGTTGAAAACATACTACGTCCGTACAGTAGGTGGCGTCTTACATATTATTTCTTACGCGATCCTATATTGTAGCGAGTCGGCGCGGCACGGCACACGAAATGCTCAAGGTCGTTCGCATGGAGTAGCCCCTTAATAGACATAACCGCATCACATTTACGTATAAAAATCCACTTCAAACGATTATTTAAACGATAAAACAGGAGCAACAATCCGTCGACGGTCAAGTTCCTGCCAATACCCACAGTAGGTAAAATAGTACTAAGTTTCATAGATTATAGCCATTTTAATACCACAGAGATATACCACTTATACAAAATTGTACTTCTCTTTAGGATAATAAGCAAATAATTAAACTGGGGAAATATGAAAAGCATAATATAGTGTAAATAAAGTATAGTAGATTGGGTCCATTCTGGATTAGAATTTATAAAAGCTTAAAAAAAATTTGCTTCGCAAATATCCGCGTTATAAAATAAAATGATGTGTCTTACCTAGTATGAAGAGCACCTCCCGCCCTCCCTCAATTGCGTGCACTATCCTCTTCACCACTAATCCCAACACCGCTACTCCCAACACCACTACACTAGGCAAGACACACCACTGACGACAATACGACACGTGTTTCGCCTCTACACGAGGCATCCCCAGGTGATATAGACTCTACGGTGGCTAACCACTAAGTGAGCGGCGAGCCAAAACAACTGCTATTTATACAGACCGCTGACGCAACCGCTCTCTACTTAAGGAGCGAGCGACTGCGTCATGCAATAAAACATGCGACCAATCACCTCCGGACTTACGCAGCCGTTTGTAAAATTAAAAATAAACCGCCGCGCAACGCCCGCATATCCTCCAACCACGCAACCAATCGCCGATAACCGTGAGGGTGATAAACGACCATGTTACGAGGCTCTCTATTATTAGAGAGCAGAGGCTTAAAAATATTTAAGAGAGGTGAGTTAGCAACATTTGTTTGTTCATTCAGCAGTGCAACGGTACTATTATTAGTTTTTAATATCTCTAAATGTTTCAGCACACACAGCCGCAGCCCTTTAATACACGTATGTAAGACTTTAAAGGAGTGGTGTAAACAAAGTTACAAACTTGTTTGTAACGAATGCCACGCCCTTTACATGAGTCAAACTGGTCGCAATTTCGAGACACGTTATAAAGAGCATTTAGCCGCGTACAGGAATTGCAATCCCGATAAATCCCATTTTGCCAAACATCTTTTGGACACTGAACACAACCTAGCCAACGACCACTCCTTTAAAGTCTTACATACGTGTAATAAAGGGCTGCGGCGTTGGAGTGGTACGACTGAAGTGTTTAAACCTAATTGGCTATTTTACGAAGAAATGGCCAAGTTTCTGCATGGTGTATATAAACCAAACAACGATAAGTTCAGAGGTGTGAAATTATCTTTTAAATCTTTATTTTAAATTTTTATATCCTATATTGGAAATAGACGACCGGGTGTCCAGTGAGTGTCGGCACAGGTGTCAAAGCGGCGGCGCCTTTGACAATGCTGCCTAGTTGCCGATAGGCAAGCTAGGTTGAGGTAGGCTAGGGTAGGTTCCCCCCCGAACGGGTTCCCACCTTGTCGTGGCGGGGGGGCTTAGTAGCCGTGGCTTGGTCAGCCGCGGTGAACGAAGAGGAACCCCTTGGCTGGCCCGAGGTGTAGGGCCGGCCCGAGGTGGCCACTCCGAGTGGGCTTGGGAAGCCCACTTCGGATGTGTGTCGGGTGGCTGCGGTGAGAGGGGAGTCCGCACCCTCTACCGCTGCAGCCGAGGTGGAGTCGCGGAGGAAGAGGAGTGCTGGTATGGCGATGCGCCACTCGCCCTATCCTCCGCGACTCAGACGGGGCCGCACCGTTAAATGATGCGGTGGTGGTGGGGCTGCGGGGGGAGAGGAGTGCCGGTATTGCGAGGCGCCGCTCTCCCTACCCTCCGCAGCCGAATCTTGGTTGGCGGCGGAGCCCGAGACCAGATCCGCCGCTGGGGTCGGGAAAGCGGACGCTACATAGCGCTCGATTTTTCCTGGCCCCATGGCCTCCGCGTATCGGACTCGGGGGGGTCCGATACGCAGGTGGAGTTGGAGGCTGTGGAGGGGGGTAGCTTAACACCTCGCTACCCCGTGCAGGAGACGAGGCCCGGACAGATCGGGCCAGCACTAGTGCGGGGCTGCGGAAGAATTTGGATTCCCGCGGCCCCGCGCGCATGTGCGAGGAGGCACCGTGGGGTTTTAGCCGGTAAGAGTCCGGCATAACCTTCCGGTTGCCCCCGCAGCCGGAGGTATCCATGAGGATTTCCCCACGAAAAAAAAAAAAAGGGTAGGGTAGGTTAGTTTAGGTAGGGTTTTTACTATTAAAACATGAGTAAAAAAGCAAGATCAATTTAATATTTATTTTGCCAGCTTACTGCGCCATTTATTGTGAAGTATTCAGCAAATTTATCTCGTACAGTTTTAGCCGCTAAGGTTGCTCTTCTAGGTATTCTCCTAATCGGTACTAGTGATGTGATTCCGTTTTGATCATTTCGCCACAATCCAGGTTGAACCTCACCGTCAATTTCGGTATTGAAAGTTCCATGCGGCGTATAATTCTGTTTTGAATTCTTACTCCTCCTCAAAAAGTTATGTAGCAAAACACATGTCATTACGATAACTGATACTTTTTCTGGTGGGGCTCTAATTAATATGTGTTTTCCGTCAAGCGCACCAATGCAATGTAGAAAATTCCACTTTTTGTCAAATTCCGCTTCTATTTTTAACCATTCGTCTGCAGTTCGATGCAACTGTAATACAATTTTAAAATCAAGTTAATGTCAAGTTTACTTTCTCAGGACACCGTTGATCCTGATCTTGAACTAAACGAAGAGGAAGTAATTATTCACGAAGATAACGAAGATAATGTAGTTGATTGAGAAAACGAATCTTCTACTAATACAGATACAATGAATTCAGTTATTTTCAAAAAGCCAACTAATGCAAACAATAAAAAGGATGTAAACCGAAAGCGGAAAATTGAACATCAAATGGAATAAGCGTACGAAGTCCTTAAAAAATAGGTGCAGAGCCAGAACCGGTTGAAGACGAATGCACTTTATACACAAAATTATTATGTGCAAAGTTAAAATCCATGGACACATTGACTCGTGATTTAACTTTACATAAAACCCAACATCTGATTTTGGCTCAGACCTGGGATTCGAACCCGCGGGACTTCATGATCGGCGATCGCGTTTACGGCCACTAGACCAATGAGGTAGTTCGTTAATGGTCTCGGCTTAAAAGTTTTGGTCACAAAAGGAGTCCGCGGCGCAGGTCTTCAAAAATATTATGGACATTTACCTTCAACCGATCGCCTCGCTCACCGAACTAGGATAGGTAGGTACTACACGGGGAACACACCAAAGCCCTGATCAGCGCACACAATCAAACAGCTGTCCACGAGCGAGGAGAAGATTGAAGAGCAACCAAAAGAATACTCACACAGCCTTTAATTATAGTTTATACTCTGTAAGTTATTAAGTCAGTATTATAAGATATTTAAGAAATTTCTCTCCTTGAAACACTACTAACTGTTGACATACTGTCCTCGTCAAAACTAATTATTAAATTATAAGTATGCACGGAGCAAATAAAAAGTGGATATGGCATAAGCAACTGTGCACTGTGATTCTAATTAGGTCCTGACGTCATCACAGTGGGCGTGGCTTTACTTAGTATACTGTCAGTGTTCGTCATTTCCGCTTTTGTGTCGAAAATTACAAACCGGTGTATTTTCGTAGTATTAAGAAGGAAAGGATGAAGTCTTGTGTTTTATCGTGTAGAAACTACTCAGATAGACGCTCTCATGCTATAGATGGCATCACATTTCATTTGTAAGTAATTTTATACCTAATTTATTAAAAAGGGTCTAGAAAAATCTCTGCGTCTGCTTTCCAATGTAATTAAATATATTCGACACTAGATGGCGATACTTTGTGTCATAGGAACTAAAAATATAAAGGTACGTAGAGCTCAGTATTGGTAAAATAATCATACGAAGGTGTTGAAATTTGTTTTGTATTTATAGTTTTTATAATCATTTTGTGAAAAGGCCGCCATCTACCGTCAAGGTAGCTAAACTATATTGCAACATCGATATGGAACTATGCGAGTAGTTTCACTATTTATCGGTAGATGGAAAATACTAAAGTGGGCGGAGCTTAACTTCCCCTCACCCCGCAAATTGTCACGCGATGTTACATAGTGAAATCTAATTACAACACCTCCTCTTTGTATTTGCTCCGTGTAAGTATGAGTCCAAACATCTTATAGTAGTGTAGCTCTCAGCCGGGGAATCGAATCCCGGTCTCCCGTGTGACAAGCGGAAATTCTTATCATTATATTGAATCTATTTATTTGTAACACAGATTATTCCATAATTTGGAATATACCTTTAGCATAAACTATTATTAATGTAAATATGAATTGTATTCAAAAATGGAAATATATGTAAATATGTCATCGTTTTCAAGAATTGAACATCACACGCACTTCAATTAATGCAAGAGCTGAAGCCACATGACCATCCGATACGATTTCGGTTTGCTCAATGGGCCGAAAGCCGCATGATCGAAGATAAGCATTTTTACCGTAAATTCATGTTTTCAGATGAAACTCATTTCCACTTCTGAGGATACAATAAGCAAAATTGTTGTATAAGGGGCTCAGAAAATCCACACATCATCGTGGAGAACCCAATGCATCCACAAACAGTGACTGTCTGGTTTTTAGTCTGGCGGCATTATTGGGCCATTTTTCTTCGAAAATGATCAAGGAAACGCCGTTACAGTGAATAGCGATCGCTACCACGCCATGCTAAGCGATTTTTTGTTTCTCAAAATTAAAGATGATGACATAGACGACATTTAGTTTCAACAGGACGGCGCAACGTACCACACAGCCCAAATAACAATTGATCTTTTGCACACTGTTTTCGAAAATCACATAATCAGTTGAAATGCTGATGTCAATTTAGAAATATAGTTTGAATCGTTTCCTTTAAATATAAATGCAAAAAATGCTTACTTAATATTCAAAAGTCAACTCATTAAAAATTATATACTGTGTCCGTACATACTTTCCTATTCCGTTCATTCGTTTCTTTTTAATTTTATTTAAGTAATTTCTACTTTTATTATATTTATTTATTATAAATATGAAAGTTAAATATGTGTTAAGTGTAACGATTTAAATATTTGTGTGCATTTTAATTAAAATCGTATAATAATGAATACTGGTACGTTTAGTTTTTGTAAAATTTTTATTTTCAACCACAAACAGATTATTTTAGTAAATGGTTATTAAAAAGGTACCCACTTTTTAATAACCATTTACTAAAATCATCTGTTATTATTGTATGCAAATTGCTGTAATGTGTTACTACATAAACTTATTTTCTTTCTTTCTTAACCCTGTTTCTATCGGATACACAGGGTTTACTGTGGGCCGAAATTACATGAAAAATCATGACTTTTAAACAGTTTTTCTATTACGGAAGGTTTATAAAAACAGTCACTAAAATAAAAAAGTATACCTAGAATAGGTCATTTAAAAAAATATTCAGATAAATCTTCAAAAAAATCTTAAGTAAACCTTAGCGTATTTCCGATATTAAGTACACACTAACTGAAACTGCTGAATCGATTTTCATGTTTACATTCTTACTGTTCATAGCAACGCTTTTGGTGTTGTGTTGTTCTCCAACCATCTGAACTGTAATATTTTGATTATAGTAGTTTGTATTATTTACTCAAGAGTTATAAACGATGAGTGATGAAAAAAGTAAGGAGGAAGCCGAAAACTGGAAGGATTTTGAAACTTTGTGCGATAAAAGTACAGTGGAAGTAAGTTTTTAAGCTCAGTGGCTTACTATTTCTGTCTTAATGTGTAGGGATTACATTTCGTATTTATTATCATACTCGAATCTTAGAAAAACTGCAAAAGTAGCCGTGCCCGCTAATTGGTTTGCATAGCATCCTTTTCTTCGCTTTATTATTATATAAATTACCCGTTTTGTGGGTTCCTGACCTCAAAAGGAAAAATAACGGAACGCTTTTAAGATCATTCTGTTGTCCGCCCTTCCGGGACATCTTATCATCACTTTTCTTACATGCTACCACAAATAGGTACGCCGATGTGATTGACAGATTGCCGCTTTCAATCAAAGCACAGGTCTACTTTAGTATTTAAAATATGTTACATACACACATTGCAGGAAGGCTGTCAATGCAGGAAGATTACAGATTTTTTTTTACAATGTCTATTTTAAGATATATGTAAATTAGTTGTACCTGTATCAAAGGTATTTCTTAACTAAGTACTTAAGTATTTCTTTTATTTTCTTATACATATTAGTTAGTATATTATATTTCTGGTTAGCAAATAAATAAAAATAAAGAAAACAAGCAAACAAAAAAAAAGGTTCTGGTTAATACGGGAAATACTTATTATTTTTACCCAAATAACGTTCAATGGGTTAAACTACAAAAACTATCGGATTGTGAGTTGGTAGACCATTTTAGCCATAATGCTAACTTGGTTTCACCTGTAACTCGATGAGGTAAAAATGACTGGATTGCGAAACCCTCCAACACCGGGTTTGACCAACATTGGTTTTTAGACTGTAATCGACTAAATAATGATCGAAAAATAACTAATAGTCATAGACATGGAGAAATTACGGATTCTACAGAAGCATTTAATGAGCAATTAATTGGCATACAGTTTAATTTTAAAAAGTAGATGTTTTATGTTTTATAGCAAAATTAAATTTTCGATAGTTAATTTTTTTAATTAATTATAACTTAACTAATAGCAATAGAGATGGAGCAATTTCAGACTCTACTGGAACATTTAAGGAGCAAATAATTGGCATACAGTTTAATTTTGAAAAGTAGATATTTTATGTTTTATAGTAAAATAAATTATTCGATACTTAATTTTTTTTAATTAATTATAACAGTAGTAGAGCCACGCGGCAGCTTTTGCTGTCGCACGGATGGGCCGGCTCGAACCGGGGTGGTACCACGACCTCACAGAATACCAGCGTGAAGTAGAGGTTTACCTCTGCGTTTCGCTTGGTGAGTGCAGGTGGCCGGAGGCCCTTTTTACTGGAAATGAGGCATTCCATCTTAGTCCTCACGGGTGACAACGCATCTGCATTTTGATTCGCAAACGAGGATAGATGTAAATGTCTATGGGCCGCAGCAACCACTTACCATCAGGTGGACTGTGTGCTCGTTTGTCACCTTATCCTATAAAAAAAATATAAATTAACTAATAGCAATGCCATCAAAACCATAACTTGTAAAAAAAACCAAACCCGTGTAGTAGCGGGAAAGAATACTCACTACCCCATGTCTTCCCGTGGGTGGCGACAGAGGGAAACTGAGGCAGAGGATGGGCAGCATCTTTCTGATAATAGCAAAACAGCAATATAAAACTGCGGTTGCCAATCCGCTCGCCAAGCGTGGCAACTATGGCAATATACCTCCCATGAGAATAACGAAGGGACGGCCCCCAGTCCCCGGCGGCCCCTCTATTCCTGGCTACGGTGGCGACCATGGTAACGGTGGGGCAGGGGGTGCTAAGAATCTCCGGTGGAGGTTCGGTTGCCACCTACGACGACTCGACCTGGCAACTTATAACGCACGCACACTGCGGACTGACGAGAATATCCTGGAGCTGGAAGAAGAGATAGACAAGTTGTGCTGGAATATCATAGGATTATCCGAGGTCCGAAGAGAGGGGGAGGATACGGTAATCCTCGAATCCGGCAACTTGTTCTATCACCGGGAGGGCGACCATCTGTCCGAAGGAGGTGTCGGATTTATCGTCCACAAGTCTCTCGTTAACAACGTTGTAAAGATTGGGAGTATGTCGACGAGGGTTGCGTACCTTATACTCAGAATCACCAAACGGTATTCGCTGAAGGTCATACAGGTTTACGCACCAACCTCGGCACACCCCGATGAGGAGGTAGAGGAAATGTATGAGGATATCTCCAGAGCCATGCATTCCTCCAAAACCCATTATACGGTGTTAATGGGAGACTTCAACGCAAAACTAGGCACAAGAGAGAACGGTGAGCTGAAAGTAGGGAAATTTGGAATAGGGCAACGGAACCCAAGGGGCCTGCAGCTGGCCGACTTCATGGAGAAAGAGGGACTCTTTATGATGAACTCTTTCTTCCAGAAGTGGCCCCACAGGAAGTGGACCTGGTCAAGCCCCGACGGTTCGACAAAAACTGAGATCGACTTCATTATGACGACCAGACGACAACTGTTTAGTGATGTCTCAGTGATCGCGAGGTTGAAAACCGGCAGCGATCACCGAATGGTGTGAGGCACACTAAACCTAAACGTTAAGTTGGAGAGGTCACGTCTAATGAAGTCAACGCTCCGTCCCCCTCGTGCTCTAATCCAAAGTCACGAAACCTTTCAGCTCGAGCTACGAAACCGTTTTCAGTGCCTAGAAGATTGCAATGCAGTGGACTATAGTAATGACCAGCTCGTGAAAACTGTCCATGCGGTCGGAGCTAAGTTTTGTAAGGCCCGCCGCAGAAGAACACAAAAACTCTCCGATCACACTCTTAATCTCATGGCTGTTAGACGGGATATGAATCTGCAGTCTTCAGTAGATTTGACAGCATACAGGAAACTGAACAGACAGATCTCCAAATGCATGCGACAGGACTTACGCAATTTTAATACTGTATATATCGTATTGAAGAAGCGATCGAGCGGAACCAGGGCTGCAAAGTCTTTGCTAGAGATCTGTCTGCCAGAAAGAGCCAACTGTCGAAGCTGAAGACCGAGTGTGGCAGCGTCATTTCCGGGACACCTGAGGTTTTGAGTGAGATTGGGAGGTTCTATGGGCAGCTGTCCACATCATCGTTGGAGCCACACGCAAGTGTGAGTAACGATCCAAGAGCGAGTCTTATCTGACACTATTCCAAAGATATCCCGGACTTCAGTCTGAGCGAGATTAGAATGGTTCTCCAGCACTATAAAAACGGCAAGGCCCCAGGCGAGGATAGAATTACAGCGGAGCTTCTGAAAGCGGGTGGAAAACCGGTACTTGAAGTCCTTCAGAAGCTCGTTAATTCCGTCCTCCATGGTGGCATTACACCGGAGGCGTGGAGCAGAAGTGCAGTGGTCTTGTTCTTCAAGAAAGGCGACAACGCTCTCTTGAAGAACTACAGACCGATTTCCCTTCTGAGCCGTGTCTACGTGCTGTTTTCGAGAGTCATTACGAATCGTCTCGCGCGCAGACTTGACGACTTTCAGCCTTCCGAACAAGCCGGATTCCGAAGAGGCTTTAGCATCATTGACCACATACATACCGTTCGGCAAATCTTACAGAAGTCCGAGGAATACAATTTGCCACTATGTCTGACGTATGTGGACTATGAGAAAGCCTTTGATTCCGTCGAAATTTGGGCGGTGCTTCAGTCCCTTCAGCGATGCCAAGTTGACTGTCGGTATATCGAAGTGTTGAAGTGCTTGTACAGTAGGGCTACGATGGCTATCCGAGTACAGAACCAGAGTACGAAACCTATCCAATTGCAGAGAGGTGTAAGACAGGGTGACGTTATATCCCCGAAACTCTTCACCGCTGCATTGGAAGACGTTTTCAAGCTTCTGGACTGGAAAGGATACGGTATCAACATCAATGGTGAGTACATCACTCACCTTCGATATGCCGACGATATAGTCCTTATGGTAGAGTCGCTGGAGGACTTCAGCGCTATGCTCAATGACTTCAATAGTGTTTCCCAACGGATAGGTCTTAAGATGAAGATGGACAAAACAAAGATCGTGTTTAATGTCCATGTCACACCTATGCCGGTAGTTGTTGGGAGCACTAAGCTCGAAGTTGTTGACGAGTATGTTTACCTGGGACAAATAGTCCGACTAGGTAAGTCCAACTTTGACCGAGAGGTCAATCGACGGATTCAACTCGGTTGGGCAGCGTTCGGGAAATTACGGCACATCTTATCGTTAGGTATATCTCAAAACTTGAAAACGAGACTGTACAACCAGTGCGTGTTGCCAGTGATGACCTATGGAACTGAGACGTGGTCCTTCACTGCTGGTCGGATGAGGAAGCTCAAGGTCGCTCAGAGAGTTATGGAGAGGGGTATGCTTGGAGTTTCTCTGCGTGATAAACTTAGAAATGAGGATATCGGCAGTAGGACCAGAGTGACCGACATAGCCCAACGGTTTCGTAAGCTGAAATGACAATGGGCCGGCCATATAGCTCGAAGAACCGACAACCGATGGGGAAAAAAGGTTCTCGAGTGGCACCCTCGTACCGGTAGCCGAAGTGTAGGGCGTCCCCCCACTAGATGGAGTGACGACGTGGTAAGATATGCAGGAAGTCGATGGATGCAGGTGGCTCAGGACCGTGCTTTGTGGCATTCGTTTGGGGAGGCTTATGTTTAGCAGTGGACTTGTGAAGGGCTGTAATGATGATGATGAAAAAAAACCAAGTCTCGCAACTCAGTTCTTCTACCGTAAAAGTTGTGAGATCCATGTAATTCCAAGTCGGTTAATTCATTCAGTCCCTACTTAAGGGTTCTTCTGTCTTAAGTTAATACATAATAGCTAACCTAACAACATCTTATAATGACCATATCAATATTAAAAATCTTTTATGTTTTAAATAAATATATTGCCTTGGCCATCGCGTGAAAACGCAATGTATCTCCCAATTAATACAATTATATTAAATTAGATTGTTTAGTTCGACTGCCAAGTAAATTAATTAATTAATTTAAAACATATAATATTTTTAATATTGAAATGGTCACTATAAGATGTTGTTAGGTTAGCTATTATGTAATAACTTAAGTCAGAAGGACCCTTAAGTAGGGACTGAATAAATTAACCGACTTGGAATTACATGGATCTCACAACTTTTACGGTAGAAGAACTGAGTTGCGAGACTTGGTTTTTTACAAGTTATGTTTTTGATGGCATCTTATTTCTTTTTGTAGATAGTTATATCTGGGTACCTATCTACACCTATTATTCCATTATATTATACATATTATATAGGTACACTGATTCATTCAATTCAAATGTAACTTTGAGATCCTATATATTTATATGGGATTACAAAGTTAGTTATGCAGTTAGTCTATCTCGAAAACTGGACCGAAATTGCAAAATATTTTAATTTCCCTTTGATTTATATACTAAACAATAGTTATATTCCAAATATGAAGCTTCTATGTCTGCTGGAAGTACCTTAGTTTTGATGATCTGTCAGTCAGTGAGTGACAAAATTAAGAAATTTTGACTAGTTATAATTCTTAAACTACTGGTTCAAATTTAATGAAATTTGAAATATGCCGAGTTTATACAATGCCTACTTGGTTACTGAAAATTCGGGCTTCTAGTTTTATCCACAACAGATAGAGGTGGAGCAATTTCGGCTTCTGCTGACGCATTTAAAAGATCAATTATTTTTTTTTATAGTATAGGGTGACAAACGAGCACACAGTCCACCTGATGGTAAGTGGTTGCTGTGGCCCATAGACATCTACATTTATCCTCGTTGCGAATCAAAATGCAGATGCGTTGTCACCCGTGAGGACTAAGATGGAATGCCTCGTTTCCAGTAAAAAGGGTCTCCGATTCTCTACAGTCACCATACGAAACACAGCAGTGTTAAGCTGCTATTTGACGTTGGTGTTCTGTGAGAGCGTGGTCCTTCCCCGGTCGAGCCGACCCATTCGTGTTACAACTATACTACTAATATAGCTGCAGCATGGCTCTACCACGTCTAAAAAAATTAATTGGCATAATTAGTTTAATTAAAAGAAATAATGTTCTACGCTAACTACCTTCTGGTGGTTTACTTCTATTATAAGTCTAATTTTTGTGTTAAGGCGGTATTTTCCTATAATTTGAAAGCGTCACGTCAATATTGGTTATAGTTACCCATAGTTCTACTGCAATATGTACTCGTAACTATACATGGAGGAGCGAAGTTGAAATGTTGGATTGGCCAGAATCAGCCAAAACATATTTATGATTCGCTGTTGATTTCAATTTAGGATTATTACTGAAGTGCAATACAAAATATTTTCCTTGAGTATACTTACATACAAAGCTTAAATTACTAACTCAATAAAAGGTTCACAAGATATGGTGATCAATTATTGCGCAGAATATTAGTATATCAATAAAGGTTATTGCTACTATAATTATTCTGTCCTGCGCAGGTAGCTAGTCTACTTTGAGATTGGCCGCCGCGCCGTGACCGAATTTCGGCCTGGAGAACATTAATAAACATTTACAAAAGCTGGTAGCGCAGCATGTAATTACTTATTAAGAAATTTAATACCTACAACCTTTTTCATTTTCATTTCATTTTCGTAATAAACTGTTATTATAAATGATACACCAGAAACTATCAATACCTTTTACATAACGTCCAGAAAAGTATTTTCTACAGCACACATGTACAGTAGAGCGCCGATTATCCGAATGCCGATTAACCGAATCGCCAATTATCCGAATCGGTCCTAAGCGTAATATAAAAAATTAAAATCAAGTACTGTAAGTAAGTATATAATGTAATTTTTGTTTTCTTTTCTTGGAACGAGTTGGAACTCGCTGGAGTCCAGATATATTTCAACTGTAATGGTTGAAAGCTAGAGGCTAGAACTATAACTACTTATCTGCCGCGGCGCTGATGCTCTCTCTCTCTCTCTCTCTCTCTCTCATCTAGAGATGTAGCAAAAAATTATTACTATGGTCATGTCTATCCACTTTTGACATATGGAATTATATTCTGGGGCAATTCTGTTGACATTCAGTCCACATTTGTTTTGCAAAAAAAGTGCTTAAGGATTATGTATAATATTAATCAATATGACTCTTTAAGAAATGTATTTATAGATTGTAAATTTCTGACGTTGACTTATGTATACATACTTGAAATTTCTGTGTTTGTCAAAGATAACCAACAACATTTTAATATTAAAAAAGAATCAAAAAAGAACTTACGAACTCAATATGCTTTTGATGTGTGCATTGTTAAATCATCTAGTTACATTTATAGTAAAAGTACTTTAATAAGCGGAATCAGAATCTTCAACCATTTACCTATATACATTAAATCATTAGAGAGCCCAAGATTTAAAAAAAAGTTAAAAGAATGGTTATTATCAAAATGTTTTTATAATTTAGACGAATTTTTTGGAAGTAATTATTGATTTATTGTAGTGCTTTATTTTATTTTTTATTATATTGTACGTCCGAAATGGACAAACTGTTGTAACTATACTCTGTATTTGTAAGACCTCATGTACACAGTTATGACAATAAATGATTATCTTATCTCTCTGTCTCACTACTTACGTATTGTAGAACTGTGTTTGTTAAATTTAATAAAGTTTGTTCTATGTGTGACAGTTCGTTTTTCTTTATTACCAGTCTATGTACGATTATCCGAATTTTCGATTATCCGAATCGACCCCGGTCCCAATTAATTCGGGTAATCGGCGTGCTACTGTACTAAACTTATAGTTCATGTTCCCAACACTGTGCCGCGACACGCGTAGGTACACGTTGCTGTGGCAACTCCATCGATAGTCCAGCGCTTGGCACACGATTAATCTGAAATTGACCAAATTTCAATATTACATTCCACTATAGAATCTTGTTCATCTATAACAGCGCTATCTTCCTCACCACCAGTATCGCCAATTGGAGTATATATATATATAATAAAATCTTAAAGCTAAAGTTTATTATTTATTATATTTTTGTCTTCACCATCATCTTCCCACATACTTTTGATTACAAAGTCTCGTTTCGTTTTCATTGATCCCGGCGGTTAGGCTTTTAAGAAGTCTATTTCTGTTGAGCAGGTTCAGTTTGAGACGTTGATCTAATTAATGATATTTATGGCATAATTGATCTCATAAGTGCTATTGGTATTGAGGAGGGCTTAGAAATTAAATTAGTCTGTAACTTAGACTCATTGGATTGCCTTTATGGTAACGACCAGTTGTGTATCGCCAGCAACGCAAAATCAGGAATTTGTATTTAGAAAAAGCCCAAATTAGGGGCTTTTTAGGTGCTAAGTTTAAGAATTAGATGCTCTAAAATTTTCACCGCCACGAACTGTTCAAATTTGCGTTGCTAGCAAAACGTCCCGCTAGCAACGCAATGAAGTTATTAGATATACGATAAATATTAATAGCAAGGAATTAAGTGCCAATTAAGTGCTGCAAGTATAGGCGATAACAAGGCGCCCCTAATATAAATAAAGTAGTTATTCAGCACATAGCAGATACAAAATTCAGGTTTTCTGAAAATCAAAATAGAACCAAAATTGCTTTTAGAAAAAGCCCAAATTGGGGGCTTTTTAGATGCTAATTAGGTACCAAGTTTAACGATTAGTTGCTCTAAAATTTTCTCCGCAACGAACTGTTGAAATTTGCGTTGCAGGAATATTGACGTAGTTACTCCTGCAACGGCTTCGGCGCTGCGCGAAGTGCAGCCCCTTCGCCCTTGCGTAGCAAATCACAAGCACCCATGCTCACCTCCACAGCTTCGGCTTATTGGTCACCTTCGGCGACCAGCCTCAGCTTCTGCGGCTCGCACGGATGCCTGCGTTTTGTCACAGCGGCCGGGGGCTGCTCTCCCTCCGCGCCTACGGCTTTACAAAAACACTCTAGGTGTAGGGCGGACACGACTACGTGAAGTCGGGGCGTTCCGATTTGGTTTTAGTGTACAGATTCGACCTATATTATCTATAACATATAACAGATAAAGCACAAAAATGCCATTCATATCTTATAGCAAGGTAATGGTGGTTCTGGGCCCGATAATTCCCAGAATATTAACGTCATCTACATCCGACCCCAATAATCTTTCAACA
Source organism: Parnassius glacialis (assembly GCA_033319125.1). Lineage (NCBI taxonomy): Eukaryota > Metazoa > Arthropoda > Insecta > Lepidoptera > Papilionidae > Parnassius > Parnassius glacialis. The sequence continues at coordinate 25,515,425 of JAVANC010000010.1, read as the reverse complement.
CTTAATTCCTTGCTATTAATATTTATCGTATATCTATTATCGTCACTGCGTTGCTAGCGATACGTTTTGCCAGCAACGCAATTTTCAATCGTTCATTGCGGTGAAAATTTTAGAGCACCTAATTCTTAAACTTGGCACCTAATTAGCACCTAAAGAGCCCCTAATTTTGTATTTTTTCAAATGCAAATTCCCGACTTTGCGTTGCTGGCGAGACACAACTGTAACGACCTCGGGCCCGTCCAAGAGTTTGGTTTTATTTGGGATGACGTGCACCTTTCTTCGTTTTTATTACTGGTTATATTTTTAACTTAAAATTCGTAACAACCACAACGTAATCGATAAGATATGATAAAATCTACTGATACGGGGGAAATACTTCCGCGTTTTATGTAAATTACATAGAAGAGTATCGCAAACCGGGCATCAACGTAAACTTATACAAACGTATGAAAATATCGTGACTTCCAATGAGCATAGCGTATAACCCCAAGCACGCAATGTTTTGTAGAAATACGTACCTATAAAGAACAATTACAGCAGTCTTCCTTTACACGCCATGCAATACCGTCTTCCTTCTGATTGATTAAAAATTGCATTATCGGGTTCAGTGTCATCGTTTTATTCATTATTCATTGGTTTCGTGTATGTTTAAAACCTATTTAAGTATTATTAATGTGTTTTTGTTACTAAATATTAGATAAAATTTACAGATGGAAATTATAGATGTCGGAAATGACGTAATCACTTCTCTCAGGAGTGACTTGGCTGCTCTACAGTACAAACGGGAGAAGTTAAAATCCGAAGTAAGTTATTATTCCCTACACACCTACATTTTTATAATTATGTTATGAACATGTAAATTTGCTAAGATACCTGATTGAGGCTAACTGTAGTATAACCGCTTTTGCGTATCTTTGTAGCGCATCTGTGTGCTCTAAAAGTTTAACATGATTTTGGGATTTAAAGTATGATTCTAAGTAAAGCTATTGTTGGGTGTGGTCATACTATGTATATACTATGTGTATATATGTTTTTTATAGTTTCTTAGTAAAAATTAAACAGATTTTAATTCTAATTATTGATCGCTTTTACTCGTAATCCATTTTTTTTTACTTATTATAACCCAGTGCTTGGCCACAATCCCACTAGGTGGTAAGTGGTGATGCAACTCTAGATGTTAAACCGCACTATCTTAGCGTAACAAAAGCCTATTCACTCTTGCCTTGAAGCCACCCAGATTGTATTCGGACGAATAGATAGACGCCAGTAAATTATTCCACTCCTTAGCTGTACGCATTACAAAATGTTTTAAATTTGCTTCAAATAAATCGAATAATAATATCGAATTATTAACTTCTAACTCTTAACAATATAGAACAGCGACTTAAAAAACCAAATGCTGTCGAGGGACCAAAGGATTTTGGAGCAACAAGTTGAAATCGACCACCTCCGAGAACAGAACGCCCGCCAAAATGCAATCATATCATCTCTTAAAAACAAAATTCAAAATCTCGAAGAGACTCAACGTGATTTACAAGCTTCACAGAATAGGAGCGACCTCAATTTGCAGACGCTGCAAAGAGACAATCGGTACGCTGAAGAGAAAATAAAAGATTTAGAAAAAAAGATACGTTCTCTTGAACTTGAGTGTCATAATGAAGAACAACAAAAAGAGAACGCCAGATGCCAATTCCAAGACTTAGTGCGTCGGCTGTCAGCTGCTCTAGAATCAGATTTTTGTGACACTACTCATACCCATTCACCAGAAAGCTTAATCATAAAAGCATCAGAACTCGTCCAAGAAACAGCTAGACTCAAAAACAAATGTTTAAATATAACAGAAAGTTTATCTACCATAGAACAAGATCTAAGAAGCTGCAGAGATAGTTTAGAGAGGTCTAATGCCGACAAAGATATTTTGCAACGGCAGCTTTCCTCTCAATTGCTTGATATCGAAAGATTGAAACAAGAGAAAGAATCTCTTACAGTTCAAAATAGAGTTTTGGAAAGAGAATTGCATGAAGCACGGGAAAAGCTATCTCATTGTTCAAAAAATTTAAACGTTGTAACCGACAATGTTAATCAAAATGAAACAATTATTATACAGCTAAAAGGTAGGATTTAATCCATATTTGTAAATAAAAAAGGTTTTTTTGATGATTTGGTAACTTCTTCCATTGGAATTTTTCTTTTTTTCTTTTTTTTAATTAATACTCGCTTAAGATCTAATATGATCTTATTTAAACTCCATATTTTTATTTTTTATTTTACAGAGGATTTGAGACACCGTGACGATAAATATCAACGATTACAAACAGAATTTCGTAACACAATGGATTCAATAGCTATTGTCCTAAGTTTGCCTACACGTTTCGTTGAGGCTCACGAAAGCACAATCAAGGATAGGATTCGAGAAATTTTAGGCGAAAATAAGGACAAGGCTGCAGTAAGTGGTTAATCTTTATATATAAAAATTACGTGTCACGTTGTTTGTCCGCGATGGACTCCTAAACTACTCAACTGATTTCAATGAAATTCTACACACTGTGTATATTTTGGTCCAACTTGAGAGATAGGATAGTTTTTACACACATACATACATACATAAACGCTCACGCCTTTCACCCAGAGGGGTAGGCAGAGACTATGGACTTCCATTTGGCACGATCCTGACACACCTCTCTCGCTTCCTCCACATCCTCCTACGCATACACGCTCGTCGATTAAAGGTACTCTTAATTTGGCCCATTTTCAATATTTCGCCAATTTGGTCGATAAACTTTCGCCTAGGGCGACCCTTCCCGATTCTGCCATTCACCTCTGCAACATAAATTTGCTTTGTCACTCTTTCCTCATTCATTCTTTCTACATGACCAAACCACCGAAGCATAGGATAGATTTTATCCCGCTAAATGACCCTCAAAATTTTTTATTGCGAATTTAAGGATTTTTTTATAGGAAGGGTCGTTGGAAAGGGCAGAACAACGTCTGCCTGGCGAGCTAGTATTTAATGTATTTTTCTTTATTGCTGTACGGTACGCATTTGGCGGATGGGGCTAGGCGAGAAAAAGTGTAACATTTTTCCGTCACGACCCTTTCTATAGTGCGAGCGAGATGGAATAATATCTAATCTCCCTCGCACTTTTTCTTATCTTGCCATGAAAGTAATGTTATTTTAAATGACTAATAGACGCTAGTAACTAATTTATTTGTATTTGTTAATAAATAATATAATACGTTTATCAATAATAATATACTACGAAAGAAACTTCGTTCCAACCAAGTGTTCCACAACACTCACGCATGTTTTTTAAATTTATGTAAGAGCATTTTCTTTATATAGGTTGTAACTTTACTTTTTCATAATTTATTTAGCTCATTCCTTTAGTCTGAAATTTCTACAAGAAAATTTAAATATTTTATTTTAAACAGCTTTACATATTGTCTACTTTTATCTTATTCATCATCAGCCAGACATAGTCCAGTGTATGACATAGAACCTCTTTCGAGGTGAACTTTTCAGCCCAACATTTTTTTTTACTCGAATAGTCCATTAGAATTTTTTAAAAAAACCTCAAAAATATTTTCATACTTGTGTGTTTTACCATGTAGTGGCGCTGATAAATATCCACTACCCCATATCATCCCGTGGGTGTCGCAAGATGCGACAGAGGGAAACAAATCACGAGATGGGCAGCAGCGTCTACTTAATAACGACTAAAAATAAAAAAAACTGCAGTTGCTAACCCGCTTGCCAGTGGGGCAATTATGGCAAATATCCCTCCTATGAGGAAATCTGTGGAGGAGGCCATTTTTTGTCTTTCTTTCTTTATCGTTTTTCAAACGTTGCCTAACATTATGATTTTCTCCTATACCCGGAGGCGTTTACAAACAAAAACAAGAACCTTTACCTAGAACAGATAAGTATAGTATAGTATATATGACGGCTTGGTAGCGCAGTGGCTAAATGTTCGACCGGGACGCTTCAGACCCGCAGGTTCGAATCCCGCATAGAAGAAGTGTTTGAATGGCCTGTAAATAATTGCTCCGGGTCAGAATGTTTGTCTATGTTCAATAAATGTATCTAGCATGGATGAAAATTTTTGAAAATCAAAATGAAAAATATATTTGTAGGCCACACAAACACTTCTTTTCTCGAGATTCGATCCCGCAACCTCGCAGCGCCGCAACCAAACGCTTAGTCAATGCAGTGCGGTAGGCTACCGCAGCGGTACAGAGCCGTCGCATAGAATATAATAAACCCATACCAGTACTGAAGAAACGGTCTCCCCGTTAGATCAATACTTAGCAGCGTGGTTATCTAATTTTAATTCTGATTCCATCCGACTAATATATATTATATATATATTATACGACTTCATATATATTATATACGATAACCGTGAAATGGAGGTGAAAGAACATCCACGGCCCCATATCGTCCCGTGGGTCCACCTTTTCTCTCACTTCCAACTTAAATATATGACTGAAAATTGTTGTTTCTCTTCCAAAAATGTATTATAAAAGGAGGTAGGGTCATGATTTAGCTATATTGCTATATGTTTGCCACGCTCTCACAGATGAAATAGCAGCTTAATGCTGCTGTGTTTTCGTATTGTAATTGTAGGGAACCTGAGACCCTTTTACTGGAACCAGGCTTTCCATCTTAGTCCTCAGTGGTGACAACGCATCTGCATTTTCATTAAAAACCCCGATTCCAAAGTTGCCACAAAGTAATAATAAGGTAAACTTAGCCATTTTCTATTATTGAGTATTTTCTACCGACTTCAAAAAAGGAGGAGGTTCTCAATTCGACCGTATTTTTTATGTGTGTTACCTCAGAACCAGTGGAGTAGCGTGCCTTAACAGGAACCCTGTATCAAAATTTGTCCGGGGGACCCAAATGAAGGGTAAATATTTTTCACAAAAGAAACAAAAACTCTCGCATTGTATTAAAATAATTATATATTGATTATAAGTAGCTACTTACAATTAATACTCCTAGGAATTAAGCTAGCCAAACAATTCAAACCAACATCCTGTCCCATGGAAATCCTTAGAATTTTTGCTTATACACTCTCGGGGCCCCTGTAGCCCGGGGGCCTCGTATCATTGATACGGCTGATACGGCGGTAGCTACGCCCCTGCTCAGAACACTCAGTGTTTTTCTAGGTGAACCGATTTTGATGATTATTTTTTTTTATTTGAAAGCTAGTTGCTTCTCGTGTGGTCCCAAATAAATTTGATCAAGATCTGAACAGTAGTTTTTGAGTTATCGTTAATAATGTATATTTAATTGACTTCGACTACAGTGGTGATGTCCTCATTTTATTTACATTGAAATCGGTTGTACAAAATTTTTAATTTTACCACTTGTGTATTATTTTTAAAAATCACTAACAAATGCCAAACCTATGAAGAATATAATGTCACAAGCAAGAATGTCACATTTAACATTGACGTCCAGTCTGAGAGTATCTTTTTTTTTTTGGAAAATTAATCCTAGACTTTTTTTAAGTCCTTCCGAAATTTTTTTTTTTTTAGTTGCCATATTTTACGGTACCCCATATCATTCTGTGGGTGTTTTAAGAGGCGAACAATTAAACAACTGAAACATCTTTCTGATAACCGCTTAAAATAATCAAATATAACAAATATGGGAAACATTATATGACACAATATATGGGGGAAGCCTGTAAGGAAGGAAAAAGCCGGAGGAATTTTGATACAAGTTGTCAGATATCATATACGAAATAAACTATTTAGGGGTTTAGAGGCGACCAATCGATAGAGGCGGGTCTCACGTCTGGGAATATTTGTTTTCCCCGTGTCTTCACGAATAGAAAGATTCTAACGACTTGTTCTAATGCCTAGCCACAGAATAAATAAAAGGCCTAGCATAGCTCCGTCGCCAAGGTACTATAAGTTATATATTATGTTATTACCTTAAGGTGAAAGCTCCAAGGTGGCCCGCGAAATTCAAATTTTCTTACGTTTTCGGTGGACTTTGCAGGTCAGGGTCAGGTTGAATGTTTAACAAAATATGATTCGCTACTGTAACGAGTATGTGTTTACAGAATTATTATCATTGAAATCACCAATACATATATCATAATCCAAGTTCATATAATTCCTTTGAATGAGTTTTTCTGGAAATAGCCATACGATAGGATTATACGAACTTAGGGGGTTGTATTGATGATTATAATGATTATTATTCTGTAAATACATACTCGTCACGGTCGCGAATCATATTTTATTAAACATACAACCTTACACTGACCTACAAATTGCAAAAAACATAAGAAAATTTGAATTTCGCGAGTCGCCTTAGAGCTTTCACATTAAAGGGGGCAAATGGGGCGTTCGATTAAGTGATCGACAATCGATATATTTCTATAAATAATTTTAATAGAAGTAGTCTATAATAATACATACTTACGAATTTTCATTTAATTCCATAATTAATTTCTGATGTTTACAGCAAATAGAAACATTACGCGAAAAATTAAATATGGAGTCACAACAGTTGAGTAAAAGCGCGCACATGACCGAACAAGCTAACACCCGGATTCGAATCCTTGAAGACGAGAGGAACATATTGGAGGCCAAAGTGCACAAATTGGAGTCCGAACTGAACGCAATGGAACATTCTCGCGATAGCCTTCGTAAAGATAGAGCTAACGTTAGTAACTTAATTATATTATCTTAATTATCAATGTAATGGGCAGTATTAAAACAGCTCGGAAGACTGCGAAGCCTGCGGATCGTTACTTTTTATAAAAAAAGAAAATTATTATATTTTACTGTTACAGTTTGTAGCATTCCTCGAGCGTCTGAGCAGGACGCTAAATATGGATGAGTTGACCCAGGATGTCGGCATAGATCTGCACACTGAATCGATTATCCACCGGGCCGAGCAACTGGCGAGGCTTGAGAGCGATAAAATTGTTGACAAGGTCAGTTTGTATGTACCTACGCAAAAAAATATTATTATCCGATTAAACATTCCACCGTTTAGTTATTATAATTGGATTGTGTACAGAATGGCGCATAAATGCGTTTATTTGTTTTTATTTTGTATAGAATACAATATTGTACATAAAAGAAATTTTATTGCTCCACGTTTACATTGTTGGTTTTTCATATTGTCAGTCTATTTGGTTTTTTCTATTATACATAACTTATTAAGTTTTTGTTCTAATTAATTTTTTTTAGTTTTCACTTTCGTTTTTAACATGTTGCTGGCAATAATATCATTGTTCACGCATTTGCGGCATGATAATTTAAATACAACTTTATCCAAGTCACTTGGAAAGTTACTGTTGGGTAATTTACCGCATTTATAATTATCGTGCTAATCTTGTAATCATTTAGGGCTGTGGAAAAATGTAGTCTGCCTAGAAAAATAAAACCCATGCAATGAAGGCGCTATTAATTCGTTTACTATTTTTGTAAATTTAGTATTCGTGATTGAGGAATTTTTGTAGATGTATCATATTAAAACGATTGTGTTTATTAATTACAGTAATCCTATATACAATCCAAATGCCGTAATCATCGGGGCTCACACTTGAATATAAATACCGATATAGGTATATAGGCTGGCGTCAGACACAGGTACCGCTAAGTAGGATTGACGAAGTCATTGGGCTCAAGTAATTTACAAAACGATAAAGGCGTATCTAAAGATTTCATATATTTTTTTGAGTGATTGTAACCGAAGCATCAAGTAATGCTCCAATAACTTTTTCTTAATAATTAATAATTCTTTATGTACAACCACAAAATAAATGTACTTTGTTCCTATTGCAAATTACGTTTTAAACGATTTTTCCTTAATATACTTTTTTAGATTAATGATGAAAATAAAAATTATAACATTTAATTCGTAAGTACATCAACCAAAATTCACCAAGCTCAATGTAATATCGAGATTAAATATTGGTCCACATCTTAACATTTCTGCTGCTAAAGCAACAGTGCTCAACACAAGTGTTAGTAAAACTTGTTGTCCGGAGTAAACCCAGTATTATTTTAACATGTGGTAGAGACATGCCACAGGTGTATTGTGGTTGTAGTAGGGGTCTGCTCAACCGGGTAGGAACCGCGCTCTCACAGAATACCAGCGTAAGCTTGCGCTGCATCGATCACTAAATTAGTGATTGATGTTGCGCTGTGGTTCGTATTGTGAATGTAGAGAACAGAGATCTTTTTTGTTAGAAACGAGGCATTAAATCATAGTCCTTAGGAGTGGCAGCGCATCTGAGTTTTAATTTCCAGTCGAGGATAGATGTAGATGTCTGTCATCATTACTAATTCCGCAGTCGAGACTAATTCACGTGAAAAAAGTGTGGTTGGTATGAGGACGCGCCATTGACCCTATCCTAAATAATTAAGCCGCGTCACATGAAACAATACACACTAACAGGCTATTAGTAAAAAAATATCTAAAACAATTGACGTAACATCGGTGTTGGCAGCCCTAGGGATGGCATGTAAATTATGTTTCTGCCGCAGTTGGAATGTAAGATAATGTAAGGAGCATACTTTTCAGATGCGCCTTATTGGATGGATGGATGTGTGTTCTTGTGGAATGGCTAAATGCTTAAATAAATTATTGAAAAACCAAGATGTATGTAAATATAATGTGACTCGTCATGTAGTGGCGATGCAAGCAAATCTATACACTCACTCGTTCCTCCTTAGATGTATCTAGTTGAGTAGAATTTAACGCTTGAAAGATCTTATGGTATTGATTACGAAATATTATACAATATGTAACAAAAACCCTGTGGTTCCCATTAAGTACGTTATCAGGATCATTATTCAAACGTATAGAAATAACTTTTTTTTAAAAACTCGAACAATATATTTTTTTATTTTATTTAAAAAAATAATTGTATGCAAAATTGTATGTGATTTTATTACCTCTGCATTGTCTAGGGAGTAAGAGGATTGTCAAAGACCCCGCTTTACTTAGCTTTAGCATCGGCTAGTGTCAGTAAGTGGTAATAAAAACACATAAAATTAAAAAATATGGTAGAGTTTATGGTTATGTAAGTATGATTTATGTATGAAAAGTGTCTTCACGATCAAAAGAAATTCCTAATGTGGAGGTGACTTTTATGTAAAAACAAAAAAGACAATGTGCATAATAAATAATTATGCAATTTGCTTACACCTTAGGGCACGGACTTACAAGAATTATTGCCAGCAACATAATTTCCTGTGTATATGTGTTTTATGTGTATGTGTATGTATACGTATCAATGTGTTTGTGTAGCTGCTATATTACGGATACTATGGCACGCTGCCGCGACTGCGCAGGGAACGGTCTTTCCATGATTTGCCATATTTAAAGGAAGTAAGAAATGTAAACCAATTGGCATGATTTCTATGACGTAGAATTTAAAATAAATAAGCATCTTAAAAATTTAATGAAACATTTTAAAACCTGCACGTAAATATGACATTATATTATAGGCACATTATTTAATTGATACAGAAAATAACTTTATTAATTAATTACACTAAAAATACTAGGCACAGTTTAGTTTATAATTATATCTATAGTAGGACTAGATTGTCGCAGTAGCGAGCTAATTACACCAACCTAAAATACCGGATATTAGTAAACCATTGTCGGTATAACATTATATAGATAGGTATAAGCAAAGTAAGGTCAAATTACTTTCTCAACCGTGCGTGCAGTGCTTCTCTTATTATATTTTAATGCTGCCTGTACATTGACTTCAAACGAAGTCACCATATTTTGCGTACCCAGAAGCCCACCTATAGGTTACTTCTGCAGTGTCACACGTTTAATATTGTAGCTTCTTATGCCGCGTCTCCACCAAAAATGTTGACAACATTTATGTTTCCGACGTGTTGACAAATCAACAAAAGTTGACGACATTTGTTCCAAAATGTTGCAAATTAAAGGAATACGCTTGTTGCCGACATTTGTTCCCTCGGTGGAGACGCTTCTTGCAACATTTTGAAACAAATGTCGTCAACTTTTGTTGATTTGTCAACATGTCGGAAACATAAATGTTGTCAACATTTTTGGTGGAGACGCGCCTTTAGATTAACTTTCTTGTTTTTGTTAATTATTATGCATTGTTGTAAAATTATTTTTTGTTAAAATATAATTATTATAATTTTCATACATCAGAAATAATTAATAAAAATTTAACGATAATATTTTTATAAAAACTGTAACCCACACACATTACGCAAATAATATTTAAGTAAATAAATAAATGAGATAGGGTTTTGCTTGAGAGCTGGACTTGTCAACCGAAAAATGAAGTACCTACATAATATTATGAACGAAAAAGGCGTATGAGATACTCGTATTATTTATAACGTTGCAGCTCGGACTTTATAAAGTCGAATCAAAGTTCTCATAAAATAAGAAGGGTGCGATGTTCGGGCCATGATTCAATTCCCGCACAGAACAAAGGTTTATATAACGAGTAATGGTTCAGAGTTTGGATCTTTGTTCATTTGCAATTTATGTATGAAAACGCCTTCACAATATGGAATAAAATTCTAGTGTCGGAACGTTTTTACTAAATATACTTAATTAATTATAATGATAATTTTAAATAGTTTGTTTATTTTAGACACCATGTTGTTAACTTTGATGCTGAAACAGCTGAAGCTTTCGTTGATTTTGACACCGATTATTGTGTTTTACGTAAGCTTTGCTCTATTTCTCATTTTTGCTGCCATGGGCGCATGCATAGACATTTTTATTTATATTTATCGGGACACTGCATGAATACTAGTTTTGATACTAGATGGGTAATTGCAATTCGGTTTTAAGTAGCCTAGACGTAAACTTGTACTAAAATTTGCCTGTCCTCCCAACGCTGTATACTGTAACTTTACTAAATTGGCTAGAGCTGAGCCGTCTTCTCCGACCTTTTTTTTATAGAAGAGGGGGCAAACAAGCATGCGGCTCACCTGATGGTAAGTGACTAGCGCCGCCCATGAACAACCGCAACACCAGGGGAATTGCAGATGCGTTGCCGACCTTTTAGAAAGGTGTGAACTCTTTTCTTGAAGGTTCCTAAGTCGTATTGGTCCGGAAAATTCGCTGATGGTAATTGATTCCACAATGAAGTTGTGCGAGGGCGAAAACTTCTTCTAAATCGCACAGTGATGGACCGCCAATCATCCAGATGGTATGGATGGTAACGCGAGTTTTGTCGCGATGTGTTATGGTGAAATTGAGCGACTGGAATTAGTCCGAACAATTCCTCAGAGCACTCCCCGTGATAGATGCGATAAAATACGCAAAGATGCAACATCTCTACGCAGTGCCAGTGTATCGAGCCGATCAGAAAGAACTCGGTCGTCGACGATTCGAACCGCTCTGCGCTGGATGCGGTTAAGTGGAAGGAGCTGGCACTGGGGTGCCCCGGCCCAGAGATGAGAACAGTATTCTATGTGGGGCCGAACTTGCGCTTTGTAAAGTTGCAAGCGATGTGCCGGCATGAAATACTGTCTCGCTCTGCTGAGCACGCCAAGCTTTTTAGAGGCCAATTTGGCCTTCCCTTCCAAGTGACCACGAAACTGCACACTATTCGATATGTCGACGCCAAGGATTCCGATGGTAGCTGAGGCAGCAAGGGGAGTGCCTTTAAACTGAGGAAATACGACAAAGGGCTTCTTTTTAGCGGTAAACGCGCAAACTTTGTCGTCTGGGAATTGAACTGGACTAGATTTAGTCGCCCCCAATCCGAGACTTTGTTAAGCAAAGACTCGACTTCAGACACAAGATTGTCCCGGTACTCGGCGACGTTTTCCCGAGAAATATTGGCACGGCCGGTATATAAGGCATCAGCAGTGCTGTCGTCCGCATAGCAATGAATGCTACCAGTAAGCAACGTATGATTGATATGCAGGAGAAACAGCGTTGGTATAGCACGCAGCCTTGTGGAACACCAGCGTTGATAGGCTTGAAATCAGAGCATGCACCGTCAATTACGACCTTGATGCTCCGATCAGCAAGGAAACTGGTGATCCATTTACACAATTTCTCGGAAAGCCCATATGAAGGAAGCTTCGAAAGAAGCGCTTTGTGCCAGACCCGATGGAAATCCTCCGCTGTGTCCAAACTATCGGCCAATGCCTCTCCTTTGGACTCTTCTGCCTCCACCCATCTATGAGTCAGATAGACTAGAAGATCACCAGCTGATCGACCCCGACGAAAACAGTACTGGCGGTCACTAATTAGCTGGTGATCCTCAAGGTACCTCATGAACTGAAAGTTTATAATGGATTCCATTATTTCGGAGAACAAGGAGGTGATGGCGATAGGCCTTTAGTTGGACGGGTCTGAGCGGTTGCCTTTTTTAGGGATCGGGTGGACCAAAGCTGTCTTCCATGAATTCGTGGCTACGCCTTGGGAGTAGGAGTACCGGGAAAGACGCATTAAAACCGGTGCCAACTCTGGAGCACACGTCTTCAGCACGACGGTAGGGACTCCATCGGGCCCACTCGACTTGCTGACGTCCAGGAGAAGAGTGCTTTGCGAACCGAGCGCTGTGTAAACCGCCCATCCGGCATGGAGCACTCACATCGTGGGATGGTCGGCAGTGTGTTCCCCCGTCGAGTTGGACGCAAAGAGAGAGCTCAACAGATCGGCTTTCTCCTTTGCGGCATGGGCCAGTGAGTCGTCCTCTCTGTGCAGAGATGGAAGACATGGCTGACAGGAGTTCCTTTGGACAGCCTTGGCGAGAGACCAGAATGCACGGGTTCCCGAAGGAAGACGAACTAGTTTCTCGCCAATTCTGCCGATGTGCTCAAACCTTGCCTTGGCAATGACGCTTTTGAAGGACCTGGAGGCGGAATTATACTTCTTTTTAAGTACGCTGGAGTTTACATCCCGAGACGTTGATGCGTCAGACCAGGCCCGGTAGCACTCCTGCTTATAGCGTGATGCTATTTTACAGGAGCGATCAAACCATGGCTGGGATCTGCCTCCGATGGGCACCACAGAGGATGGAATAAAAAGTTCCATACCCTGAAGTACCACATCAGCAACAGAATCGGCAACAACACTGGGATCTTCCGGCGAGAAGCCAACCCGCCCGCAAGGGTAGGATGCAAAAAAAATCGCATCCCGTCCCAATCGGCTGACCTATAGTGCCAAACACGGCGGCAAGCTGCGGATCGCAACTGTGATTGGAGCGTGAGTGGCACCGTACTCCGGATCAGACAATGGTCCGAAGAGCCCAGAGGGACATCGACGGAGACCTGATATTCGTCCGGATGAGAGGTCAGCAGAAGGTCCAACAGGGAAAGTACATGGTCTTCCACATCTAGGATCCGCGTAGGCGAAGTAACCAGTTGTGTTATACCATATGCCAAAGCAAAGTCATTAACAGATCTACCCGCATGATCGGTTAAACGAGCACCAAGCCATTCAGCGTGGTAGGCGTTAAAATCACCGAGTATCACGATCTCTGCGGATGGGACCTGTTGTAGCACGGAGTCTGCAGCCATTTGGACGTGGTCGATGAGTCGGTCTGTGTCGGCATTACCACTATGGGAACTATAGAGGCACCCGTAGACGCGGGGATGGTCGTCGCTGTCTACGCGCACCTATAGGATGGACAGGTCCGCACCTTCAAGACTGCCGAGGCGTCGAAAACAGATGTCCTCTCTTACGTATACGCAAACTCCAGCCCGGGGCACAAAGGAGTATTCCAATTTGTACCCCGGGTAGGAGAGATATGAAGTATCAGTCGGAGAGGACACCTGAGTCTCGGTTAAAAAGAGAATGATTGGTATGAAGTCTCCTGATGTTGCAAAAATTCACGGATAGCGTGACAGGTGTTGCCTTGGTTGTATTGCCATGCTTGCCCAGAGCAGCATTAGTTGCGAGCGGAATTTCGCCCCCCCACCCCCTAGAATACGCGGGGCAGCCTGAGCATCCACGCTCAGGAGTGAAGTAGTTTGGTCGTGGATCTCAGCGAGGGATTCTCCAGGGGTGCTGGCACCATCCTGGGGTAGTCTTTTATTTAATTCCACTACCATGTTGACGGAGGAGGGGGGGGGGGGGGGAATTGGGCCTCCGGCCACCTGCACACACCAAGCGCATCGCAGAGATAAACCTCTAATTCACGCTGGTATTCTGTGAGGTCGTGGTACCACCCCGGTTCGAGCCGGCCCATCCGTGCGACAGCAAAAGCTGCCACTGCCGCTCTACTACTGTTAAGACTTGACCTGATAACACTCATCTTTCACAAATCTATAAAGTTTGAGTATAGTGAGTTTAGATGGAATTTCTACTATCAATCGATTGCCAGTACCTCGTATACCGCATGCAAGTGATGTTAGCATTAATGACATGTTTATCCTTAAGGGATTAAGTTGTTTAAAAGGACCTAAGTACTTCTAGAAGCTACAAATCAAAAATTAGAAAATACAAAAATATAATATAATAATGTTACTTTTATTTAACAGGTCCACTTCAATAAGTCTGGATCTGGAAGTGCGAGTTAAAATGCCTTCTAATTTACAGACCGCTGTCGTGTACCAGTTGCAAAGGAGAATAAGGATACTCAGGGAGCAACTTCAACGAAAGGACATGCATTTAGATTTATTGCGGCGCAAATTGAGCGTGCAGGTACCATATTTTATGTCAATATAATTATGACAATAAACAGTAACACACTTGTGTTTGTCTGCGTGATATAATTCGTAATGAAGATCAGTAGAACCAGAGTAACCGACATAGCCCAAAGATTCAGTAAGCTGAAGTGGCAACAAGCCGACCATAAAGTGGCAGCCTCGTACTGATAAGCGAAGTGTATGCCCCTCTACTAGATGCAGGGCCGGATTAACCATGTCGGGGCCCTTAGGCAATGGAATTCTCGGGGCCCCTTTGCAGCCAGCATAAAGGGATGTAACGTATCCATATTATTAGTTCTACTACTCGATACTAGATGGTTTTGTTCTGTAAGTATGAAGTATTTCATCAACTGACAGTATGCGTCGCTAAAACGTAATAATACCTATTGTCACTGAGGTTCTAAATTTTCCAATAAAATTTTCTCTGTATGAAACATTTTCCATTATATTTGTGCGCGCATGGGTCCCTACCTGATGCGGGGCCCCTAGGCAGTTGCCTACTCTGCCTAAAGGTTAATCCGGCCCTGACTAGATGTAGTGACGACCTGGTAAGGCAAGCTGGAAGACAAGCTGGATGTAAGTGATTCAGGACCGTTTTTTTTTGTAGGATAGGGTGACAAACGAGCACACATTCCACCTGATGGTAAGTGGTTGCTGTGGCCCATAGACATCTACATTTATCCTCGTTTGCGAATCAAAATGCAGATGCGTTGTCACCCATGAGGACTAAGATGGAATGCCTCGGTTTCCAGTAAAAAGAGTCTCCGGTTCTCTACACTCACCATACGAAACAGCAGTGTTAAGCTTCTATTTTACGCTGGTATTCTGTGAGAGCGTGGTCCTTCCCCGGTCGAGCCGACCCATTCGTGCTAAAACTATACTACTAATTTAGCTGCAGCATGGCTCTACCACGTTGGAAAACCGTGTATTGTGGCATTCCTTGGTTGAGACCTATGTCCAGCGGTAGACGTGTGAAGGGCCGTATGATGACGTGTATTTGAAGCACCTTTATTGACAATATAGTGGTATTATATGTGGTGTCTAAACAGCAATAAAGGATTATTTTTTTTATTTTATTTTTATTGGGAATATTCTTATTTTAATATGTTTTTAGCCGAAGTGCTGACGTGTCGTCCGAGCAAAGCAAGTCTGCGAAGTATTTTTACTCCTAAGACATACTGGTTTCTTCACGATGTTTTCCTTCACCGTCTTGCATGTGGTAAATTAGCACTTAAGATTGCAACTAACAATTTTATTGTTTCCCGCAGGGATCAATTATATTTTTAAATTAAAGTAAATAATAGATATTATATACTTCTGTTTTTTTATTTAATAAATATCTAATTTTAAATATGCCGTGCGGTGGCGGTGTGTTAAAAAGCGGCCACTTCCTTTTCTTTAATGGGTGTCATATGAATTGACTATGGGAAATTCTAGAAAAATCTTATGGTTTACGAATCGCACCTATGGGACTCTGTGGTTATATTGCCATGTGTCGGAAATTCCGATAGATGGCGTTAAGGAGGTAACCATCTCTTTACATCGGAAAAAATACTTAGCACCTGCGACGTCAACTGTATGACACTGCGATCTTCAAACCGCCTGTCATGCGTGATTGTGACGATTAAGTTATGATGTACACTGATGACTCCTTGCTATGAAGTCATCAGCGTACATCATAACGTGGTCTTATTAGGAGCACATAAACCACTTTTTTAGAAGCGTCTTTGAGTGATTTCAAAATTATATAAAAATCATTATGCTTTTCTGATGTCATCGCGCTAGAATTTTCAAATAAGTTTTATAGATACAATAAGAAAAGTCGCTAACCAATTTAAATGTAGATAAAATAGTTAAATGTAAATATTGTTTTTACATTTAAATTTTTTAAAAACAGTGTTTGAACTATATTTACCTATCAATCAAGTTTTATTAGGTTTTCTTTGAAAGTTACATTGAAACATATTTCCAGATAAAAATAAACATTTTGTGACTTATATGTAGGTACCTATACTCAAATTGTAGATTCCAGAATAATTTTACCGCAAACCATATAATTAATTAGCAGCATTAGGGTGAAAAACGAGCATACAGTCCACTTCATAGTAAGTGGATGATTTTAACCATAGGCATGTACATAATATATCTTCGATTAAGAATCAATATGCAGGGACGTTGTCATCTCTGAGGGTTAAGATGGAATGCCTTGCTTCCAGTATAAAGGGTCCTTGGTTCTCCATACTCACCATACGAAACACAGCAGCATTAAGCTGTTATTTTACGCTGGTATTCTGTGAGAGAGTGGTCCTTACCTAACCAAACACTGTTTGTGCTGCAACCACATTATAGCTGCAGCGTGGCACTACTACGTAGGTAAGTACTTCACTTTATGCTCACTGATATTACTGCAAATTTTATAATGGTAAAAGTAAATGTGAAAGTCATGCAGAGAGAGCTCAAAAGGAACAGGATTCGTAAGATGGCTGTATTTGAAAATGGCTGCTAAAGGCTGCTTCAACTCCTATCCTAATATTAATTTTTATTTTAGTCAACTCCATGAGAAATATTATGAATTTAAGAATCTTGTTAGCTTTATGTCCATTGTTCAATCTCCTTCGACGACAGATTCATACTTGTAGTAAGTCAATGAGGGCATCCACGACTTTCTCTGCCACCAGGGCGGCGCCACTAGAAAGTGAGGTATAATGTTTGACAGATTTCATAGTGGGGAAGTTAATTTGTTCGGAAATGTAAAATTATTGTTTCTTTTTGTACTATTAGCTATATTTTATATTAATAACATTAAAAATAAATAAAACAAACCACAGATATTCATAAAAGTAGCAAAAATAAAAAAAGTTAAAATGTGCAAAAAATTAAAGAGCAAACCACTGACGTATTGTTTTGTGTATTAATATAATACTCTAGAAACTGATAAACTTTTATTAAAAAACAACTTCCAATTAAATGACATTGTGTAACAAAAAACTTTACCTCAGTGTCAACTAGCGACATCTAGTGAGCAGAAAATTATTAGCTCGCATTGATGCTATTAATATGCGGTACAGTACAGTACACATTCCTCTATATAATATCATCTGATACTTCAGAAGTTACTGTATATAATATATAATATTCAGCAAGAAATACAGGGCATCATACATAATATAGTTATCATCGTACGTATAAATAGGAAGAGAGTTCACGCGTGCGTGCGGTTCTGCAAGCGGAACGCGACGAGGCAATTTGCCGCAGCAAGAAGCTGGCCCGCCAATGCGATAAGCTGACCGTGCAATTGAGCGACGCCCGCGCTCAGATCAGAGACCTCAACTTACAGCTCGCTGACGCCGCTGAATACAAGGTAACTAGGCTTTGTAGACACATGTTTCAAATAGCATGGTTAAACATATCATAATTATTTAAGTACTCTCCCTGACGCGACGGATCTCCTCTATCATATGAAAGTAGCGAGTGCCTGCTATAACTGAAGTGAAGCATCACCACTTAAGAAAATCTACAGTCTGTGAACTTGTTTAAAACTACAAATTCTCGCAGAAGTACACAGGTTCCTCCAAAAAATGATTTGACAGAGAAGATGTTTGGGTGCAACCACCGGCTTGTAATCCTATTATTAGGTAATAAAATTAAATCCTAACCCAAGTATACCGCTGTAAGACTTAATGAAACTGAAGTTCATTCTGCGTAGATCAAACTATAAATTAATAATTAAAATTGTATTTATAATTTTAATTATTAATTTATAGTTGTGTTGCAAAACTTAATCTTTCAAGTTTTATTCATTAGTATTTTAATGTTTAATGTGCATTTTTCATATATCAGCGCAGTATGAAAATAATACACCAAATTTAATGAGAGCGAGAAACGTCACCTTGACAAATCGAAGTAGGTAAAGCCCAACCTCACCGCTTCGCATTCGAGATGTGTAAATAAGTGAATTAAAATAAAATTAAAAATGTTGTACGACCGACTTCAATATAAAAAATAAACCTAGCAAGCTAACAGCATAGCAAAGTGGCGAAGCAATCAGCTTTGTAGCGGTTTCGAACGGTTGCCGTTGAGCAATCAGTTTCAAAATAGGAGGTTCAGATGCCTGGGTGATCAGTAATCGATTGCTGAAAACAGAATTTGAAAATTCGAAATCGTTCTCGAGATAATCGTGGGACAGACGGACAGACATCGTGAAATCAATAAGTGACTGCGCATGCTTCGCCACTTAATAAAATGAGAACATCATCAATGTATTGGCAGTTAATTAAATACACATTATTAAGGATAACTCAAAAACTACAGATCAGAACTTGGTCAAACTTATATGGGATGATATGAGAAGCATCATCTTTCAAATAAAAAAAATAATCATCAAAACCAGTTCACGCAGAAAAAGTTCTGAAGTAACACATAAAAAAATACAATCAAATTGAGAACCTCCTCCTTTTTTGAAGTCGGTTGAAAATTAGTTTCATTTCAAAGAATAAGTGATGTAGTTATTGGATGCAACAGAAGGTTACATCTAATAACCCTATTTTTGCTGATCAGACAAGTCAAAAGCACTTGCAAGGTCGAGTAAGTACATACAGATACGTGACTTCAACGGACATGCGAGATCAAGGTATGGTATCGGTAACCGCATGTCAAGTGCAATGCCCACGCAATACTAGTCAATTAAAATTTTTCTTTGTTCTCTCTGTAAAATCAGAATAAAGCAACGCTCAATTGCGGAATCCTTTATAAAAAAATTAGAACTGCAGTCGCCTGGCTAGTGGGGGAACTATGGCAAATATCCCACTTATGAGGCATCTACGGCGAGGCCTATGTTCAGCGGTGAACTTTTTTAATTAATAATTAATAAATCCATTTAATCTGACAGAAACAATTTCGTTTCTTTTTATAAATAATTAAGCAGTCCCCAAAGTGAGTTCATAAATTACTAATCGTGCGAAGTAAAACTACGCTGCGCCCACGGTGGACAGTGAATTAAATAAGTAACTTATATCCTAAAGTAGAAAAAAACAGAACCGTTTTAAGGTCACTTTGTTGTCCGCCTGCTTTTTTCTCAGAAAAAGGTATCAAGTTGAAATTAATATCAAATCTAAAGTCAATGATAAGATCGAAAATCAAAGAAGATGTAAAAAATTCAATCATCTAAGTCAACGCAAAAGATCGGCCATGTATGCCACGCTCACACGTTTTGATACTCTCAAACTCACTCATCAAAATCGAACTTTCTGTTAACGTACACCGTTCCGTCTCGTTCACAGCACAAGGCAAAAAGTCTGAAAACCGTAAATATATAGCTATACCACATAAAAAATATTTTTGAATCGACAACAGTTGAGGAGGAAAAGTTCTCTAGAGGCGGCGTCACACCATTAAGCGAAAAGTGCCTTGGCTCGTAATATCCTATCAAAGTCCACTGTTGAACATAAGCCTGCCCCTAGATTGCCTCATAATGGGGATAATTGTCATAGTTGCCACGCTTGGCAAACGGGTTGGCAACCGCCACTGCACGGTATAACCGTATCCTTAGTACTGTTCCCTTACCGTACCGCAATACCGTACCCTTAGTACCTAGTCAGGTCATAAATTCTGTCACATGTTTAATATAAAATAATTGAAACAGGTTTATTCATTATGTAACCATTTATATACCAAAATGAACGTAACAAAACATAGATTCTTATAACACTAAAGTTTATTCAAAATGACCTCCGTGATTTTGAATACAGTGTGTCTTCTATCGCAGCACGAACGAGGTCCATGTCAATATCGGCGGCTGCCTTAATCAAGGATGTCTTGAGTGACTCCAAATTGGGATGAGGCTTTGAGCACGCCTTTTCCTCCAAGTGTTGCCATATCTTGTAATCTAACGGATTCAAATCTGGACTGGAGGAGGGCCAGTCTTCGTGTCGGATGAAGTCGATTTCACGCGCCGCCAGATAGTCTTGTGTGCTCTTCGCTCTATGAGCTGGCGCCGAATCTTGTTGGAATACCCAGTGCCTGTTATTGAACATGGTATGAGAAACAGGTTCCACAAGGTTCGTCAGGACTGTATTTTGATACACAACTGCATTCGTTTTTACACCTTTCTCACAAAAATGTACCTCTGTTAAGCCCCAATAAGAAACTCCCAACCATACCATGAGCGAGGATGGAAAATGACCTCGTTGGACACGCGGAATACGGTTGCTCGCTTCTTCACTACTGTGTATACTACACCTTATCATTTTGTTTGTTGTAGCTCTCTTCTACGGTAAAAATTTTTTCATCCGAAAGAGGAATTTCCCGATATTTTTTTCCCGCGTACCGCTTCAACAAAGCGCGGCATCTCTTCAGTCTCAGGTCCTTTAGACGAGCATTCAAACGATGTCCTGTTTTCTTCGATATGCCCGAAACCTTAAGTCTTCATTTAACACCATGTTCACTGTGGTTCTGCTTAACCCCATCTGAAGGGTCAACAGTTTCTGCTTACGTTTGGGATTTCTTTGAATTCGCGCTTTCACAGCTTTTATCACTGCTGGAGTCCTAACAGACCGAGGGCGACCACTTCTTGACCTCTCATCTACACTAGTCTTCATTGTACCGTTTGATGGTACGATAAACGAATCTTTTGGTTATATTCAAATTTTTCAGTATGTCAAAAATTTGAATTGGCGCGTAACCGCAACGATGCAACGCAATAACTGCAACACAGTCATCTTTAAGCGTCCACTCCATATTTAAAAATGAGTAAAATTCTAAAAAGTATACAGTTTTATTTTCATGAACAATTCGAAATTCGAAATAAATAAACTTTTTTTGTGGCCAGCATTCTAAAAGAAAAGTTTTTACTGTGTGACAATACTTATGACCTGACTGTGTATAATCAAATGCTTAATTTCAATCCCACCTGATGGTAAGTGGTTATGTAGCCCTAGATTATAAATCGCACTCCATTTACAAAAACCTGTTCACTCTTATCTTGACATGAAATTCTTCTTTTTTATTATAATAACACATGTACGGATACAGGAGTCCATCCTATGATTTTCCCTTCATCTAGTGATATCTAAAGCCTAATAGCATGATAAATTTAAAGTAAATTTTGCTTACATACAGCTGGGCACAGTCACAATATCAGCCATGTTGCCTAAATGCGTGTTGGTGGGCTTCCGTCTTGTGCTTACTCCTCGACTTTTTTATGTATATGATATGCAGGTTTCCTCGCAATTTTTTTCTTCACCGTCGAATATCACTATCGAGTCACGTCACGTCGAGTATCATATCACATGCATAGTCGTGTTAAATTGTAATAAACAGTTTCATTGGTGCCGACCGGGGTTCAAACTATGCTCGCGTACTCTAAAACTTACGTTTATGATTAATAGTGTAGTATATGCATTGGCGCAAAGACCTACCGTCGAAAAAATCCAAATGTACATGCTGATAGAGTGCCACCCCTAAGAACGAAGGGGGAATGCCTCATTACCAGTTAAAAGGGAAGCCGGTTCACGCTGCTATTTAATGCTATTTAATTCTGTGGAGCGCATCCTTTCTCGGTCGAAATGACCCCTTCTTGCTACAGCCATAATACAGCTACTCGTACATCGTGGCTTTACCACGTTAAAAACTTACGGTGGTTAAACTCTTACAAACCTATAATGAATTACTTGTTTGATAGATATCGTCATTGGAGCGAGCGCGAAAAGTCGACGAACTGCAAAAGAAATTGGAAGAAGCAGAAATGCTGCGGACGCGTTACAATCGCAAAGTTAACTGTTTGAAAGAACAAATCCGAACCACGGGAGAGACATTTGAACAGGAACGCACGACTACTGAACGCCAGATCAGTATGCTGAGAGATGACTTGGCGAGAACAAAGGAAGCTCTAGCAGAGTGTCAGAGGAGGGAAGCGCAGTTACAAAGCTTCAGGTGAAGGCAACTTAATGCATTAAAGAAATAATAAAAACCTGTTTGTTTAATATTATATTTAAACTAAGAACTTAAAATATTAAATTTAAATTAAGAACGCAAAATAGTATTCTTTTTCTCGCTTCTGTTTTCTTGACACACTCTTCAGTCAACACATTAGCAGGCTCAACGCCTCTCCCTACATATAGTTATAATATATTATAAAAGCATATATCTGTTATAGTAAAATAAACATATAAAGTGATATAAAGTGACAAACAAACTGGTTTTATTATAATACATGATTACAACAAGAAATATTCAACACTGTTATTACCAAATTATTTTCTTCAACATAATAATAATTGGGTCATTATTTGTATTAATGACTATAATACTTTGTGATATTTCTTTCAAAAGCGAAGTGTAACAATTATTGCTACTAAGCCAATTTGTTTGTCAATTTATTAATAAAATGTACATATGTTGTGCAAATTGGTAAAAATATTGGTCTAATAAAAAGCAATTTTATTTTAAATAGCGTTATTTAAATGTTTTGATAACTAAGTGCGATAACAAAAGTTCTTTTGCAGGAACTCCATCGCCAAACTTCTGGGTATCCTCGTACCGTCCTCCGTATCTGACTTCGAAATGGTATCCCGCCTTCAAAAGCTGATTGACGCGCACCACGACTTTACTGTCGTGTCGCGACGGTATGATGATCCTGCCCTACTACGGGCCTCCTCGCGATCGCCACCACCTTCGAGATGTAGGACTCGAACTCCTGATAGGTGAGTAAGAAACCGTATGTATGTACATTTACATAATATATTATCTGCTAGGCCAGAGTTTTCAAACCAATTGACTAAAGAAGGTGTTTCGCAATTCGACTGTATGTTTTCTTTTATATATATATATAAAAATTACATGTCACGTTGTTTGTCCGCGATGAACTCCTAAACTATTCAACTGATTTCAATGAAATTTGGTACGCCGTATGCAGTTTGGTCCAACTTGAGAAATAGGATACTTTTATCCTAATAAGTGACCTTCAATATTATGTTTTTATTGCGAATTTAAGGATTTTTTATAGGAAGGGTCGTCGGAAAGGGCAGAACAACGTCTGTCTGGCCACCTTATATATATACTAACTCGACCCATGTCTAGTAGAAAGGTAAATTTTAGTTAGAATTTACCTATTTTTTTCTTTACACGTCTTGATCACACTTTTAGAACTACGCAATGATCAAAGCGTGAACGTGCGACTTCGTTTGTGTCCTTTGTGTGCGTCGGCCATCAAACGAATGTTTCGGGATCGGATCGCTGTCGGTACAGCCGGTATCGGATCAGTGTCGTTATCGGCCAATGTGTAAGCGTCCATTAACATACTCTCAAAGTTGATAAAGTAAAATTTGGTTGTATACAATCCTGAAGGAAATATTTTTTTGAGAGTTGTTCAGGGATGTACATTAGTAATATACAATTGTGATGTGAGCTGGCGGCAAGATATAGAGAGTAGTGGTAGCGGAAGTAAGGACGTCGGGTCGACCGACAAGTGTGAACAACAGCGCTGTCTCTTAGCACTCCATAGCTGAAGCTCATATCAGTGAAATTCGTCATTCAGTTTGTCCCGATTACCTACCTGATAGATCTAATCATTTGGTTGTTTCGTGTAAAGTAAGCTATATAGCTACTTGTTTGCCAACTCCAAAAATGAAGGAGGTTGTCAATTGGACTATTTTTTATGTGTAGGTACATGATATCTTCACTAATTATGAACCGATTATAACGATTCTTGTATTATTATATCGGCTATACTTTCATAGTCCCATTAAAATATTAAGATAAAAATCCACCCCAAACGTAGAGGAAAATCAAGGGTGAATTATTTTGACTATTTAGACGACATTCTAAAAACAGGCGGTACGTTGCGGAAAGTTAAAAATGGATTAGCTAAGATCTTTAATATTTAACATCTTTTGACATTCTTGATCTTACCTTGAGGTTGTCAAAAGTCAGTTTTAAGTTCAGTTTAATGAATTTCCGCACCGTATTGCTTGGTTAAATAATTTAAAAAAAATGATAACATAGCTAAGAGTTATATCGTATCAAAGAAATAAAGCGCCGATTTCAGATGCTATTAAATTGTGTATTAAATTATTTTTAGTTGTTTGAAGACAGTTTTTTTACTGTCTACTTTTTTAAGTTTAATTATAATATTACGAGTATGTAAGTTTATTCAATATGTAGGTATATAATAAGTAGATCTCGCGATATTTTAAAGGTAACCACTTACCATCAGGTTGGATAGAAGCATTGAGATAATTATGTACTACGCAAGTAAATTATACTTCAATAGCTAGTAGAAATAATTTCAGATTAATCGACACAATTTTCTTATATTTGGTATACAACATAATCGTTTGGATATAGAATAGAGTAACATACACAAATCTATAACAACATAAAACGTTCGACCTGACTATTGTAGTATTTTTTTTTATAGGATAAGGTAACAAACGAGCACACAGTCCACCTGATGTTAAGTGGTTGCTGTGACCCATAGACATCTACATAAATCCTCAATAAAGAATCAAAATGCATACATAGGTAAACCTCTACTTCACGTTGGTTTTCTGTGAGGTCGTGGTACCACCCCGGTTCGAGCCGGCCCATCCGTGCGACAGCAAAAGCTGCCGCGTGGCTCTACCACTGTTTAATATATTTATTATTATATTGAGTTGTTACCAGGAAGATAGATGCTGATGCACATCACCTGTTTCAATTTCCCTCTGTCGCCTCTTAGTCTTACGACACCCACGGGATGATATGAAGTAGTGGATATTCTTATACCTCCACTACTCTGCACACGGCAACGAGCTGCTTAAAAAGAAATAATACAAGATCAAATGTACAATGTCGGTATAAAACAATACACAGGTCCCTACGTTACGACGACTCCGGGTACGCGGATCCGGCGTTCGACCTCGAGGACGACTTGTACAAGAGCCGCGCGGGCTTGTGACACAGCCGGCGCCGCGCCCACTTCTACCCGCGACACGCCGAGTAACTCCCATCAGCATCCGTTACAATGTCCAATTTTTTTTCTTTTTAAAACGAGGACAATGGAATTTAAAATATAGTTTTTCTTTGTTTTAATATTTTATGTAGTACTATTTGTGGTATTGAGCATGCTGCGCAGGATGACTGTGGATTTGTAGGCGTATGTATGTATCGTTTAGCACTTACATATTAGTTATTAAGATTTTGAAGTAAGTACCTATGTCTTATAAAATTAACACCAGTATAAGTAGATAATGTGTTCATGGCCATGTTAACTTATTTATTTTTTTATTATAATTTATAATAATTGTGTTAATTTTTTGCTCAATTTGTAGGAATAATTATTGTACTAAGCAACAAAACTAACTCCAAATGCAAAACATATCATTTACACATTAAGTACTTAGTAGGACTTTTTGATCTCATTTACTTTCTTTTTTTGATCTCATTTACTTTCTATTAAAATGTATCTCTAAGGCTATTTAATTCAGCTCAATTTTTAAAAATGAAATACTTATTAAATTTTTCATGGGCTGTAATAAACAATTTACTTTAATTATACCTGCTTTAAATTAATTCGTTTGCTGCCTAAGTTGCAAGCAAACGCCTGTTTATTTCTGCAAATAGACATGTAGATGTATAAATTAGTGAGTAGATTAGCTGTTTAAAAACGATTGTGCTGAACAAAAACTGTTGCAACTTTCTACAAAATATTTTTTATAGAATAGGGCAACAAATGAGCACACAGTCCACCTGATGGTAAGTGGTTGCTGTAACCCATAGACATCTACATCTATCCTCGTTTGCGAATCAAAATGCAGTTGCGTTGTCACCCGTGAGGACTAAGATGGAATGCTTCGTTTACAGTAAAAAGGTTCTCCGGTTCTCTACACTCACCACACGAAACACAGCAGCGTTAAGCTGCTATTTTACGTTGGTATTCTGTGAGAGCGTGGTCCCTCTCCGATCGAGCCGACCCATTCGTGCTACAACTATACTACTAATATAGCTGCTGCATGGCTCTACCACGTTCAAAAAATATCCCCGATAATCTACTTATTCAACTTTAGAAAATTTAAAATATTATTTTCTATCGTCGCTTTATATGATATTTGTGTTATATTTTGTTATTATATTATTTACATAATATGTATCAAAGATCGTAACCCCACTAAGAGTCCTAGAACTTCTTCTAAAATTAAGCTTATTTACTCTTCGCGTAACGTTACATTATCTAAGTAACTATCTTATCAACTACAACATGAAGATCTCTATTCTTATTACTACTGCAGTAAAAATATATCTTAGAGTCCTAGAACTTCTTCTAAAATTAAGCTTATTTACTTTTCACGTAACGTTACATTATCTAAGTAACTATCTTATCAACTACAACATGAAGATCTCTATTCTTATTACTACTGCAGTAAAAATATATCTTAGAGTCCTAGAACTTCTTCTAAAATTAAGCTTATTTACTTTTCACGTAACGTTACATTATCTAAGTAACTATCTTATCAACTACAACATGAAGATCTCTATTCTTATTACTACTGCAGTAAAAATATATCTTAGAGTCCTAGAACTTCTTCTAAAATTAAGCTTATTTACTTTTCGCGTAACGTTACATTATCTAAGTAACTATCTTATCAACTACAACATGAAGATCTCTATTCTTATTACTACTGCAGTAAAAATATATCTTAGAGTCCTAGAACTTCTTCTAAAATTAAGCTTATTTACTTTTCACGTAACGTTACATTATCTAAGTAACTATCTTATCAACTACAACATGAAGATCTCTATTCTTATTACTACTGCAGTAAAAATATATCTTAGAGTCCTAGAACTTCTTCTAAAATTAAGCTTATTTACTTTTCGCGTAACGTTACATTATCTAAGTAACTATCTTATCAACTACAACATGAAGATCTCTATTCTTATTACTACTGCAGTAAAAATATATCTTAGAGTCCTAGAACTTCTTCTAAAATTAAGCTTATTTACTTTTCGCGTAACGTTACATTATCTAAGTAACTATCTTATCAACTACAACATGAAGATCTCTATTCTTATTACTACTGCAGTAAAAATATATCTTAGAGTCCTAGAACTTCTTCTAAAATTAAGCTTATTTACTTTTCGCGTAACGTTACATTATCTAAGTAACTATCTTATCAACTACAACATGAAGATCTCTATTCTTATTACTACTGCAGTAAAAATATATCTTAGAGTCCTAGAACTTCTTCTAAAATTAAGCTTATTTACTTTTCACGTAACGTTACATTATCTAAGTAACTATCTTATCAACTACAACATGAAAATCTCTATTCTTATTACTACTGCAGTAAAAATATATCTTGGCGTGTCGTTACACACCAACATCTTATATCATCAGTGATTTGCCATCCCTGTTGCAATTTTTTTTAATTTGTTTCAATTATTATTCCCGTTTCTTTTTCATATTGGATTATTTCAACAATATGATTGTTGTTTTTATAGTTAAAGTAAAATAAAATAAAATAATAAAGATGGTTGTTGTGAGAAGTATATATTATGTATATGGCGTAAGTATTGTTTTAACAAATAAAAGAAATAATTGTACTATCAAAGTTATTACTAACATTGAAATGTTAACTGTATGTTTAGACTTTTTTAAATGTTTATAATATATTATGTAGAAATAATTTGTATATTTTATAGAAAAATATTAAGCGTCCCTCTATTTAGTTTAATTATGAACTTTAATGCAAGACAGGAACCGTTGCGATTGTAACTGGAATATCTTTATGTAACGTGAAATGAAATTTGAAAATAACTTCCACCTACAACAAAAATTACATGCACAATAAAGAATAAAAATAAAAGAAAATAAAAAGTAAAAAAGCAATCTGTAATAGTCATTACCCTTAGCGCATAGGAAATGTCAATCATTGGATTTACTACATTAATACTAGATGGAACCGTTTGCGGCACATCCATATATATTCGAGAGCTCTCTTTTATATTATTCGACAAATCGTTATGTTCTGATTTGCATATTTTTTTCTCAGCGTTCGCATACCCCGTAGATACGCTGTATTCAAGTTTCTGAAACGAAATTATATATAAATTAATAATATATATATATATATATATATATAATAAGGGTGACAAACGAGCACACAGTCCTCCTGATGGTAAGTGGATGCTGTGGCTCAGAGACATCTACATTTATCTTCGATTAAAAATCAAATTGCAGATGCGTTGTCACCCCTAGGATACTATTTAAGAGTAAAAGGGGCAAGCCCGATGCGAAACACTATAGGTACCTATTAATTATAAATATTTAGTGTTTATAAGGTAAATTGTGTAAATATGAGTAAGACTAGCTGTCCCCACAACTTCGCCGCGTGGAATTTTTTTTGCGCAGAACCCTAAAATAAAAATAGCCTAAGCTTATTCCTTATAACATTTTTATCTTTTAACGTACATTACGTAAAAAATAAAAATATAGAATGTATGAGAAACGGTATGCGTGTTTAAAAGAAATTAAAAAAATAATAAACCTGAATTAATGTTACAACAATTTTACTTATTTTAACTTTCTTCTCATTAAGAATATCGATTTCAAACATCAATCTTTGGTTCGAAGCGAATCCTCTATACGTTTTAAAATACATTAAAAACGTTCCCGATGATGTGAATGCTTTACTAATCTCAAATAACATTGGTACCTGAAATTAATTATATGCATTATAAAGTAAACAAAATAAACGTTATATAGTTTATTAAAAAAAATAATATTCACGTGCCGCCTGGGGCCGGCGTAAGAGAATCCATTACGATATTTCGTCTCGTGGGTGTCATAAGAAGTGACTATGAGATATGACTTCTGATAACTCACGGTATCGTATACGTCAGACGTAAAATACTCAAACCGGTGACAGTCAAAGGTGCAAATCCTATGCTACTGCGATGGCCAACTAGCCTACCAAGAGTTACTACGAGAGGAGAGGTCTCTGTCCAGCAGTGGACTTTCAACGGCTGAAAAAAGAACATTAACAATAAAAAAGAGAACAGAAAAGAAACCAAAACAGCCTTTGGGATCGAACTCCAACACGAGCCAATGTTTTACAACATCACAAATGTTTGGTTATATTGGATTTGTTGTGGTCTCCCTCTTGTCTCTGACGCTGCAGTCGAGATTACAGATTACTTATTTTATCGTATAGGCGTTACATCAGACGTTAGTTGTCAAGACGAGTAAGTGAACCCGCGTTTACGCATACACTTTTAACATTGGGTAGCCAAAGTCAAAATATTCTATTCATTTGACGTGGTAGAGCCATGATGCAGCTATATTACTCTATAGTTGTAGCACAAATGGGTCGGCTCGACCGGGGAAGGACCACGCTCTCACAGAATAGTGTTTCAAAGTGTTTCGTATAGTCAGTATAGAGTATAGAGAACCGGATACCTTTTTACTGGAAAATAGGCATTCCATCTTAGTCCTCAAGGCTGACAACGACTTTGCATTTTGATTCGTAATCGAATATAGATGTAGATGTCTATGGGCCACAGCAATCACTTACCATCAGGTGGAATGTGTACTCGCTTGTTACCCTTATCCTATAAAAAAAGTTAAGGCTTCCCTTTCTTTCGTAATGGACTCGAACTTTTGCCAGTATCATGTAGTAGTAAATTATTCTTTTTAATAATTTGTTCAAAAACTTCCCCACAACATGTTGTTGATGCATGTCATTGCGAAGTATTTATGAGATTTCGATGACAGTTATCTCAAGTCCTTGAAAGGCCTAAGCAGACAAAACAACTTGAGGCTTAACGGTGGTAGAGCCACGCGGCAGCTTTTGCTGTCGCACGGATGGGCCGGCTCGAACCGGGGTGGTACCACGACCTCACAGAAAACCAGCGTGAAGTAGAGGTTTACCTCTGCGTTTCGCTTGGTGAGTGCAGGTGCCCGGAGGCCTTTTTTACTGGAAATGAGGCATTCCATCTTGGTCCTCACGGGTGACAGCGCATCTGCATTTTGATTTGTAATAGAGGATAGATGTAGATGTCTATGGGCCGCAGCAGCCACTTGCCGTCAGGTGGACTGTGTGCTCGTTTGTCACCCTTATCCTATAAAAAAATATATCAACATCGGAGCGTAGCACCTGTTTCTTCGTTTCCACTAATAGGGTTCGAAAAGCGAGATCAACAAACTATAAAGATCGAAAATTGTAGCTGTATTGGAATAAACAACACCAGTATTGTCATGTAAATATCAGACTGTGAAAAAGAAGGTTTTACGATAGTATGATTTTCTGTGATAAACCTGTTTCCTTAATATTTACTTACCTTGAAATCATTTTGATGGTTAAGGTCCACGCTGCTCATAACGACAAATGGAACAATTTTTATCTTATTACGATTAAAAGATCCTTTACATTTTATTCTAATGTAATAATACACTTTAGCAATAGAACTTTTGAACGTCGACGGCAAATCACTTGGTAAGTTAAAGTGAAATTGAAAATTTTTCATCCCCGGCTGTATCTTTTTACCTAAAACCATTTGTAAGTTTTAAAAATCACTAAAACCGTACATTGTATGTTCCATATAGTTTCAAATTTACCATTGATTTCACTAAAAATATTAACGGTTGTATCCAGAACTTTACACTTTCCAGAATATATCCTCAAATATGGAACTGTAGGCATTACTCTTGACCATCTAGCTTTGGTTATACCAATAACTTTGAACTCAACATCTGCAACGACATAAACAATTATATTTAATAAGTAAAACTTTTAGACTACAAAAGTAACAATTTGTCATTTAATTAACATTTAATTTTTTGTTCCTTTTTAAATTCTATAATAACAGATCCAGTAACAATATCGCCCGTGTATAAGATTCCGCCATCACCACAGTTTAAAGTTACATCACAATTTCCCCACACCATTTTTTTTATATTAATTGCATAAGTATTTAAATTAAACAATACTATTCTGCACTGCCACTATCTACAGCGATTTTGTTACGTACACACCAGATTATCAACAGATAATGTTTATAACATTATTGATTACGTTATCAATAGTTTAATTTATGAAATATAGTTGTTAGTTATGTATTTAAAATTAAGGATCACTATTTATAATAAAAACGTGTTCACTATTGTTAAATATTATGCAGGTACTGAAGTGGGTGTTTTATATTCATAACACAGATCACTTAATTAAGTGGTGTTGATTTTTTAAAGTAAAATATTTAAATATAACATTGTTATTGGAATAAGACACATACAATAATTAGTCGACCGTATTTTCTGCATTTTTATTTTCCCGTGTAATTATTATCTTGCACCTTAAGTTATTTTCTCAAGAATACGTGAGTCATTCAGTCCAATCGCGTAAATCGGACTGTTCCGCGAGATTTTCTTAATTTATTTGGATTTTTTTATATTTAGCCTAAAATTTGCTAAAATGAAAAAATATCTGCATAAGAGAAAAGGTTATATTGAATAATTTACAAGAAAAAGAAGGAACGCAATGTCATCATTATCATCATTACAGCCCTTCACAAGTCCACTGCTGAACATAGGCCTCCCCCAAGGAATGCCACAAAGCACGGTCCTGAGCCACCTGCATCCATCGACTTCCTGCATGTCTTACCAGGTCGTCACTCCATCTTGTGGGGGGACCCCCTACACTTCGCCTACCGGTACGAGGCTGCCACTCGAGAACCTTTCTTCCCCATCGGTTGTCGGTTCTTCGAGCTATATGGCCGGCCCACTGCCACTTCAGCTTACTAATCCGTTGGGCTATGTCGGTTACGCTGGTTCTACTGCGGATATCCTCATTCCTAAGTTTATCACGAAGAAAGGTTCTAGAGTGGCAGCCTCGTACCAGTAGGCGAAGTGTAGGGCGACGAGATGGAGCGACGACCTGGTAAGACATGCAGGAAGTCGATGGATGCAGGTGGCTCAGGACCGTGCTTTGTGGCATTCCTTGGGGGAGGCATGTTCAGCAGTAGACTTATGAAAGGCTGTAATGATGATGATGATAATGATAAATAAGGTCAAGGTCATTTATGTCTCCCTTTGGGTCAGGAGATTAATGTTGTTACTATTTATTATATTCAAGGCTCCCGTTTTAATTTCAGAAAAGCTAAAATGCAATGAGTCAAAAGTTACTATATTTATACCTTAGGTATTGATCTCTATCTTTGATACTTTAAATTGTGAAGTTATTCTGTCACTTAAAAACAAACCTTTGACAAATTCATTCAAGAGCACATTTTTACTCATATTAATTATATTTTTGCGAACCGCTGGAGAGTTGTGCATTAATGAATAATTATTTTGTAAGGTATAAGGTATTTTGTAAGTATCTTGCTACGTCCGAAGCATAATTAATCATTGATTGTTTTAATTTATCAGGTACATCGAAAAGTCATAGTACCCAGCTAAATATTTACTTGATTGTATAGAACTAGCAACTAAATCATATGTGTTTGACTGATATGTTAATGAGCTATTGATTCCAATACCCATACTTCCAGGTTTCTCTTCATCTGCTTGTTTTTTGTATGCATGTACTTGATCACACTGTCAGTAACTAGTTAATTGACTCTCTTTTCTTTTTACTTTCTCTTTTTATAATTCACAATTTTTCTTTATTTTCAATTCGTTGATTGTTTTTACTACTTACTTATAATGCAGTTTCTCCTTGGTCATCAGCCTTCAAAAGTCTGCTGCTTGACATGGGTCTCTCCCGTGGGAGAAAGGATTTGTCTATTCATCACGTTTGACAGGCATAATGGCAATCGCAGTACTAGAAACCTCACACATTTTCTCTCACACACGATGCTTCTCGCCACCGGTATGGATATTTTTCGTCCTGCGTAAACAAGACTGTAAAACCACCATCGGATCAGTAGACACGGCATGTGGTTACAGTTGCTACGAGTATTTAAAAACGAACAATTTGTATTTTCGACCTCCCTGTCTTTCGATTTTTATATCTAATGGATCTTAGTTCGCCGGAGTCACTGTCTTATTCTTTTATTAAATTATCTATTATTATTTCAATTCCCTTCTTCTTGTTTTTTCTGTATTTACTTTTAGATATTTCTTATTTTTACATTTTATCTGTTATCTTTGTACTCATGCTCTCGAATTATTTTTAATACAAAGATTTCTCTGTGCTTTAGCAATGCCTCAATCTTTCTTTTATCTTTTGAATAACAAAGACCATCTGGTCCTTTTTGATTTGTTTATAGTTTTTTTTTATTTGTGTAATCTATAGTTAGTTACTTTTCCTTTTTTGTTTTTTAGTAAAATAAGAAATGTTTCAACCGTGATATTTTTAAAAATATAAAAAAACATGCGTGAGTTCCTTTGATAAACTTATTCTATTATTGATTAACAAATACAAATAAATGAATTAGTAGAGTCTATTAAAATGAAGTGTCATTTAAAACTAAATAATATTTCTTTCATGGTAAGATAAAAAAAGTGCGAGGGAGATGGCATATTATTCCATCTCGCTTCATTATAGTAAGGCCGTCTACACGACTTCAGAAGGGGTCGTGACAGAAAATTCTTACACTTTTTGTCACCTAGCCCCCATCTGCCAAATCCGTACCGTCCGATAAAAAACTTCGTACCAATTATCTACTAAATAATGGCTGGGCTTTTATTAAACTCCCTAATTTTTTACCCTCAGAGTATTTTTATTAACATTATAGGGGTTCCTTAACTGTATTTGAAAATCATTTCATAAAAATAAAGGAATGACCCAATTATATTACGATTTCTTTTTCAATGACTTACATCATTAAATTTTTTTTTTATATTTATAATATAATATTAGTTTTCTGAAAATGTATCAGCCCATTGATTAACGATTTTAAAATACATGACAGATAGACCACAACATTTATAGTGAGGATTTTTCTTCAGTCTTTCCTCAAATCCACTGCTGAACATGGAACTTTTTAAGAATGTGCCAGAAAGCATATAATGTGTGTATCACAAAAAAACTTAATGAACTTGTTTGTTTCAATTCCATTTGTTATTGAATTAAATTCAAAATATAGTATTAAACTAGCAAACTCTGATAATAATTCAAAATATTTCCTTGTAGAAACATTATTAAAAAAAAAAGGTTGAGCTAGTAACACCAACCTTAACCTTTTTTTTTTAACAGTGGTAGAGCCAGGCAGCAGCTTTTGCTGTCGCACGGATGGGCCGGCTCGAACCGGGGCGGTACCACGACCTCACAGAAAACCAGCGTGAAGTAGAGGTTTACCTCTGCGTTTCGCTGGGTGAGTGCAGGTGGCCGGAGGCCCTTTTTACTGGAAATGAGGCATTCCATCTTAGTCCTCACGGGTGACAACGCATCTACATTTTGATTTCTAATAGAGGATAGATGTAGATGTCTATGGGCCGCAGCAAGCACTTACCATCAGGTGGACTGTGTGCTCGTTTGTCACCCTTATCCTATAAAAAAAAAAAAAAACCTATTATAATCCTGGCATACTTCAGACAAATTATAAGTAAGTATATGCAAAGTCACAGTACTCAGACTATATTACCATAGCTAAAATAGCTACATAAGCCTCCCGACAACCAGTCAATGAGTAGATGGGTTAATGAAGTTCTGTTAAGGAATTGTGTAACATCAACATGATCTGCTCCTCTCACAATACGACACACGCATCTACCTCGGCCACGGGATCTGCCGGGGCTAGAAGCAATCCGTACGAATACCTGTACTATTATTTAATGTTACAGACAGGGGATTTTGGCCGTTTAGACAGATTTTTTTATAGGATAAGGGTGACAAGCGAGCACACAGTCCACTTGATGGTAAGTGGTTGCAAAATGAAAATGCAGATGCGCTGTCAGCTGAGAGGAATAAGATGGAAGGCCTCTTTTCGAGTAAAGAGTCTACGGTACTATACACTAATATAGCTACAGCATGACTCTACCACGTTTTAATCGATAATTTAATAGTAATATAATTAATAAAGATATAATCAATCTTTGTTAATTGATGTTTTCTTCTTCATGTGTAAATTAACTTATGTCATAAAATCTGTAAAATATGTCAAATAAAGAAAGTTATAAAATAGTATATTTACATCTTTAAGAAATTTTAAATTTAACAAAAGGTAAATTAAACAAAAGGGTGATTTTCAATAAGTATTACTTATATAGATTAGAATAGATTAAAAACTAGAGAAAAAAAAACTTTCTGTTTCGGTTTCTAAAATAAATTCATATCATATCTTAGAATGAAACGACTCGTATAATAATGATGAAAATTCCTAAGAACAATTCACATCGGGGACGTTCGTTTGATCCATAGATTCCCTTTTGATCATTGAATTTATTTGCCAATTATTTTTAATCAAAAGAGTTTAATTTTGACAGCAGTCCCTTATTATAAACTGTATACAGATCAGATGATAATTAAAGCTGGATTATTTATTTTTCCGAATTAAAAAAAGGCGTGAACCCCACGCCTTTTTTTCGACTGTAGGTATGTTCTTTTTAATGTTTGTTACGCTATTATTTTTATTAAACGAATTATAGGTACTTCGGGGATAGTTCCATAGAGTATGAAATACCAGAGAATGAAGTTATTAATGTAATGATTTAGACTAAATTCGAGCTTGTGATATTCATTAGTTCACTCAAAAAGATCAAAAAATTGCCTTTTACTTTTTATTACAAGTCTGATTTTAATAAAACAATTACACTAAGTTAAAACGTCATCATGCATTAAAATTAAAAATTCAATAAAAGATGAAACGTGACTTCAACTGTCGAATAAGCAATTAACCGTTTTAGTAAAAACCTTAATTAAAGCTGTTATTAGTACATATATTTTATATCCAAAATTATTTACAAGAGTAGGTAATTAAAGTTCTTCAAATACAGATTTGGATCCCAATTTTAATAAATTATCTAATACACTAAATAGGGCAAAATATATATTTTTACATGTCGACACTTAACTTCATTACTATATTAAAAATGTAGGGTAGTTGTAATTATTTGAAGAAAAAAGATCTAAGAGCGTCGCCTGCTTCTTGGCACGAATTGCTTTTGCTGGTAGTAGACGTGTCAAAGTTTATTTTAATATTTCTTAGAATAATTTTAGTTAAAATGTTACTTTACTCAACAATTTATATATTACTTTTAATAAGCCCAGGTAAGTGTTATTACAGCTTCAAAAACGCAATAGTGTTATTTTTAAAAATTCCATCGACGGCTTTTCTTTTTAAGAGTGAGTAAAATATAAGTCATAAAGTTCCATATGCTTATTGTTTTATTATAATAAATATTTAAATATTATGTTGTTGTATGAACATAATTGAACATAAATTTTTAAAATCAATTTTTGTAAAAATGTCGGGATTAAAAGCATAACATAATATCAACAGTAGCAACTAATGCAAAAACCTTTCTAAAAAACCTTTCTGAGACCCGCGTTACGTAATCTGTATAATCGAAATACCTGTGGTTTCTAATTCGATCATTTCCTAAACTGTAAGGTAAGCTAGTTGTTACTGTAGTTATTTTTTTGTCAAGTTAATCTTGGACCTTTTTATAAAGATTCGCATAGTGTCCGAAATAAATGAAAAGACGTTTTATGCCGCTCAACAAAGAATTTAATCGTAAATTATGCACATAATTCGTAGAATCGCGTCATAAACGTATACTATGAATATATTAATCATCGTCGTCGTCATCAGAAGTCCACTGCTAAACATAGGTCTTCCCCATTATACGCCTCAAAGGGGGATTATTTATAGTTGCCACGCTTGGCAGGCTCCGCTTTCTTATAAGGAAGATGCTGGTGCCCATCACGTCCTTGATTTCCCTCTGTCGCCTCCTCCATCATCCATCCATCCCTCGGGATATTATAGGGTAGTGCATATAATAACACCGCCGTTACACGTTTATTAATGTTTAGAATTAATTATTAATATTTAATCTGTACATTACAGTTTTCAACAAATTTGATTTATGTTATACTCGTACTAGCTTTTACCCATGACTGCGATCGCCAAAAAGTGACCTACATATCTATATTAGTGGTCTTTGGGCAAGTATCTCTTTTCATAGTAATCATCTAAAACCATTTATTTTAAGAGATTTTCGGATTTTCAAAAAAAAATATACCTGCACATTTTTCTTATAAAATATAGGCCTAGATCACGGCTGCCAGTGCTTTCCACCATATATTTTGGCATTCCATCTTTGTCTTCGAGGCTGGCAAGTTGTGACTGGTGATTCTTAACTGATGATAGATAATGTTGTCTGTGAGCCATAGCACTGAATTTATTAAAACAACAGCATTAAATTTTTAAAACAAATATGTTGCATTAATTCATCCATTAGAGCCTTTCAAAGTCCACTGCCGAACGTAAGGCGTCTCCCATAGATTGCCTCATAGGGGAGACACTTGCAACAGTTTGCAACGCCTGGCAGCTGGGTTGGCAACCGCAGCCGCATTCCTTTATTACTTCGAGTTACTCTTTGAAGATGCTGCTTCTGTTCTTACGGCGATATACTTTATTTTATGTTATCATTTTTATTCTATCTAACATATAAAATTCTCGTGTCGCGGTGTTTGTTACCAAACTCCTCCGAAACGGCTAAACCGATTTGTATGAAATTTTGTGTGCATATCGGGTAGGTCTGAGAATCGGCCAACAGCTATTTTTCAAAACCCTAAATGATGTGACCCACCCCTAAATATTTTTTTTTATATTTTAGACAAAAAGAATTATTTTTATTTTATTATGATTTAGCATTGAAAAATACATAAAACTTCAAATTTTCGATCAACCCCTGTTTTTAACGATTTTTAAAACTAAAAAATATTTCCTGGAAATAATGTATATGGCAAATAAACGTTTGCCGGGTCAGCTAGTAGTTTGTATAAAAATTACAAACGAACGTGATTTTTTCATCAGATTAAACACTTCATAATTAAAGGTCACTTGACTTCACTGGGATATTTTGCGTTATTTTTAAGGAAATATGTAATCATTATTGAAATATATATGTATGCCATGTAGTGGCGGTGAAAGAATATCCACTACCCCATATCATGCTGTGGGTGTCGTAAGAGGCGGCAGAGGGAAACAAATCAGGTGATAGGCTGCAGCGTCTTCCGACTAAAAAATAAAAAAAACTGCGGTTGTCAACCCGCTTGCCAAGCGTGGCAACTATGGCAAATATCCCTATGAGGCAATCTATGGGGGAGCCTATGTGCAGCAGCAGACTTTAATATTCTGCAACGGTAACGGGATGTATCACCATTTGTAAAAATATCTAATAAATATTCTCTTTTTAGCCCTGTCAAGGCACTTGCCCAGATACGTAGATATGGATGAAGATGAACAGCAGTTATACCGGGCTGCATATGAAACGCCATCCTACGACAGCGATGAGTACCAAGAGGATGATGATGCCTCCATGGGCAAATTGGATTTGCTCAAAGACGCATTGTGGGCTGTCAAAGCTAAGGTCAAGGAGCTCAAAGTTTTCAACAAAGCTCTAGCGGCCAATTTATTGTCTACGAAGCTCAAGCTTAAGGAACTGATTGCAAGTGGGTTGCTATTTAAGAAGCATGTGCACGGCGAAATTGTGGAAAAGAAAAAACCTACCTACAACTATCAGGTGATCAAAAAAGAAATTAATGAGAAGAAATAAAAATTACGTCTATACCTATCGTGCTCTCATTTCTGAGAGGTTAAAGTTAAAAAGTTAAAGTTGCAGGCAGCATATAGGCATATACGTCCCACTGCCGGGCACAGGCCTCTTCTTATTCCTGAGAGGGTTTTAGTGCAAGGAAATGTCCGCCGCGCTGCCCCAATGCGTATTGGCGAACTTCACATGTCTTCGAAATATTTTTTTCTTATTTCTCAGACATGCAGGTTTCCTCACGATGTTTTCCTTCACCGCCGAGCACGTCGTAAATCAGCACTTAAAATTGCAATTAACAATTTCATTGGTGACGATGGGGATCGAACCCGGGTTGCTCGTGTATTGTGAAATTTACACCGAGCGCTTACTATCCGAGCTACCACGGCTTCTGAGAGGTTATTATGGGGCAGTTAGTCCGCTTCGCTGCTCCACTGCTTCTTCTTCTTCTTAATAACTGGCTTTACGGCTTTGGGATCTAGCCCTTCTGAGCCTGAAGTTACAATATATTATAATAATTATCCTTCATAGTATACTGCTTCACAATATGTTGATGCATCACATTGTGCAGCCCTTGGGAGATTTTGACGGCAACTTGAGCCAGCAGACAGCTGACGGTTGGCGATGGTATCTCAAGGCACCTAAGCAGACAGATACCTTATTTTGAGAATCACATCACCATCAGAGCACTTGTTTCACAGTTTCCACTAATAGTTCACATGCGCAGACACTTAATACACAAAATCGCACCACTTTTACATACCAAAGTCCACTTCAAACCATTATTTAAACAATAATACAGGAGCAGCAAACCGCCGCAGGTCAAATTCCCCCAAAAACTCTGCTCCACTGCGTGTTGGCGGACTTCTCATGGCTTTGAAATATTTTTACCTTATGTTCTCACTCATCACTCACGGTGTATAGATTCACCGCCGAACACGTAGTAAATCGCCACTTCAAACTGCAATTAACAATTTCATTGGTGCCGGCGCGAATCGAACCCGGATTGCTCGCGTACTGTGAAATTTTGTTTTATTTTTTTACTAATCTTTATTCCAATTTATATAATGACTCTTTTCTGTCTAAGCTGTAACTTTACTGAAATTCTACTTAATATTTCTTCACGTTTATCATCATCATCATCACAACTACCCGTTAATAATGGATGAAACAAGTACACTGCTGAACGTTTCCCATTAATTGCCACAAAGGACGGTCCCGAACCACCTGCATCCATCAACTCCATCGAGTTCCCCTGCGTGATAAGAACCGTAACGAAGATATCCGCAGATGAATTAAAATAAATGACTTAAAACAACTGGTACAATTAGCCGACCATTTAGCTCGAAGAACAACCGACAACCGATGAGGATAAAAGGTTCTAGTATCAGTCTGTTGGGCGACCAATAATTAAATAGAGTGACTACTTGATAAAAATTCCTATTTACTGGAGTACAGTTTCAAAGTATAGTAAGCCGGTTTTTATTAGTTTGTTTTATTATTTCTATATTAGTAGTATGGTTGTAGCACGAATGGGTCGGCTCGACCTAGGAAGGGCTACGCTCTCACAACACCAGCGTAAAATAGCAGCTTAAGCCCTGCTGTGTTGTGTGTGTTGTGAGAACCGGAGACAATACAATACAATACAATACTCTTTATTGTACACCAAGAAAAGATAACAACATCAAAAATAAAAAATAACAACTATTGAGGGAAATACAACGGGCGGTCTTATTGCTACATAGCAATCTCTTCCAGACAACCCAGATACCCTTTTTACTGGATAATAGGCATTCCATCTTAGTCCTCACGGGTGACGACGCATCTGCATTTTGATTCTTTATTGAATTTGAATTATTTGAATTTAAATCTAGACTATGTCTATGGGTCATACAGCAACCACTTACCATCAGGTGGACTGTGTGCTCGGTTGTCACCCTATCTTATAAAAAAAATTATTAACTTCATAAACATGATTTGTAGTGGCGGTGTTAATATTTCTACTACCCCATATCGACCGGTGTATGTCGTCAGAGGCGACAGAGGGAAACAAACCAGGTAATAACCAGCAGCGTCTTCCTAATAAAAACTAAAATAAAAATAAACTGTGATTGCTAACCCGCCTACACAATAAAACATGGCAGCTGTGGCTTATTTATCCCTTTATGCATTATTTAACGCCTATGAGGCAATATAAGGGGCAGACCTATGTTGTTGACTTTTAATAGGCTGTAACGGTAAACATCCGTTGATTTGTTGAAGACTATTATTTTAGTGGCTTACTGGCTTATTTTTTAATTTTGAACTGAATCCCCACTTTCATTGTTGCATTGCATTGGGAGCTTAAAAAATCTTTAGTTGCAAATTAACCAGTAAATGTAATGAAAGTTCATATTGTTTAAACGTAAGTTAAGATGAAAGAACTCGAGCGTCTTGCATATTTAAATCTTGCTTAATCTTTGTTCCAGCCTCCTTCGCATCCGCAGTATGACCCCTACGCGGCACCTCAATACGGACATGATCCTTACTACGCACATTGAATACGTAAAATACAGGTTAAGTTACGCTGGTCGTTCAATAATCTCTACAATATTTGTGTATAAAGAAGAAGAGAAGAATTTTATATAAAAATTTATTTAAAATAATTGTTTAATTCAGTTTGTTTAATAATAGGAACGTTTGTAATAAAATTAATAATAAATCTTATAAGTAATAATAATAATTCTTTATTATCAAAAATAAATCACAAAAATTTTATGAAGTCTCTGATTCCTAAACTAAACGAAAAGCAACGCCTTATTTTCTCCCTTATCCTAAAGTATACTTGATTAATATCAGTACTCCTTGTCGATTGTGCTCGCGTGCGTTCGCTACAATAAATACGTCATGAATTCTTAAGAAAGTGCATTACATAAATTTAATTGCTAATTGGGAAGGTCAGCACCGGCAGTTGTTTGTTGGCGGACAGCATAGTCAATGTGAGCGCGCGCGCAGGACACACGTGTACTAGAAGTGAACCGCTTATTCCAGTTCGAAGTTCGAAAAGAGAATTAGAGGGCATCGCTTAGTTTTACAGTGTGACAGTGGCGCTGAACAAAAACGTATTGATACGATACGTAATGCTACGATAAATATAATCGCGTTATTAGATAGTTCCTACCGGAACAATGTCCTGTACAATCGGTTGTGTGGACATGTCCTTATCGATACAGTAAATCAGCTGTTCCTGTGCGGAAATATAGTTCTGTAACGAGATGAGGATCGATTTTATATGGATTTCACTTCTGGTATGAATTAAGATTCGTTATAATTTTTATAATTCAAATATTACCTTAAATAATATATTGGATATGAAAAAGGTGGAAGAACGACTTCTTTTTCCTTCTAGAAGATAACTAATCTTTAACCTACGATAAATATAAATGCATTATATGTATTTCGGCTTACTTCGCAGGTATTTATAATATACTTCCACCGCCCACTGTCCTCATCATATCACATTGAATATTCAATGTCAGAATTTGTACTTCGTTAAATGAACATCAGGCTAAGTCGAAGAAACAATACCAAATGGTTGTTTGCACTCCTAACATTCACATTAAAACATATATATTTATATGTTTAATACGAATTAATGGGGGCTAATAATTTTCTGCTCACCAGATGTCGCTAGTTAACACTGGGGGTAAAGTTTTTTGTTACACAATGTCATTTAATTGAGAAGTTAGGTTTTAATAAAAGTTTATTTATTTCTAAAGTAATATATTAATAGATAAAACAATGCCTCAGTGGTTTGCTCTTTAATTTTTTGGACATTTTTAACTTTTATAAGTTTTTCTACTTTTATGAATATCTACTTTGGTTTATTTATTTTTAATCATATTAATATAAAATTCAGCTATAATA
Organism: Parnassius glacialis; assembly: GCA_033319125.1. Taxonomy (NCBI): domain Eukaryota; kingdom Metazoa; phylum Arthropoda; class Insecta; order Lepidoptera; family Papilionidae; genus Parnassius; species Parnassius glacialis. The sequence goes on along the minus strand of JAVANC010000010.1, from coordinate 25,472,182 downwards.
GTACAGAAAGAAACATTAGCCTTTACCTTTTCCGAACAAATTATCTTCCCCGCTATAAAATCTGTCAAATATTATACCCCACTTTTAAGTGCCACCGCCCTGGTAGCAGAAAAAGTCGTGGATGCCCATCATGTAGGTACACATGTACATTACGTTGTTAGGAATACATTTACGAAAAATTATAAATTGTTCACCTATTAATTTGGAAGTCCGAAAGAAAAACTATTTTGGTTTCCAAATTGTTTAAAAATAGTCTCTTTTACTCATTTATAATTTCAAAAGATTTTTCTTAAAGGTATCGAACTTTTATATTAATATCTGTCAATATCACGTTTATTATTATACGAACCGATAGTGATAATTGAACTGAATTTTAAGGCGCCTGTCGCAAGCTGCACTTATTATTTTTTTTAAACGCACTAGGATTTTCTCCTGTATCGTGGGGGCAGTTTGCATACTCAAATTGCACAAGGACAAACATCCAGATCCGGAACAATTATTTGTAGGCTCATACAAATACTTGTTCCGTGCGGGATTAGAATCCGCGGCTCTTAGCGCTGCAACTCATTGCTGACCAACAGCGCCACGGAGCCGTCAAATGAATTAAATCAACTAAACGCTATTAACTTCATATTAGATTTAGTACACTATAATTGCAATAAATTGTGTAGACACACCGCGCCGCAAGCTCTCTCAGGATATCGGAGTAAAATAGCAACATAATGCTGCTGTGTTTCGTATGGCGACTGTGGAAAACCCATTGCATTTTCTTATTCGAGGATAACTGTAGGTTATATGATATGATAGGTACGAGGATAGGTGTAGGTAGTCTATTGGCCACAGTATTCATTAATCATCAGATGGTCCGTATGCCCGTTTGTCACTCACATAAAACAAAAACCTAAAATATCTTAAAAGGTTTTGCGTAACTTAATCCTTAATTGTAAATTGAACACTTCGTTACATCACGGAAGTATATTTTGTTTAACATACGCTAGCTTTAATACTATGAGTTACAATATATTAATGAAGATAAAATTTATATAATATGTAAGGAGTGACAAACGAGCTAATAATCCATCTCCATACGTAAATGGCTACTGCCCTTTGACATCTGCAGCCAACTTCATTAAGATGAGGCTATAAATGAGTTATCGACTGTGAAGATTTAGATGTTACTCTTCAAACTACGGGATATTAACCTTCTAACAGGAATACACCAGTGGATTACTGCTTGCCACAAGAAATTAAGTACCCAATAAAAAGTATTATAAATTTTTTACTGACACAGAATTACTCAATCTTTTACCTTAAGGGGTAAGAAAAATACAGCTCTACTACGAATTAATAAAATAATGCACTCTTAAATGATCTTATCGGAAAGGGATACCAATACCGGCTTGGGAGGCTGGAGGTCGTTAGGTCTGCATGTGTGTGCGTGTAATTGGGTCCTTCTACTACTTCTATTAAGGAACAGTAAAACAATTTAGTTCTAAAAGAGAAGATGGGTGGTGATACATCATTACCTTGAGATCCTTTCATTTATAAAATTAATTCCAAAATCGTACATAAGGCTGCAAGAACTTTTTCTTAAGGTCTTTTTTAGTAGATGGATTAAAAATGAATAGTTTAAAGTTTAATGTAGACTTAATCAACAATAAAAGCCGGACATAAAACACAACACTACAGTCCTTTTAAAACGTGGGCAATGGGATGTCATATATTTCACAATTTTAACATAAAATCAATCTGTTAATGTTCATAATACAAAATGTTATATAGCCTCGAGTTTTTCTTCATTAGTATATTTTAATGGGTAAACTTTTAAGGACTTATACTCAGAGTTATTGGATTCCAAGATTTATTTATTTTTTACTTGAGAGTTTACTCATCAAATAAGACATTTTCACAAAAATTGAGCAATTCCTCAATGTGTTCAATATTTTATCCTCCGTTACTACTTAACTTAACTTATCTTCACGCACAATCCCTGACGGGGTAGCCAGAGAGAACAGATCGCCAAGTGTCACGATCCTTACATACCTCTTTCGCTTCTTTCAGATTCATTGTCTTCTTCATACATGTACGTCTAGGTATCCGAGTACTCTTGACCCTCCCCTCTTCGAGCAGTTTGCTCACATGGTCTTCGAAAGTTAGTCTCGGTCTACCTCGACACCTTTTAATATTAACTTTCGCGCTATATATTTTCTTCACCATTCGGTCTTCACTCATTCGCTCAACGTGCCCAAACCATCGAAGCACGCCCCTATCAATTTTTGTGATAAGGTCATCTTTCAAACCTGCCATATTGCGAATCTCTTCGTTTCGCTTTCGGTCGGCCATGGTAACGCCACACATTTTACGAAGAGATCGCATCTCCACTGCATTCAACTTGCTTTTATGCTTCTTCTGGCATACCCAGGTTTCGCTGCCATATAACAAAGTCGGTACCAACACTGCGTTATGTATTGCAAGGCGTGCACTCTTCACTATGCCTTGCCTTTGACTAACGCAGTCAGGGCACCATTGACTTTGTTCCCAGCAGCGACACGCCTGTCCACATCTAAATCACATCTTCCATCCCGGCTAAAAGCACTCCCCAAGTTACTACTGATTTATTTTATACGAAGTACAAGTAAAAATCGCTTTTGTTCCAAACTATTCGTTCGGGTTGACGAAGTTTTTGAACAACTATTTTGTTTCATGGATATAGTTTTTACGCGCATTTTTCACTACAGAATATTTTGAAGAGTTGAAATAAACATTTATTTTAAATATAAAAACCAGGCAATGTTTGCATTCAAACAATTTGTAATCAGTTATTATAATTTTCCAACTAAACGCTTTTGTAAATTTAACTATTTGCAAATAATCGTTATTTCTCGGTTTCAGATTCAGATATAATGTTTCTATGATAGTCAGCTTGGAAAGTTTTATAACATGATAATATAACAAGATTAATACGTTTAAACAGTACATGATCATGTAGAACGCTGGCATTCAATATGATTCTGAAATCGCGTTCAGCTCAAATGAACTTAGGAATTATTTTAATTATGCAATCAGATCATAGTGTTAGTTTACAGATCAGTCACTCACATCACATAAAATCTTAAGCTTACTTGAATAGATTCTTGTTATCTATTAATATTCGTTAGCGTAACTGACGGCCATTAGAATCATTATGATGGTAAATGGATGCTGTGGCCATAGAAACCTAGATCTAACTAAAATGTAAAGTCAAATGTAGATGCGTTTTGTTCCATTAAGATGCAATGGAATGTGTCACTATCAGTAAAAGGGTCTCCGGTTCTCGTTACTCACCATTCTACTACTTTAGACTAGTATTCTATGAGTACTTGAGTACCTAAAATATGAATAATCTAAATTTATTTACCAAAAATTATTACAGCGTATAGTTGATAAGAATTAATTTTCATGTACTGTCTACACATAATTCTATACTGATCCGTGTATTTTACAAAAAGCTGTACAGGATTATGTATATCTCTGGTAAAATAATTGTACTTGGTTACAAAAAACGTTTCACTATGTTTAAAACCTTTTTATTATATTGCCAATAATAGTTGATAATTACTACTCATTGTATAAATTGATATATTGTCGTCACAGGTAGTGGGCACTTTTATAAAAACATGAGGAAGTGATCCGCCTAAACCTGTTTCGCCCTCATATGGACCGAAATTAGTTCGATCTTGTTGTGCACTTCTTTAAAGATCACGTTGACATTTATTATACATAAATAAATATAAAAATTGTTCATTTTTTGCCGTATAGTAGCTGAGTGGCCGAACGCTCGCCTTTTTTTTAGAACGCAACTAGAATTTATTCCTGAGTATTTTTACAATATATTTCCAGGTCCAATTTAATTGATTCGAAGAGAACAAAATATATTTCAAAGTCATTCAAGAGTGCATTTTATTAATCCGTAGTAGACCTGTAATTTCTTACCCCTTAAGGTAAAAGATTGAGTAATTCTATCAGTAATAAAATTTATAATACTTTTTATTGGGTACTTAATTTCTTGTGGCAAGCAGTAATCCACTGGTGTATTCCTGTTAGAAGGTTAAGATCCCGTAGTTTGAAGAGTAACATCTAAATCTTCACAGTCGACAGCTCATTTATAGCCTCATCATAATGAAGTTGGCTGCAGATGTCAAAGCGCAGTAGCCATTTACGTATGGAGATGGATTATTAGCTCGTTTGTCACTCTTTACATATTATATAAATTTTATATTCATTAATGTATTGTAACTCATAGTATTAAACCTAGCGTATGTTAAACAAAATATACTTCCATGATGTAACGAAGTGTTCAATTTACAATTAAGTATTAAGTTACGCAAAACCTTTTAAGATATTTTAGGTTTTTGTTTTATGTGAGTGACAAACGGGCATACGGACCATCTGATGATTAATGAATACTGTGGCCCATAGACTACCTACACCTATCCTCGTACCTATCATATCATATAACCTACAGTTATCCTCAAATAAGAAAATGCAATGGCAAAAAACACAGCAGCATTATGTTGCTATTTTACTCCGATATCCTGAGAAAGCTTGCGGCGCGGTGTGTCTACACAATTTATTGCAATTATAGTGTACGAAATCTAATTTTAAGTTAATGGGGTTTAGTTGATTTAATTCATTTGACGGCTCCGTGGCGCTGTTGGTCAGCAATGAGTTGCAGCGCTAAGAGCCGCGGGTTCGAATCCCGCACGGAACAAGTATTTATATGAGCCTACAAATAACTGTTCCGGGTCTGGATGTTTGTCCTTGTGCAATTTGAGTATGCAAACTGTCCCCACGATACAGGAGAAAATCCTAGTGCGGAGGTAACCTTTAAAAAAATTAATAAGTACAGTTTGCGAAAAGCGCCTTAAAATTCAGTTCAACTATCGGTATCGGTTCGTATGATAACAAACGTCATATTGACAGATATTAATATAAAAGTTTGTATAAAAGATTTATTTTATGGTGACACTTCACATGGCTATTTGTATTTGTGGTTGCATGTTGCCGTATTTGGCAAAAAAACTCCAACGTACGGGCTATTAAGCGATACAACCGTCTACACATGGAGCCAAATACCAAAAAATGAACCATGTTTGCCTGCAGAAAGTAATTGTACCTACAAAATGGATATTGCATTTGCAGCTGGATTTTATTATTTGCATGCATGTTACTATTATATTTTTTTGCCCCTCGTTTCCAGGGTCCCAAACGGATGGGTTCATTTGGTAAAGTTCTAGAAACCTTACAACGGTTTTTTTAGCCTAATTCATTTTCCGTAGGTACCTAAATAATCACTTATTAAGAGGCTATAAACAGGTCCGTCCGTACTGGTTGAAAGTACGCGCGCTTATGAGCCCGACCATGTGTGGCCAATATATTTGCGTACTTGCCTATTTGTCTCCTTTGATGAGCCTTAAAAACCGACAGCTGATCGGTAAACTGTATTTGTTATTGGCTATATTTGCCAAATAGGCAAACACGGCAATAAGTATGGCAAATATACTCTCCACACATGGAAGTTATTTGTCAAATACAGCAAATACGTAAATACAAATAGGCATGTGAAGTGTCACCTTATGTTAATATTGTGAAAAATATGATTTCCATTTTTAAATTGCCCACGTTTTAAAAGGACTGTGGTGTTGTGTTTGATGTCCGGCTTTTATTGTCGATTCGGTCTATATTAAACTTTAAGTTATTCATTTTTAATCCAATCTACTAAAAAGAGCTTAAGAAAAAATTTCTTGCCAACTTATGTACGATTTTGAATTTAATTTTATAAATGAAAGGATCTCAAGGTGATGATATATCACCACCCATCTTCTCTTTTAGAACTAAATTGTTTTACTGTTCCTTAATAGAAGTAGTAGAAAGTAGAACTCAATCGCACACATGCAGACCTAACGACCTCCAGCCTCCCAAGCCGGTATCCAAAAGGGATTTATTATTATACATAGACCACATAGACGCCCTTTAAATTTGTACAGAAAACCGAAAAATACAATCTGCGTCCTGCGTGTATGAACTATGAGAAAGCCTTTCATTCCGTCGAAATTTGGGTAACTTCCCGTCAGCAGTCATTTCCACGGTGCCAAGTTGACCGTCGGTACACCGAAGTGCTAGTGTTTGTAAAGTAGAGTGACGATGGCTATCCGAGTACAGAACCAGAGTACGAAACGCGTTTGTATCTTCACACATGCCTTGTCCGTTTATTCAATTTTTATAAAATGTGTCTGTTTCTGCGCAGTAATTACATTTAAGTAGATTTACAGAGGTTTAAAAATAAAAAGTGCTACAACGTCGCCATAAAGGAATACAGTTATTGTTTGTGGAAAATAAAGGGGCATTGCAACTTCTAGGACATCGCAGGAAAATTATATCTGGCATACTACGTGATAGTAATTTTTTTTACCAATTGTATTTTCAAAACACTTCAAAAAGGAGGAGGTCACAATTCGTCGGAATCTTTTTTTATATATATATTCACCGATTACTCGAAGACGCTTGAACCGAATTGGATTTTTTTTTGTTTCAAAGGGTTTTTTTTTATTTAAATTTTATCGAAATAGGTCTTTAAAAATAGGTTTTTAAAAAATCAACAATAAATTATATTAATATTGATGTCGGTTGTACAAAATTTTTAATTTTACCACTTATTAGAATTTTTAAAACGCAGATCAAAAATGCTGCTACCTTGTAAATAGCAAAGCAACTAAAAGTCTAAAAAAATTTCCGGCGTCATATTGTCACCGGTTGACATTTAAAAACAGACGCGAGTGTATGTAATTAGGTACTCTAAGTAGAGGACCAAATGTGCCTACAGCCTACTGGTGTCCACAAAAAAGTAGAATTTATAATTGTCCAGGGTCAACGTCATTTTTTCGGATCATTTATTCGTCAAACGACAGGAAGTGTTAGAACATATTAAATTGGTTTTTATTCATAACTGGCTTTTATCTGCAGCTTAACTTTCGTGTGTTTTTTATTGCCTAACTTTAGAAGTAACATTGTAGCTACATAATTTTAGTGATCTGGGGTAAGCAGGAAAGAAAACTTTATGAAGAATGTTGAATACACAGCAGTGTACTCACTGAAATATTCTGGTGTAAAGGGCAAGAACTATTAGGTATTTTACGTCGAATTATTACTTGCGAACCATGTAGTGGCGATGTAAGAATATCCACTATCCCATATCGTCTCGTGTGTGTCGTAAGCGGCAACAGAGGGAGACTGAAACATGGGGAACAATACCCCTTATGAGGCAATCTATGGGGGAGGTATACGATCAGCAGTGAATTTTTTTTAAACTGTAATGAATTAATATCAGTGATGAGAAGTGGATCTTACAGTATTGATGTATAGATTTTTTGTGTTCGTAAAATTTGTTCCCTAGATTGTATTATTGATTTAAAATATATTATAAATATTTTATTTAAATATTTAATAATCAAGCTTGGAGGTTTATATAATCTAGCTTGGATAATTAATATTAATCATTAATAACTTTGCCATGTCGACACCGAATAACGATAATTTGTAATTTTCAGATTTTTCTTTATGTACGCATACGCCTTATATATCAAGTTTCCAAGTATTTTAAAAAGTGGTCTAGGTTTTTGATGATTGAGTCAGTGAATCAGTGACTGAAAAAATAGCACTGTTAAAATCTAAATGACTCAAGAGCTAACAAATAGGCTTATTCATTACTTCTTATAGTTTTTGATTTGATGTATATTATATACTTACTCGTACGTATACCTACATTTATATACGAATACGTTTAAATATATAATATTCAATACTTTTAAATGTAGTTAGGCATTTGTTGGGAATTTTACCGATAAACCTATAATATTTTTAAAACAAAACGAGCAAATATACCTTCAAAATTTTGCAGAGTACAAAATCATAAAGGAGACCGTAGGTAATCTGCAGTACGATGCACACGCCTTCTTAAGAAAACTGCCATTGGTACGATACCGAGTCAACTTAATCCTTTTTATGTATTTTATGTATTTCGTCACGTTTTCAGGTTATGTCAAGTCAATGTTCAAGGTCCACCAAGTTAATGTTCAAGATTATGTGGTTTAGTGCTTAGATACCACAGTATCACTCGGTAGATCAGTCACTAAGCATTTGGCTGCATCCATCATGGAATAAGGGCTAGTAGTCAAGGGTAAGGATAGAAACTTGCGTGTCTGAGAAATTAAAAAAAGAAATAACGAAGAAATGCGTGAAATCCGCCATCACTCATTGAGGCAGCGCAATTGACACTTCCGTGCTTCCTTACCCGTTATCCTTCTCAGAAATGAGGGGTCCCCTATGCGCTGTGCTTCGTAAATGGCAAGTCTCAGTTGAGACTGACCGCCGTGATCGAAATCTAGGGGACATCATGACCCGCCTTGCACAAAAACCATTCGGTTCAGTGTATTTTACGCTAGTCAACTTTTTAATGGTATTGGGTGTTAGCTCATCTTCATAGCACCATAGAGTTTCGGGATCATAGTTATGCATATATAGCAAGATATGTTTCGTCAATAGTCAGTATATCGTAACCGCTTTTTTTCTTGCTGGCATTGAATATCTCTAACATGAATTGGCAGATTAGCACAAATTCAACCGCCAGCGTTCTGCGGGGGGCGGCTACAGCTCTTTGTGTAAGTGTGGAGCTGTTTCATAAATACCGGAGTAGTTCGAATACTTCGACAACGTGATTTAGGCTTCACTTCAAATTAATAAACAAATTAATTAAAAAATTTTGCTCGTGAACAAGCAAACTCATAGTCAAGAGTTCAAAACATTCTTCGGGCTTTGTCTCAAACGGATATGTTAATTATTCACTCAAACAAAGAACTTTTCACTGTTTCAGAAGAATATATATGTCTTTCACGTATATATGTATGTTATAATGTACTGGCTGTGATGCATGAAATATGTCTATTAATAGCCAGACGAATTTTGAAACCCGTGGTGTCGATAGATTCGTCTTTGTATCCGGATTATAAAAGGCTACATTTACAAATACGACACTTGTAAATCATAGATCACTGCAGTTAGATCCTTTGTTTATAATAATCACTTTATTTCACAAGGTATCAGACTTAAGCGAACTGTTAAGCAATTTAAAGAAATGTGCATATATATAGTTACAGTATTTTCTTTGTGTTCTCAAGTTCTCTGTCATCGTTCAATTTATTTGCATTTAAGTTTAAAATACCTCACGATCTGGTAAATCAGAACTGGTTTTCTCGCCTCGCCCTGCTCTATCAATGCTAACCTTATAAAGGTAAGTGCACATATTTTATAAAGACCAAGAATGAATGATAAAAAGTAATATTCTTTTTAAAAGCAAGGTTTTATTTTCAAGTAATATTATCACCTTTGGAAAAGTTTTGACGTAACCTAGACCGTGCATGCCGTTGCTGCTCTATGTATAATTCGTGACTTAGAGATACGTTTTGAGAGTAATCAACGATCTGCATTTGTTATCGCTCTGGATCTTAGTTTTAACAATTCTCGAACGACGCTACTTCGTGCATTTTGCATTATTAACACGAGGCGTTTCGAAATTGTTTTTAAAAATAAATTAATATGGTTACCACATGAAATCAGGTAAAGGTATAGTTTTGGTTTAGAACATTATATTACAAATTAAATACGTTTATTATTTTATATAACATTAAAATTACTTTTATTATAATATAAAAACGATTATTTATATGACAAAAATACATCAAATCAAAACTAGTGCAAATAGAGTTTGTACAGAAGTAATAAAAAATGCGTGAATCAAAGAACATACAGTAAAACTCGCTTAATATGATCACGTTTAATACGATTTCTCGCATAATACACTATTTCATATCAGTCTCTGTAACTTGAGGCATGTTTTCATACATTTTTAACACGCTTTATATCAGTCCCAGCAACTTGAGGCATGTTTTCATACATTTTAACACGGTTTATATCAGTCCCTGCAACTTGAGGCATGTTTTCATACCCTCAAATACGCCATCTGTGCAACACTCGAGCCGAGCCGAGTAGCACGCATAATTCTCTTCATTGATAACTGCCCCGCTCACTCTAAAGATGTTGAGCTAAAGAACATCAAGCTTGTTTTCTTACCTCCGAATGCGACAAGCAAGTTGCAACTGATGGATCAGGGCATTTATAAAAATCCTTAAACAAGGCTACAGAACACGATTGATACATCGCTATCTTAAGGAAATGAGGAGACCCTAACATAAAATGACCCTTGACTGTGCATGATACAATTCTATACATTACATCGGCATGGCAAGCAATTTAGCCTGAAACCATACAAAATTGTTTCAAGAAAGCAGATTTCCGAAATAACAAAACTGACGTTGTATCGGAAGAAGAACCCGCGATACTGCAGGGTTTTCCTGGATATTCTTCCATTGATAATGTTGCACCCTACGAAACCCGTTCAAGTAGAACGAGTTTCGTAATACGAATTTGAACATGTGAATAACACCCAAAAAGTGGCCCTAAGTGATGACAATGAAGATGAAGGAGAGTTAATTCCGATTTTGTCACACGCAGAGGCATTATCAGCAGTAAGCGGTTTAAGGCGCTATGTATCTTCTTTCGGGGAAAGTGAAGACGCACCGTAAAAGTTAAGTTATATTGAAAGCCTTGTATTTACTAATGCATCAAACTCTTTCACAAACCAAAATAAGTGATTACTTTAAGTAATGTCATTATAAATAATAATTCAGTAATCACCAGGTGTTCAGTTCGTTCAATAGCGAAACGGTTTTAAGAGGTGGCTCTCTAATATTAGCTAGTACATTATTATCATGTAAAGAACGTACAGATATTATGAGCCTCTCTGTTGAACGAACTGTAGAAATGACATATGTTGAGTTCGAGTAGCTCATTGTTGTGAACAGACCCCCATTCTATATATGATACTTTTGAAAAAAATATGGAGGAAGATTTTGTTAAGCTTAATAAACAGAATAAATCTGTTGTAATATGTGGAGACTAATATAAATCTCCTAGAAGCTTCCTCCACCAATGTCAAATTGAGATCATTATTTGAAAGAAAGAAAGAAAGGTTTATTCTCCAAAATGACGCCATCACAGATAACATAAAAAAAACACATAATTTACAAATAATATTGGCTATACAATACAAATTACAATATACTACATATTACAAACTATACAATACCTATGCTCGTATGTGTCAAGGCGTCATCTGGGAACAGGAGCACACTCAGCATAATGCCATGAATTTTTTTTTCCATGGCGCTGATTTTCAATGTGTCCAACTTGTTTAAATCATATGGGCTTTTTAATTTATTTAAGAGCCAATGCGTATTACTGTATGTGGTGCAATATGTATATATAACATTTTTACAAATGTTAAGCCGTTGCTTATATGTATAGTTCAAAAATTGAGTTCTGACCACTGTGGACAGTTAGTTTAGTTACCTTATGGTCACAAAAAGCCATTATATGAGAAAATTGTGTTTATTCCAGTAAATTTACGTCGCTTGGAGAAGTTTAGAAGTAACATAGTGAAGAAAGTTCCGTAACTTTCATACCAAAATGATCTAATATTTTTTGTATGGAACATTGTTTAAGCTTATTTGGAATGAATTTGATAATATTTTTACTTCTAAAACGTTTTCCTTGAACAGTCGAAAGGCATTCAAGAATGGGCGACAGTAGGAGTCCGTAAGAGCAGACAAAGGTTATATGAACTTTACCATGAAAGCTCATTTAACCCTAGCGTCGAATTTAAGGAATATGTAAAAAGATATTCAAAAATATTTAAAAGAGTGTGCTCCACAGCCAAGTCTTTGCATTTGATCAACACAATTAAGACGGCTTCTAATAAAATTAAAATGACATGGAGTATAATTATTAATAGTGTAACGGGGGAGGCCAACTCTCGCAATTCAAACTACCGGTTAAGATTTAAAAACACATTAACTGATACAGATCAGGATGTTGCAATGGTTGTTGAGAAATATTTTACTGATATTCCGATCTTAACCACTAAGTCACTAATTCTTCTCCTGCCATCGCCGAATCATAACTAAAACCAAATGTAAATGCGTGTACAAAGAATTTTACATTTCATAAAATATCGTCAAAATATATTTTAAAATATTTTAAAACTACTGATATTAAGAAAACTTAGTAAGATTTAAAAAAAAATATTCTTGATCAAATGTTACATTTTTTAATGTAAATAGTTTACTTCATAAAAATCAATTCGATTTTACAAGGGGTCACTCGACAACTGATGCTGGTGTTGAGCTGATTAAATATATTTTCAATACATGGGAGAATTTTTGGGTGTATTTTGTGACCTATCCAAAGCCTTCAATTCTGTTCACCATGAAACATTAATCAGGAAACTACAACACTACAGTGTAAGATGTAATGCTCTTAAATTAATTGTTTCATATTTAAGTTACAGAACGCAAAAAAGTTGTCATAATGAAGTTGTAATAGTATGAGCTCTTCCGAGTCGATAGTACAAATGGGCGTACCTCAAGGCTCAATTCTCGGCCCCTTTCTGTTTCTTGTATATATTAATGACTTACCTTACATAGTAGGAGATAACCATAGTATAATATTATTTGCTGATGACACTTCATTAATTTTCAAATTAAAACGACAATTATTAAAATATGACGAAATAAATCATGCTATATCTAAATTAGTAAATTGGTTTAATGTTAATAATTTGCATTAAAACGGCACTAAAACAAAATGTATGAAATTCATGACTCCAAATGTTAAATACTAATGTAATTTTAAATGGGGGCATAATGTCGTGTGGTATTTTGCTATGGGGACACGCGACTGACACTGAAATTATATTTGTTTTACAGAAGAGGACCATAAGAGTAATCTATGATTTAAAAGATAAAGAGCTCCAACAAAATTTAAGAAAATATATATATTAAATTTGGCCTCTCAATACATTTATGAAAATGTAATGTACGTACACAAAAACAAAGGTAGTTATAACAAAATAAGTGATACTCATTCTGTAAATACTAGAAACAGACACAAGCAGTAGCACCAGTTACTCGACTTCACCGCGTCAGTAATTTATTCTGGGATGTATACGCTTTTACAAAAAAGTCCCAGAAAATATACAAAATTTAACCTACTCAAAATTCAAAAACTTTATTAAACAAAGTTTGTATAAAAAGGGTTATTACAATATTAATGAATTTATGGATGATAATAACCCCTGGGAATGAGGGACCAACAACAACAACCTAAGCTATTTCTAATTTGTTTTGTGTGGTTAATTGTGATTACATGACTGTATAGTTGTTATTTTAAAAAAAGTCCCGCTGGGCTTCTTGCTGGTTCTTCCCAGGACAGAAGTTTTTTTTTTCTAACCAGTGGTAATTAAACAAAAGAGTGACTTTCAATAAGTATTTTATTTTTATTTTAAATCTATATCGAATAAAACGGTTTCTGTTTCTGTGATTAACAGTGATGTAACGTATTTAAATACATATACGTATATATAATATTATACCTTTCTGACAAATTTATAAATGTAATTCAATATCGATGTGGTCCTTCACTGCTGGCCGGATGAGGAAGCTCAAAGTCGCTCAGCAAGCTACGGCGAGGGCTATGCTCGGAGTTTCTTTGCGTGATAAACTTAGAAATGAGGATATCCGCAGTAGAACCAGAGTGACCGACATAGCTCAACGGGTTAGTAAGCTGAAGTGGCAATGGGCCGGCCATATAGCTCGAAGAACCTACAACCGATGGGGAAAAAAGGTTCTCGAGTGGCGGCCTCGTACCGCCGGACGAAGTGTAGGGCGTCCCCCCTCTAGATGGAGTGACGACCTGGTAAGATATGCAGGAAGTCGATGGATGCAGGTGGCTCAGGACCGTGCTTTGTGGCATTCCTTGAGGGAGGCCTATGTTCAGCAGTGGACTTGTGAAGGGCTGTAATGATGATGATTTCAATATTTACACAAAATTTGTAAATGATATATTTTATTTCCCTTTCCGCATAATACGCTTTCCCACTTAAGTCGCCATTTTGGCTGGGTCCCTTCAAAATCGTCTTAAGCGAGTTTTACTGTAATGATAATCACAACGTATGAAATATCATAATAAATATTTTGTATGATACATTGAAGACATGAAACATTCATATTTTTTTATGTGTATACCTTATTACAAATTAAGCAAAAATAAAGTGCATTTTTTAAAGTAAAACATTTAAGCACGCGGTAGTTATATATCGCGGTGGTTATATATAGTGGTAATGCGATCACTATGCATGCTTTTAACGTAAAACCCTAAGCTCCTAAACTCGTAAACCCTCTGTCTAATGATGCCTATATTCAAATGTCGTACCAAGATCCCACAGACAAGCTGTGAAAAAAGTATAATATTACCAGTGTCGATTATGTACTGAACGATCGCCTACTAACAGCGTGGTGCTAATAGAAAACTCTTTCAAGATTTTTGGACCATATTTCGGAGTCATATTCTTTAGTCGATTGTAAAAAGTCGACAACGAATGACGATATTCTAACAGTTTGTGTAAACTATAATAACTTTGCATTTAATAAATCAACATAACTGGCTCCATTTTGTAATTTTGTTATTAAGTATCTATAAATTTACGAATTACAACGATTCTATCAGACTCGGCTGTGCTTAAAAACGACGAAAATGTGTTCAAGACTAATTGTAATTGATAAAAGGCAGTCGAAGGTCGCCTTGTACGTAGCAGTAATGTATAATATTACTGAGTAGTTCCATAATTATACTGATCCTATCATGACAACTATATACTCGTAATAACTCAAAGCAAAATTGCTATGACACCACAATACCGCAATATGGATTAAAATGTACAGTTTTAACGATTCAAGTTATATTATGTACGTAAGTACATTATACCTCAATGGTTCTAACCTATTTTTACCTATATTTATAAACGGGCAGCGGAACTAAAAAGTCATGGTTCCCACATAAGTATTCAGAATTACTCCAATTCGTCATCCAACTACCGTCTGAAAAACATTTAGAACAATTGGGTCGCTTGTAATTGTAGTTAGACAGGATTAACATTGAAATAGAAATTCATTTTATAATATAAATAAAATAAATATAAACTATATAAAATTTACGGAAAACTTTTTAATTTTTAGCTTGCAAATGAAATATTATGCAATGCGATGACGGTGCCAGAGAAACGGTTTAAAAACGATTATGAATATTGGATTCCAAAACGTTATATCAGCTTCTTTTGCTAAAAAAAGTCTTTAGACATTTTTATAACCTAAAACAAACTTGTACCGCGTTATTTATTATTTATGACCATATTATCCTAACGGCTTATGATAACTTAATTAGGCTTTATCTTGATTCTGACCGTTATACGGGCTTAAATAAGCTATAAAAATATTGAATGCATATGTGAATAAAATTATCGTGATATGTATTTGAGTTATTTACAAAATAAAAATGTTAAATGTTATCAACTACTAGGTATACTAATACACCTATGGATTAGCCATCAACCTAAAGTAGTACACAGTATGGGTATATTAATCCTAGGAGGATAGACAGTTCGCTTTCTTATTCTTATATAAGGAATTGGGGTAAACTCTCAAAACTATGTTTATTTTTAAATATAAAAATCTTGCAAATCTTCTATATTTTCTTGTTTATTTTTATTGGTATGTAAACTTTTTAACCACACCTACTTTCATCAAGCTCAACAAAACTAATAAAATATTAATATTAAATGCTCTGGAAAAAGAATCTTGGAAGAATAACAAACAGTGGCGAATTATCCTAAAGGCAAACTAGGCACGTACCTAGGGGCGCAAGGTTACAAATATGAGCGCGCGGGGAAGTAAATTCCACAGTATGGTCGTGCGAGGCAGAAAATTCCGCGTAAATCGCACAGTAGTGGACCGCCAGCCATCGAGATGATGAGTGTAAGATAGGAATTAATCCGAACAATTCCCCTGAGCACTCCCCGTGGTATCTGCGGTGGAAGATGCATAGAGATTCAACGTCTCTTCGCAAGACCAGTGGATCAAGCCGATCGGAAAGAACTGAGGCAACGAGAGGAGTACCTAAAATTGAGGAGATACGTCCAAGTGGTTCTGTTTTTGCGGTAAATGCGCAAACTTGTGTCTTCTGGAGGTTAAACAGCACTAGATTTACAAAGACTCGACTTCAGACCCAAGTTTGTTCCGGCAGTCGGTTCGGCCGGTGTTGTCGCCTGCATAACAATGAATGTTAATGGTATTCAATATATCATTCAATATATTCAGAAGGAACAGGGTAGGCGATAGCACGCAGCCTTGTGAAACACCAGCAGGCTTGGAGTCGAATTATGCGACTTTAATACTTCGACCTGTAAGAAAACTGGTGACCCAATTGCATAATTTCTTGGGACGTCCAAAAAAGGGAAGCTTTCAAAGAAGCACTTTGTACCAAATTCAATCGAATGTTTGTCCAAATTAACATTCCCTTTCACTTGGTCTTGACTGCCTCCGCCCATCGGAGAATCAGGTATACACGAAGATCACCAGCTGAGCGACCTCGACGGAAACCGTAACCGCGTTCCGTAACCTGACGTGTTTGCATCTCGAGACGTCGATGCGAGCCGCGAGCAATTTTGAGGGAGTGATCAAACCAAGGCCCAGCCTGTCCAGCCTATAAAATTTTCCGCGATGAAAATTTCCATCTCCTCAAGAACCACATCGGATACAAACTCAGCAACGATGTTGGGATTATCCATTGAGAACCAAATCAACCTCTATGGGTAGGATGCATAAAAAGCCCGCATCCCATTCCAATCCGATTGACCTATAGTGCCACACACAGGGACAGCCTACAGATCAGGCAGTGGTCCAAAGAGCTAAAGGGGCATAAACGGAGATCTGATAGCTGTCCAGATGATAGGTCAGCAGAAGGTCCAACAGGGAAGATGCATGTTCCTTCACATCTGGAGTCCACGTGGGTGAAGTGACAGTTGTGTCAGACCATATTACAAGTTTAAGTCGTAAACAGATCTCGCCGCATGATCGATAGTACGAGAACCGAGCCATTCGGCGTGGTGTGCGTTTAAATCGCCAAGAAGCACGAATCGTAAAGAGCAAGGAATTTGTAGCCATTTAGACGTGGTCGATGAGTCGGTCTGTGTCGGCATTACCGCTGTGGGATCTATAAAGGCACGCATAGACGCAGGGGTGGTAAGCAAGGGATTCTCCAGGATTATCGATGCTGGTACCGATCCCGGGGTATATTTTTATTTAACACCATTTTCATGTTTTTAACCGACTTCAAAAAGGGGGAGGTAGTCAATTCAACTGTATTTTTTTGTGTGTTACCTCAAGGTTTCTCTATTTGAACCGATTTTGATGATACTTTTTTTTTATTTGAAAGCTGGCACTTCTCATGTGGTCCCATATAAGTTTGATCAAGGTCTGACTAGTAGTTTTTGAGTTATCCTTAATAATTTATATTGAAGTCGGTTGTAAAAAAAAATTTAATTTTACCACTTGTTCCACTGAACTATATTAAAAATTATAACATAATTTATTTGCAAAACACGTGGTTGTAATTTATAATATACGATTGCTAGAGGGGCGCCCATGTGGTGCTAACCTAGGGCGCTGTCGACATTTAATCCGCCTCTGATGACAAATAAGTATTGTTTAGTCTCTTGATGGATCCTACTAGAAAAGCGAATTGTTTTTAAATATCCCGAGGTAAAGAAAAAACGAAATCGTTATGGAAAAAAATCAACTGGTTACTAACTTCACTACACTTAACTGGTTTAAATCTCTTACAAAAAACGTTACATATGGCAAGGATACGCATTGCTTCTAACTACTAGAATAATACATAATATAAGTTCCTAACAATTACTGCGGACGAATAATTACATATGTAGTACGAAATTAAGCGTCGAATTGCCCTCTTCCTATAATTATATACGAGTACATTATGAATTATCAATCTGAAATCAGTTCTTATTGTTAAGATTGCATTTTATTACTGACTGTGAAACTATGATCTAAAAGTGAATGAATACAAAGCCTTCTTCTACAAAACAGATATTGAGGTAGGTATTACAAATCAATAATAGCTTGGAAAATCCAAAAATGCACGCCTCGTGAGCGTTTTAATTAAATTGTATTCCTGAATTTTAAAATATATTATTTACGTGTTTTAAATTTAGCGCTCTTTTATTTTAACAGGTTAGTGTCACCACCTACAGGGAAAAAAATTAATAATGTTTACCAAAATAAATCGATTGCACATAGGGAACCTAATAAAAAAGCTAATAAAAAAACCCGCTCTCGATACGTCAATTTTTTAGGGAGTTATCGTGACCATATACAAAATCAACATACGGACGTCTACGTAATTTTTTTTCAAACCGTTTTTTTTAAAGCAGTAATACTAAATGATTTTTTTAGAAAATATAAGATGGATTAATCGAGTGTTATCTTGATATACGGATACTCATATTATCGTATAAGTGCATATGGTTATTATAAAGGAATTTTAAGAACACAAAATTGATTGACCTCGACGTGTCGAAAATAAAGCACCGGTTTTTAACAGTGGTAGAGCCACGCGGCAGCTTTTGCTGTCGTACGGATGGGCCGGCTCGAACCGGGGTGGTACCACGACCTCACAGAAAACCAGCGTGAAGTAGAGGTTTACCTCTGCGTTTCGCTTGGTGAGTGCAGGTGGCCGGAGGCCCTTTTTACTGGAAATGAGGCATTCCATCTTAGTCCTCACGGGTGACAACGCATCTACATTTTGATTTGTAATAGAGGATAGATGTAGATGTCTATGGGCCGCAGCAACCACTTACCATCAGGTGGACTGTGTGCTCGTTTGTCACCCTTATCATATAAAAAAAAGAAGAAAAAACTACCTAATAACGCTTCGCGTTATGAGGCGTGCCATTGAATGATCATCACATAAGCAACTAGAACGTAAAAGTATCAAATAATGTTCTTTTGACTGATTTTACCACGTAACAGTAAAATCAACTAAGTCAGGTCATATAATGCATAATACGATAAGATCTTGAGTAGTCACAAGTCACGTCACCATTACCGATAAGTCAAATGTCCACTGCTAAACACAGGCCTTCCCATTAGTAAGGCCTGTGTTTGGCAGCCTAACCATAGATTGGCTGATAGAAGGGATATTTGCCATAATTGCCACATGTGGCAGAGGCCTTGGCAACCAGTTTTTTTTAGTTGTACTGATTCATATTTTGCGTAAAACGCTGATGCCCATGTCCTGGTTTGTTTCCCTCTGTCAACTCTTACGACCACCACACGGTGCCAAAACACACCCAGACTTAATATAAAGTAGAAAAGTAAAATAATGGCTTTTAATAATTTGTATTCTCTAACGTGTGGTTCAATAGCTACATAAGTACCCTAACGAGGATCGTACAATCAGGTTGGTATGAACACAGTTGCAACATTTGTTCATACTCAAATTGTAAATAATAATCACAATTTTTTACAATCACAACAACACGCCTTGATTTTTTTTTATAGGATAGGGTGACAAACGAGCACACAGTCCACCTGATGGTAAGTGGTTGCTGTGGTCCATAGACACCTACATTTATCCTCGTTTGCGAATCATAATGCAGACGCGTTGTCACCCGTGAGGACGATGGAATGCCTCTTTTCCAGTAAAAAGGGTCTCCGGTTCTCTACACTCACCATACGATACACAGAAGTGTTAAGCTGCTATTTTACGCTAGTATTCTGTGAGAGCGTGGTCCTTCCCCGGTGGAGCCGACCCATTCCATTCTTATCAATCGATTTTTTGTATTATGAATACGTTACCTATTACACATTAGGATTTTTTCGTGTATTGTGGAGGCAGTTTAAATATATAAATTGTACAGAAAAATAGATCTAGAATCGGAAAAATAATTTGTAGGCAATACTTAGTCTCTGCGGGATTCGACCCCGCGACCCACAGCGCCGTAACTCAATACTAAACCATTGCGCCCCGGAGCCACTTTAAAGTTGAAGGACGTGGGTTGTGATGACAAGTGACAGACACGCGAGGACCGTAGATATATACTACATACTACCCTACTCTAAGCGCGAGGAGGTACCTGTGAAAGTCGTTTAACGTCCCGTTTTTTTTTTATTTTGACGGGAAAAGTATTCCTATTGACATCACACAATAAGTGAACTTCTTGGTATCGCAGTTTGTCTTTTCCCCGTCTCACATTGTATTATATATCGTATATACGGTATTAGTATTGTATAACCTTCTTCAATAAGCAAGTAGATCTTAGAGTAGAGAACGCTACGAGTATGTTGAATTCTATTACAAATTTAATTTTTACATTTTCTGATTCAATCGGGAAGCTGATCTGATCTAGAATCACCAAAATGTAGTACAAATTTTTTTTTCAATTTTCCACATTGATATATCATCTCTATCACTTAAAGAGGAAGCAACTTTGCCGTATGTAGTATGTATAATGTAAATATACAAGATTGTTCGGTCCAAAAAAATATATAATGTCTTCATAAATAATTTAAAGTCGAGTAGAATCGTAAATAGCAATTACCTACCATCAGTTTCAAAAATTTAAACAATCCGTTCACCTTCTACGTCTCATGCTTTTATTAACCACAATATTTTGCTTAAAATATTTTCTTTGTGTAACTTTATAGTATACCTACTTGCCATCGGTTCAGTTAATTTGCTTTTTAATGTTATTTGTGTCGAAATTTATGTTTTAATGTATTGTTTCGTCGGTATCATTTAGATTTTCAACTATATTAACATAATATTATATTCGATGCGTTGCTACGATGAACTTTAAATGCCAATTACAAAAAATACCGATGAAGTTTCAAGTTAAACTCTTGACAGTAAGAGTGCAATCACCCATAATTAAGTTTAATTATTTCCTGATTTAAGTTTTTTAAGGGGGGTTTCAACACTAAGCGTTGTATCAGTTTTAAATCAGCCAGAATGATTATATCTTTACCACATAATAGCACACTCATCGCTTAATGTATCATGGCTAAAGAGCTTTGCTATTTAAATCAGAAAACAGATTCAGTCCAGGACGCAAGTTTTAGCATTTTATATTAATGAATAAAATTAATTATCATCATTAATTTCATTGTATTTGTTACACTACACATTATGAATATGTTTATAAAAGTGATTTATCACTTTTATAAACATATTCATAATACAGTTAAAAGTATATTCGCATGTCAACCAGAAATTCTTACCACTTTTTTCAAATATAAACTAACCCTATTTTTGGATAGTCCTCTCTGAATTGTAACAAATTCTAGAATGGAATTAAGTATTTAATATTGTTTCTGAAAATTATAAAGTACCTATACAATTTTGATCGGTACCGTAATCACTTCGGTGATCTTGATCGGAATCGAAGTAAATTTTTAATTTTAAACATTTCTTATATTTAAAATCAAAAATTCTTTCATCACCGTCAGCTTTTGCTTATAGCAATATAATATAAGTTAACAAAGTAGCAAAGAATAGTTCGTAGTCACAATTAAATAACACAAGAACGCAACAAATGGGAGCGCAATCGCAAAGCACTCGGCCTTGCTGGTGTTTTCACTGTCAAGGCGCGGCGCGGCGGGGTAGACCTCAAGGCGCAATTTTACTTTTTTTTTTTAATGTTACTTTTACAAAGAAAGGTTACAATAACAATAAGAATGTAAGCTCTTTGATCTATGAATTATGGACCATTAGCACGGTTAAATAAACACAACCGGTGCGGTGCCAGTTGGTTACTATCATTAATAGGATTCAAATGCAGACTATACATTTTTTTTTCCAGATAATCCTTAGGAAACGCAGACAATAAAAACTTTCATTTATTTTGCTCGATAAGCCAATGTTATTTTGAATTGCTTTTAACAACTATAATTTAGCAATTAGAGGCTCAATTGTAATATTAGAATAGACGCATATAGTAGAAGAAAATAATTGGGCTGCTAATTAAAAACATTATTCATTCGTGAAGAGAAACAATGAAACATGGAGAACCTACCTACGTACTTACTACTTTAATTAATTATATTTACGTCACGAGCTCCTGGGTTTAAGATCTCGATAGAGGTAGGAGGTCCATATTGCCTATTAAGGCCAGTCATACAAACTAAATATTTATGTGGTGTATTTGGAAACAAACATCAAATTAAAAATAATTAAAAACTGCGGTTGTCAATCCGCTAGCCAACGGTGTTTACATTTTTTAATAGAATAATACCGACCAACGAGTACATAGTAGTGCTATGGCCCATGGACGTCTACATCTATCATCAATTAAGGAATAATATTCACTAGCATTATTCTGCTGTTACAAGCTGGAATTCTATGAGAGTGAACCCTGGTCGAACCGACCTATTAATTTTTTTATAGGATAAGAATGACAAGCGATCACACAGTCCACCTGATGGTAAATGGTTGCTTTGGCCCATAGAAATCTACACCTATCTTCGATTTCGAATCAAAATGCAGATTCGTTGTGTGAAGACTAAGATGGAATGCCTCGTTTCCAGTAAAAAAGGTCACAGGTTCTTCTGGCTCACCATACGTAACATTGCTGTGTTTCGTATGGTGAGCCAGAAGAACCGTGGTAGAGCCACGCGGCAGCTTCTGCTGTCGCACGGATGGGCCGGCTCGAACCGGGGTGGTACCACGACCTCACAGAATAGCAGCGTGAAGTAGAGGTTTATCTCTACGTTTCGCTTGGTGAATGCAGGTGGCCGGAAGCACATTTTACTGGAAATGAGGCATTCCATCTTAGTCCTCACGGGTGACAACGCATCTGCATTTTGATTCGCAAACGAGGATAGGTGTAGATGTCTATGGGCCGCAGCAACCACTTACCATCAGGTGGACTGTGTGCTCGTTTGTCACCCTTATCCTATAAAAAAAACAGCAGCGTTAAGCTGCTATTTTACGCTGGAGAGTAGTCCTTCCCCGGTGGAGCCGACCCATTCGTGCTATCATCATCATCATTACAGCCTTTCATAAGTCTGAACATAGGCCTCCCCCAAGTAATGCCACAAAGCACGGTCCTGAGCCACCTGCATCCATCGACTTCCTGCATGTCTTACCAGGTCATCACTCCATCTCGTGAGAGTCGCCCTATACCTCGCCTATCGGTACGAGGCTGCCACTCGAGAACCTTTCTTCCCCATCGGTTCTTCGAGCTATATGGCCGGCCTACTGCCACTTCAGCTTACTAATCCGTTTGGCTATGTCGGTTACTATGGTTCTACTGCGGATTTCCTCATTTCTAAGTTTATCACGCAGAGAATCCCCGAGCTTGAGCTTCCTCATACGACCAGCAGTGAAGGACCACGTCTCAGATCCGTAAGTCATCACTGGCAACACGCACTGGTTGTACAATTTCGTTTTAAGGTTTTGAGGTATGTCTGACGAGAAGATGTGTCGTAGTTTCCCGAACGCTGCCCAGCCGAGTTGAATCCGTCGATTGACCTCTCGGTCGAAGTTGGACTTACCTAGTCAGATTATTAGTCCCAGGTAAACATACTCGTCAATAACTTCGAGCTTAGTGCTCCCAACAAATACCGGCATAGGTGTGATATGGACATTAAACATGATCTTTGTTTTGTCCATGTTCACCTTAAGACCTATCCGTTAGGAGACACTATTGAGGTCATTGAGCATGGTGCTTAGTTCCTCCAGCGATTCTGCCCTAAGGACTATATCGTCGGCAAATCGAAGGTGAGTGATGTACTCGCCATTGATGTTAATACCGTATCCTTTCTAGTCCAGAAGCTTGAAAACGTCTTCCAATGCAGCGGTGAAGAGCTTCGGGGATATAACATCACCCTGTTTTACACTTCTCTGCAATTGGATAGGTTTCGTACTCTGGTTCTCTACTCGGATAGCCATCGCAGCCCTACTGTACAAGTACTTCAGCACTTCGATATACCGACAGTCAACTTGGCACCGCTGAAGGGACTGCAGCACCGCCCAAATTTCGACGTAATCAAAGGCTTTCTCATAGTCCACATACGCACGTCATAGTGGCAAATTGTACTTTTTGGACTTCTTAACAACTTGGCGAAGGGTATGTATGTGGTCTATGGTGCTAAATCCATTTCGGAAACCGGCTTGTTCGGGAGGCTGGAAGTCGTCGTCGTGCGCGCGAGACGATTCGTAATGACTCTCAAAAACAGCACGTAGACGTGGCTCAGAAGGGAAATCGGTCTGTAGTTCTTCAAGAGAGAGTTGTCACCTTTCTTGAAGAACAAGACCACAGCACTTCTGCTCCACGCCTTCGGTGTAATACCGCCATGGAGGACGGAATTAAAGAGCTTCTGAAGGTACTTCAAGTACCCGCTTTCAGAAGAAAGCGGGTGGAAAAGCTCCGCTGTAACTCCACACTCGCCTGGGGCCCTGCCGTTTTTAAGGTGCTGGAAAGCCATTCTAATCTCGCTCCGACGGACGTCCGGGATACCTTCGGAATAGTGTCGGATAAGACTCAATCTTGGGTCGTTACTTACACTTGCGTGTGGCTCCAACGATGAAGTGTACAGCTGCCCATAGAACCTCTCAATCTCACCCAAAATCTCAGGTGCCCGGAAACGATGCTGCCCCACTCGGTCTTCAGCTTTGACAGTTGGCTCTTTCTGGCAGACAAATCTCTGGCAAAGACTTTGGAGCCTTGGTTCCGCTCGATCGCTTCTTCAATACAAGCTGTATTGAAG
This sequence comes from Parnassius glacialis, assembly GCA_033319125.1. Lineage (NCBI taxonomy): Eukaryota > Metazoa > Arthropoda > Insecta > Lepidoptera > Papilionidae > Parnassius > Parnassius glacialis. The sequence goes on along the minus strand of JAVANC010000010.1, from coordinate 25,447,349 downwards.
TTGCGTAAGTCCCGCCGCATGCATTTGGAGATCTATCTGTTCAGTTGCCTGTATGCTGTCAAATCTGTTGAAGAATGTAGCTTCATCTCCCGTTTTGTGTTCTTCTGCGGCGAATCTTGCAGAACTTAGCTCCTAACGCATGGACAGTTTCCACGAGCTTGTCATTCATATCGTCCACTTCATTGCAGTCTTCTAGGTACTGAAAACGGTTTTGTAACTCGAGCTGAAAGGTTTCGGGGCTTTGGAACAGAGCACGAGGGGGACGGAGCGTTGACTTCATTAGACGAGACCTCTGCATCTTAACGTTTAGGTTCAGTGTGCCTCTGACCAGTCGGTGATCGCTACCAGTTTTCACACTCGCGATCACGGAAACATCACTGAACAGTTGTCGTCTGGTCGTCATAAGGAAGTCAATCTCATTTTTGTCGAACCGTCTGGGCTCGATCAGGTCCACTTCCTGTGGGGCTGCTTCCGGAAGAAAGAGTTCATCATAAAGAGTCCCTCTTTCTCCATGAACTCGGCCAGCTGCTGGCCCCTTGGGTTCCGTTGCCCTATTCTAAATTTCCCTACTTTCAGCTCACCGTTCTCTCTTGTGCCTAGTTTTGCATTGAAGTCTCCCATTAACACCGTATATTGGCTTTTGGAGGAATGCATGGCTCTAGAGATGTCCTCATACATTTCCTCCACCTCCTCATCGGGGTGTGCCAAGGTTGGTGCGTAAGCCGGTATGACCTTCAGCGAATACCGTTTGGTGATTCTGAGTATAAGGTACGCAACCCTCGTCGACACACTCTCAATCTTTACAATCTTTTTAACGAGAGACTTGTGGACGATAAATCCGACATCTCCTTGGGATAGATGGTCGCCCTTCCGGTGATAGTACAAGTTGCCGGATTCGAGGATTACCGTGTCCTCCCCCTCTCTTCGGACCTCGGATAATCCTATGATATTCCAGCGCAACTTGTCTATCTCTTCTTCCAGCTCCAGGATCTTCACATCTGTCCTCAGGGTGCGTGCATTGTATGTTGCCAGGTCGAGTCGTTTTAGGTGGCAACCGAACCTCCACCGGAGATTCTTAGCACTCCCTACCCCGCCGTTACCATGGTTACCACCGTAGCCAGGAATAGCGGGCCCGCCGGGGACTGGGGGCCGTCTCTTTGTTACATTATAGGGGGGTATTTGCCATAGTTGCCACGCTTGGCGAGCGAGTTGGCAACCGCAGTTTTTTATTGTATTTTTACTGTTATCAGGAAGATGCTGCTGCCCATCTCCTGCCTGTTTCCCTTTGTCGCCTTTTACGACACCCACGGGAAGATATGGGGTAGTAGATATTCTTAACCGCCACTACATGGCATGTGTGTTCGTGCTACAACTATACTAATATAGCTTGCTGCCGTATGACTCTAACACGTAAGAAATAATTCAGCCATGTATACAGAGGGAGATTAAATGTCGAAGGCGTCCTAAGCCCTCTATTTTACACATAGACTTAGAATACACATCCTAAATCTAAGATTTTATATAGGTATATTTTTTCCATACAAATTTTTTGTTACAGTAAAACAGTCAGCCGGTTTAAAGCTGCCTTTATTATGATGGCAACAAAAATAAACAGAAGTCGGTTGGTTATTTTGTGATTTATTATAATTATATACTTTTTGGTTATTCTCATAACGAGTATACATAGATATGTTAACTGACACATTGGTCTATGGTCTTATGCGCGACTTCTGATCAAGTACTCCCGGTTCGAATCCCAAGTGGACCAAATTCAGGTAATAAGTATTTTTGTTAAAATTGTCAGTAGTAGATTGAATTCAGGAAGTAAGTTTTACCTCCGTACCTCGGAAAACACGTAAAGCCCTTGGTCCTGCGCCTGATCACCGGAGAGAAATCGTGTCATATTGGGTTGCCGTCGCATCTAACTATGAGAGTGAGGATATAAAGAGGGCAACTGCTTACGAACACGTGCACTATAAACCTGTCCCGCGCCGATGGCTAGTCTAGGCTAGTAGTCTGGAGGACATTTTTATTAACAATAATGTTTATATACGATCATCTTTTTACTATTTACACTATCGCGTTTTTATAAATTAATTCGAAGTTTTTTATGCTGATGAATGCTTCTTATTTATTATTCTATTAATAACTGCGCTAGAAAATACAGCAAGGAAGTAAATGTCAAAATATTTTTTTATCTTTATTTATGTTACATGATTTTGCTTTTGTCGATCCAGTTCCTGATTTAAGCAATTGATTAAAACTACTTCTAAACACACAAGTACGCGACTGCCTACTTACTACCGGGATTCAGTACTATAACACATCATATGTTAGTTATACCACAGTAAATATATTATTTATACTGTGGTACTACGCTGGCTGCTATTATTATGTAGAGGCACCTACTTTTTTCACTCAAATTCCAAGCAAGTAATTTTTTTACATTCGAATAACATTTCGAATACATTTGCCACTTACCCAACATCTAAGTCGTATTTTCTATAATTAAAGATTTATCTTCTTATGACACTGATTATATATAAGCTTTAATCCGCACGTCTTTATTTATTTATGATTTTTTTTATTGTATCTTACACAAAGTATAGGACAAAAGGCGAACAAATTTTTGGGTGTAACTGTATGAAAATCTCCATTTCGAAATCAATGAAAATAGCTAGAGACACGAAAATGAAAAATTTACGCACTGTTCACACTACGTTTTGACGTGGTAGAGCCTCGCTGCAGCTACTCGTTTATGTCTGTAGTACGAATGGGTCGGCTCGACCGGGGTACGACCTCCGTGGGTGGGACTACGCTCTTACAAAATACCAGCGTAAAATAGCATCTTTATGGTGCTGTGTTTCGTATGGTAAGTATAGAGAACCGGAGACCCCTTTTACTGGAAACTTTTTAAGGCATTCCATCTTAGTCCTCAGGGATGACAACGTATCTGCATTTTGATTCTTAATGGACATACATGTCTATGGGCCAAAGCATTCACTTACTATCAGGTGGACTGTGTGTTCGTTTGTCAACCTTATTCTATAAAAAAAAGTATGTAGATTATGTGTACTAAATTTTATCGAAATAGGACAAATTAGTTTCAGAGCAGATAGCAATAAAATATTGCATCGGAGTCAAGTGCAGGCATTGCTATGTTCCGTCCTGAAGGGAGCCAGTATAATAACAGACTGTGACACATACCATCTTGATTCTCAGAGGCAAAGAATACATATTATTACTCGGGGGGGATAACGCATCTGTAGCCTTATTTGATGTTACCGACAGTCCATGGACTGCAGTAGGCACTTACCATCAGGTGGAGTAAGTTTGTCACATCAGTTTTGTAAGAAATAATATCGTTTGGTATAAATACAATGTAGATTGCATTGTTTCATTGTGTAAATTTAAATGACTGCGTTGAGCTGATTCTACTAATAGAAGTATTGGGCGATAACCGATTAACTAGACAATGAAATTATATAAAATGTTTTGTGTCAAAAATGCTACAAAATATGTTTCTCTCTATATATTTATTGCTTCATGCATACTTGTGATGCTTCATAACAAAACTGCTTGTTGAACTATTAGTATAACTTATTACTATAAGTATAACCTATTCATTCAAATTAAACCAAATCATTTATTTCGCTAAAAACATGAGTACAGACGGATGGTTACAGAGTCAATATTTGTTTCCACATATTTTGCCTTTCGTGGCATGCGAAAAAATTGTTTAAAATAAATGTGTTCAGAACAAATGAACTAAAATTAGAAATAAACACATAATATTCCAGTATGTAACTACCACTTTGTAATGATTACATTTAGGTATGTTTTTAGAAGAACATAACAAAATTAGAAAAATAACTTTTAATTCAATTGACAAGTATTACGCAAAATCCTGGATCTGTAGTAACTTACTTAGCTAAACAAAATCAATAAAAAATTAAAAGTAAAATCAAAATTTATAGTTAAAGAACTCTTTGATATTATAAAAGGCAGTATTTATTAGCCACTGCTTTAAACTTTTTTTCATTCGCCTGAATGGCTATTCACGAATATTTTTAGGAACTTTATTATATACCTTGATACACATTACGAGACAATTCCTGTGGAATAATGCAGTTTTACAAGGTGGCATCAGTAGACGAGCCGGATCTCTTTTTGCAAATTTATTATTTTCCTGCACGGTAACAAATTGATTAGTATTTTTTTTTACGAAAACGCAGACTTCCAATATATATAACCCAGTTAAAGTGAGAATATTTTTTTCCTTAAACAGGGGTCTACAGCTCTGTAGAGGGCCTACGTTACACAGTGCACGAATACATTTCTTCTGGCTTAGAAAGGCTCTGTTTGCGTCTGTTGAGTTGTCCCATTTTTTTGAAGAAAACGTTAACCCTATAGTAGGCATGAGATGTCTAGCAGCTTTAATTCCCGTCGCCGTTGTTTTACATCTGACTTGCCATGATCTTTTTCTGGCATTTCATTAACAGGACGAAAAGAGGCGGAGGATTCTCTCATACGCTTTTGGCTTGTTGATCAGTATCTTAAAAATATACAATAGTATATTATTAATATATTTTTTCAGTTAAAATAAGCTTAGCGTCGGGGGAACCCTAGACGGAGTGACGACATGTTAAAGAGATGTAGGTAGCTCAGGACTGTGTGGCGGCAGTGGACTTGTAAGGTTGTAATGATGATAACGATAATGTTGACTATAGACAGGTGTTTGATACACCACTATGTATATAACTGGATTTTGTCGAACATTAAGCAAGAAAAGAGTTAAGTATGGCAAGACCGACAAGGCCGCGAGCGCGGTCACTCATAGCCGACAACGCGCCATTCCGAGAACCATTTCCGCTCCGTTTATTAACGCTCCGTCGCCCCTCGAACACATATTATCAACAGCTTATCTTATATGAACTTGATACAACATTCCTTGAATATTTTTTTTAATTAAAATTAAGTATTAGATGTCGTAAAGTTATAGCGATTTGTTACAGGGACGCTATTAATTACAAATATATTTTAATAATTTTAAAATAAAATTACTTAAGAAACCAGGGAATTATAACAATAATATCGTAATTAAGCATATCGTAGAGGGTCGCAAGCCTTAAATTCAGTTATTTTTGTTCAATGACCTATACTGACACATAAATTTTGATCACCATGTTGATCCATGCTATGCCAAAAAGAAAAAACTTCCTTCTTTAAAGTCAAATGCTAAATAAAATATGAACTTGAAATTTAAGTCGCATGTTTATGGTAACATCAGGTTTTTGTCTTCTTCTGGTTCTTTGAGGCTTTTGATCAAGAACCGGAAGAAGACAAAATTACTACTTTATGTTGTCATAAACCAGAGAAAATCCAGTTTTTTGATCAAAAACCTAGACGTATCAAGTTTTATGATAGAATTAACCTAACCTAAACCAAGCTTAAATTATATCATAAACCTAAACAAGTTCATATATTTGATCGAAAATCTGTTTTTTTCAGGTTAATTGAATTTGAAGCAGTATCAGTTTAAATAAATAAATTGAACTCGCACTTCATCAGTTCATTAAGATTCAACATAGGCCTATCCTGTTGTAGGGATGATTTGGCGTAATCACCATGCTTGGCTGGCGAATTGGAGATAGATCGCAGTATTAGACACTATTTTTTGTTTCTATAAAAATACTAACTTTAATTTTTCTTTTACAGCTCTTGGCTTTTGGTGTAGTGTACACCAAGCCAATTCAAACACATCTCAAAGAGAACAACGATGAATACAGGGAAACAAAACGCGGTGCCACGCCCGAAATTCAAAATGAACAAGTTATATCCGTAAGAATTACATCGTCTGTTGTAGTAGGTAGAGGCAAAGAAAAAACGAATAAACCATGTGAAAATAAAGAACTGCCGAATACCAACATCACAATGCCACCGACTTTTAATACTCAAATTACAAATACCACAAATCCAACGACAATCGAAGGCAATGAAGACGAAAACGTAACTGACGTAATGCTAAAATATGCTGGCGCCAATATAGATTATATCAAGCAACTACAAGCACGGAAAGAAGCAAGAGGCGTAAATAATTTTGAACAGGTGAATCCTTTTGAAACGGATATTAAACAATTTAATTTCAACATTTCCGAACAGTATACAACCGAATTTTCTGATAAAACAGTGACTGATGTAGAAGCTACAGCAAGTGAAACTGATGAAACAGTTGAAAATGTTCCAGTTGGGAGATCTATTTCATCTTTATCTGCAAAAAAATATGTACAAACTTTAACGCATGAATCATTGTTCGAAAGGGACGAAAATACACGATTAACTACAGTTAGTTTTAATATTGTTCATGACGATCCCAAGCATCCTTCTAGTTATGAGCATCCCAATAATAGTTTTGGTCAAAATAAAGCTTTTTATAATGCCCATCCAAAGGTGTATAGTCAACCAGCTCAGGTGTATAGTGAGCCGGCTAAATTTTACAGTGAACCAGCTAAATTCTACAGCGAACCTGCTAAAATTTACAGCGAACTAGCAAAAATCTACAGCGAACCGGCTAAGGTATATAGTGAACCTGCAAAAATTTACAGTGAACCAGCTAAATATTACAGTCAACCAGCTTCATTACATCTCACACCGGAACCTCTACCGAACCATACGCCTTGGCGACCACGTTCTCAAACTACACCCGTAACTAGTTCGACAAATGAGGCAGATATAAGCACAACACCAATTACTACTATAGACTATAAAACGAATACCGAGGCGTACATAGAACAACAACCTGAAAAAAATTACGAAGTAGATGAAAAAATCAGTGTTATGACAGAAGGCCGTAGTCATGGCATACAGAAGCCAAACAACGAAAACTGCAAACAGGAAAACTGCAAAGTGGGCTACGTAGTTGAAGGCAGACAGTATAAAAAATACCGCGTTGAAGAAAGGACTCCAGACGGGTTCATTGTCGGGGAGTATGGTGTAGTTAGAAACGAGGATGGAGCGCTTAGAGGCGTTAGGTATACAGCAGATAGTGAAGCCAGCCCCCGTCTAATACAAGACGCACTTATGAAGTTCCTGCAGCTTAAATAGGTAATACGCGTATAATAATTATAAAATGCTCATTTATTTTTGTAAGACGTACTCAATAAAATTAAGGCAAATGGCACATAATAAATATTTAGAGAGAATTTTCGTGTAAATATTAATGAAGACTGAATAATTTGGTACTCTAAAACAATAAATTTTTAAATTATCAAAAATGCTTCTGCATTTTCGTAATTTTTATCTCCCTTGTCCTGCTTTTCCATTTATTTTTTCCAAGCATGAAACAGTTTGTAAAGGTATTCATAATAAAATATGGCATTGGGGAAGGCTAAAAGAAATTTTAAGCATTATTTAAAATTTTGCTCAACAATAACAATAAGATTGCCACCATGATGGTCTTACAAAAAACATGGTTTATTAACTAAGTATATGAAAATCCATAATTTGTGCCATCTTTTTTTATAATCCTGCCTACATAATTTTATTTAATTCTCCCTTTTTTTCTTTTAATTTATAAGAATTTGTGCCGTAGTTAGCTAATATGTACATACATCTAGAATATGATAATTAAAGGCTTGCAAACTAAAATGTTTTTTACTTGCTAAATATTGGATATAAGGTATATTTATGAATAAATAAGAAACGTATGAAAGAATAGAGAGGTATTAAGAGGAACAAACTGTATTTATTCATTACTCAACATGATTTAAGCTGTTACAACGCTTACAATTATAATATCAATAAATTTTCTAATATTTTCTTTTTGTACAATGAATATATTTGTTACAATGATTATATTAAATAAATATAGGTAATTTATACCTATATCCAAAAAACGTATAACGAAGTACGAAGTACGTACTTCGTACAATCTACAAAAAATATTTAAAAATATATTTTCAAAGACTGAATTATAATTTTATAATTAGTAGGTACGTAAACACAAAAAATTGTTTACCCAACAATAATATACAAAATTAAATATACTAATATAAAAAGATATATTTATTAAATATACATAAGTGAAGTTTAAAGAATGCTAGAAACAATATTTTATATCTCTTTTCACACGTCACATTTTTCGTAGAAAATACTAGAACTTCGTAACTATTTATTATTAAAATTTTCTACGTAATACACTTATTTATTATTTATTCAAACGCTCAATTATTTTTTAATTTAAAAGTGAATGTGATTGAATCTCAAATTTCTTATAAATATCGATGCAAAATGCAACCAACACATAGGTTATCTTATTCACCTGAGTACTTATTACACAAAACATATTTTGTGTGTAATAAGTACTTAAATAAGTTTAATAAGACCCTTATGCAGTCGGCGTGTCATGTCTCCAAAAACCACTTCTTTTGATTTATTTGTTGTCAATTATTTTTCCTATATAAATCAACATGCATACTACACTTGCCGACTTCTCTACGCAGCACTCTCAGGTAACAATTATTTTGACGTGGAAGCACTTGTTTTATTCAGGCGACAAAATTTTGGTTTTCTTTAATACATGTAATGTAACCAATAATATGACAGTTCAACGTCTTCTAAGAGCTTCACGATAAGTGCAAGCTAAATCTAATATACCTACCTCGCTTATATTATAAAAACCCAAAACGGTTAAATTCCGTTTCTATGCAGAAATTGAACAGAAGAATGTATACCTACGTTGTTTACTTGTTCTATATTTGAACAAGGTTTCTCAATATAATATATTATTGATCGATAAAAACACGTCTGTTTGTCGTGGTCCATTTTTAACAACTGTAAATATTTGCAGTAATGATAACATAATATTACATGATGAATTGAAATATATTTGACACTATTTAATTTATTTAACTAGTTTATTTAACAAACTTTGAAGTCGGATTTTTTATAAACAATGGACATACCTAATATAAGACAAAGTGGAGGCTTACGGCTTTTCTTCCTCAACATCATTTAAAATTAGGCAACAATTTTTTCTGAAATGTTTTACAAGGCGCTATTCAGTCCTAAGACGTGAATTTTTCTTTTTATTAAGATTTTTTTTTAAAGTTAACCGTTATATTTTTTTACGAATAAAAGTTTCAAAATGAAAATGTAAAAAAAATTAAAAATGTCATTTTAATAATATTTTATTAACACTAAATTTATGAGTGATTTATCTTAAGTACTTTATGATAAATACATATAAAGTAGTCAGAATGTTTAGTTTGCATTGTTTGATTTTATTATAAAATATTTAACGATAGAAAAAGCTAAAGGTATTTAAATCACTATTTTTAACTAAGTCTTACTGTAAAAGTAACAAATTATTAAAAACGTTCCTTTTTACAAGTTAGTAGCGATCCGCCCTGGCTTCGCACGGGTGATTTCTCAATCTTGATAATACTGCCACCTACCGGGCCCAATTGTAAACCATCCAAATTTCATCAAAATCGGCCCAGTCATTTAGAAGGAGCTCAGTGACAAACACACGTACAGAATGTATATAAAGATAATATTTGGTAACGAAAAGCTTGATATAAAATTAAACGGTAAATTGTTACATAAATTGATGAGAATAATATAGAATTACGACGATATGTGAGTTCAGTAAGTACATTAATTAAATGTGGGTATTTATGCTAAATATAACATTATTTAATTACCTTTATATTAAATAGAATAGTTAAGAGCAAGTTTACACAGATGATATTATATAGATAGGTAGAAAAAATGTTGGTATATTTCAACAGCGTAGGTACATAGGCGTGATAAACATGTACCTAATGATTATTGAATGTACTACACATATAAAAGTAGTTAAGTAGAGAGTTCAGAATGAAATGGACCAAAAAGGGCACAAAAACTGCTTTACTATATTTTAAATTCAATAGTTAATTATAATAATAGGTATTTAATATTACTTAAAATCTCAAAGCGCCTCAGGTATACGAGTAATGATTATAATTTAATTTAATAAATAGGTAAACGGAACTTACAAAAATAGAAAGAAGCTTTGTTTAAACCTATTCGTTGATGATGATTGAAATCGAACATTCATGAATTAAAAAGAACTTCTCTCATTTGATGGTAATAAATGTATATCCAATAATTTCTGGTATTTCAAACATTGTAAACCTTGAACAACAATGATTTCCTTACTTTCATCTAAACTTTAGGTACTCCAACTAATGCTCATTAAAGAGTACTTGTACAAATTAAAACCTTTCACAAATAAAATCGAATCTCTTTTGTTTATACTATTAAATTAGCAACAAACTATCTAATGACACACACAACACAATGCTTGGTTTCGATGACTGCTAACATAGACCGTTGTAATGAGTCCGAAGTATATCACTATGCAGTGAATTAGTCGTAGTTTTCCGATTCCTGCTGCACCAGTTTGAACCGACGCGGACTTTTGACTGCGATCGAGCCGTGGCCGTCCAACGACAGCCGCCCCTTCATTTGTAAGTATCTAAAGTATAAAATAAAAGTGAATACTACACATAACAATGCACAACTTAAATAGCAATAACAGGAAGGCACTAATTAAATGTATGAAGGAAAATTACTATACTCTATGTAAATTACGAGCTTGTAATGTGGAACTTGCGCTCATAGGCCCGGTCTTCAGTATGCCAAATTCTTATTCCAATTTTATTGACAAAATAGATCCTTAAAAGATATAGGTATCTTTTATAATAACAAATAGCCAAAAACGAGCAGGTTTTGGTTTTGGTTCCAAAATCTAATACTTGGTAATAACTTGAAGCGTTGATCCGTTGTCAAACGTTTTCGTACTGCATAATCTATTGTTTATATCATAGAATTATAATTCTATGGTTTATATATTTTTCCTATTATCACGGATATAAATAGATCAAATTGTGTTAGAATGTGAATGAGTGTGAATATCGTTACTTAAATAATAATTTGTTACCGAAATCTATTTGTTTTTTTCTGTCTCAATTTTGATAAAAAATTCATAACGTACCTTTTTATGAAACGGCAAACAAGTTTTGTCGGGCGCTGTTGCCATTCATCTAAAACTTCTTTTGGCGCTAAGACCTAAATTGAAAGGAAAATAGAGAAAAATAAGAAATTTACAATTTCTTTTAGGGTCGATTTTTCAACCATCAGATAAAAGTTACTCAAGGGATAAAATAGAAAATAAACAAACAAAAATTTTCAGTTGTATGAATAAAACTGTTCAATTTATTAACTTTTGTATTCAGTCAGGATATTATTTATTTTAATGGATATCTTTTATCTGACGATTGCATAATTAGCCCTTAGTGGGATGAAAACATTATCAATTTTTAAGACGAATTGCAAAACCAGAGCCAGAACATTTGAAAACCGTACAAAATGCGTCTTATTTTAGTTTTAAAAAATCCCTAAAATTAAAAATTATTATAACTTAAAAACACGTGGGGATATTTTTGAAAATATATAATAACGGTTTTTGTCTATCAGTAGAGCCAATTATGCAAAACACGTTTAATGATTGATATTACATAGTATATCCAAAATTCGTCGCAAGTTCTCGGACCAGGTCGACCGTCGACCGAAAGCTAAATTGATAATGTGGTCGGATAGTTAGAAAATATACAGACAATTACATCGACGGTGTAAAAAGGTATATATACAGTTCTCTAAATGCGAATCTCACTTGTGCATGGTGCTACTTTTTTTTTTTATAGGATCAGGGTGACAAACGAGCACACAGTCCACCTGATGGTAAGTGGTTGCTGCGGCCCATAGACATCTACATCTATCCTCTATTACAATTCAAAATGTAGATGCGTTATCACCCGTGAGGACTAAGATGGAATGCCTGATTTGCAGTAGAAAGGGCCTCCGGCCACCTGCACTCACCAAGCGAAACGCAGAGGTAAACCTCTACTTCACGCTGGTTTTCTGTGAGGTTGTGGTACCACCCCGGTTCGAGCCGGCCCATCCGTGCAACAGCAAAACCTGCCGCGTGGCTCTACCACTGTTAAAACTTGTGCATGGTTTTAACAGTTGAGATATGCTCAGGTATATAGTATGCTCAGGTAACTAACAAATGATAATATTCCCATTCAAATATGCCTCAGACTGACGATGGGCAGTAGATTTTTCATTGCGAGCATATAGCCACTGCATTGCCTAGCGTGGAACATTTCTAAGATAGAGCTGCGCTCGCCTGTACAGAATAACATTATTAGCAACTTCGAAATTTAATATAAAATAAAACTACTTTTATACGTGGTAGAGCCATGCTGCAGCTATATTAGTGGTATAGTTGTAGTACGAATGGGTCGGTTCGACCGGGGAAGGACCACGCTCTCACAGAATACCAGCGTAAAATAGCAGCTTAACACTGCTGTGTTTCGTATGGTGAATGTAGAGAACCGGAGACCCTTTTCACTGGAAAAGAGGCATTCCATCTTAGTCCTCACGGGTGACAACGCATCTGCATTTTGATACGCAAACGAGGATAAAAAATGTAGATGTCTATGGGCCACAGTAACCACTTACCATCAGATGGACTGTGTGCTCGTTTGTCACCCTATCATATATATATTTATATTTTTTATATGATAGGGTTCATATAAAAAAAATCATAATTTAGTAAATAAAAAATAAATCAACTCCATTTTCTGACCTATCCCCATTTAACACAATAATTTAAACAATGTAAAAATATGAATTGCTGTTAATTAAAGGTACGTGAGGGTAATATGGTCACCTTAAGCTTTGCTGCTCTATAAAACCAAAACTAGGAAGAGGGTAGAGACAAAAACACAAAGTCGTTAACTATACTCATGGACGTACAAATAAGGTATTATTTATATGTCCATGACTATACTTAATATTTTAAGAAAAAAAATAGCAATAAGTTTTGGCAATGATTAGGAACACTTCGAAAAATAAACTTAAAAAAACTAACTAGACTACACAATACTAAAATCGACTAAAATATTTACTATTATGTCAACTGTCAAAATGGCGTCGATAAAGCAACGCCCTTTTGATTGTTTATAGTTTGATTGACTGATGAAGAGCTATTGCACAGAGCCATCCATGCAAACAAGGCTGTAGTTTTCTACCGACTTCAAAAAGGAGACGGTCTTAAATTCGACTGTATGTTTTTTTTTATGTGTGTTACCTTATAACTTTTTTCTGGGTGAACCGATTTAGATGATTCTTTTTTTATTTGAAAGCTGGTGTCTCTCATTTAGGTCTGACCAATAGTTTTTGAGTTATTCTTAATAATTTATATTGAAGTCGGTTGTACAATTTTTTTAATTTTTAATTATTGAGTGATAAGAACGTTCATCAGGATCACCATATTACACTTACGTACTATAATATTGTTTTATGGCGTTTGATTTATCTATATTGAAGGTACTTTATATAACGATGTAAACGTATTAGCTTTTATAGCATCATACTTATTATTATTAGTTTTGTCAAGAATTACAGGCGACATCCGATGTTCAACATATGACATACCTGATCACCTTTAAGCCGATCGAGCAGTGTGACGCATACGACGGCTGCCTTGATACCGGCATGATGAGTGAGAGCAGCAAATGCCAGTGATTCCATCTCAATGTTTACGACACCCCCCTTGTGTATGCTCTCCAAGTACTCCATTTTTTCTGTTTCCGTGAAATCACAGAATGCACCGTCGAGGCGCCCTTGTCCTATAAAAAGACAATTATGTGTATTAGAAAAAATAAGTAATTTAAAACACCTTTTTATCCAAAACATGAAAATGTGATATATATATATATATATACTAGCTCGCCAGGCAGACGTTGTTCTGCCCTTTCCGACGACCCTTCTTATAAAAATTCTTAAAATACCCAATAAAAATTTTGAGGGTTATTTATCAGGATAAAAACTATCCTATCTCTCAAGTTGGACCAAAATGCACACAGTGTGCAAAATTTAATTGAAATCAGTTCAGTAGTAGTAGTACTTTTTATATATAAAGATAGAGATATATATATATATATATAATATATGAATAGTCAGAAGACGAATTTATGTGCAGGTGAGGCCGGCAGTAGGCAGTAGAAAACAAAATTTTAAATAGAAAAGCTAATTCACTAGTTATAGAGACCACCATTCAACAAATTTTCGCTCAAGGTAGCTTTGCAATTTAATTAATAATTATTGGTTTAACCAATAATATTTAATTTTTTTTTGATATACTTACATGTTTGTTTACAAATTACAAACAAAGTAAACCACATCATTTTTATTCGCGGTCAAAATAATTATGGGGCTTAAAAAGTAAACTAAAAAAGATGCATCCAGTGTTTCGAAAGTTGCCTGATGAGGATAATTAAGACTTCCCTAAAACACCCGAAATTTTATAATATATATATTAGATACTTTTACAAATTTAAGCTCAAAGCTTGAACTTTAAAACATAGTTGATAATAGCGGCACGAAAGTTTAGCGGTGACCGTTATTGCGCATAAGTTTCGCTGATTAACTCTCCAGTCGCATTCTTGCTATTCAGTTCGTGTGCGTCCTCTCCACGTTTCGTTCAGCGCTAGACTTACGTGCCGCGACTTGTAGTTGTGTGAGAGCAAAGTTTTCACGCCCTTTATTAAAGTTAAACAATAAAAATTCAATCAATAAGAACCTTCATAGAAGTCATAAGTGCACATGGTCTTTCCGGTGATGGTGTCGTACGGGTCTTCGGGGTCGGCGAGCGCCTTCAACTCGCGCACCAACCGTCGGTCTAACTTGGCTGGCCGCTGAATTGTCTTGCCAAGAACCGTCTGTAAGCATGTACATACAGGGTTACTTTGAAATAGCCTAAAAAAAATGGTTCAGAATAAGTAATATAGGCAAATAGTGAAGAAAAATTAATGAAAAAAAGTCTCAAACATTCTGTCCTTTTTTTAACCTTTTGAATTTAAAATGCGTGGTAATGCATTATTTTAACAAATGTTACTGCGCACGCACACATTCGTAAGGGTCGATCGCAGGCAAAAACGTTGTTGCACATAAATCACATACAATTTGGGATAATTTCAAATAAAATAAGAATCCTTATTTACTCGTATTTTCAAAAACTGCAATAACGATATATCATTATTTATATATTTGAACTTAAGTTTAAAATTTGGCTACTCTTCGAAAATTAACCTCGTATATTACATAAATTACTTGGAATTTATACATGGTTGCAAACAATCTACTCTAGGAGACCAGCGATAAATTTATCGCTAGTTGATTAAGATTAATTATATTAATTAGATCACGAGAGCAATTTTCACTTGTCACTGAGATTAAGCACGTGTCCATTTAAAACGTGCGTAAAACCTAACACCTACCCTCGATTAAGAATCAAAATGCAGATGCGTTGTCAACCCTGAGGACTAAGATGGAAAGCCTCGTTTCAAGTAAAAATGGTATCCGGTTCGCTACACTCACCATACGAAACACAGCAGCATTAAGCTGTTATTTTACATTGATATTCTGTGAGAGAGAGAGGTCCTTTCCCGGTCGAGCCGACCTATTCGTGCTGCAAGCATAAAACAGTGGCTTTACCACATATGTCACGAAATGTAAATAGATCTGTAGAAATAATGGACTACTCAAAAGAAAAAACTGTTAAAAATGCTTATGACAAGCATACAATTCACACTATCAAAACATTGCTCTCGCTTACTCACTAGTGGCTTAGCTGATACATTTGAGCATTTTTTATTCTACTGCGAATATTTTCTTACAAATTTTATTACGAAGCGGAACCCCGACTAGAACCCTCTCCATTGCTAACTAAACGTAGTGTTTTATATAATTGTTTTTCTTTAAAAAAACGTTACCCCCACACTAGGAATTTTGTATGGTCTCAGTTTATATACATAAATTTCACAAGGATAAACATCCAGGCCCGGAACAATTATTTGTAGGCCATACAAATACTTGTACCGTGCGGGATACAAAACCGCGGCCCACATTGCTTTGCGCCACGGAGCCGTTTCTATACCTTTTATCTACGGCTGGCAGTAAAGGACCACTGAGATATATACATACATACGCGTATATCGCAATTTAGACGAGTTGTATTATTATATTAGTCAGTAAACATTTTAGTTGAAGCTGTATTTACTGAGCCGGTAATTTTGGCAAGGTATATACGATAAATTATTATTCATCAACAACTTCGAAAGTAGGTATTCGGATTTGTACATACGTAGGCGAAACATGCTCGTAACTATTTACGAATGGCCATGATGGAGGTCACTGTACATCAGTGGTAACTTCTTCCAGCGACTGTCATAATGATTATCGTCGGCAAATCGAAAGGTAGTAATGTATTTACGCATTCAACTTTGATGTCGATACCGTATCATTTCCAATTCATTCGCTAGAAACGTCTTACAGTGCAGCCGTGAAGAGGTTCAAACCACTAGGTGGTGGGACTCTCCATAATAATTAATAGAATCAGGCGTTACTTTGCGGAAATCTATCATATTAAATTTGGTAAAAATGTACGCGAGGTAATTTTTACCAACTTTAATATCCTAGACTAAACTCCTAAACTACACGTGGTAGAGCCATGTTGCAGCTATATTAATTGTACAGTTGTAGCACGAATGGGTCGACTCGGCTGGCTCTCACAAAATACCAGCTAAAATAGCAGCTTAACGCTGCTGGGTTTCGTATGGTGAGTGTAGGGAACCGGAGACCTTTTTTACTGGAAAAGAGGCATTCCATGTGTGTACGTATATATATACGTACATATACACACATGTATGTATGTTTATATGTATATTTCTTTGTAACCGCCTTCGTAGTTCTATCAATGTGCTAAGGTTGACTGGCAGAGTATACTTTTACATTAAGTCTACCTTTTAATCCTGTATTTAATATGTAAAGTTGAATAAAGTTTAAGGGTACTCCTAACCCCTTTAGTACCCTTACCCGACGAGCGTGTATGCGTTGATATATGGATGTAAAGAAGGCGAGAGAGGTGTGTCAGGATCGTGCCAAATGGAAGTCTGTAGTCTGTGCCTACTCCTCTGGGTGACAGGCGTAAGTGTTTACGTTATCAATAAAGTTTAAATAAATAAATAAAAAATTCCATCTTGGTCCTCACGGCTGGCAGCGCATCTGCATTTTGATTCATATACGAGGATAGATGTAAATGTCTTTGAGCCACAGCAGCCACTTACCATCAGATCGACTTTGTGTTCGCTTGTCACCCTTATCCTATAAAAAAACAACCCTCTTACCTATTTCTGTCGCCTAATGTTCAGAGTGTTCCAGTCCAAGGGTATATATAGGGAGCCAGCATCAGGCTGTGAGATCGCAGAAGTGATAATGCATCTGTATAGCCTTCTTAGTTTGAAGTAGGCGGCATGTGTTAATGGGCTGCGGTAGCCACTTACCATCAGGTGGACTTTATGTTCGTTTGTCACTTCTGTCTGGTTCTATACTCCGATGGACATTATAATCTCTCCGTACAATGAAATAGGTACCAAAAATAATTAAAAACTTACGTCCTTGCTCGTAAAATCGACATCAAACTCGTTTCATTAAACGCTTTGGACAATAGAAAGAGACAAGTATAGAAGATATTAATACATAATTTAAGTAAGCGTTAATCAACGAATAGATATAACATATACCTACTATGGAGTAATTATGGAGTAAGACCGTTAACGATTATAACGGTGAAGTAGGAAAATAAGTAATAAATTAAAAATATTTTAACTTCAAAAGATTTCTTCAACAAGACCAGTTATTAAAACAGTAAAAAACACCCGACTGCATAAAAAAGTTTACAGAAAATAGAAAGATTTTATACCATATGCCACTACTACAACTAAGACGAATCTCATATTACCTTTGAAATTGATTTTTTTTTGTAATTTTATTAATCACACCCATATTATCTTAAAATCCATTAAGTCGTTTCGGGTACAGAACGTGCATACATACACTCGTAAAACATCGGAGGTATCCAGGAAAAATGAATCCTTCTTATACTTGTACGGTGTGCTTGCTGCTAAAAAAGGAAACTGACGAGTAAGTACAACAGCGGAATGCGGGTGCGGCAGACAGCAAAATTAAATAAATCGCACTCAGTGTACTTGTTGTGAATTGGTTTTGAACTGTTAGTCAATTAGTTTCAGTTCAAGAAAACCAGCGGGCCTTTTTTTTAAATAACAGCTTATAATCATGTAATCACAATTAACCACACAAAACAAATTAGAAATAGCTTGGTAGCGATCACCTCCTTCCCAGGGGTTATTCTCATCCATAAATTCCTTAACATTTAATAACTTTTTTATAGAAACTTTGTTTAATAAAGTTTTTGAACTTTGAGCCGGTTAAATTTTGTATATTTTCTGGGATTTTGTTGTTAAAGCGTATATATCGCCCCAAGACTGAATTACTGACTCGGTGGAGTCGAGTGACTGGCAATATTAAGAGTTTCGAGTTTTAAAAATCGAAACATATAATATATCATATTCTAGAAAATTAATTGAGAAAATTTTAAATGTTGCTGTCGTCATAGTCTATATGTCACAGTCTATATGTCACAGTCTATATGTCACAGTCAAAACTCATAACTGGTCAAAACCACTTTTAACTGCATAAATCAGGCAAAAATTTGTTTTAGCCGATGCCCTTTAGTCAAAAACAGTTTTGACAAATGTTTGTAGTCAAAAGTGGTTTTAACCAACGTTCTTAGTCAAAAGTGGTGTTGTCTGATTTAAACTTCAGACTATCGGTCAAAACTCGCAATATCATAACAGTAGGTTAATGTGCGGCTGGGGTAGCCCAATGGTCACCCTAAGGCCGCGTACATTATAAAGATAAAAAATATAATACTGAGAAAATTCAACATTTTAATTTCAGAAATTCAAAAAGTATAAGTCAAAAGAAGTTATGACTAACATTTATGGACAAAAGCACCTTTAACCGATGTAATTTGGTCAAAATCATTATTACCCAGTATTTTTGCAATTAAAACTGGATTTGACCAACGGCCTTAGTCAAAACTACTTTTGACTGCAAAAATCAGCTAAAAATGGTATTGACAAACGTCCTAAGTCAAAACTACTTTTGCCTGATTTTTTACAATACTTTTAGCATTAAGTGGTTTTGACCGGTTATGAGTTTTGACTGTATCGTATCTAACAGTAATTCTTAACACGTAGTTTTTTTTAAATAAATCAAGTGCAACAAAGGAACTAAACTAAACTTCAATTAAATAATGTAACAAATGCGTTCCCTAACGACTAAGATGCAATGCCACAATTATACTTTCTATCTTAACCTTCAAATCAAAACAGAATAGTGGCTGCAATCATCGCGTGGTGGCAGACATAGTTGAGAATGGTACTTAAATAGGGATACCTAAAAATGTTTAAAATCCCAATTTTGTATTTATTTTCCATAAAGGCCGTATTGCTATGTCCAGGCCTTAGTTTATATCTAAAAGGATTATAGGTAAATCAAGCAAGATTTTCCCAGTCTGATCTACTGTGAGTTTAAAATTTCAGCGGAACTATCCAGGAAGTTATGCTTTTCAAAACTGCAACACATAATAGCAGTTACAAAAATATAAAAAATAAAGTAAAGATAATCGTTTTTAATATAATACAGTATTAGGTGTAGTTGCAAAGAGGATCATCAGACAGAAGAATCGCAGAGAAAATTTATTCAGGAATATACATTCACATTATAAGGCCGCTATTAACGTGTCAAAGATACTCAGCAAAGTTTTGGGGGACTCTGTATTTATTAAATGGGGGATCTGAATCCTCTCTTCCCTGAAGGTCTCCGGACGGAATTCGGAAAAACACCGGCTGTGACCGAGATCAAACACTAAAATAATAAAAATAAAATATAAAGTCATACACTTACCAATTCTAACGCATTTTTCATCGCCCCGTCAACAGCTTCTTCAGAAATGACGACGGTTCCTCCCTCGTAGCCGATTCCACCACAAGTTCCGATCCGGAAGAACACTGGGTCACGCACCTTTGCATGATACATCAACTTGATCACTTCATGCAGTAAAATTCCTACTGAAGGAATACCCATACCGTGCTGAAATTAAAATCCACTTTTTATTTATGTAAAATAAAATAGAATAATTAAGTTTGCATTAAATGTGTGAAAGATATTTGGACATAGTTACGCAAAAAGGATCCAATGTAATTCGTTTCAAAAATGTTCAGTTGAAAAAATGTTTGTGGTCTATACTATTATGTGACGCAACAATTTTAGCGAAAGTAACACAAATAAGAAGAAAAATTACAAACACACACGCAAGCCATACAGATTCATTCTTCAAATTTCATAACCTGAAATTAGCTTTCTTCTTTAGGCTTGGATCCTTTTTGCATAACCACGTCCATTTTTTCTCATTAGTGCCCATCAAAAGTCTACTGTTGAATAAAGGTTTCCCCAAGTGATTGCCTCTTAGAGGCATTTACTATAGTTGTCACACAGTAGTTTTTCAATATTAAATCAGGAAGATGTTGCTTTCCATCTTATCTTTCAGTTTCCCTCTGTTTTCTTTTATGACACCCGCGGCATGTAATAATATATGGCCTAATATATAGATTATTTTAAATATATACTAGATTATAGACTATAGTAGATTATTTACGACGCCACTGCACAGCAAAATATTTTTCGTAAGTGGCGTGATGCACAAATAATTGTGCTTGATTTTCTACTTCCTGTTTTTATGGCAGCAGCCATTACAAAAACAGGAAGTAGAAAAGTGTAAAAATATGTCCCGTTTCTTCACGTCACTTTCTGTCTCCCGGAAGGGCGAAAAGTGGATTGCAGAAGTCCGTCTGGCTACGCTGAATGTATATGGAGCAATGAATAATAAGATGAATGAAGTATGCAAAATGATGTATGATAGAGGAATAGATGAGTTATGTGTAAATGACACGAAATGAAAGGGAACTCACTGGTCTGGTGTAGAGGAGACCGGGCGGCCATGCCAGGCAGTCGGTATCATTCTTTCAAAAAGAATGGGTCAATGTGTGAAAGAGTATAAACGTGTAAGCCCGAGCCTGCTATGGATACGAATGAAAGTGGGCTTAAAGTTGTTTGTGCTAGGGGTGTACGTCCCAGATATATCTGATGATCTTCTTATTTCGTAACTGTGTTCCATCCTAGAGCAGTTTCGGGACATGGTAAGGATGTTATTCATAAACTGTAAGAGAAATTAAAATATTGTTATGTTGGGAGATTTTAGTGGAAGGATTGGAGTGAAAAGGTCTGATTATGAAACGATACTGGGAACGTTTGGTGATGAAAGTATAAATGAGAATGGTGAAAGCCTCCTCACCGTATGCGTGGAAAATAATATTTTGTGACGAACACTTTCTTTCGTCATAAGGAGATTCACATGTATACATGGGAAAGAGGTGATGATAGCAGCATGATAGATTTCACAATTTTGGATGAAAGAACGGATCATTAGTGGTCTTGTGCCGCATTAAAGGTCTATTCAGACGTTGGCGGCATTGGACATCATATTCTGGAACTTCTCGTAAGAACTGCCAGAGGAAATTCAAATAAGAATTGCTGTATGCTGAATGACAAAGTTTCTTGTTGAAAGAGATGGAGGAATGAGTAAAGATACGTTTGAATTAAATGAACTAAAATTTCCGAAAGAAGTGGAAGGAGATAGAGGGATAAATATGTATAGATGAAATAATGAAAGCAATTAAAAGTATGAAAGCAGGTAAGGCACCGGATATGATAGAGTATCACTCGAAATGCTAAGGACTGGAGAGGGAGTGATGGCTGACGTGATGTATATGTGTACACCTTGCTTAATTTATGTTGGGAACTGAAGCGGGTACCGGAAGACTTGTGCAAAGCCGTTATAATCCCAATATATAAGGGAAAAGGGTCACAGCAGGATTGTAAAAACTACCGTGATATCAGCTTATTAAGCATTGTGGGTAAACTGTATGCTAAGGTGTTAATTAAAAGAATTATGAAAGAAACTGATTGAAAAATTTGGCATGTGCAAGCTGCATTTAGAAAGGGAATGGGATGTACGGATCAAGTCTTTTCCATGCGTATGATCGCGGGAAAGTTTTTGGCCAAAAATCAGAAAGATTTTTGTGCATTCATGGACTTGGAAAAGGCTTATGAGAGAGTGGACAGGAATGTGTTATGGCAAACACTGAACCCATTTCGGTTGAGCGCTGAGTTGTTACAGGCATTAAGGTCTCTTTTATAGGGACTCTAGTGCTTGTGTCAGGATTAACGGGGCCTACTCGGACTGGTTTGTTATCCATAAAGGTGTCAGACAGAGCTGTGTGGCTTGCCCGTAGCTATTCAACCTATTTATGAATAGTTGTTTGGAAACTTTGAAAGTCCAAGAATATGGGGTAACTCACCCAAGTTAACCGTGAAATGCCTTTTGTACGCTGATGATCAAGTAATATTTGCGTCGTCGGCGGCAGAGTTGCAAATGATGGTTACATTAATGAACAAGTAATTAAAAGAAAGGGGAATGAAAGTGAACGCAAGTACGACGCAAGTGATGGTTTTTGAAAGAGAAAAAAGTAAAACGATATGTGAGATAAGAATAGAAGGGTAGTTGGTTGAGCAAGTGGATGGGTTTGTATATTTGTGATGTGTATTTAGCAGGGTAAATATGATAAGGAACGACAAGTGTACGCAGGAAATAGAATAAATGGGGCTCTACACTCTATTGTAGGAAGTCAGAATATGTTAAGAAAGCACGTATGGCAATTCAAAATGCTGTATTAATCCCTACTTTCATGTATGGTAGTGAAAGTTGGGTGTGGCAGAAGAAACACGAGAGTAGAATAAATGCAAATGACAGGGTGAGAAATTGTGAGATAAGAGAAAAGTGTAGTTTGCAAGATAATGTTGAGACCTGTATGACATGTAGAAAGAAGGAACGAGGAAAGAATGACAAAGCAAATTTATAATGCAGATGTGAACGTCAGATTCGGGAAGGGTCGGCCTAGACGAAAGTTTATCGACCAAATTAGTGATATATTTAAAATGGGCCAGGTTAGGAGTACCGTTACCCATTAACCGACCAGCATGTATGCTATATGTATATGGATGTAAAGGAGGCGAGAGAGGTGTGTCAGAATCGTGCCAAATGGAAGTCCGTAGTATCTGCCTACCCCTCTGCGTGACAAGCGTGAGTGTTTATGTATTATGAATATGTATGTAGAAACAATAGGCGGCCTTATCGCTCTGGAAGCCAGAGCATACAACTTTTGTACGACAAATAGTGGAGGTGTACATAAATTAGGCAATTAAATTTTAGAAGGAAAAAAGTAACTGAGTACAACGTATATTTAAAGGCAAATGTTTATTCCGTTAAGTTCTATAATCTCTACTCTTTTATAAATACGTACATATTAAAAATGAAAATGAAAGATTAGAAACATTTTCATTTTTGATGAAAAAGTTTCGACCCACTCTAAATTGTTAGAATTATAGGATAAAGGTACATTGGAAAAGTTACACATAGGAACCTGTAACCTAACAGACTATAAATATTTAAATAATGGAATAAATTAAAATATTTTAACATTTAAAATAATCCCAAAAGTATCATACAAAAAAAATATGTCTAATAATTTCTGATGAATTTAAAATAATTATTTTATGTACTGACTATTTTCCGTATTTTTGTTGACATTTTTATTTGCATGCAGTCACGAAGCAAATAAATTATATTTATCAACCAGCACAAGATCACAAACTGGTAATATAACGTATAATTTGTCCATTTGTCTCAATTGAACAAGCGTCGCATCAAGATGTACTAACGAGCGCTGCAATTTATATGAATAAAGTCGTCTCATGCATGTAGGTCTTAAATTAATATTACTATTATAATCATAACTAGCGAGCCGTCCCGTCTCCGACCGGGGTAGCATCTAATAGTGTGGCGTCATTTAGATTTTTTAAATAATCATCAATGACCATTTATTTTCCCAGTGTTTCGATTTCAAAAAACAAATACTCCAATTTTTCAGATGAAATATAGTCTAGATGACTCCTAGCATTATTCTCTGTCTGTTCATGAAGTTCCGAAGATTAGCTCGGACAGACAGACAGACAGACAAATATTATAAAAATGGTTATTCGTGTCTTAATAGCATGCAAATAACCCTCTGAGCTCTATAAAAGGCGGTTACTTCGATATTACAGATATTCACTTCAATCTTATTGTATAAATAGATAACGTACTAATTAGACCATTTATTTCATCATTTTTTTTCCAAAAACATCTAGTTTTTCTAATAAAGTATGCTCTCTATCTGTTCGAGAAGTTCCATTACGATCGGTTCAGCCATTCCAAAGATAAGCCCAGACATACACTTCAATTTTATTCATATGTTCATATGTGTAATAATGTAAAAAAAATTAATGTGATGGATGATAATGTGTGATAATGTAAGGGATGGAAAAGATTGTGTAATAATGTACAAGATTATAATATGATGGATGATAATCAGGGGCGTAGCGTGCCTTCGATGGGCCCTGTATCAAAATTTCTTGGGGGCCCCCAATGAAAAGTAAAGATTTCATAAAAGGAACAGAAACGCTTGCATTGAATTCAAATTATTATATATTGATTTTAAATTGTTCATCATCATCATTACAGCCCTTCGTAAGTCCACTGCTGAACATAGGCCTTCCCCAAGGAATGCCACAAAGCACGGTCCTGAGCCACATGCATCCATCGACTTCCTGCATATCTTACCACGTCGTCACTCCATCTAGTGAGGGGACGCCCTACACTTCGTACGCCGGTACGAGGCCGCCACTCGAGAACCTTTTTTTCCCATCAGTTGCCGGTTCTTCGAGCTATATGTCCGGCCCATTGCCACTTCAGCTTACTAATCCGTTGGACTATGTCGGTGACTCTGGTTCTACTGCGGATATCCTCATTTCTAAGTTTATCACGCAGAGAAACTCCGAGCATAGCCCTCTCCATAGCTCGCTGAGTGACCTTGAACTTCCTCATCCGGCCAGCAGTGAAGGACCACGTCTCAGTACCATATGTCATCACTGGCAACACGCACTGGTTGTATGGTCTCGTTTTCAAGTTTCAAGTTAGGTATACCTGACTAGAAGATGTGCCGTAATTTCCCGAACGCTGCCCATCCGAGTCGAATGTCTCGATTGACCTCTCCGTCGAAGTTGGACTTACCTAGTCAGACTATTTGTCCCAGGTAAACATAATTGTCAACAACTTCGAGCTTAGTGCTCCCAACAACTACCGGCATAGGCGTGACATGGACATTAAAAACATGATCTTTGTTTTGTCCATGTTCATCTTAAGACCTATCCGTTGGGAAATACTAGTGAGGTAATTAAGCATAGTGCTTAGGTCCTCCAGCGATTCTGCCATAAGGACTATATCGTCGGCAAATCGAAGGTGAGTGATGAACTCACCATTGATGTTAATACCGTATCCTATCCAGTCCAGAAGCTTGAAAACGTCTTCCAATGCAGCGGTGAAGAGTTTCGGGGATATAACGTCACCCTGTCTTACACCTCTCTGCAATTGGATAGGTTTCGTAATCTAGTTCTGTACTCGGATAGCCATCGTAGTCCTACTGTACAAGCACTTCAGCACTTCGATATACCGACAGTCAACTTGGCATCGCTGAAGGGACTGCAGCACCGCCCAAATTTCGACGGAACCAAAGGCTTTCTCATAGTCCACATACCAGACATAGTGGCAAATTGTACTCCTCGGACTTCTGTACAATTTGCCGAAGGGTATGTATGTGGTCTATGGTGCTAAAGCCTTTTCGAAAACCGGCTTGTTCGGGAGTAATGACTCTCGAAAACAGCACGTAGACGCGGCTCAGAAGGGAAATCGGTCTGTAGTTCTTCAAGAGAGCGTTGTCACCTTTCTTGAAGAACAAGACCACCGCACTTCTGCTCTACGCCTACGGAGTAGTGCCACCATGAAGGACGGAATCAAAGAGCTTCTGAAGGACTTCAAGTACCGGTTTTCCAGCCGCTTTCAGAAGCTCTGCTGTAATTCCATCCTCATCTGGGGCCTTGCCGTTTTTAAGATGCTGAAGAGACATTCTAATGTCGCTCAGACTGACGTCCGGTATATCATCGGAATAGTGTCGGATAAGACTCGCTCTTGGATCGTTACACACACTTACTTATGGCTCCAACGATGATGTGTACCCATATGATATGATATGATATGATGATGTGTGCCCATAGAACCTCTCAAACTCACTCAAAACCTCAGGTGTCCCGGAAACGACGCTGCCACACTCGGTCTTCAGCTTCCACAGTTGGCTCTTTCTGGCAGACAGATCTCTTGCAAAGACTTTTGAGCCCTGGCTCCGCTCGATCGTTTCTTTAATACGAGCAGTATTAAAGTTGCGTAAGTCCCGCCGCATGCATTTGGAGATCTGTCTGTTCAGTTGCCTGTATGTTGTCAAATCTACTGAAGACTGCAGCTATATATCCCGTCTAACAGCCATGAGATTAAGAGTATGGTCGGAGAGTTTTTGTGTTCTTCTGTGGCGGGTCTTGCAAAACTTAGCTCCGACCGCATGGACAGTTTCCACGAGTTTGTCATTCATATCGTCCATTGCATTGCAATCTTCTAGGCACTGAAAACGGTTTCGTAGCTCGAGCTGAAAGGTTTCGGCACTTTGGATTAGAGCACGAGGGGGATGGAGCGTTGACTTCATAAGACGTGACCTCTCCAACTTAACGTTTAGGTTCAGTGTGCCTCTCACCATTTGGTGATCGTTGCCGGTTTTCACCCTCGCGATCACTGAGACATCACTGAAGAGTTGTTGTCTGGTCGTCATAATGAAGTCAATCTCATTTTTCGTCGAACCGTCGGGGCTCGACCAGATCCACTTCCTGTGGGGCCGCTTCTGGAAGAAAGCGTTCATCATAAACAGTCCCTCTTTCTCCATGAAGTCGGCCAGTTGCTGGCCCCTTGGATTCCGTTGCCCTATTCCGAATTTCCCTACTTTCTGCTCACCGTTCTCTCTTGTGCCTAGTTTTACGTTGAAGTCTCCCATTAACACCGTATATATTTTTTTATAGGATAAGGGTGACAAACGAGCACACAGTCCACCTGATGGTAAGTGGTTGCTGCGGCCCATAGACATCTACATCTATCCTCGTTTGCGAATCAAAATGCATATGCGTTGTCACCCGTAAGGACTAAGATGGAATGCCTCATTTCCAGTAAAAAGGGTCTCCGGCCTCCTGCACTCACCAAGCGAAACGTAGAGGTAAACCTCCACTTCACGCTGGTATTCTGTGAGGTCGTGGTACTACCCCGGTTCGAGCCGGCCCATCCGTGCGACAGCAACAGCTGCCGCGTGGCTCTACCACTGTCAAAAAAAATAGTATAGTGGGTTTTGGAGTAATGCATGGCTCTAGAGATATCCTCATACATTTCTTCCACCTCCTCATCAGCGTGTGCCGAGGTTGGTGCGTAAACCTATATGATCTTCAGCGAATACCGTTTGGTGATTACTCAGAATCATCAGAAAAGGGTACGCAACCCTCGTCGACACACTCCCAATCTTTACAACGTTGTTAACGAGAGACTTGTGGACGATAAATCCGACACCTCCTTGGGACAGATGGTCGCCCTCCTGGTGATAGAACAAATTGCCGGATTCGAGGATTACCGTGTCCTCCCCCTCTCTTCAGACATTCCAGCGCAACTTATCTATCTCTTCTTCTAGCTCCAGGATCTTCTCGTCAGTCCTCAAGGTGCGTGCGTTATAAGTTGCCAGGTCGAGTCGTCGTATGTGGCAACAGAACCTCCACCGGAGATTCTTAGCATAACCTGCCCCGCCGTTACCATGGTCGCCACCTTAGCCAAGTATAGCGAGGCTGCCGGGGACTGGGGGCCGTCTCTTCGATACTTTCATGGGGGGTATATTGCAATAGTTGCCACGCTTGGCGAACGGGTTGGCAACCGCAATTTTTTTATTGTTGTTTTGCTGTTATCATAAAGATGCTGCTGCCCATCCTCTACCTCAGTTTCCCTCTGTCGCCTTTTACGACACCCACGGGAAGATATGGGATAGTGAGTATTCTTACCCGCTACTACACGGGTGTTTGAGTTATTACTTACAATTAATACTCCTAGGAACTAAGTTAGCCAAACAATTCAAATCAAATATACACTTTTCGTGCCTTTTGTTCGGCGAACATAGCTGAAGACGATTCGGCTGCATTCATAGCTGAAGATGATTTCAGTTTTACTAAATGCTTTACTTCTATAGAAAATAGTGATAGCCTTTCCTGTCTCATAGAATTCCTTGGAATTTTTGCTCACACACGTTCGGGGCCCCTGTAGCCCGGGGGCCCCGTATCATTGATACGGCTGATACGGCGGTAGCTACGCCCCTGATGATAATGTAAGGGATGTAAAAGATTGTGTAATAATATAAAAGATTATAATGTGATGGATGATAATGTAAGGGATGTAAAAGATTGTGTAATAATGTATAAGATTATAATGTGATGGATGATAATGTAAGGGATGTAAAAGATTGTGTAATAATATAAAAGATTATAATGTGATGGATGATAATGTAAGGGATGTAAAAGATTGTGTAATAATGTAAAAGATTATAATGTGATGGATGATAATGTAAGGGATGTGTAATAATATAAAAGATTATAATGTGATGGATGATAATGTGGTATAATGTAAGGGATGTAAAAGATTGTCAAACTCATCATTGCGTTGTATTGCGTTATTTCGTAATTATCTGCCTAAAATAACATTTTTAAAATGTTAGGTACCTAATCGAATGAGGGCTTTGAAAAACGCGATATACGCGTCTCTTTAAGTCCTCCATATATATTTAGACTGTGCTTTAGGTCTCTATAGACAAGAGTTGAAGAATGGTGACCCTGCTTATGGGTGGGGTACGTTATATCCTCAAAAAATGCTTAAAACGTTTAGGTTTTCAAATTACCATGAAGTTTTGAAGTCTGCAATCCGCGAACATCTTTTAGATCACCCATATACCCACATATTCGGAAGCATATAAATTAAAATTAGTAGCTTCTTATAGAGGGCATAAAATTGCTCATTTTTAAAATTAGTATGTATTAAATGAAAAGGGGAAAGCAGATAAGAGGACAAATAAAATAGATAGATTAACAGAGTAGGTACTTGCTTATAGAAGATTTTAGTTCGTTCATCGTATTACCTCTTCTATAGTAAGCAAGTGGTAAAATTAAAAAAAAAATGTAGGTACAACCGCCTTCAATATAAATAAAATGAGAACATCATCAATGTAGTAAAAGTCAATTAAATGGTACTTATTATTAAGAATAACTCAAAAACTACTGGTCAGATCTTGATCAAATTTATATGGGGCCACATGAGAAACACCAGCTTTCAAATAAAAGAAACATCAAAATCGGTTCAATCATAAAAAAGTTCTGAAGTAACACACAAAAAATACAGTCAAATTGAGAACCTCCTCCTTTTTTGAAGTCGTTTAAAATATCCTATAACATGGAATTTATTTTTAAAATGTTAAATAATGTATGTACTTACACTTATAGATAGCACTGGCCCAACTTTATACATAGAGTATCGGTATGAAAACTGACTGATGTCCTGTAACGTGGTGCCACAAGGCAGTTTGTGACCGATTTCCGCCATAATCGTGTAGGCGAACTGCTCCATGCGCTTCGGTGTGCCGCCCATGCACACGAACTAAACAAAAAATAAAGGTTATACACGTAATGAACTTCTTTGCAGAAACACACTAACTAGTATTAATTACAAGTAAAGTAACATCTAAAAAGGTTATCGCACTGCTTCGTGTGTAGGGATTTGAGGCAGAGAATAGTCCACCGCGCTACTACTATATGTGTTAGCAAATTTCACAAGTCTTCAAAATATTTTTAATTTCTCAGATATGCAGGTTCCACCGAGTGCGTGCAAGTAGCACTTTTTTTAAGCATTAGGATTTTCTCCTGTATCGTGGGGGCAGTTTACATACATAAACTTCTCAAGGACATACATCCAGACCCGGAACTATTATTATTTGTAGGCCATAGGAGAATAGGAGAGTTTCTTGACAGAAGACCCCAATAACTGATTTTAACCTGTCTCGGAATTCAAACCGGTGTTTAATAACCAACCAAAACCAACGAGGTAGTCATGCCACCCACGCGCGCACTATACACGGAAAGTAGGCCTAAATTTTTTTATAGGATAAGGGTGACAAACGAGCACACAGTCCACCTGATGGTAAGTGGTTGCTGTGGCCCATAGTCATAAGACATAAAGACATTTATTCCAACACTTACATACATCTTCTACACACACGACAAATTACAATTAAAAATAAATCAAGTGACTCATAAACAAAAAAAAAACATAGAATAAAGAAAAGAAGTGCGTCCATTATATGTAAATGCAAACGCACATTAAAATAAAAAAAATCGTGTGCCATAATGAAGTGGTGGAAGGGACCGTCTCAACATAAGCCGCGAGCTAGCAGCGCTGATTTTTAGCCGGTCCCGAACAAGTTCGGACGGTCAACTTTACGCGAGCGAGTATTGTTTTTTTTAAATCTGTATTCTATACCTCATGTTGTGAGATGTGCCGGAGGCGGTAGTAATGCAGAGTCCCTACGTTTTACTAAAATGTTTATGACAAATACATGAACATATATATATATATATATATATATATATATATATATATATATATATATATATAATTAAAAATTACAGAAATATAGACAAGTAGTATAAATATATGTAGGGTAATAAATACAAAGTAACAGGTACATATTAGGTATACATTAAATAAATACTTAGTAATCAGTAAATTATCATTAAAGGTATAAATTAAATTTATGATCATGACCTCTACGTCGATTACGAATTAAAATGCAATTGTGTTGTTAGCCGTGAGGACTAAAATGGAATACCTTATTTCCAGTAAAAAGGGTTTCCGCTTCTCTACACTCACCATACGAAACACAGCGGCGGTCAGCTGTTATTTTACGCTGGTATTCTACTGTGAGAGCGTGGTCCTTTCCCGGTTTTGCTGACCTATTCGTGCTACAACTATACCACTAATACAACTATACCACTAGTATTAGTGGTATAGTTGTAGCACGTGCATGTGCTACTAACGTACATGCTGCAGTCAACTATAGCACTATACCACTAATATTAGTGGCATAGTGGTATAGTTAGCTGCAGCATGGCTCTACCACGTAAAAATTATATTACCACGTAAAATATTATGACATATTATTTTATTGTAATACATATTGTATATTATTATGTTGTACAAATAAAAAGTAATGTATTTCGCTTACTTTGACATCACCGAACATTTCGACGAGGTCGTGCGAGCCGCTGCCGAGAGCCAGGTGATATAGAATATCTTGGTCCATAAGTTCGATGTTCGGGTTGCGCAGCCGTACGGTGCCATCTGGATATCTGACCAAGAAGACATTATTTTAAAATAATAGCCAATAACAACGATGACCGAAGGAGTGAACAAGAGGGTGCACTTGCACCCTCTTGTTCACTCCTTCGGTGAGTCTATGTACATAACGTGATGACGTGAAGAAAGACACATTCCAGAGATGCATAATCCCATTATCATCATCATCATCATCACCATTACAGCCCATATCAAGTCACTGCGGCCTTTGTGCCTTATGGAATAACACAAAGCACGGTCCTGAGTCACCTGCATCCATCGAATTCTTACATACACCCTCACCCGGCGCCTTGTCCTTTTGATAGACGTCCGGGATATCACTAGAATATTGTCTGATTAGACTTGTGTTTAGGTTGTTATACTTAGGCGTGGTTTCAATTATTATATTCCAGTGGCATTTAATACGTGCCATCTAGTGATAAAATATCCACTACATCTTCCCGTGGGTGTCGTAAGAGGCGACACTGGGAACCCGAAACAAGAGATGGGCACCAGGATCTTCCTATAACAACTAAAATTAAAAAAAAAATCCCGCCTGCCGACCATAGCGACTTTGGCAAATGCCCATATAATAATAAATAGAAAAATAAATAGAAGGCTTATTTTCAGCGGTGGACTTTTGATAGACGATAACGGTACTAATGACCTTAATTTGCAGTTACTGATTGAAGGCAACTGCTCCTCGTGTAGTAAACTAGTAAGTCTAATAATTTATGCTACACAAGCTACGTTAATGTTTCAGATATAGCCACGATAATGGTAAAATCGATCTTAGCGATAATAATATTCTATTACTTACTGCTTACGACATATAAAATACAATAAGCGGTTAAAACACAAAGCAATATTTACGATGTAAAAATATTTTTATAACTTCTTCTGGTCCTACATTAGTTCGTAAAAATCTACTACTGAGTACAGGCTCTACCAATGCACAGAGTAATTGCTTCAATCGTCTCGCACTTTTGACGCTGTTTCACATTAGTCTATGTATTTTAAGGCGTAAACGAGATGGTTGGACCGCCGTCCATAAGAAGACATCACACCAAAGGGTTTAAATGATTGATATGGATTTTCTTACGTTACAGCACGGCAAATTTTTAAGACGCTTGACAAAAAAAAGTACAATAAGAAACTTTAGTAATTTTACTAAAATTTTATCATGGAATAGAAGTAGTAATCATACAGCATATGCAGCAATATTTTAATTACTAGAATGTTTTTAAGGACTTATAAAGTACCGTTTATCTATCACTATTTTGTGTGAGATGAAAAAATTATTTTAATTAAATAACCGCTTATATTTTATTCGAAAGATTCGACTAAAATGGACATACATAGTTCAAAATATCTGTATTTTCCTTTACTACATTGTCATTGCACTAAACGTTTAACAACCACTAAGTGTTAACTACAACCGAACACTTATTGTCAGTGAAATTCATCCAAACAGATACAACCAACGGACTATTTAATAATTACCTTGACCCTTTGTTCGGTGGAAAGTTTTAATTTGTTGTGTTTTTTGTTTTATATAAAAGTAATAAATTCAAGTAGATACTAAGTATTTTATAGAAAAGAATAAGGATCGGTGATCACTGATCACTTAGTAGGGAAAATGCACACTGAGTCTAGAAGTACGTATAAGCATAAATAATGGTTCCAAAATGCAGATCCAGGTTCGTTTTCTTATCTACTGAATCACAGTCAAGTCGCATCATTGATTAATTTGGAGTATTTTCAGTTAAATGAATATTGGCCTCTAAATAGACACATTAAGTAAATACTTAATACTTATTCTTATTTAAAACATCCCTTCATGTTTTGCAGACTTAGGTTTGTGTGCTAATCATTCATGCGTCCATTCATTACAGGCAATCAAAAGTTCACAAGTGGAGAGGCTATTAAAATGGTAGGTAACCCTAACCGACTATAGAAAGAGAAAAGATTAAGTTCGTAGGTTCATTTCATTACAGAATATACTCTATAATATGATATATTTACTTGATTATGTTATGAATAAAACTATCTTTATGGATTTTATCACGTTTAATTTTGGTGTCTGTGATTTGTGTAAATCGGGCCAAATATCTATATAAAATCCTGCAGGGAGCTCAGGCATCATCGGGTATGACATTAGGACATCAAATACCTCAGAACCCCGTGACAATGAGTACTGAAAAGGTGAAAAGCGTTCAAAACGTTGGGAATTAAAAAAGTCTAAATATTTTTTTTATTCATAGATAAAGGATTTTGTCGCTGATGCGTTTATGCCGCCCTGGTATACAAATAAAAACTTAAATATAATAATTACTGATAAATAAACTTATTATAACTACCAGTTTATTAATCTCTTATTAACTAACAAATACAGTTTTTTGGCATCATCTGATAACGGGTCTGATAAAATATAAATAAAATTAAAGTCAGCTTTATTCAATGTGTGTTATTCGTGTAAATTTAAGAAAATATTATGATCGTGTTTTTTTTTATACTCACTTTGCATTTTTATTAATTTTAACAAACTTAAAATAACAGCGTAGTTTGAATCTGGTTTCATTTCTTTTTCAATTTGCTACTGGACTGGTATAGAGTACCTAACATTCTACATTGAAGTGATCGCGCTGTTGCAAGTGCACATTGTTACTTATTGCTTGATTTGACGCGAAAGTAATGCGATCGAATCACAAGCATGGAGTGCCAATGCCAAATCGAACGTCTCCGAATGTCGCATGGACTAACCAAGCTTGTAGGCTGTGGCGAGTGAGGCCGTACAGTATGCGTACTGCCATCACAGAGTACTTTTTGTACTACACTGTCCGACGGACTTCTTTCGTAAAATATACGCCTTTCACTGCTAGTTAACGTACTAAGTTATTGTTCATAATGACGAAACGATTAAAAATAGTGAGCTCTAGATTGAGTCAAATGTAACTAGTAACGATTAAATTTTACGATGAGATTAATAAATTATTTAAATAAAATCTACTTTTCTGTGAACAAAACACGTTAAAATTAGTAAATATGAACAATTGGTATATAGTATAAATATACTAGAGCCGGCCCGGCTTCGAACGGGTGATTTCTGTGTCTCGACAACAGCGCCACCTACCGGTTCCAATTGCGAATCTAAACCATTCTCTAATCAACTTAATGACACACACAAAATTTCATCAAAATCGGTCCAGCCGTTTAGGAAGAGTTCAGTCACATACAGACAGTAGAAGTTTAAATATATAAAGATTGAGATAAAAAGTATCCTATCTCTGAAGTTGGGCCAATCTGCACACAGTGTCCAAAATTTCAATGCAATCAGTTCAACAGTTTAAGAGTTCATCGCGGACAAACAAGGTGACAAGTAATTTTTATATATAAAGACTAGCTCGCCAGGCAGACGTTGTTCTGCCCTTTCCGATGACCCTTCCTATAAAAATCCTTAAATTCGCAATAAAAAGTTTTGAGGATCATTTATCGGGATAAAACTATCCTATCTCTCAAGTTGGACCAAAATGCACACAATGTGCAAAATTTCATCGAAATCAGTTCAGTAGCTTAGGAGTCCATCGCGGACAACAACGTGACACGTAATTTTTATATATAAAGATATAATAAACAAAAGTAGGTAATCAATGTTGACCTAGTTTACTCTCCACAGACCTTCCTTCAATCCAGAATCCTCCCCATCGATATTCTGATTTAATTACGTATCAATAAGTGAGGTGGCAATTAGAGACGCCAGAAAAAATTGTGACGAAATACTCAGGAGCTAAAACACTTTTTGGGAGGATTCTAGGTTGAATTCAAGCTAGCAGCGTGTAAGTTGGAATTTGAAGCATATCTCACCAACAGAACCAAAGTTATATAAATTTACTGGTGGCTGTAGCACAGGGAATCCTAATATCGTCACCAGTCTTTACAACTAGCAATTGTAAGTTACTTATTATTTAAATGTAAGGATATTTAAAAAAAAATATTTTGTAGAGAGAAATAAATATTATTATTATTATATTTTTAAAAATCATTGCCTTTGGGAGGAATTTGATTTGAAAATTATATTTCATAGAATAACTCTGGTACACTTATAACTTTCACTAATAAATATGTGTATCAAGATTTAGTGACTAACTAGTGACTGTTATTTTTAAAAATCAGAACATTTTTATATAACTATGCAGACGACAGCACTGGTGATGCTTTATACACCGGCCGTGCCAATATTTTTAGGGAAAACGTCGCCGAGTACCAGAACAAACTTGTGTTTGAAGTCGAAATTTTGTTGAACAAAGTCTCAGACTGGGGGCGACTAAATCTTATCCAGTTCAATCCCCAGAAGACACATGTTTACGCGTTTACCGCTAAAAAGAACCCCTTTGTCGTATCTCCTCAGTTTCAAGGCACTCCCCTTGTTGCCTCAGCCAGTACCGGAATCCTCGGTGTCGACATTTTTTTATAGGAATAGGGTGACAAACGAGCACACAGTCCACCTGATAGTAAGTGGTTGCTGTGACCCATAGTCATCTACATCTATCCTCGTTTGCTAATAAAATGCAGCTGTGAGGACCAAGATGAAATGCCTCTTTTCCAGTAAAAAGGGTCTCCGGTTCTCTACACTCACCATACGAAGCACAGTAGCGTTAAGCTGCTGTTTAATGCTGGTATTCTGTGAGAGCGTGGTTTTTCCCCGGAAAAAATGTATCATGTTTATACATTAGTTTAAAAAAATTACATACCTGCCATTTTTATGGCCTAATTAAAAATAACTGATACAGTACTTCAATTAATGAATGAAAATGAACATCTGGGCTATGTTTATTATTTCGTTTTTAGTCACTTCGAAAAAGGAAGAAGTTTACAATTCGACTGTATGTTTTTCTTTTTTTGGTAAGTATGTCAAGTGATATCTTCGTCAATTGTGTACTAATTTTGATGATTAATTTTTTATCAAATAGGTTATACTTCGGCGGTAACATAAAATTTTAGGAAAAATTCATCTCTTAGGATGTAAAAATAATTGATGAAATTTTTAATATACCTACCTATTTAGACGACATTCCGGTTGTTACATTGAACTAGTGATATTAATTAGTCCATTCAAAAGGGTAACATTGAAAAAGTAATACAGACTTCTAAAACAAAAAATAATAAAATAATTTACACATAATACGAGTAAGTTTCTTGGTAAATTAGTAAGTAGGTGCTAAGGCATGGTGCATTGAACAATTATTTCATTGTACCTAAGTTATTTTAGCATAAAGTACAAACTCTTTAGATAATATTTAATGAATTAATTTTTGCTGGCATCCTAATATTTATGTAAATTACCAGTGGCGATATTGATACCAAATTAGCATTATTAAGTGTTAAGCAAATATCTGGTTATACTTCCTTTTGGAAATAAAGAACTTATTATTATTATGAGGTATCTAAAATTTTTCTCATCTGGTTGGGCTGTATAAATATATAATTGTAAATGAAAATGATAAACATACATAAATATCAATAAAATTAAATAAATACATAAAAAATACATAAATAAATAAAATCCCAACCAAATCGAAGCCCTCGGCAGGGGAGACCAAACGGCCGATGGTTAGGGGGAAAGGGAAAGAAACGGCGGACGATGCGAGCGGTATCGAGGAGCACAGCCTTCTGCATTTTTGAGTTTGGAGCGGTCCGTCACGGAGTCCCAGTCTCCTCAGATGACCCGAGAGGCTGACTGGGATTAACCCGTTCGCAGAAACGACCACAGGAATAATTTCGGTCGGCAAACCACCTATTATTATTATTATTATTAAAGCCCCGACTTCAGAACCCGGGCTTAGTTTATTTATTAAAAAATTATTTAATTCATATATAATTTTAACTATAAGTAACGCATATTTCAAATTATTTATGAATTCTTTAATAATAACCTAACTGTGTTAGGATCCACTTCCTCCATTAATGTGCTTCCGTTATCATACATTCTATGGCGGTAACCATATTGTAATTCTCCAGAAATTCGATCCACCCTCTGCTGACATCCATTTTCATGCTCCATTTGTCCATTATCATTTTCACAATTGCACGGCATTTTTCTACGGCTTGATTTTTACAACAAAAACAGAACTAAAACAAAATACAAAAATAATCCTGAAAATACACATTTATACTTGTAAACATTGTCTATAGCTACAAAGTTCATTATTTTGGTTTTGGCTTAAAAATTATCAATACTATATTTTATATAAAATATCTTATGTACATTTACTAATTTATTCACATACATTTCATAGAATTACAAAATTATCTATACGACAAATAATTAAAATATCAGACCTTTCTGTAACTTTTGCACATTTTTTCATGTTCTAGATAGATACTACTTATCACAAAAGAATAAGACTAGTTAGTTGCGTGTTAATAAGTTTATTAAAGGTTAAAACATCCAAATTGTTTTTAATAATCCCAACTTGTATGTTTTCATAGATATGCATTGAAAATATTTATTTTGCAAACATTCATTCAAGGTCGTGCGTATAAGCTACATTCTCTAAGGCGCTGGAGCGATTGTTGCTGGACAAAGAATATTGTGAAGTTGAAGACTATTCCTGCACCAATTGACTTTATTAAATTTGATATAATATGTTTACATGTTCTAGTTAGGTATCTTGTTTAATTAGATGACACTTAATATGTAGAGCCTTCGCCGTAAATTTCACAGTAAGCGAGCTATTCAAATTCTATCCCTGCAGGCACGGATGTAATTCTTTATTACAATTTTAAATGCTGATAATTTACCATGTGATATAAAGGTAAACATTGTGTAAACTATGTAAAGTCCGCTTATGGCGGACCAATATTATTTCAGAACCCTCTCAGAAATGAAAGGAGGTCTGTGCACATTAGGGGCACGTATATAAAGGCTATAATTTTAACCTTATGTAATTATTTCGTATATCAAACCTATAATTTGATAAACAGAACAATTATATACATATTATTCAAACTCTTAACATATTAATATATACTTTGAGCACTATTAACAAAAATATTTATAAAAATCTCACCTCACATAGATGCCTTAACGATCACAAAACACAGACTCTATAATAAGAAACGAATACTTAAACGAACACAGCAACGCTGCAACTACAACGTAGAGTCACGACAACGTTTCACAATCAAGTAATAAACATCCAACCGAACCCCTACCCGCTGCTCTTTCCATAGTTTCTTTGTCGCGCTCACGTTACGTAGATCAAGTGTGAATGGAGTAAAATTTTATCCTGATCATGACCTAAGATCATCATTATTGAACAGCAAGAGATGAAGACAACGTAAATACTTTAACGGTCGTTCAAATTTCACACAAACACAATCACTATTGCGATTGCGTTTATATTTTATTATTGTTATCCGTTTGATACAAATCTTGATGGTTGTTATTCAACACACCTTGACCTTAACAATTGATAAAATGAAGTGATGTAAATAATTGCTATAGAGAATAAATTTTTGACTGTACTTTTATTAGTAAATCGAAATATTTTTTTCTGTTTTAGCGCTGCGTACATTTCAAGTAATGCCAAACCATCCTCGACTTCTTGACACGCACTCACGTATCTACCCATCTCTCTTATTTACTTCTTTAACAACCCTTAAAAGTTTACTGCTGGACTCACATATTATCACATCCACCTAAAACCATGTTGTGACTTGTAATCGCGTGTTGTTACAAAAGTTGAGTATGGTTTTGGCTTATTTTTGCGTCACATGAAATGTTCACACTTCACAGTGCTAATTTTTTATTTCTGTACTAGTTGTTCCCCGCGATTACGCCCGTGCGTAATTTATTACGATTCGATTTCATGGGTTTTAACTTTTTGCGCAGAAAGCTAATTCTTTTTCTAAAATATGAGTAGTCTAAATTACTTCTTATAACATCAGATATCTGTCAGTGAAAGTCCGGTCAAAATAAGTCCAGCCTTTTCGGAAATTAGCCGGAATAAACAGACAGAAAGACAGACAGACAAAAAATTTAAAAATCGTGTTTTTGTTATAAATACCGTATATACTTTCACATGCTGCCCAAGCTGTTATTTCGATATTACAAACAGACACTTCAATTGCATTTATTTGTATAGAATAGATTGATCTAAAGTTTCATACAATACCAGTTTGTATTTAAATTGACATGCACTGTGATTGGAGTAATGGTAATGTGACGTATTTTTGTTTGTTTTTGCGTGATCATAATGTGATAGTACTTTATCTTTTTATTAAATATAAATGATGATCATTTTAAATATTTACATTTTATCATTCATTTCTGTAAACCACTATTCGCCACTCAAATTTCAATTCGCAGAATTCAAGCACTTCTTAACACTTTCACTGTCCGATTTCCAGACACAATAGTAAGACAATAGCAATGACCTATATGTAGTGCACGGGACAGCGAAAGGGTTAAGTAATTTTAAAGAACTTTCACTGCTTATAAGACGCCAGATAAGAAGAGATCAGGTGCTGACGATAGTTTTCTTAATAAATATTTAGTTGAATAAAATTAGTTTTTAGTTCAGCTTCATCATCATCACTGCTCTTCACAAGTTTACTGCTGAACATAGGCATAGGCATAGGCCCAAAGAATGCCACAAAGCACGATCCTGTGCCACCTGCATCCATTGACTTCCTGCATGTCTTACCAGGTCGTGACTCCATCTAGTGGGGATCGCCCTGCACTTCGTCTACCCATACGAGGCTGCCACTCGAGAACCTTTTTTAGTTAGTTGGTTTTTAGTTAGTTGGATGTAATAAGCTTAGTTCAGCTTATTACATCCAAATTCAAAGAAATTTTTATTAATATGTGATTTTGTGTCCTGGTTAATGATTAATAAAAATAACATTCTTCCTTGATATTCCCTAATATATAATATAGAATATCAGACAAAATACAAGTCCGCCCTTTTTAACCCTTAGTTGATGGCGTTTACAATAATGAATGAATAAATAAATAAAGATAAACTTTTCTTACACGCATGTTAAGCTCATTGATAAGTTTCACTTTGATAAGCATACAATATTTTTTTTATAGAATAAGGGAGATAAACGAGCACACAGTCCACCTGATGGTAAGTGGTTGCTGTGACCCATAGACATCTACATTTATCCCCAATAATGAATAAATATGCAGATGCGTCGTCACCCGTGAGGACTAAGATGGAATGCCTCTTTTCCAGTAAAAGGGGTCTCCGGTTCTCTACACTCACCATACGAAACACAGCAGTGTCAAGCTGCCATTTTACGCTGGTATTCTGTGAGAGCGTGGTCCTTCCCCGGTCAAGCCGACCCATTCGTGCTACAACTATACTACTAATATAGCTGCAGCATGGCTCTACCACGTACAAAACGTTTTAATAGAGGTTGGAAAAATAAATAAATATCCGATGTCCAAAGCTTAATAAAAACTATAAGCAAAGTAACCTCCATCTTAGAACTTTGTAACTTAAGAATCTGTTTGTATAATTAATATATCGTTAGCATTGCCATTACAGCGTATCGAAAGTTCAGTGCTGAACATAGGCCTCCCTCATTAAATATTCATAACTAGCTGTTCCCCGCGACTTCATTCACTTGTTTTAATTTTTTACGCGGAACCCTAATTCTTTATCTAAAATAAAAGTAGCCTATGTTACTACTTATAACATCAGCTATCTGTCAGTGAAAGTCCCGTCAAAATCGGTCTTGCTATTTCGAAGATTAGCCGGAACAAACAGACAGCCAGACACAAAAATTTAAAAAATGGTGTTTTTGTTATAAGTATCGTATATACTTTCATATGCATTTAGTGAAAATCTGTTATTTTGACATTACAAACTGACACTTCAATTTTATTTATTTGTATAGATAAGTATATTTGCTATAGTGGCCACACTTGGTAAGCGGGTTGGCAACCGCAGTTTTTTTTATTCAGCTGTTATCAGGAAGATGCTGCTGGCTATCTCTTGATTCATTTTCCATGTGTCTCCTTTTACGACACACACGGAATGACATGGGGTAGTCGATATTCTTACACCGCCACGTCCCGGTATTGCTCATTCGTAACGTTTTATGCCATCAAAAACATAATTTGTAAAAAAAAACTAAGTCTCGCAACGTCAAGTAAAGTCAGTTAATTTATTCAGTCCCTACTTAAGGGTCCTTCTGTCTCAAGTTATTACGTAATTAGCTAACCTAACAACATCTTATAGTGACCATATCAATATTAAAAATCTTTTATGTTTTAAATAAATAGATTGATTTGGCCATCGCATGAAAACACAATGTATCTCACAACTAATACATATTATATTAAAATCAGTGAGTGACAAAATTAAGAAACTTTGACTAGTTATAATTCTTAAACTACTGGTTCAAATTGAATGAAATTTGAAATACACCGTGTTTATACAATGCACGCTTGATTATTTGTAAATAA
This sequence comes from Parnassius glacialis, assembly GCA_033319125.1. Classification (NCBI taxonomy): domain Eukaryota; kingdom Metazoa; phylum Arthropoda; class Insecta; order Lepidoptera; family Papilionidae; genus Parnassius; species Parnassius glacialis. Next base: position 25,405,332 of record JAVANC010000010.1, on the reverse strand, counting down.
TATAATTATATAATTCAGGCTTCTAGTTTTATCCACAACGAAGTTATAGGGGGTCGAAAATGGCCTGAACTGCTTCGAGAAAAGGATGGTACGGCCGTGCCGCTTTTTTGCTCGACTTGGCGGGTGCACTGCCGTGCCCCCAGACTCAGACTCAGTCGTATAGGTACCTAGTGATTTAGAGTTTAGTACAACACAAAAATATCTGTAAAACATAAATCCATTAACTTTATAAATTCAATATCATTAATTTTCTTAAATATCAGATTGTACCAAAATAAACACTTTAAATTCCGTAGGGAAATCGCCATAACAGATAAGAACTTCATACTAAACATTTAAAATTTCTATCACACAAAAACAAAAATACCTCTCCACTATGCTCTCCACTCTCTAGACTTTGACTTGCTTAGGTAGGTTCTGTGGGCTGCGCTGAAAACAGTAGGTACTCGCAGCTTTTGCTGAGCGTAAACCATTGTGTTGCAATTTTACGGATTCTATCGCGTTTAATTAACTTACTTTTTTATTAATTCCCAACGTTCCGGGTACTTTACAGCTCCCATGGTCGCGGGGGACTGAGGTGACTGACGCCCCAATGTCAGAGTTAACCCCAAGTACCTGCAGCTTTTTTAATTATTAATTTTGGTCTGATCTACGCAGAATGAACTTACTGTGTCTTAAAGTCTTGCAGTAGTATGTTTGGGTTTAGTTTTAATTTTATTAATTACTGGATCCCAAGCAGGTGGTAGTACCCGGCCTCCTTCTCTATTGCCCGAAACGTCGAGAATTAATAAAAAAATAAGATAATTAAACGCGATAGAATCCGTAAAAGTATTGTTATTCAATGTGTAGTGTTCGCGTAAATATAAGAAATCACCATTATGTTGCGTCATATTACAACACAACTTATGAGTGTTACTATGCTCAAAAATTATACTCTGGTTTTGTTCGTTATCAGTAAAATTTGCGTTCGCTGATAACGAACAAAACAAATATTAAATGAAACAAATTTTACGTATTTTATCGCGCTTAATTTAACTTTTTAAATTGACATGATCACGGTGCGGACCATGGGTGCTGTAAAGGATCTGAAACGTCGGAAATTAAAAAGTTAAATTAAACGCGATAAAATCCGTAAAATTTATTTCATTTAATGTGTAATGTTCGCGTAGATATAAGAATATTTTGAAAATATAAAATGTATAAAATGTTTATTATAATTTATCATACGAGTATGATGACTAAAACTGCTGAAACACACCACCATAGCCATACAAATACTTTTTCCGTGCGGAATTCGAACCCGCGAGCACCAGCGCAACAACTCATTGCTAAGCTAGTGCGCCACGGAGCCATCAAAATAACTGTAAATAATTGTTCTTCATGCTCATTCAGGAATTTTTCTACGCGTATTTCAGCAGCCGAAGTGTCATTTAGTATGCGCAAAATTCAGTGCAGCCTTGGAAGAAATCTCAGTCGACGAGTGTACGGATCTTTTGATATAGGCACATCAAAAGATGCTCTTCTCCAACAGATTTGTAAGTTTGCTTAACCTTTTCGCTATCCCGTGCACTACATACGAGTATACATAGGTCATTACTATTGTCTTACTATTGTGTCTGAAAACCGGACAGTAAAAGTGTTAAACTTCTCTCCTGACTTTTGTGTACTCTTTGCCATCTATTACGCTTACATAACATGAATATATCTATGACTTGTCTAAAAACATGACCCTTGCCAAAAAGTCATATATATCAGAGTCATTTGGCGTTTAGTTCAAGTGTTCGCATGCGAATTTAATATAATATTTTCTCTCGCCATCGGAGACTACTCATTGTAGAATCGACAAAGGTACACCGAAAGTTCTTATTGTATCTAGCTTATATACGTCTTCTAGCATTTCTTAGTACATTATTCGGATTTTAATAGTATCCTGTGTTCAGGAGTTTGTGACACATGACGGGAGTGTACGTGGTATAGTAGTGGTGTAAAATTATCCACTATCCCATATCATCCCGTGGGTGTTATAAGAGGCGACAGAGAGAAACAAATCAAGGGATGGAGAGCATCGTCTTATTAATAAAGACTACAAATAAAAAAATGCGGTTGCCAACCTGCTTGCCAAGCGTGGCAACTATGGCAAATATCCCCCTATGAGGCAATATGTGGGGGAGGCCTATTTTCAGCAGTAGACTTTGATAGGCTGTAACGGTAACGGTAACTATATTTTTAATAATCTCAGAGTAAGTTCGACCGCGAGGTCAATCGGCGGATTCAACTCGGTTGGGCAGCGTTCGGGAAATTACGGCACATCTTCTCGTCAGGTATACCTCAAAACTTGAAAACAAGACTACACAACCAGTGCGTGTTGCCAGTGATGACCTATGGTACTGAGACGTGGTCCTTCTCTGCTGACCGGATGTGGAAGCTCAAGGTCGCTCAGCGAGCTATGGAGAGGGCTATGCTCGGAGTTTCTCTGCGTGATAAACTTAGAAATGAGGATATCCGCAGTAGAACCAGAGTGACTGACATAGCCCAACGGATTAGTAAGCTGAAGTGGCATTGGGCCGGCCATATAGCTCGAAGAACCGACAACCGTTGGGGAGAAAAGGTTCTCGAGTGGCGGCCTCGTACCGGCGGAAGAAGTGTAGAGCGTCCCCCCACTAGATGGAGTGACGACCTGGTAAGATATGCAGAAAGTCGATGGATGCAGGTGACTCAGGACCGTGCTTTGTGGCATTCTTTGGGGGAGGCCTATGTTCAGCAGTGAACTTGTGAAGGGCTGTAATGATAATGATGATGAAGTTGCATGTATATGTATTTATCTATGTGTACTGCTTTAAGCTCTAAGTAACTTTAACTTTAAGGTAACTTTTCACATTCTTAAGCTATAATTCATATTTTCCGAGATAGGTTTCAATTTCTGACACGTTTTCATTATTCACGTTCAATTTTATGATTCGCTCTCAATAATATCATATACAAAGTCTATGATATCATTGTTCCCTCTACAGATTCATATCATTATTTGTTTAGTAAAAATAAATATTTCACAATTTTCTTTTTTTAAACAGAAAAGTTCATATAACCAATAAAAAGCATTGCGATGGCTTTTTTTCTCTTGATTCCGTTGATTGAATATAAAGTGAGAAAAACTGATTCGCTTCGAGCGAATTATTAAAAGAGCGCAGCTTAACCTCATTTGTACGGTTCTCAATAGTATAACTATTCTGTTCAGCTTAACAGATTTTTTCTTGTATAAAACAGGTACAAGGTCTTCCTTTTATTTCTGAAAAGTTACTAAAAAAAGTCCACACGTGTGCTGCCATCCTAAGTATGCGGACTTCTCTTAATGTCGAATTTTATTTTATTGTTCAGTCTTGCGCGCTTTTTCACAATATTTTCTAGTATCACTGTAAACCTTTTTAATTACCACTTCAAATTACTTTTAGCATTTTATTTAATGCCGGTGTCGGAATCTTAGAATATCACGACATCCTGCCCATAGCTACTATAGATTTATTTAAATAAATGATAGTTAATTACTACAAATGATACATCATCACATAATACGTTCAAAAGAAAAAACTATAATAATACTATGTACTACTTATAAACTTAAAAGTGACAAATTAATATATTTACTACCCTTTTGATGGCAAGAGGCTACTTGTAGCGTGTATCCAATTACAACTAACTTCGAACAAAAAAGGCTACAGGTATACCTACTTCTAAGAACATACATACATAGATGAAATGCCAATATTTACCAGGCTCTCCGGATCAGACTCACCTACCTTACCCAGATACTGAGTAAATTCAATCACCAAGACTATATAAACAATTTCACTCTTAGAATATTTATAAGCACTTGCTTATAAGTACTATACGATTTCACTAAATACTTTAACGTAGGTATAAACATACAAAATAAGTAAAATAAAACCTACATACATCCTCACGTGACCTCGAAATAATTTTTGTAATTTCTCAGACAATGAAGCACGCAGTTCATCAATCAGTATACAGTACCCACTTAAAATAGCGATTATAAGTTAACTGCGAAATTTCATTAGCGGTTATCGAACTTGGGTAGTCTCAACTATAAAATTTGAAACGGGCCTCAGTCCCTGAATTGCCACAGATCATGGATATTTTGAATTTTGATACTTAGATATTACAGAATTATCCTAAAATTATATATATATACTATTTGTGAGTATAAAAATCACGACAACAGCAGTGATCTGTGAAAAATTAATTAATGGCTGCTATGAAACTACGAATATGTATACATAACTATAGTTTTATATTGAATTTTGAATTATTATGATACGTAGTACGTGATTGACAGTAACCACTGGAAATGAGGTGATCGCGACCATGCCGTTTCTAAATGTTTTCATATTAATTGTATAAAATATTATATTGTAAATTATGATTTCAAAAAAAGTCCCGCTGGGTTTCTTGCTGTTACTTCCCAGGACAGTGGATTTTCCGAACCAGTTGTAAAACTTAAATGACGTTTAATAAGCATTCTTGTAATCTATTCTGATCCAAACACATATCTTGATTGTAATTTAATTTTATGGAAGTTTACGTTTTCATAAATGTAGTCAAGTTATGGGTTACTACGCAAACAATACGACATAAAAATCAATAGCACCGTAACAAAAAGTATCGAACGGCTACAACAACAGCGAGGTCTGCGCCTATCGGAAACCTTGTTTATCTCCTATTCTATCTTAATAATTCTTTTACGCTCCGTTCTTTGCCTTTTCATTAAAACATATTTAGGTTTTATTATTGTTACTTGTTAGTTTTTATTATTATTACCTTTTCTGATTCTAACAACAATATAAAATAACCATAGGTATTATAGAGAGCTTTACACTGCGCGCCATGCTTTCTTTAGCAATGGTTGTTGTTCTACAAGATAAATAATAATAATACTGTTCTACTGCACATATCTTCGTTACAGACCCCATCACATGAAGATACCGAAATCCTCCGGAGCTCGCTGAGCATCTTCAAAAACAAAGACAACTTTATCCGCTGGTGCTATGAACGTTGTTTGAAAGTGCTTGGTTTTCCTGGACCCATGGCCTCAGTGTGGTGGAAAATAACAGGGAAAATAGAATAGAATAATTTTTATTCAATTTTGATTACAAGAAATTCTTATTGAAAGTATTTTTTTATTTTACCACTAGTCCTGGGAAGAACCAGCAAGAAACCCACCGGGACTTTTTTTTTAATAAATTTTACAATATAAATGATTACAAACTATTTACAAAATTTATTTTAGAAACAGCTTGGAAAAGTAGAAAGAGCTTGGAAGAGTCCCTCCTTGAAGAGGACAACTCTAGCATGGGGCAGCTTGCGCTGCTGATGCTGACATGTGCGCTTGGCTCAAAAGATGTACATCGCAGTCGGGACACCATAAGGTTTTAGTTGGTGTAGTAGTAAGTCTGACATAACTGACCCTTGTCGCGAGGTGAGTTTGTGTAGGCAATTCCTAATATAAAATGGTGAACATCAGTTAATTATAATCGTCAATAAATATTTGCCAATTAAAATATAGCCTAAATCCGTCCTGGCATTGCTTTTTATCTGTTCGCGATGTTTCATAATAATTGGTTCAATCATTTCGGAGATTTGCCCGGACAGACAGACAGACAAAAATGTTAAAAATAGTTATTTATGTCTTAATAGCATACAAATAACGGATGGAATGGAATTACAGCTCCCGTGGTAGCTATAACACCTTCGCTACGTGGATCAAAGTGCCGCCGTTCGACGGGACTTCTTCCTGGTCCGCCTACAAAATCCAGTTCAAGGCTGTCAGGAAGGCAAACGGCTGGAATAAAAGTCAGGCCATGACTGCTCTCACCCTAGGCCTGCGCGAACAGACCTTAACTGTTCTGGAAGCTCTGGGTAAGTAACTGACTTATGAGCAGCTCCTTGAGGCATTGGAAGTGAGATATGGCGACGCTCACTTGCAACACGTCTTTCGTGCGCAGCCCAAAGATCGCGTGCAACGCAGCAACGAAAACCTGCAGCAGTGGGCCCTTGAGGTGGAGAAGCTGGTTCGAAAAGCATACCAGTCTGTACCTGCGCTCATTGTAGGGAACCTGATGCAGACATTCATCGATGGTATCCGCGATCTTGAAGTCAGAGTTGCTGTGAGGCTCGGGCACCACGAGACGCTTAAGGACGCCATGGCCCATGCACTGGAGGTGGAAGCCGTGCGGCAGGACCATCGTTCTCATCGCGTCAGGGAGGTTGCAGCAGATACAGTCCGCGACCGCAATAAAGGATACAAAAAAAGAAGATGCCTTAGGTGCTACAGCTGTGGGGAAAGGGACCATCTTCGTTCCAGCTGCCCTAAGCGATCTGTAGAAAGGGGAGGTGATCGATCTAGAGAGGGTAGTGTGGCTAACAGCACCGCCCAGCAGCAGCAGGGAAACGAGTAAAAGCGAGGACTATGGGGCGGGTGCTGGCTGATGTTAAAAGAGCCCCAAGGATTTCGATCTCACAAACCCATGATGGGAACAGCCTAATCATCAAGAGTGAGGTTAATGGAACGCCGTGTAAACTGACCATAGACACTGGAGCCTCTCGCACGATTGTCAGTTCCCAACTTATAAATCAGTTCCTTGGGGACTCCGCATACAACCGAGAACGCATTCATTTCGACCGCAACACGAACGCAACGTCCGTGAAGAGAAGGAGATGGAGTTGAAGCTAGGCAACATGATCCACCTGCATAATGTCATCGTGTCTGATATAATGGACGACTGCAGCCAATTCAAACAATGAAAGCTACAGATGCATTGTCACCTCTGAGGACAAAGATGGAACGCCTTAGCCTGCTCAAAGTTCAAAAACTTTATTAAACTAAGTTTGTATAAAAAGGGTTATTATAATATTATATAATATATAGATGATAATAACCCCTGGAAACGAGGTGATCGCTACCAAGCTATTTCTAATTTGTTGTGTTATTAATTTGTATAACATACATGATTGTAAGCTGTTATTTAAAAAAAAGTCCCGCTGGGTTTCTTGCTGGTTTTTCCCAAGACAGAGGTTTTTTTTCGAACCAGTGGTAATTATACAAAAGAGTGACTTTCAATAAGTATTATTTATAATCTATATTGAATAAAAAAGTTTCTGTTTCTGTTTCTTACAACCGGTAATTATATTAACTCCCTGTACAGTTCAGACCGAAACACAGTTACACAGCACTGCAAGCACTGCTATTTAAAGGCAAAAATATGTAGGTACGAGTACAGTACACAAGCAGTAAAAATATACAAAGTAAGAGTAACAAATAAACACACAATATCTTACGTGGTAGAGCCATGCTGCAGCTATATTATGATTGTAACACGAATGGGTCGGCTCGAACGGGGAAGGACCACGCTCTCACAGAATACCAGCGCAAAATAGCAGCTTAACGCTGCTGTGTTTCGTATGGTGAGTGTAGAGAACCGGAGACCCTTTTTACTGGATGACCTCACGGATGGAAACGCATCTGCATTTTGATTCGTAATCGAAGATAGATGTAGATGTCTATGGGCCACAGCAACCACTTACCATCAGTTGGACTGTGTGCTTGTTTGTCACCCTTATCCTAAAAAAAAACTTTCTTTGTTACCTTTATTGTTTTCTTAGATTTGGCGAAACGGGACCCAAACTGTACCTTGTTGAAGTAGGTACTGCTAAAAGATATGTAATGTTTTTGTGGTTTTAGAGATTTTCTGGGGACCTATGTGCCACCCCCACAAGTCTTGAAAAACTTTTATAAAAATAGAATAGAATATAAAGATTTTTATTCAATATAGATTATTATATAATACTTATTAAAAGTCATTTTTTATTTACCACTGGTTCGGTAAATACCACCGTTTTGGGAAGAACCAGAAACCCAGTTATTTTTTATTAATTTCATTAGGTACCTTAGCAACAGATTGGCTTATCATAATTCACGCTATAGCAGTTCCGAGATGCCTCTCTATATATTCACTTCACTCAAATGTTGAATATTAGCCGTAATCATATTTTAAGGCGCACTTGTGTCCGATACACTTCAATTGTTGCAATCACAAATAAGCATGTGGACCGTAGCACCATAGTGGTCCCTGTTTTCCGTCACTAGTATAAACAGCTAAATATTAAACGTGTTTTTAGATTTTAATCACTAAGTGAAATGCACCGTAAATCCTCCCTCTAATAATAGTGAGGCCCATGTCAGATATTGGAATGTACCGGCTGATAAATACATATAATAATTAAAAAGTTAAAGTTACAGCCTATATACTGTCCCACTGCTGGGCACAGGCCTCCTCTCATTTCTGAGAGGGTTTTAGGACAAGGAAATGTACGCCACGCTGCCCCAATGCGTGTTGGTGAACTTCACGTTTTCGAAATATTTTTTTTCTTATTTCTCAGACATGCAGGTTTCCTCACGATGTTTTCCTTCACCGCCGAGCACGTGGTAGATCTGCACTTATAATTGCAATTAACAAGCCGTGGTGGTTCAGATGGATAGCGCTCGCTGTAAATTACACGCGTGTAACCCGGGTTCGATCCCCGCAAGCACCAATGAAATATAATAATATTCCCGAAAATATTCAATACACCTAAGCAGTATATATAAGCAATATATTTGGATACTTTAAGCCACTAACACCTTATTTCCTGATTTTATAAATCTAAGTACCTTATCCCTTTTGAAATATAAACGTTTCATCACCAAACTTGTTTCTGACTCTTTAAGTTAAACATACTCCTGTGGTTTATAAGAATTTAAATTGGCAAAAAAACTAATAAGAAATACGTACTAATGAAACGTAACGGGCAGTAAGTATTTTCGTAAGGTAATTACGTAAAGTTCTTGTTAAAAAAAATTACGTGGTAGAGCCATGCTGCAGCTATATTACGGTTGTAGCACAAATGGGTGGGCTTGACCGGAGTAAGACCACATTCATTCATTCATTCATTACAGCCCTTCACAAGTCCACTGCTGAACATAGGCCTCCCCCAAGAAATGCCACAAAGCACGGTCCTGAGCCACCTGCATCCATCGACTTCCTGCATGCCTTACCAGGTCATCACTCCATCTCGTGGGGGGTCGCCCTACACTTCGCCTACCGGTACGAGGCTGCCACTCGAGAACCTTTATTCCCCATCGGTTGTCGGTTCTTCGAGCCGACAACCGATTAGTTATTAGTAGGAGTAGGACCACGCTCTTACAAAATACCAGCGTAAAATAGCAACTTAATGCTGCTATGTTTCGCACAGTGAGTGTAGAGAACCGGAGACACTTTTTACTGGAAATGAGTTTGACATTATTTGAGATGAGAGAGAGATTGAGATTAACATATTGAATGTTAATCGAGGATAGATGTAGATGTCTACGGGCCTCAGCATCCACTTACCATTAGGTGGACTGTGTGCTCGTTTGTCACCCGTATACTATGAAAAAATACATCTTTAATTTTTTTTACTTTTTTTATGTACATACTATAAACAATGCCTCAAATGTATATTGTACATATATTGATATACGTAAAAATTATTAGTATTATCTTTATGTATAAAAATTACGAGTCACGTCGTTTGTCCGCGATGGACTCCTAAACTACTGAACTGATTTCACTGAAATTTTGCAGACTGTGTGCATTTTGGTCCAACTTGAGAGATAGGATAGTTTTTATCCTGATAAGTGACACTCAAAATTTTTTTATTTTTTTTATGATTTTTTATCTGAAGGGTCGTCGGAAAGGGCAGAACAACGTCTGCCTGGCCAGCTAGAATTGTATAAAAATTATTATTAGTATTGTATCTTTTAAGTTCTTTAAAGTCAGCTTTTATGTTTTAGTAAGTTTTTTAACTCTTTTCTTTGAACTAAGGCATACCACAAGCTCATGGGAACAACAAGAATGTCGTCTAAATAATAACATTAAAAATTCACGCCTTATTTTTCCACCCTTATGTGGTAGAAATTTTCCTACATATTTATAAGGGACTCCCCAGAAATATAACCTGTTTAATTAAAAATAATCAATAAACCAGTTCGAATGACGAAGATATTGGGTAGGTAACATACATACAAAAAAGTACAGTCTAATATGAGGACCTCCTCATTTTTTGAAGTCAGCTACAAATACTTATTCATTATAGGTTTTTAAACCAGGCTAACATATAAAGCGATCAGTTCAAGTTCAGTTAGTTTTTTTTATTATTGTACCACGACGCGACCAGCCTTTCTTTAGATTTAAGGCAGACAAAAACCTAAAAACCTTTCATCTTTTTCCAAAAACTTCGTTTTATTTAAGTTTTCGGATAAAATACAGCCTAGATCCCTTCAGGCATTGCCCTCTATCTGTTCGTAGAGCTTCATCACAATCGGTTCAACCATTCTGAACATTAGCCCGAGAAGACCGACCGACAGACAGACAAAAATTTTAAAATGCTTAACTATATCTTAATAGCATACTAATAACCCCCTGGGCTTGATAGAAGCCAGTTTAATTTTAGCTACATGCACTTCAATTTTATTTACCTAAATGCCTTCACATAATGTTTATCGAACCAATCACAGCGTTCATCTTCTAATGTATCACCATAATTTACCATAAATAATGGGTGTATAATTTCACATACTACTAAAAAATCGATCAATTTACTTATATATGCACTGTATAAAACTTTATATAAAAATGTAGGTACTTGGCTAATAATTCATAATTTGATATCCACTGTTAACTCGAAATCTAAATTACTGAAATGTTGTATATTAAAAGGCCACACGTTCTTTACGTAAAAGCAAAATTATCAACGTATTTTATCAACAATACAAATGCAAATACTTACTCATCACGGAGTTCATCTTTATCGAAAGACATCGCTGTAAACACTAACGCTATCTACACACAGAATAAATTAGATAATGTAACAAATTTAAAAAATAAATCGATGGTAAGCAACGACTAGTGCTTCACGAAGACCCAAACTCTACTAAGTACTAAGCTACTAAGGTTTTCCGCCCAGCGACGGTAGGGCGCGGACGATACGCGTCAAAAGCTTGCGCAGTAGCTTTGTGAAATCGTGCCATCTTACCAACCTTTTACCACAAAATATTCAATACGCAAAATACTCATATCAAGAAATAAAACGAAAGAAAGTGCAGATAAGAAGTGGATAAGTTAATTATATAATTAGATTAAGCATTATTATGGGAATGTAATTTCTCCTGTGTGATAAATAATTTTCGTGACCTATTTGGAAACCATCGTAACCAAGTCTATTTGTAAATTTATTATTATTTATGTTATACCATAACTGTAATTCAAATAATTATCTTATTTAAAAAAAAAACATTTTATTAACAACGACAAAATAAGACTATATACTTATTCGAATGTTTTACGCATGAGCACGCATATGAATGAAACTTAATTTTTTTATAGAATAAGGGTGACAAACGAGCACACAGTCCTTCTGATGGTAAGTGGTTGTTGTGACCCATAGACATCCACATCTATCCTCAATAAAGAATCAATATGCAGATGCCTAGTCACCCGTGAATACTAAGATGGAATGGCTCTTTTCCAGTAAAAAGGGTATCCGGTTCTCTACACTCACCATACAAAACACAGCAGTGTTAAGCTGCTATTTTACGCTGGCATTCTGTGAGAGCGTGGTCCTTCCCCGGTCGAGCCAACTCATTCGTGCCACAACTATACTACTAATATAGCTGCAGCATAGCTCTACCACGTATTTAGTACAGTCAATATGTAGGAACTTTAGAATCACATCATATATAATATTCTTCTGATGACTTGTACAATACACAAGCTGTAAATCCAACTATTGCCGCTTTACTTATTTTGAGAGAAATATTAAGAACATATTATAAAAATAATATTATAACAAAATTACGTGCCACCAACCAACTTAAAAACATTTCATATATTAAGTGTTCCTCCACACAGCATCAAAAATGTTCAATTAGTACACACACAGAATGTGGTCAGTATGAGAATGATATGCAGGAAGTCGATGGATGCAGGTGGCTCAGGACCGTGCTTTGTGGCATTCTTCGGGGGAGGCCTATGTTCAGCAGTGGACTTGTGAAGGGCTGTAATGATGATGATGATGATGAGAATGATACAAGAGTCTTTTTTTCGAGCACAATAGCAATAATGTTCATGACCTTTGTTTAGTGTATAAAAAATCAAAACTTTACATCTTCTATCGAAATGTACGTGGTATAAATAATAAAAAACTTGAGTTAGAACTATATATAAATTCCCATAGTGTTGACCTTTATTATGTCTGTGTTAGTGAACATTTTCTGAACAAAATCCAGATATCTTTATTTGATTTGACCAATTATAAGCTGGTAGCACTTAGTATAAGAGTTAATAAAAAGAGAGGTGGAAACATTGATACTTTGTAGTAAAAATAGAAATATTGTGGATCTTTCAATAATAAAAAACTTGATTAAAATTGATAGTTTTGAAGTGTGTTGTGTTAGACTCAGAAACAGATACTTGTATTTGTTGTTGCTACCGAACTCCAAATGATAAAAACTTTGATGAGTTTCTTCATAGACTGGAAAAACTATTAGATCCTCACATATGAAATTAGCGTTTTGACGTACTGACCACTTTGATCTGAAATATCTCCTCTTTGGTTAAAAATTCCAAATTCAAATTTATAAATTCATTCACCTAGTACATTTGAGTTTTGAAAACAGTCATTCGTTTGTTTTTCCCACACAACACACAATGGAAAACATGAAATATCGGTATATTTACGAGTACGAGTTCTACGGTGGCAACAGTGCTGCAGAAACAGCTCGAAGGATTAATAATGTGTACGGCGCTGGTGTCGCAAAAGAAAGCACGGCACGTTTTTGGTTTCAACGTTTTTGTTCTGGTAATTTCAACCTTCAGAACCAACCCCGTGGACGGCCGGAGACCAAACTGGAAAATGAAGAATTAAAGGCTATTGTGGAAGCGTATCCATCACAAAGCACTTCAGAGATAGCTGCTGGCTTTCGGGGTAAGTGATAAAACTGTATTAATCCACTTGAAGCAAATCGGAAAAGTAAAAAAAACTTGTACGATGGGTACCTCATGAATTGAGTGAATCGAACTTTCTTTTACAGGAGAGGGGGCAAACGAGCATGCGGCTCACCTGATGGTAAGTGACTACCGCCGCCCATGAACAACTGCAACACCAGGGAGGGAATTGCAAATGCGTTGCCGGCCTTTTAAAAAGGAGTACGGTCTTTTCTTGAAGGTCCCTAAGTCGTATCGGTCCGGAAAAATCGCTGATGGTAATCGATTCCACAAGGAAGTTGTGCGAGGAAGAAAACTTCTTCTAAATCACACAGTGGTGGACCGCCAATCATCCAGATGGTATGGATGGCATCGCGAGTTTTGTCGCGATGTACGATGGTGAAATTGGGCGGCCGGAATTAGTCCGAACAATTCCTCAGAGCACTCCCCGTGATAGAAGCGATAAAATACGCAAAGAGATGCAACAACTCTACGCAGTACCAATGAGTCAAGCCGATCGGAAAGGACTCGGTCGTCGACGTGTCGAGCTGCTCTGCGCTGGATGCGGTCAAGTGGAAGGAGCTGGCACTGGGGAGCCCCTGCCCAGAGATGGGAACAGTATTCCATGTGAGGCCGAACCTGCGCCTTGTAAAGTTGCAGGCGGTGTGCCGGCATGAAATACTGTCCCGCTCTGCTGAGCACGCCAAGCTTTTTAGAGGCCAATTTGGCCTTCTCTTCCAAGTGACCACGAAACTGCACGTCACTCTATATGTCGACTCCGAGGATTCCGATACTGGATTGCTCCAACAGATTACGATTTTTTACAAGGAAAAAAATTCAACTCCGATGCGGCAGTCGAAACCGCCTTCAAAGAGTTTATTGATTCTCGCCCCCATGGTTTTTTTAGTAAAGGGATCAATGAACTTACCTATGAGATGGCAAAAGTGCATAGATAACGACGGTGCATACTTTGTTTAATACAATATATTTTACAAAAATAAAATTGACTTCATATTCCTCCCGTACAAAACGCCAATTTCATATATAAGGACCTTATATTAGAGTATTTTTTTAACAAAAATGTATTATTTTATCATTACAATGTAGACTTCATGACACAAAATAAGAAAAAAAATATATATAATGATAAATCTCTTAACTTGCTTTAACTTGAGACCACTTATTTTTAATGCTGCCTTCATTAGAAATAACTCTAGCTCTAGTATCTATATATCTATAAATAAATAAAAAGTGTCTGTTTGTAATACATACATACCTACATAAACACTCACGCCTGTCACCCAGAGGGGTAGGCAGAGACTACGGACTTCCATTTGGCGCGATCCTGACACACCTCTCTCGCTTCCTTTACATCCATATATCTACGCATACACGCTCGTCGGTTAAAGGTACTCCTAATCTGGCCCATTTTTAATGTATCGCTGATTTGGTCGATAAAAACTTCGTCTAGGGCGCCCCTTCCCAACCCTGCCGTTCACTTCTGCAACATAAATTTGCTTTGTCACTCTTTCCTCGTTCATTCTTTCTACATGACCAAACCACCGAAGCATTCCTTTCTTAATCCTTGTCACAACGCCATCTTGCAAACCACACTTTTCTCGTATCACACTATTTCTCACCCTGTCATTCAGATTCAGTCCTAGCATACTCCTTAAGGACCGCATTTCTAAAGCAATTTATTATACTCTCATGCTTCTTCTGCCAGACCCAACTTTCACTACCATACATTAAAGTAGGGACTAACACAGCATAATGAATCGCCATACGTGCCTTATTTGACACATTCTGACTCCTCATAATAGCGTGTAGAGCCCCATTCACTCTATTTACTGCGTTCACTCGTCGTTCTATATCCTTATCATATCTACCATCCCTGCTAAATAAATGTAATGTCAAAATTAAAGCTTTTTACTAAAAACTATTGGTCTGGCCTTGTTTAAATTCATATGGGACCACACGAGAAGTACCAGCTTTCAAATAAAAAAAGAATCATCAATATCGGTTCACCCAGTAAAGAGTTATGAGGTAACACATAAAAAAAACATACAGTCGAATTGAGTACCGTCTCCTTTTTGGAAGTCGGCAGAAAATACAATTTTTTAATATTGTTTACCAACTTTTTACGGTGTGAGACGTTCCCCATAGCCTGGAAAGAGGCAAGGCTGGTCCTCTTGAAGAAGGAGGGCTGGGCCGCTGATTCTCTCTCAGCGTACCGCCCCATATGTCTGCTGGACGAGATTGGCAAATTGTTCGAGAGGATAGTTTCCACTCGGTTCAATAGGCATCTGTCGCGTGTCGATCCCGATTTGGCTGATAGCCAGTTTGGGTTCCGACGGGAGCGTTCCACTGTAGATGCGATTATGCACGTCCGCTCCCTGTCAAACAGTATTAACAGTATAACAAACAGTATCCCAGGGTGGCGTGGCGTTGGCGATAAGTCTTGATATCGTCAACGCCTTTAACTCTCTACCCTGGGACACAATCAGGAGGGCACTGACACATCATCAGGCACCCCCCTACCTGCAAGGTATTATCGGTGACTACTTGCGCAACAGGTACATTCTGTACATGGGGCAAGATGGTAGAAAGATCCGGAGGAAGATCCAAAGTGCGGTTCTGCAAGTCAACCTTCCTGCTGGCGTAAATATCTTGTGCTATGCAGATCGTTAGCGGGATAACTTTTGAGAGGGCCAAGGAGCTCGCCGAGCTTGGGGTGGAAGTCGTCGTCGCCGAAAACCACGAGTTGGGTTAAGAAATAGCGCCTCACAAGACCGAGACCCTATGGTTTCATAAATTACCACAGGGCAGGGAACCACCCGACTCGTGAGTCCGCGTGGCTGGGTCCGATGTCAGAGTGGGGAATTACATGAAGTAACTAGGCCTCCACCTCGACAATTAATGGAAGAACATTTCGAGCGCCTAGTCCCCCGAATCGAGAGGGTGTTGGGTGCTATGCATAGAATACTGCCCAATCTAGAGGAACCAACGGAGGAAGTACGTCGCCTCTTATACGGTCCGTAGCTCTGTATGGGAAAAAAGGCTGGCCAACCGACGCTGTAGAACTTACACCTACAGTGTCCAGCGGAGGATGGCCATACGGATCGTACGAGGATACCGCACCCTTTGAGGCGGCGACAATCCTGGCTCACTTTCCACCACTAGATATACTGGCGGAAATAGACGCGAGGGTGTACGTTCGAATCTGTACCCTCTGCCAGAGCGGTGGTAGTGAGCCAGAAGAGGCGCTCGAATCAATTAAACGGCAGGAACGACAAAATCGACGACATGGCGCACTCAACTCGAGGAGCGCTATGAACCCAAACGCGTCATTGGAGCAATGCTGCCGGTCTTCGAAGCCTGGACGCAGCGACGAGCAGGAAGACTCACCTACACACTTACACAGATAATTACCGGGCATGGGTGCTTCGGTGATTATTTGTGTAAGATCGGACGCGAGGCAACGGCGAACTGCTTTCACTGTGGTGGACGGGACCAGGACTCCGCTTCCCATGCGCTCGCAGTATGTCAATGGTGGGAACGGGAGCGGACGATCCTGGTGAACCGCATCGGGCGGACCCTTTCTCTGCCAGCAGTCGTGTCGGAGATGCTGAGCGGGGATTCGGCATGGAGGGCCGTAGCCACCTTTTGTGAATCTGTTATGATTCAGAAGGAGGCTTCTGAGCGGGATCGGGAGAGGGCATCCCGCGCGGAGACTACGTCGCCAAAGCTGAACGCCTTCACGACCCTCCTCTAGAAAACGGTGTTCCCCTACCAGAAACGGGGCCTCCGGGGTTGCAGATGCTCGGGGCGGGGGCCTCGAACGCCTAGTGATGTAACCCCCGAGACATCGTGATAGCACTGCGAGGGTGCTGGGGGCAGCACGTACTGCCCCCGGGACGTGCTATTAGTATAGCAAAGCGATGGAGGGGCCGCGGTTGCGTTACGAACGGAAATCTCGGGACCCCTCGTATACGCTGATGATAACCACCGTGGCGTTTTAGCCGGTAGGAGTCCAGCATAACCTTTTCTTCGTTGCTCCCGCAGCGGAAGGTATCCATGAGGATTTGCCCACGAAAAAAAAGAAAAAAACAGATATAAATCATCTAAAGCTGGTATATTATGCGTTGATTTAATCTAGGCTTCGTTATAGCATACCATTTTGGGGAATGAGTTTTAAATATAATGGACAATGGGTCTTTGTTCAGCAAAAACGAGCTATCAGAGTCTGTATACGACAACAGGAATCCTGTCGTGAGTACTTTAAAAAACTCAGGATTATGACTGTACCATGTCTTTATATACACAGTGTCTTGCTCACAAATTTTTCAAAATGTATAAGGTAATCCCTTATACATTTTGAAAAATTTGTGAGCAAGCGAGACTATGAACGAAAGAAATATTAGGGAAAATACGAGAAGACAAGACATTAAGAATAAAGTTATTCCTCGTCTACTTATATCCAAGCACTGCTCAGAATATCAGTCGGTTCATTTATTTAATAGATTACCAGTCGACCTAAAAAGTTATCTGTACAAGAGTGGTTTCAAAACTAAGTTGAAAATTTTTGGCGGGAAAAATGCTTTTATAATGTTGATGACTTTGTTAATGATAGTGTTCGATCATCTTAATATTATTGTAATTGTAACATAATCTCAAATCTATTACGACAGTTTTCACATTAATAATTTCATTACTTGACATTGCTTGATTTGTATTGTGTGACATTACCATAGTTAAAAAAAATATAATTTTATTTTGCTTATGTATTAATTGATTATAATTCTAGATGGTAGAAAGATCCTTAGATTATTCAGAACAATATACACAATGTATATTGTTCTGAATAAATTGATTTGATTTGATTTTGATTTCACAAGCTTATGTACTTTGATTTCGTGTAGGTATAAATTTATTGTTTTAACCATTGAAGTAATATGTACTTACGTACTAGAACAGCTATTTCAAACAAAACATGTGCACTACTCTATGTCGTTGCGCATCAGTCTTACCGCGCATGCGCGGTTTTTTATCATAATAGATTATGCGTAGGTAGAATGATAAGTAGGTATTTAATTATTGCTTATTTAGAGTACATATATTGTTAATTAATTTATTAAAATGATTTCAATTTTTAATAATTTGTCAATTATTTTGCATGATATGAAGTAAATTAATATGATAATATATATTATTATCACAATAGCATTTTAATTACAATTTTATATAAATATTTTATAAGGTAACTATATAAATTGGAAGGAATCAAAGCTAATGAAATATATTTATTTAAATCTAGAACAAAAGCCCTAACCTAAGTTTGCGTGAGGCATGGACACAGAGCTGATACTAGTTATATTATGCCTTATGAATTACTGTGAGAAAACATAGTAAAACTTTAAAAACTTCTACCATTTCTGTTTACACATGAATTATATGTATATACACTTATTTGTTGTTTTTTGCTGAAAACTAATTTCAATTAATAAGATGTATAAATGTTATTGTAAAAATATATATTAGGTATTTAATTAAGTGCCTTTAAACAATACAAGTTTTGTTAATTTTTGAATTCTTCGTACTATATTTATCCTCTTCTTTAAAATGCAAGGAACAAATGTATGTATGATTTGTTGGTAACCACATCTCTACGATTATTTTGGACGAATTTAATCCACTTTTCTCGGTTTTCGTGGTTTGGACGTGGAAACCTAAAAATAAAATAAAAGAATAATCAGCAAATATAAACGTAAGAAATGTAACCTAATTATAAATACTTAGGTATATTTATTTCTACAAAAAAAAAATTGTGCATAATATGATCGTGCTACACTTGCTCACAGAAATGTCGTATCTGAACAAATTAATTTCATAATCTATATTCCATGCCACAAGTTGGCGCCAAAGAAATAACTTTTTAATTATTAATCTATAATGTTTTTTTATTATTTAAGTATCTTACTTACCGATGAAAAGTGATTCCTTGGTTTTTACTAACATTTCGTGAATTTTTTGTGCAATATCTAAGAACACACCACGGCATATTTTATCAAGAGATTTTTTTTAAATCAACACAACACGTGACATCTCTACAAGCGCCTAGCGAGCGACTGATTAAAGTGCGGTGACATTGCCGCAGTTGAACGGAACAGTGTAACATAGTGCAGTGTCGCCTCTAGTACGTAGTACATAATATCTCAATGGTTTTAACTAGCTGGGCCTGCGACTTGGTCCGCGTGGAATCAATACTTTTGTTATTTATTCGTACTTTTAATCGCGAAGATCTAGAAAGACACTAATCTGGGTAAAACATTCAGTTAGTCATTCAATCAAAAGAACTAACGAACGAAAAAATAGACACATAGCCCATAAAGAAACTAATGGATTGACCCGCGAAAGAACCAAGCAACGAATTGGGCAAACTACCTACGCTTGATTTCATACTGAAAATAAACAACAAAATATCCGCAATAAAACTTAATTCACAATTTGCTCCCGAATATCTCTAGCCAACACTTGGTTCCCACACGACATATAAGTGATTGCCTTATATATGCAAGATCAATCACCAATTATTAGTACCTACTATGGTATGAGGCACCGTATTGCAATTATTAATAAAGAAAATATTATTCAAAAAACTATAACTCCAATGCCTATCTAAAATTAAGTATCTAATTACACCAACAAAATGAATGAAATTGGATGTCTAAATTATGTCTTGCAACAAATGAAAAATAAAACTAAACGCAACCGAGGAAAGTCTTTTGACCTTTAGGTGGGTAATAGTTGTGATGCGGCCCAAACTCGGCTGGGTTTTCTATCATCAATTTCGCAGTAGCAACCCGGAGTCAAGATTTCAGCGGTGTTTCATTCTTGTTACTCAGGATGTCTTATATTATAAAGAGGATATAATAGATAAACAGTGAACAGTGACACCTGTCGGTAAAAGGCAGAACTAAATCTATGACCAATCTTTATAATATATATAAATTACGTGTCACATTGTTTGTCCGCGATGAACTCCTAAATTACTGAACTGATTTCAATGAGATTCTGCACACTGTGTGCATTTTGGTCCAACTTGAGAGATAGAATAGTTTTATCCCGATAAGTGACCTTCAATATTTTTTTTATTGCAAACTAGCTGATACCCGCGACTTCGTCTGCGTTTATTGATGTACCAAGAAAACACTCGACACTGAACACGTAGTGCTTATAAAAATCGTTGTTTCTTAAAACTTTAATAACTTTATATTAAATGAAGATAACGCAATAATTTTTTAGATAAGGGCCAAGTGTCTTAGAAATAAAACTTAGAAAACCTAATTGAAATATATCCGGTAGTTTTTCCGTGATGCGCGCACAACTGCAAACCTCTATCATTTTATTTATATAGAAGATTTATGAAGTTTTATAGAACAAAGGGTCGTCAGAAAGGGCAGAACAACGTCTGCCTGGCCATCTATTTAAATTATATTGTTTACTAGCTGACCCGTCGAACTTCGTACCGCCTAACAGTTGATTCTTTAATTTTCTTTGTTTTTTTTTTAACTTATTCTGCTATTCGGGACACCGGCTCAGCTAGTAAAATAAAAAAAGAAAGTTGATAAGTCAACAATTACATTTTGTCAAAAAATAAAAATTATAAAACATTTAAAATTCTTTTAATAGCCACTAAAAATCACAATGAAAATTACAATTTCTGATTTCTTATTATGATACCTTGTCGTGAAGCGACAATTAAAAGAGAAAGAACCTAACCTAAGAACAGCAAAACAACAAAATAGACCAAGAAAATAATATATTATAATTTTTTAAAAGGTATTTACAATCTTATAAAAAAAAATGAAATATGAAGGTGATGGATGAAATGAGATTACAATTATATTAAAAAAAAAAGGATAGGAGAATAGGAGAATTAGTATGATAGTGGAGCCCTAGAGCCTCGCTGCTTTTGTAGTAGTAGGGACACGGAGAGCTTGAGGTTTCTCAGCGGCGACGGCACGCAGCGCCTGGACTGGGCACACGCAGCGTCCGGAGCCGGCGCACGTAGCGCCTGGGGTAGGTGCGCTCAGTTCTTGGAGAAGTAGTCGCCGCGCCCAGAGGTAGCGCGGGCAGTAGGGACGCAGCGCCTGGAGCCAGCAGTCGAAGCACGCCTGAAGGTAGCGCGGGCAGTAGGCTGCACTCAGCGCCTGGATCAAGCAGTCGTACCGCGCGGAGTAGTGTGGCCCCGCACTTGAATTAGAATTCACCGACGACTTCACGTGTAGATGACGCAGCGCCTGGAGCCAGCAGTCGAAGCGCGCCTGAAGGTAGCGCGGGCAGTAGGCTGCACTCAGCGCCTGGATCAAGCAGTCGTAGCGCGCGGAGTAGTGTGGCCCCGCACTTGAATTAGAATTCACCGACGACTTCACGTGTAGATGACGCAGCGCCTGGAGCCAGCAGTCGAAGCGCGCCTGAAGGTAGCGCGGGCAGTAGGCTGCACTCAGCGCCTGGATCAAGCAGTCGTAGCGCGCGGAGTAGTGTGGCCCCGCACTTGAATTAGAATTCACCGACGACTTCACGTGTAGATGACGCAGCGCTTGGAGCCAGCAGTCGAAGCGCGCCTGAAGGTAGCGCGGGCAGTAGGCTGCACTCAGCGCCTGGATCAAGCAGTCGTAGCGCGCGGAGTAGTGTGGCCCCGCACTTTAATTAGAATTCACCGACGACTTCACGTGTAGATGGAGGCTTGCAGGATCCCGGCGCCTGGTTTGCAGGATGCGCCGACGACTTCAGGATGCACCGGATGTAGATGGAGGCTTGCAGGATCCCGGGGCAAAGCGGCCCCGGGATAAGGCCTTTAGTAGTTGTTTCTCGATTGAAAACCGAAGCGAGACTATCATACTAATTCTCCTATTCTCCTATCCTTTTTTTTAATATAATTGTAATCTCATTTCATCCATCACCTTCATATTTCATTTTTTTTATAAGATTGTAAATACCTTTTAAAAAATTATAATATATTATTTTCTTGGTCTATTTTGTTGTTTTGCTGTTCTTAGGTTAGGTTCTTTCTCTTTTAATTGTCGCTTCACGACAACCTACAAAAATATTGATATTAATATTTATACGATACTAATGTCACTCAATTGTTTCCTGGAACCCCTCCACTAACACTTAAACTTTATAGTAAGGTATTAAAGTTCAAATTGACTTTCAAGTACTATTACGAACCTTTTGTCCTAATATAGAAAAGTGTTGTTTTTAGACTTTTTCAGACAATTTTTTAAATTTTTCTCTCCGTAAGAACCATCTTCGTACTAATATTATAAAAAAGAATTAGCGAAATCGGTTCAGCTGCTCCCGAGATTTGCGCTTAGCAACACATTCAGCGATTCATTTTTATATTATAGACTGAAATAAATATCTTACCAATTTTCATATTTTTGATAGACGTCACAATAATCTATTGAAATTATTACACTTTTAAAATAAAATAACAAAAAACTACAAAACTGAACGTTAGGATTTTTTAATAGTTTTAAATATCTAATAATTTAATTATATAAATATAAGTTATTTATGTTATTTCATTAATACGAGTAGTAACTGAAGGCAAAATATACTACTTTTTCTATTTGATGATAGATGGCGCTGTTTTGAATACGAAATCGGTGAAGTTTCAAATTATTTTATCAAGATTATAACTAAATTTTAAACTTTATTTACAAATATGGTATTTATTTGAAAAACATCCGTTATCCCGCCTACAACTAAGATATTATAACAGAAAATTAACATCTAAAGGAAATAAAATTCTTAACCTTCCTTTTTTAAAGTTCCGTAATCGGATAAAAAGTAGCCTATAAGTTTCCCCGGGTTACTGACTACCTACATACAAAATTTCATGTAAATCGATTCAGTAGTTTTTGCGTGAATCCGGAATACACAGACAGACAGAAAGACAGACAGACAGAGAGATAGACAAAAATTCTAAAAACCACTAATTTGGCTTCAGAAACCTTTATTTAGTCCCCTGGACTTGTTTTTTCAAGAATATATTAGAATTACAGACACGACTTTTCTACAGATTTATTATATTTATAGATTTGATCGATTCGATTTACGTATGAAATTTCATAAACGCTATTTTGAAACGAATAAAAAAGATATCTGTTAAAAAATAAAGATTTTGGTCTAATTTAAAAAAATTACTTAGGAAACAATTATATAAATTAATAACATGCACTTTATTGCTAAATCCAAATTTTAAAATTTAACTAAAGCGAACACTTCCCCGCTCTAATAAAACCCTCTCAGAAATATGAGAATGTCTATACTTAGCCGTGGGCTATATTATATAGTAGGATGTAACTATACTTATTAATAGGGTATTACACCCATTTTTAAAAAGTGTTTTAAATGAATCCTAGAGTGATAATGAACCACTATAATTTTTATTTAATTTTTTTAAAACCGAATAGTGACATAAAAATTACTTTTAATCTATCATTTTCAATTTTCGCGTGAAAACGCTAGCCGCCATACTGTTCAACTCGTGACGTCACTGTCGTAGAATTTTGACAATTTTGCAAAGGAATAATATACTTTTGAATGTTTAATAATGAGTTATCATTTATGTCATTGTTGTGTTATGCCTAATTGCAAAAATACGAGCACAAGAACGCCGGGGAAGTTATGGATTAAATTGCCAACTGATTTAAATATGAGAAATACTTGGTTAAAACTGGCAAGAAGAGATCCGAATGCATTGTCTACAAAATCTAAACTATACTTCTGTAAAGATCACTTTGATTTAATTATGACTTATATTTAACTAACAATTAAACAAAACAAAACATCATGACATGATAGTTACCTATTGCAAGTCAAATTTTGTAATAGATTAGGTTTATCGCTCGTCTGTCCCGCCCTTTGTGGGCCATTTTGATGGCCCTTGCAAATGCAGTGCAGTGTTTTACTTAATTCCTGTTTTCTTCTATTATATGGGAATAAAGACATGGTTTGTACTCAGACCAAATAAAAAGTGACTGTTTATTTCGTCTGAGAGTTTGTACAAAAAAATGTAAGAAAAAGTTTTTCTCACCTAAGCTTATATTATAATATCTATAACATTAGTGCTAAAAGCGAAATAATAAACTCGCTTTTACGAATTCGTCTTCCATGATGCCTTTTGAATAAAATTCAGGATAAAAGTCAACAATCGTAATAATAACTTGAAAAAATTCGAAATTAGCTAGTTAGTACACAGCACATAACTTAGTTCTTTGACCTAGTGACGTCACGACGCTATCTAATATGGCGGACATTGTTTTGCAGATTTGAGGCACAGGTAAAAAAATTATTCTTTAAATCGAAATATAAAATTTATAATGCATTTTTATAAATAGAAATCAATATTTCTCGTTTACCTTTTACAAAATCTATCATAAATATTTATTCTTTGACTTTTTTTTACATGGTGTAAAATACCCTATTGAACTCTTTACACTTTTTGCGCTTATAACATATATAAGCTATTAAATAAACTCTATATCACAACGCATTTACAGTTAGGATATTAGATGAAAGTCGACATTGGTATTGTACGAGCAAGTGCATGGTATTTCTATAGTTTAGATGATTTTATTATGATTATTTTGCCTAAGAGCAATTACAAAATACATCTGAAAAACATGAACAACCTGCTTCTTAGCATAGACTTAATCAGATGAAGGTAAGAAAATTGAATTCACTGACCTACTAAAAACTATGACTCACGTATAATAAAACCTTAACATGCTTTATAAATACCTACAGCGTCAACTAGGTTGAAAGTATTGTAACTAGTTGATTATGACTATGATAGAACTCGAAACGGGATTGTGTAATTTTTTAATCACACGACAATGTAAATTTTAAGAATTTTTGTTGCTGCAAAAGAGAAGTTTATGCCTACTTCCCAGTTCCTATGATAGATAGCGTGATATACTTATGCCAATGGTTCGACCCCTACACGATACTATAGTGACAGTCTCATCCAAATCCGTTTGCAGGTTTTTGCGTGATACTTGTTCAGACAAACAGACAGACGTTTCTAAAAAACATTGTGTTGGCATCTGTATCGATAACATAATGTACCCTAATAAAAATTTTAGAAAAATATTCCATGTACAGAAATCGTCGTATTAGTTTTATTATACTTAGTAAAGATTTACATTCGATTTTGTAAAAGTGATAGGTAAGGTTCCTAATGTATAGTCTGCACAGTGTTAAAAGCAAAAAATAATCTTTATATTAGCAGTGGTAGTTTTGTTGAAGAATGATAAACTTAATAATGAAAAAATTGCGTGTGCAACTCATTACTCGATAAAAATATAAAATAGTTGAAAGATTAATCGATAAATATGTAATGTCATGTGGCAGATCGTGATATGCCCCCCCCCCTAACGGGGCCTCCCACCCTGTTCGGGGGAGGGGGAGGGGGGGGCATATCACGATCACGAAAAAATGGCATGTGCAACTCATTACTCGTTAAAAATATAAAATACTTGAATGATTGATCGATAAATATGTAATGTCATTTGGCAGATCGTGATATGCCTTCGTGCCATCTGCGGCCTTGTCGTGGCGGGAGGGCTTAATAACCGTGGAATGATCACCCCTGGTGAACTAAGAGGAACCTACTTCGCTGGCCCGAGGTGGCCATTCCGAGTATGCTTAGCGAACGCATTTCGGATGTGTGTTAGTGGACTCCGGTGAGAGGAGTGTCACCTCGTTCTACCGCCACAGCCGAGTCGCGGAGGAAGATGATTGTGGTATGTCGAAGTGCCACTCGCACTATCCTCCGCGAATCTGGCGGGGCTGTACTGTTGATGCGGTGGTGGTCGGGCTGCGGGGGGATAAGAGTGATGGTATTTCGCGGTGCCATTCTCCCTACCCTCCGCAGAGAAATCTTGGTAGGCACCAGAGCCATAAATCAAATCCACAACTGAGGTCAGGAAAGATAGTGCTTCTGAGTGCTCGTTTTTCTGGCCCCATGGCCTTCGCTCATTGGATACGTGACGTACGTTTCGCAGGTGAAGTCGAAAGTCGCGGAGGAACGCTCGCCATGTGTTCTGGTGCGCCTTACCTGAGAAGCAGATGGTGGAGTAGTCCTTTCCCGAGGAGGAGCCGCCAGGACCGACTTCGATGGTAGGGCCGAGGATGTGCGCGAAAGCATTTCCGTCGCCCTGTTAATTGCGGAGAAGATCGAACACCATGGGGTTTTTAGTCGGTGTGAGTCCGACATAACTCGTCCTTACCCCCGCGAAGCGGATAGGTATGCCGTATGCGTAGGCATTTTTCCATGTAAAAAAATGTATTGTGGTTTGATCCGTACCAGAGTCATTCTTCAAATATACCGGCATGCTGCATAGAACTTGGAAGCTAGTGTTATTTTAATATACTTTTATAGAATAAGGGTGACAAATGAGCACATGGTCCACCTGGTGACCTATAGACATCTATCTACATTTATCCTCGATTAAGAATCAAAATGCAGATGTGTTGTCACCCCTGAGGGCTAAGATGGAATGCCTCGTTTCAAGTAAATATGGTCTCCAGTTCGCTAAACTCACCGTACGAAACACAGCAGTATTAAGCTGCTATTTTATGCTGATATTCTGTGAGAGCGTGGTCCTACACCGGTCGAACCGACTCATTCGTGCTACAACCATAATATAGCTGCAGCGAGGCTCTATCACGTAAAATTTTTTGCTGATGTATTACAATCACTCCTTTTCATATATTTTTTGGATAATTTCTTTTCAATTCGTCTCATTTACGAACTGAGCAATCGAAGAACAACAAAGATTGAAAGCTACAGGGCAGATTCGTGAAATTCGTACGTCTAAATGTCCACTGTCGATGAACAAGGTTTTCATTCGTCTACAAGTCTGCAAATGGAATGACAACGGTGTTTACGACACTGAGTTGCGTTAAATTCGGAAATCATTGAGTCACTTCAGAAAGCCAAGCGATTTTCTCAGCAATTGATAAAATATATTTATCTTGATCAACCCGCTATCATAAAAACTTACAAAGAAAATCCTTTCCAGTCCAGTAGCTTGAAAACGTCTACTCTTGGATCGTTACTCATACTTGCGTGTAGTTCCAATGATGACGTGTACAGCTGCTCATAGAACCTCTCAATCTCACTCAAAATCTCAGGTGTCCCGGAAACGATGCTGCCACACTCAAGTCTTCAGCTTTGAGATTTGGCCAGACAGACATCTAGCAACGACTTTGGAGCCTTGGAACCAATGATATGAGCTCGATCGTTTCTTCAATACAAACTGTATTGAAGTTGCGTAAGTCCCGCCGCATGTATTTGGAGATGTCTGTTCAGTTGTCTGTATGCTGTCAAATCTCTTGAAGACTGCAGCTTGATTTCCCGTCTAATAGCCACGAGATTAAGAGTGTGATCAGAGAGTTTTTGTATTCTTCTGCGGCGGGTCTTGCAGAACTTAGCTCCGACCACATGGACAGTTTCCACAAGCTTGTCATTCATATCGTCCACTGCATTGCAGTCTTGTAGGCACTGAATACGGTTTTGTAACTCGATCTGAAAGGTTTCGGGACTTTGGATTAGAGCACGAAGGGGACGGAGCGTTGACTTCATTAGACGAGACCTCTCTAACTTGACATTTAAGTTCAGTGTGCCTCTGTAACCATTCGGTGATCGCTACCAGTTTTCACCCTCGCGATCACTGAAACATCACTAAACAGTTGTCGCCTGGTCGTCATAATGAAGTCAATCTCATGTTTTGTCGAACCTTCGGGTCTCAATCAGGTCCACTTCTTGTGGGGTCGCTTTTGGAAGAAAGATTTCATCATAAAGAGTCCCTCTTTTTCCATGAAGTCGGCCAGCTGCTGGCCCCTTGGGTTCCGTTGCCCTATTCCAAATTTCCCTACCTTCAGCTCACCGTTCTCTCTTGTACCTAGTTTTGCATTGAAGTCTCCAATTAACACCGTAGATGCGTAAACCTGTATGTCCTTCAACGAATACCGTTTGGTGATTCTGAGTAGAAGGTACGCAACCCTCGTCGACACACTCCCAATATTTACAACCTTGTTAACGAGAAACTTGTGGACGATAAATCTGACACCTCCTTGGGACAGATGATCGCTCTCCCGGTGATAGAATAAGTTGCCCGATTCGAGGATTACCGTGTCCTTCCCCTCTCTTCGGACATCGCAAAATCCTATAATATGCCACTGCAACTTGCCTATCTCTTCTTCCAGCTCCAGGATCTTCTCGCCAATCCTCGGGATGTGTGCGTTGTATGTTGCCAGGTCAAGACATCTTAGGTGGCAAACGAACCTCCACCGGAGATTCTAAGCAACCCCTGCCTCGCTGTTATCATGGTCACCACCGTAGCCAGGAATAGTGGGGCCGCCGGGTACTGGGGGTCGTCTCTTCGTAACTTTGATTTTATGGGGGGATATTTGCCATAGTTGCCACGCTTGGCGAGCGGGTTGGCAACCGCAAGTTTTTTATTGTAATCTTGCTGTTGTCAGGAAGATGCTGCTGCCCATCTCCTGCCTGTTTCCCACTGTCACCTCTTACGACACCCACGGGAAGATATGGGGTAGTAGATACTCTTAACCGCCACTACACGGCTCGTGTATGTAGGTTTTATACCAATAGTGTATTTCACGATATCGTTTCAGCCTATTAAAGCCCACCGCTGAACATAGAACTCCCCAAATAGATTGCCTCATAGGGGGAAACATAGGACTCCCCATAGATTGCCTCATAGGGGGATATTTGCCATACTTGCCACGCTTGACAAGCGGGTTGGCTGGGGTTGGGGTTTATTTTTTGTCATTATCAGAGACGCTGCTGCCCATGTAATTTGTTTGCCTCTTCGCTTTTGCTGTCTTACGATACCCACGGGACGACAAAAGGATCATGGATATTTTTACACCGGCGCTACGAGGTATTTCACGATGCTCAAAACAATTTATCATCCACTTGAAGTCCATTTGTCATCAGTCTTACGCAATAGGCATTAATTTTAAACTGTCGACACGAAAACTCCTGTCAAAACAGCTATAATGACGGGCGGTTCAATATACATACGGTGGACATCGGTGCTCATGATGTCATTATTGATAATCACCGAAGTCAATTACGAATATTTGATCAAAATTTTGATTAGTGATCCCTTCACGTTACAACGCTACTGGTCCTTATGACTAGCATGGGAGGTATGATGTTAAACTTTAAACGTTACATAAATATGCGCTAATAACGATGGTCACTTACCATCAGATAAGTCACGCATGCTTGTTTGCCTGTGCCTTTTATAGATTTAAACAATATAAATGTGGAAGTTTTAAATAAAACGATGCAATATTAAAATGCATTACACACTTTATTTCTGAAATAGAAAGTACTTAAGTAAATATATACGAGTATTACCTACATGTAATGCCAAGACAAACGGCAACTTTAAGTAATAAAACTAATGTTGTAATTAGGGCAACATTTAAAGCAAAAATAGTTTTTTTCATTTGTATTTAATTTATTTTTATTCTTTATAAACGCATTTTTTGCAAACGTATGTTTCCAAAATTATAGTATTTTCAAAAATATATTTCACTAAATACACCACTGCTAGGAGACACGCGGCCACAGTCTCTACTAATAACAGTCGGTCATCGAAAGCGTCTAGACGGGGCAATCGTGCAGTGCGGTGCGGGGTGAGACTGGGACTGAGCACTGAGGACTGTCCGGTGGGATTGTCCTGTTACGCAAATAAATTATAATTGTTCACACTACAAGTGCGGTAAAAAACTATGGGTCGTCTCCGATTAAAGATAAAGAATTAGTTTCATCAGTTTCCACATACACATTATTTTTTTAAAGTGAAATAAAATAAAATCATTTTTAATAATTACTTCCCGTTCTGACAACCCTAGTAATTTATTGCTTATGTCGACTTTTCCGACAACATCAAACGCGATGACTTACTGTATGTTCTTAGGCTGTGACGCGGCTATAATAAACTAATTAAAGCTATGTTTATATTGAAGTTTGTATTGTGATCGGCATGGTAAAAAAACGTAGTGCACACACCAGATCAGAATATTTTTAGTAAATTTCATTTAAATTCTTGTAACTGTAGAAATTAAAAAAAAAGTATGAAAAAATGTATAGTGAAAAGGAAATGTCTAAGCTTATAATAAATTATGACTAGCAGATAAAAATTTGCAACACACCTTGTATTGATATTTCAGCTTCTTTAGTGATGATGTCATTTAACGTAACGACGCTATCTTAAACAGATTGATTGCAAAATAAGAAAAAAATTGTTTTACTAAGCCAAATATCATCACAAGTCGCATTTAATTTATTATAGTTTTTCATAAGAAAGCATTATACAATATTATGTAGGGTAGGTATAGTATTGTTCAAAAATGATAAAACAAAATGTATAAAAATAAATCACGCACTAATCAACAATAATCAGACTTAATTTTTCCGCCATTATCCTATCATGGTACAGAAACTACATTAAGGAACACATTAATACAGAGGCCGTCAATACTTCGACGATCATTAATTTATTTGCAAGTAAATAGAGGTATCTCAAACCAATTAAGGACAGTATGCAATAATTATTATATTTTAAAATTCAATGACGTACTATTGTATGAAAATTATTTATGTATCACAAAGAATTATGCATCGGCAATTTAATTAAAGTAATGGGCAAAAAAGCTTTTTTTTATCACGTGAGAATTTTTGGATTAGACATAAAACACTGGTGACGACCTCATTATTTCATCAATAACATTATGCTAAAGCAATTATTAAATACAATTGGGTATTTGACACGATCATTAATAAATTATAACATTATATAATGGGATTTAGCTACATTTATTTATGTTTCAAAATTTGGTCGTTTTCTATTTTATGTTAAATAAAAATTTTAGTATTTCAACCTTAGAGTAATTACTAGCATAGAGGGAATCCTAAAATAAAGAACAACAATTCTTGTAGTTGAACTGGTTATGCATATGAATTTTTACATGGTACAAAATGACCAAGAAAAGCAAGAAAAGAGCTTACACCTTTTTTAAAAGTCCGGCAACGCATCTGCCATTCCCCTGGTGTTGCGGTTGTTCATGGGCGGCGGTAGTCACTTACCATCAGGTGAGCCGCGTGCTCATTTGCCCCCTATTCTATAAAAAAAATAAAGATTTTGATTATTCCGGTTCGTTTTTTTTTTATAGGATAGGGTGACAAACGAGCACACAGTCCACCTGATGGTAAGTGGTTGCTGTGACCCATAGAAAACTACATCTATTCCCGTTTGGGAAAAAATGCGTTACAGATGCGTTGTCACCCGTGAGGACTAAGATGGAATGCGTCTTTTCCCGTACAAAGGGTCTCCGTTTCTCTATACTCACCATTAAGCTGCTATTTTACGCTGATGATCTGTGAGAGTGTGGACATTCCCCGGTCGAGCCGACCCATTCGTGCTACAACTATACTAATAATATAGTTGCACAGCATGGCTCTACCACGTACAAAACTTATTTAAATCAATGAACGTTATTTGAAGCTTCATTTGACATCTTACAACAAAACAAATAATGCAGAATTTCGCACTATCGTGGTAAATTAAATATGTCGTTGAAATCTAATTAAATTCTGCCGGTATATTTCTGTTAAAATATTCCTAGCGTTATTATAGGTTTCACAGGAAATATTATTTGTACCTCTTTAAAATATTTTATTTATTTATTTTTGTTTAATCGACACCGGGTTTGCTTCACGGAACGTACACAGAAGGCACTGCTACGATAGTATAAATACCGCACCACGACCGCGGTTTGCCTCTCTTCTTTTCTCGCTCCACCACAACTACCAATAAATCGATTAGGAACGCATTATTTACTCTCTGCTCCCTCAAGACATTATCCAACATTAATTAATTAATTAATTACAGCCTATCAAAAGTCCACTGCTGAACATAGGCCTTTTTGATTGATTGCCTTATAGGGAGAATATTTGCCAGTTCCCTCTCTTAGCAAGTGGATTGGCAATTGCAATTTTTTATTATATTGGGTTGTTATCAGGAAGATACGGCTGCATATATCCCGTTTCATTTGCTTCTGCTACGCTTAGGCAAAAATATCGATATATCGATATTATTTACTAGAAATATCAATATATCGAAATATTGATATCTTTTAATAAAAATATCGATATATATCGTCGATATTTTAAATCGCGATATATCGATATTTATCACGCGATATATATCGATACTGTTGAAATTATAGATTCTATATATATCAATATATTTTTTCCTTTGCCAATCCCTAGCTTCTGCCGCCTTCTACGATACTTATGCGATACGAATGATATGGGGTCTGAGACCTTCTAAGTATGAGGTAGTGGAATCTCTTACCTTCTCTTTTCCTTTAAGCAAATGGTAAATCAGCATATAAAATTGGGATTACAAATGGGATCAAACGCGCTTGTGACCTGTGACCGCCAAGACTTAGTATTCATACCTAAGTTAACTATTACATTATTATAATTATTTAAAAAGTAACTTTAAAAACAATTTTGCGACACGAATATTTGCATTCTCTATATATAAAAATCAATTGCTGTCCGTTAGTCTCGCCAAAACTCAAAAACGGCTCGATGGATTTTGATGATTTTTTTGTGTGTGTTTGAATGGCGTCACTGTTGTCGAGATCCCGAAATCAGCCGTGCGCAGCCGGGACCGATCGCAATTATAATATAATCATGATCCCTTGATTTCAAAACAATTAACTTGATCGGTCGAATAATAATAATTCTAACCTAAGACAATAAAGAAATAAAAAATAAATAAACAAATAAAAATGAGTACCCATATCGGATGTCAATTGTTGCTAACATTAAGAACGAAATCACTATAGATTGAAAAGAACCACTTGTCGTTTCATACCCTACGCATGAATTACATGCGACATATTTCAATAGGTTTGTCTCATTTTGCCTCATTTGGAAATTAAATTCGAAAAATCAAGACAAGTATATTGAGTTTAGTATATACTTATATTGTTATATAGAATTGTAGATTCCCTCTATGCACGCATAAGTACTTAACCCTATAAAGATAACGTGCGCCTCGGAGGCGCCCGCGAAACGGATATATCGCTGTCTTTTTTACATCCAACGCGTGTACAAAGTTGTTTTTTCAAGCCAATTCAGTCGTCGGTCAAAACTGCCGAGGGACGACCGCTGCTGTTCGGTAAGTACCATAGTTTCGTTGCTATGACGACGCGTTGCGCTCGAGAGGCGCATGTTTATCTTCTGTGTAACTTTTATGCATTTCTATGTGATTTAGTTTTTGTTAGTTTTATTTATTTTTACATAAATAAAGTAAATATAAAATTAGGTAATTGTTAATAATTAGTTTTAATTGTTTTAGGAACATCTTTACATCATGACAAGCAATAGTGTTGGAAGAAAGACAAATAATTTCCTTTTAGAGTCAAGAAGATGAAAGCCCAGATGATGGCTGTGATAGCGAAATGCACAATCATGTAAGTGAAGACGATTTTCAAAGCGATACTGATGACGAGTACATAGACGATGTCATTGATGAAAGCTTGAACACCTCAACACCTGATGACACCTCAACATCGCCTAATGACACCTCAACACCTCCTGAAAATACTGTACATGATCACCGCATAGTTATTTCACCTCATAGAGTAATTAGAGGTAAGAATAGACGTTTGGTCTACGTCTAAAGGTCAAAGTAGTGGAAGAACATGTGCAATCAAATATAGTTCGTTCTAATAGAGGTCCTAGTCGTATGTGTCGAAATATTTTTGAACCACTTTTATGCTTTGAATTATTTATCACGGATAAAATTATTCACGTGCTTGTTCAGTGGACAAATGTGAAGATATCGAAAAAGCGTATAGTATGACTAGTACGACAATTGCAGCCTCGAATCCTACTGAGATCAAAGCCTTCATTGGAACACTTACTCTCAGTGCTGCAATGAAAGGTAACCATTTATCAACTGTTGAGTTGTTTAACAGTTCATTTACGAGCCCGAGATATGTGGCAGTTATGAGCAGAGAACAATTTGATTTTATTGTTAGGTGTTTTAGAATAGATGACAAGATTCTACGTCCTGCTCGTCTCCAACAAGATCCGTTTATACCAATTCGAAAGGTTTGAGGTCTGTTTATAGCCCAATGCAAAATGAATTACTCTCCCGAAAATAATGTTACTATTGATGAACAATTACTGGGCTTCCGCGGTAGATGCCCCTTTCGAATGTATATACCTAATAAACCAAAGAATTATGGTATAAAAATTCCAATGATGAGTGATAGTGGAACCAATAATATGATAAATGCGATGCCATACATTGGAAAAGCTACAAATACAAATGGTTTACCACAAGGCGAATATTACTTGGAAAGAGCTATCACGGCCAATTCATGACACCAGCCGTAATTCGTATGACAATTGGTTCACGACTATCCCTGTCCCAAAATCATTACTTGCTGAACCATATAAATTGATGATTGTGGGCACGGTACGGTCAAACAAAAAGGAAATTCCTGAAGAACTGAAAAACACCCGTTTTAGACCCGTGGTTATGTCTATGTTCTGTTTCGATGGACCTTTGACTCTACTATCATATAAGCCGAAACCGTCGAAGATGGTGTATGTATTATCCTCATGCTATGAAGGCGCTGTTAGAAATCCTATAACTAATAAACCTGAGATCATTATGTTCTACAACCAGATAAAAGGCGGCGTCGACACATTTGACCAGATGTGTTCTTCGATGTATTGTCCTAGAAAGAGTAACAGATAGCCAATGACAATATTTTATGGCATATTAAATATAGCTTTTGTCAACTCATATAATTTAAACAAACAATGTTTTGTCAAAACAAGGAAACCCATTAAACCGAAGAGAATATATGGAAAAAAAATAAGTACTGAACTGTAACACCATAACACCGTGGATGAGATCTAGATTGGAAATCCCTACTTTATCAAGGCGTTTGAGAGAAAATATTGAGAATATCCTGCCACAAACTTTACAAGAGGATTCTCAAGAAGCTGAAGGGGAACCTCCGGCTAAAGTTCGGCATTACTGTAGCTTATGTACAACTAAAAAGAAAATAATGTCTACTTCTAATTTTGTGACTTTTTATTAAGAGTTTATAAAACCCTACATTATTTTCTTAATAATAATAATAATAATATACATTTGTGTTTAATTAACTTCTCATTAATCTAAAACCTCATTGAAATTACAATAAAAAGAATAATTTTTCAGGTTGTAAATAAGTAGGTTGTTAATATTGTGCGCCTCTCAGGCGCATTTTTATCTTTTCAGTACTATGAAATAAGGTTATATCTTTCTAAGGTTAAGTATGTAATTACTCTAAAATTTTAAAGACTAGAGTCTCAAACACCCAATTGAGAAACAAAATTTACGTATGTCATTGGCCCAGCACGTTCATGTTTTCTGTAGCGAATAGTAATATAGCACTATAAGACGCCAAAATTTCTCTCACTGCATTTTTAGAAATAAAAAGTCTACAAAACTCAAAGAGACCAAGTCAGTCATCAAGTATGCTCGAAGCACACAATGTTATCACAAATTAATCTTAAAAACAGTCACATGATGATAAGAATTATTCTAGACTCTAAACGTAAGTCAATATAGATAGTTATTCCTAGGGAAGATAGCATGCGGTTCCTTATAATTAGGGTCCGGTTGGTTGCGGTAACGTCTAGCGAGCCAAACAGCGAATAACTGAAAAAAAAAATAGAATATCATGTAATTGTTTGTATACCAAAAATCAATATCCTTATACTTCTTTTAAACGTACTTTTCAAATTATTTTTAAAAGGGTTATCTGGTATTCACACGATTATTTCTGATGACGTGAAATATGTATTAAGTTATAAAATTCTTTGAAAATACCAAAAAAACAATTACGCATTAGAACACAAAAGCATTAACAACAACAATTGACAATTATAAAGACAAAATTTTCTTTCCCATTTTTCTTGCACATGCTTGACAGACATGCTATAAATTAAAATCTTCATGCACGCATACAATATCTTACCTCGCGTGATCTTAGTGAATTATTCATGTTAGATAGGTTAGACACGTAAAAATAAGAGAGCATTGCATTTGCGTGCTATAAAATAGGCGGTGATATAAGATTAAGTCACATACTAAAGGAGAGAACGAATGAAAAAGCGCCATATAAATAAACTATGCTCTTATACGTTTTTTAACACTTTCACTGTCCGGTTTGAGACACAATAGTAAGAGAATAGCAATGGCCCATATATGTGGGTCGCGGGATAGTGAACGTGTTAAATCAAGCCAATACAACATTAAATGATAAAATTACCTAATTTTAAGAAATTGATTGATATAAATACTAGTATAAAATTTTAGAAAATTAAAATCCTACGAAACTAATAATTTTAACGAAAGAATAGAATAAAATATTTTTATTCAATATAGATTATTACAGGTAATCAAAGTCTATTCTCGATTTACGATTGGTTCAGAAAATACCCCTGTCTTCGAAAGAACAAGCAAAACACACAACGGAATTTAATTTCTTAGACAATTGTACAACATACAATTATTTAGATGAATTATAATGAAACCAAGATGGAAGCGATCACCTCATTCCCAGAGGTTATTTTCATTCATAGAATATATTATGAAATTTATATTATACCTAATATTTGTTTTATATATCTACACATATCAATCAATTGCTGTACGTTACTCGCTAAAACTAAAAAACGGCTCGAACGATTTTAGTGATGTTTTTGTGTGCGTTTCAGTCGCTGGTTGGTTTAGATTCACAATTGGACCCGGTAGGGGGTGCTGTTCACGAGATCCAGAAATCACCCGTGCGAAGCCGGGGCGGATGGCTAGTTATATTATAATAAAATTTAATACAGCCCTTTTTATACAGTTCTTGTTTAATAAAATTTTGAAACATATTGATTGATAAACATTGAATTTTTTTTAAGGATTTTGTTGTAAAGGGTACAATGCCTTAAACATAAGTAATAAGTATATTATGAATGGAGTCTAGTAACTGGCGTATGGTTCCTTCGAATTTCGAATTATGTTTTATATCATAGATATTTTACATTATTATTTCGTCGTGTACGATGTCAGATGTTGTGTAAAGTGAAGCTGTACTGCAGCGGCATGTAATACATATTTAGACTTGCCTGATATTTAGATATTGGATATTGAACCGATATATAGATATTGTATCTATATACGATTTGTATCGCCCATTTCTATTACGACTATAGTAAAATTTACGACGCGATTTATGCTTGCTGTGTATGCGGTTATTCGCGGCTGCCGCTGTACCGGCGGGTATCTATTGGGTACCCAAGTCCTTCGCAGTTTACAGGCTGCGGTGTCCGTAAACTGCGAAGACGCGAGATTGCAAACAACCCGCTTTGCGATCACCTCCCGCTAAGTCTGCAAGCGCTACTGCTTTCGCAGCAGGATTCCGCACAAAACTGCGGTCTTGTGAGTCTTGAAATAAAATCTAAGTCAAGATTCAAGAGATTAATAAGGCGCGGGTAAGATAAAACAACAAATTATGCAAAACACAGATCACAATAAACGATAAATTATGGAAAACACAGATCACAACAGCAGCTAGTACAACGAATACAATATCATTAAGTGAAAAAATAAAATTGAGATTCAATTAATTCGAAAGGGGACGGTAACGATAAAAGTAAGACAAATTTTAAACCCACTAAATAAAATATCTATCAAAATTATAATATAGCGTTCCACAGAACGCTGATTCAATAATATTTAGACATTTGTTTCCCAAAAGTTTGACATTTGACCCATTGGCATCTATATAAAATATATTACTGAGTAGATACCCAGCCGATTAATTCAAATATGCGTAACGGCCGGGACTACGATTACCAATTCGCTTGCGTATTTAAGTGATTTAGGTAAATTCCGCTAACTATGGAGAAATCGTGTCTAGCCATACAGCAACACGGGCCACCGGAGGATTGGTGGGGACTATAGCCATACGCAGGCATTATCCTCTATCACAGTACAAGTCCACGCGGTCCTAAATTTAATGATGCATAATTCGACATGTTATAATAACTTAAATTTGACATTTAATTGTAAGAATAATAATGATAAATTTCATTTAGTGGATATTAATAATTTAATTAAGAAGTTTTTGACAAGAGATAGGTATTACCTATCAAAGTTTAGTTTGAGACTGGTAGCAAATACGCTATCTCATTATTTATATTTTAACCCAGCCAAATTATTGGCTACCTTAACACCTGCTTTTATTGAGCAGAAAAATAATTTGACAAATGATTTGGAATTAGTTTCAAGTAATTTAAATTAGATAATAAGACAATAGAGGTAATCTCTAGCAAAGATAACTTAAATACCTTAGAATACAATTCAACTATACTTCATCGTGTAATTTCACAAAATAGCAATAATAAAAACTGTATTAACCTGGTGCATCAAAATATACAAGGTATGTTAGGCAAAGAACTAGAAATTGAATTATTTTTAAATAGTAACCTTATTCATATTTTATGTATTACTGAACATTGGTTAAAAAGTTACAACTCCATATTTAATTTCAGTAATCACCAGGTGGTTAGTTCGTTCAATAGAGATACTAAATTACGTGGTGGCTCCTTAATATTAGCTAATAAATCCTTATCATGTAAAGAACGTAAGGACATTGTGAGCCTCTCTGTTGAGCGTACTGTAGAAATGGCATGTGTTGAGCTTGAGCACCTTATTGTTGTCAGTGTTTACAGACCCCCATGTTCAAATTATGATACCTTTGAAAAAATTATGGAAGAAGTTTTAGTTAAGCTTAATAAACAGAATAAATCTCTTGTAGTGTGTGGAGACTTCAATATCAATCTCCTGGAAACTTCTTCCATCAGTATTAAATTTTGCTCTTTGTTCAAATCCTATAATCTTGATAATTTATTCTTTGAATCTACACGAATTGCAGGGTGTAGTGCAACTTGTATTGATAATATTTTTACAGGTGTTGTACCAATCAACAAATCAATAATTCAAAAACTTAGTTCAGATCACTGTGGACAACTGGTTTCATTACCTTATATGCACAAAAAACAGGAAATTGAGAAAATTGTGTTTGTTCCTATTAATGCAAAACGCCTGGAGAGATTTAGAAGTAATATGGTAAAAAACCTTCCATCGCTTTCTTATGAGAACAATGCAGACTTTTTATATGGAGAATTATTTACCCTTATAAGCAATGAATTTAAAAAAACATTTACTTCTAAAACATTCTCCGGAAACAGTCGCAAGGTATTTAATGAGTGGGCGACAGTGGGAATTCATAAAAGCAGACGAAGGTTATATGACCTTTACCATGAAAGATCATATAATCCTTCTGATGCTTTTAAAGAATATGTCAAAAATTATTTTAAAATGTTTAAAAAAGTTTGCTCCACAGCCAAATCGTTACATATTAGCAACAAAATTAAGATGGCTAAGAATAAAATTAAAATGACGTGGAGTATAATTAACAGCGAAACCGGTAATGAAAAACCTCGTAACGCAAACTATCAATTAAAAATTAACAATGAATTGACTAAATCAAATCAAGAAGTCGCAGCGGTGTTTGAGAAATATTTCACTGATATTCCTATTTTGACAACAGAGTCTTTGAATTCTTCTCCAACTGTCGCCGAGTCATTACTCAAACAGAATGTTAATATCTGTTTAAAAGAATTTAGATTTGAAAAAAGTATTACCGCAAGATATTGTAAAATACTTCAAAACCATTGATGTAAAGAAAACCGCAGATTTGTGGGGGATTTCCGTGACAGTTATTGCGTCCATAATAGATTTAATTGCACCTCATCTTGCTATTATTTTTAATACTTGTATCGATTCTGGTGTGTTTCCTGATTTAATGAAGTATAGTAAAGTAATACCTTTATTTAAATCTGGTAGTACATTGGACCCCGCTAATTTTAGACCTATTTCTGTACTACCAACTCTTAGTAAAATTTTTGAAAAAATTATTTTGGATCAATTGTTAATTTTTTTTAATACAAATAAATTACTTCATAAAAACCAATTTGGATTTACAAGGGGTCGCTCGACGTCTGACGCCGGCGTTGAGCTTATGAAATATATTTTTAATGCCTGGGAGAATTCACAGGATGCCTTAGGTGTTTTCTGTGATCTTTCCAAGGCTTTCGATTGTGTTCATCATGAAACATTAATCAGGAAACTACAACATTATGGTGTAAAAAATTTGGCGCTTAGACTTATTACTTCATATTTAAGTAACAGAACTCAAAAAGTCGTGATAAATGGTAAAGGTTCCTCCGGATCGGTAGTATCAATGGGCGTT
Source organism: Parnassius glacialis (assembly GCA_033319125.1). Taxonomy (NCBI): domain Eukaryota; kingdom Metazoa; phylum Arthropoda; class Insecta; order Lepidoptera; family Papilionidae; genus Parnassius; species Parnassius glacialis. The sequence continues at coordinate 25,364,752 of JAVANC010000010.1, read as the reverse complement.
CCTCAGGGCTCGATTCTTGGCCCATTCCTGTTTTTAATCTATATTAATGACTTACCTTATCTTGTAGGGGACAATCACGATATAGTATTATTTGCTGACGATACCTCTTTAATTTTCAAACTCAAACGGCTGTTAATTAATTATGACGATGTAAATAATGCTCTATCGAAATTAGTACATTGGTTTAACGCCAACAATATGCTCTTGAACGGCAATAAGACAAAGTGTATTAAATTTACAATACCTAATGTAAAACATTCGAATACCAATGTGCTATTAAATGGGGAGGAGTTGAGTCTTGTGGATACCACTGTTTCTCTCGGTATTACTATTGACGCGAAACTTCAATGGGGCCCCCATATATCTAAATTAGCAAGCAGACTTAGTTCTGCAGCATATGCTGTAAGAAAGATTAGTAGTCTCACAGATGTTGAGACAGCTAGATTAGTGTATTTTAGTTACTTTCATAGCGTAATGTCTTATGGAATTTTGCCATGGGGTAATGCGACTGATATTGAAGCTATATTTGTTTTGCAAAAGAGAGCCGTTCGGGCGATTTATAACCTAAATTGTAAAGAGTCCCTCAGACAAAAATTTAAAGAAATAAACATATTAACTTTGGCATCGCAATATATTTATGAAAATCTAATGTATGTACATAAAAACATAAATAGCTTTAATAAGAATAAGGATGTGCATTCTTTAAACACTAGGAACAAACATAAGCTTGTAATACCAGTTACTAGACTCCACAGAATCAGTAATTCATTTATGGGGCAATGTATACGCTTTTACAACAAAATCCCAGAACATATTCAAAGTTTATCAATAAACAAGTTTAAAAGTTTTATTAAAGAAAAACTGTACAAAAAGGGTTATTATAATATCAAGGAATACATGAATGAAAATAACCCCTGGGAATAAGGTGATCGCCACCATGCTGGTTCTATTAAAAATCATTTAAAAATTGTATAAATGAAATTATTGTTAAGTGAAATATGTTTGAAAAAAAAAGTCCCGCTGGGTTTCTTGCTGGTTCTTCCCAGGACAGAGGTATTTTCCGAACCAGTGGTAAATAAAAAATGACTTTCAATAAGAATTATGTAATAATCAATATTGAATAAAAAATTATTCTATTCTATTCTATTCTATTCTATTCTATTCCTATGCGTACAATAAAACTATTTGCAGCCGCACTGCTCACTAGATTAAATCTAGTTGCGCGGCTGAATCGACGTCCTACAAAAATGCCGAATTGTTCAGTTTTTTTTAATGCAAAAAGAGATCTGCCAGGTCAAACGTTACGTTTCACATAAAAGTAATTTTAATGAAATAATTGCTATTTACTTCTTTTAAACTTAAAAAATAAAATAACGGCCGTGTTGTTTCGGATTTGTTTACCAACACATGCCGCTCGCCCGCATACAATATGCAGATCGGTCGAGCGACTGATCCGTGTCTGAATCAGAGTTGTCGCTGTCACCGAGCGACACTGTTATAACGTATCCATGTGTGTGTGAAATTGTTAGTTTATTATTGTAATTGTTGTGTGAGTTTCGTAGTGACAAACGATTGGTTTCGTGCGCAGATCTGTCCCCACAAAAAATTACAGACAGTTCTTTATCGGGAAAAAAACGCTATGGCTAATCCCCTCCGGGCCACCGGTGGCCCGTGTTGCTCCATGTGTCTAGCAGAAAACTATGGATTTGAGAAGAAGGGAAATCAAATATATGAAACACCTACTCGGATTCCTAGTTTACATGACCGTCGATAGCGATCTTTTTTTCTTTTTTTTCAATGAGCTCAATGAAAAATCTAATATTTTTCATTGTATTTTTTCATGTAATATTTAAAAGGAGCAAAAGGGCGTTATATGGGATGGGAGTCAGCAATTAAGCGTTAAAAAAGGAATGAAGATAGGTTAATACTTATCTATAACAAACAGAATTACTTTATCAAAGTAAGATGTTCAAGCAAATTAGCCAATCTTGCATGGGTACAGCGATATCGCTTACAAGTACTATGTATTATAGCATTTGTGGGACAAATAATTTTATTTTTAAAAACATGTACCTATATGGTTAATTTATTTTTCTGTCACGAAGATGTTAATTTAATATAAAATACATCCAATGCTTATTCTCGTTTTTACTAGTTGTTTGGTTCTATAGTCATTAGCAATGTACAAGTCAGTAGCGTAATGAGGGAATTTATAATGAATAATTCACTTTAATAGCAATGCTAATATAATTGATGACATGTAACCTAGCGTAAATAATGCATGCATTCATCATGCGGCAATCTCAAACAATACAACAGACAAAGCGTTAAAAAGCACACCAGTATGCAATCCACCTTATAATGCATAACTCCATTTAGCCAATATTATTCACAGAAATGCACTTGGGTTAGCTCTCGGATCCTTTTGATTACGATATCTTACAGTCAACCACACACCCAGAAACTGGAAAACAATTGCGGAACCTTTAGTCACAATATTATGCAAAACCATGTCTTTGCTTTTCATCGTTAAATTACATTATACCTAAATATTCAAACGCTGCTCAATTTTAAGGAGCCGTTAAGTCCGTGCTGTTTCTATCACTTTAAGTCAAAGTGACTGTGACACCACGAGACTTAACGACATCTTAAAATTGAGTGGCGTTTGAATATTTGGCCATAAGTGATATGTTAGTTTTAATAATAAACATTGAAAGTGTCAGAATTAGTTGGTAGAAAATAAGAGATAAATATTGAAGAAGGTTGAATTCAAAACCTCCAGCTGTTAAAGCAGTATAAAGTTCTATATATAGTATAAGTTCTAGTAAGTAGATTCAATTCGAGGCTCCAAAGTGTATGCGAGAGATCTTTCTGCTAAAAAGTAACCTTTGAAGACCGTATGTGGCAGCTTGCGGCATTATTTCCGGGACACTTGAGATGTTTTAATGAAATTACAAGGTTCTACGGATAGCCACATCGTCTTTAGAGCCACACACAAGTATGAGAAACAATCCAGCGACCTGGTAAGACATGCAGAAAATCGATGATGCAAGTGGCTCGGCACCGTGTTTTGGGGAGTCCTGTCCAGCAGTAGACTTGTGAAAGGCTGTAACGATAATAATAATGATGAATGATAAATGCAGAATCTACAGTTGCACTGCAGTTTCTATAGACCAGAAATTTTATAGTACTACCGTAAGTACACAAACAAAGAGATATGTAGAATTTTATTTCGGTTATGGAATCGCGTTCACATGGTTATAGTTAAATGGGTGCTATAAAACGAGATGACGAAAATAAACGAACGAATGAAGATTTATTGAGTCAAATTTTATAATTTTACTTCATAATTGTATATTTAATTTTTCGAATCTACTTATAACACCGACTTAAGTATGTGAGCAATAGCTAAAATTATTATAAATTCTAAATTTAGTATAAAAAGGTATTTCCAATTTCTTATTCTCATTTTTTACATTTGCAGTGAGTAAAATACACTAAAATTATTATTTGCCAGTGAAAAAAAAATTAAAAATAATCCAACAAAATAATCTAGTGATTTTAATAATTATTAGATTTGAAAAACATTCCATTGAAGTTTGGATTAAAACTACAGCAGAGATTAAATGAATACACATAACATAGATAAATTGTAAGTCAAAGCGTTAAATAATTACGTTAAATAATTTTCAAATCCACATACCTCAGTAAAACTGAAGAATAATCCAATTCCACCACAAAGTTTAAATGCATAATCAATAGTTTCCTTCAACTTCTCCATGCAGGGTTCACATTGACAATTTTGTGAAATTTCCATATTCTTGCAGCAAATCCTCTGCAAAAAATTTAATAGTAACAAAATTAATATGATAACGAGAAACGATACGAAACGTGGTGTTGCTCTCCTGGTCGCATGAGTAAGCTCAGTCGCTCGGCGAGCTATAGATAGGCTATGCTCAGATTTTATGTGTGATAGACTTCGTAACCTAATATCCGCAGTAAAACGTAGTAAAATAGCAAGGTGCCGCCCTTAAAGTTTTAGGACCTTTTGAACAGTATTTGTGATTCGAAAACCGAGTTTATTCTCAAGTTATTAAAGTTTACATTTGTATGAATTGCAATAATTTGAAATTCGTCCTGCTCCGCGATCCTACATTATCGGAGTTTATTATTGCCTTGCTGGAATTCGACAATTTGTATTAGCGTACTCGCTCAAACTTTACGCGGAAATCATAAACTCTTAGCCAATTTTCTATACTTAATAGTAAATCGTGTTATGAACCTATGGCGCCATCCTGTTGCCATCGCTCACGCAATCATGCGTACGTCCGAAGAAAATGATTGTTGTGCGACCGTGCGTTTAAACATACTCATATCTGCGGAATATCCTATAGAAGGTCATGCGATCATGCGATGCGACCGATTTGTCTAATTTTCGTCGTACGATTATCGACGCGTCGTATAGATCGGACGATCGTCCGATCAAACACACTAATCAGTACTGAATGTCCTAATGGCGCTCGCGCGACCAAGGGGCGGGGGCAAGGGAGGGGTTTTCGTAAAAATCTTCTTCATTTTGCCGTACGTAGTAATACTAATTGTGAAATTCACCGCACTGATTTCTGTTTTTATACAGTATATTAAGTGGTGCAGCTTTTCTATTTTTAATTGTACACTGTTAAAGAAATATTGCTCGACAGCAAAAACTGTGCATCTCTGTTAAGAGCCGTTTCGAGAGTGACCGCATCGCTTCCAAAATAGAACTTACGATTTCTAATCGTACGAGCGGATTCATCGGACGATGAAATCGCATCGCACCATTCGCGAGGGATAGCAATAGGACGGCGCCTATAAGTTGGGAACAATAATAAACACCTGCATATACACCGAAAACTATAAAAAGTTACATTTTATTAGAATACCCGTCGTCTATCACAAGAAGAGTACAGTACTAATTATTGAATTTGATACTGCTACAACCCAAATAGTGAGTGGATTTTTTACATTTATGATAAGAGCTAAGTATGTAAGTAAATTTAAAAAGTAAAGTATGTACAGTTAAGACAAAGTCTAATAGTATCTATTGTGCAGATCATATTGTAAGGAAAGTATCAGTAGTAGGTTATAATTAGTATCTTGTAGCTTTACAACTAGGAATACAGTGTTGTTTTTCATAATGGATATTCTTACACTGCCACTACACGATTAATACATAATATCTGTTTACATTAAATAAAATTCATTAACTACCGCCCAAGACTGTACAGATACACATTTTGAACATAAAGCTTTGGGCTGTTAGTTTAACTAGTTACAATAACAAACTTCTATTTATATGCACATCAGTTTAAATATAATACCTTACAACAATCTTTTGTTTACATAAGTTAAAAACATAAAAGAGAACAAAAATATGCAGTAATCCTTAATAAATAATACTATATATGTAAGTAAATAAATAAAAGTATCAGTTTTGTTTAAAAATGATAAGATAATATCTCACTTACATCAACAAGGTCACACGATGGGTAGTCTGCGGAACCATTTACAGGAATAAGTCTATTCTGAAAACCACAGCACTGAAATCTCTGCTGAACTTGCTCTTTTACATCCATGTTTACTTTATTCCATCCCTATAAAACAATGTCACAATTAACATACATACATATAAAAAATATTATCTTTGTATATTTAATAGCTGGTGCGTTTGTTAATTCCAGTTATATTTAAACAAATGTAATTGTTTAGTCGACATGGTGTTTCATAGGCATGCTAGGATCCGGTAGTTGACACTATAGTCACCCGTCGGACTACAGTGTCACCTACACGTACTACACGTACAGGTAGTAGTAGTCAAGTTATATTAATAAATTCTATATTTATGGACCAAAATGACCCAGAGAATTTGGAACTGATAGGTGGCGTTGTGATCAAATAAATAATAAATTTGATGTTGATACTGTAAAACATCCGGAAGAAACTTTTCACGCCACCTACTCCCCATTTTACGGTAGCAATTTAACGTGCCTTTGTATGTTAATATTTATAATACATGTTATTTGTTAAAGAAATGATAAATCTGTAGTACTTACCAAGTTATCATCACGCGAGTATTAAAAGAGGGAAGGGAAATATTCATATCATAATTTTTATACAAACATTTACTCACCTGTTGAGCTAACATCTCCTGTTGATCAGAATTTACAGCGAGGCAAGCGCAGGCAACCGAAAATTGCACAAAAAATAGAAGAAACAGTATCACCATGTACTGAATAAAATGAGTTAAAGAGTTACTGACAAATTAATTATGTCTTTTATAAAATATCACAAAAACGATTGAACAGAAAACATCTAGAAACAACACAAAACAAAAAAGTGAATGATTCTCATTTGAATAATTTCCTATTTTTAGTTAATAGAATAAGGGTGACAAACGAGCACACAGTCCACCTGATAGTAAGTGGATGCTGTGGCCCAAAGACATTTATCCTCGATTAAGATTCCAAGTGTAGATGTGTTGTCATCCCTGAGGACTAAGATGGAATGCCTCTTTTCAGTAAAAATCCTTTCAATATGGTCGTTTGGCACCCTTATCGTGACCAGCTATTAGTTGCGTGGTTGAAGGGCACGCGAGCATTTCGTAGTGGTTTGTTGTTACATTTACAGCAAGTAGCTGCGTACATCAGGTGGTGATTGGTAGCATGTTTTATTGCATGACATAGTAACTCACTTCTTAAGTGGGAAGCGATTGCGTCAACAAGTTGTATAAGTAGCAGCTGTTTTAGCTCACCGCCTCACTTAGCAGTCAGCCACCGCAGTCTACTTCATCTGAGGATGACTCGTGTAGATGCGAAACACATGTCGTATTATCGACAGTAGTGTGTTTTTCCTGGTGTAGTGTGGTGCATCCACTTACCATCAGGTGGGCTGTGTGCTCGTTTATCACCCTTATTCAACTCCGCCGTTGCCGGTCCCAAGCCCGGATGAGAAAGCAGGAGGGGTGGTTACGCCGGAGAGAGTGGGTGTATCCGGTACTAACATACCCACCTGCGCTAGGACCTGCGCAGTCGATCGCCGTACGCGGGGATGAAGAAATCCTGGAGGGTTGAGCCAATTGTCACTGGGGTATATAGTGGCGAGAGGCAACACGCCCTCTTTGGTCCGGATTTCAAGCTAAACGGTGGCCCTATCTCCTAGCCACAGGTAAGGAAATAGCCAAGCGCCCCGTAAGAGGGTCGCAGGCGAGGGATGTGGGGGCTGCCTAGTTTCCTGAAAAGGGCTAGGTGGTGGTAAAGGCCATGCTGACGGAGCAAGTGACAGTCATTCAGGCAGCGTGGATGGGCCTTTTCAGCCGTGTCTGCCAACTGGATCGAGCTCCCGATGTCGCGCTGTGAGCCAACTTCACGTCCCTATATTCCCCCGGTAATCCTAACACCTGAACTTTCTTTTGTTTTAAAGTAGGGCTTTCCCAAAAGTGCGGGCTCCATGGAGGATGGGAAGCCGGGGAGACGAATCTTCAAACTAAATTAATAATGGATGACTGGCCCAAAAGAAAAGAAAAAGAGGTGTCAGAGGTGACTACCAGAGGCACCAACACTCAAGGAGAAACTGCCAGTAAAATGGCAACTCCTCAGAGCACATCATCCAGCGTGGGTAGCCCTTTCAAGGGAACTTCCGCGCTGGAGGCTCCTAAAACCAGTTCCTCGGAGCTGGAAATGGATAGGGAATAAAGGACTGCGACTAGAAATACTCCTAAGGAAACCCTTAGAACGGAAGATCTCTTCTCAGCTGCCTGGCAATTGGTAAGCCGTAAAGGGAAAGGCAAGGCACCCAAAAAGGTAACTAACCGACCCGACGGACCATCAATTGGATCTATCCAGCCAGGGAGTGGAAGTAGAATAAAGAAGAAGAACAAGAAGCAGATAGAGACAGCCCATAAAGAAAGGTCAGAGCTGGCTGCTCCCAAAAGCAATACTAAGGAGGCTGGGCAAGCTGCTGCTCCTGGGGTGCTTGGGCCTGGACCCAGTAGTCGTACTGAAACTGGAAAGGATAAAAATCCTGCCCAAGTGGAAGTTGCGGCTGCTGGAACCAATTCCAAGTAATCCGCCAGGAAGCAGAGAGCGGCCACGCGTCCTGGTAAGAAAGAAAGGGCAGCCAAAAGAAGGCTGGACGAGAACCACCTCGCCGAGAGGCGAGCATAAAAAAGTGAGACTCGAACAACAATCCAAGGCTGCAAAGACCAACTATGCATCCGCAGTCAAAGCTGAATTGTGTGTGGCCCTAATATGTGTGCGTACAGGACACATCACAAAAGAAATAGCTGACGACATCCTCGTATCTATCCAGAGGAAAATGATCAGTGAGGCTTGGAGTAGCCAAGACCCTGAGGCGTCGGGCCCACTCTTTAGAGGCAAACCCGTTTACACGGAGGGTGTCTTAAAGCTGTGGTGCGACGACCAAAAGGCTTTAGACTGGTTGAAAAGGAACATCGCTATCCTCGACCTCAAATCTAGCACCTCGCTGGTCATAAAGAAGCAGTCGGAGGTACCAAAAAGAGTCAAACGTGGTATCCTCATCCCAGACGCCCAGGGGGCCTGATAAGACTCTCACGACATTGGTAGTGTGCTGGCATACCAGAACCGCTGGGTAAATATAAAATATTGGCTGCTGCTCAAGGCCGACAAACAGATGGAAGGATGGTTCCTCGTTGTTTCGGTGCCGGACGATCATATCCCGACCCTGTTGAAAGCCGGACGCCGCCTCGCATGTGTATGTGGGGCGGTCTACGTAAAATTCCAGGGTCGTGGAGGTAAATTTTATGATAATCCACCGAGCAAAGAGGCGGTAAACCACAAAAGCCACAGACACCGGTGCCATGGACACCGAGGCAGCAGGAACATCATTGGACCCCAAGACCAGTGACAATACGGACCGCACAACCGAATCAAAGCCACCAGCGGAGATCGGGCTCAGCGGCGGTTCAATGAGTGACGAGGAGGGCTGCACTTTGCCGTCCAACTCCGACTCGGTGGCTGACGATGAGACCGGAGATCTGCTGGCAGGCTTATTTTTGGGCGAGGACGGGGAGGACGAGGTAAATGATAGCGTGCCCTTCGTCCAAAACTAGCCTTATACAGGCCAACCTCCACCACAGCGAAACTGTGTCGGCTCAACTACGCAAATGGTTGAAGGCTCAACGGACGGCCAACAGCCGTGGGTTGGGTCCTGTAAAATCAAGGGCTTAAACAACTAAAGGTAAGTTATTCTACAACTCTGAGCACGACAAGCCTAGCGCGTTTATTTATATTACTAAAGATATCTGTGCACAAACATTAACAGATTTCTGTTCCAAAGACATGTATGCCATATCATTACAAAACACACAGAAGGAAAGAATAGTCGTCGCCTCGGTCTACATGCCAGAGGAAGACACTCCTCCCCCTCATGATCTCGTCAGGATAGCGCACTTCTGTGAGAGGACCGGACTATAGGTTGTGATCGGGACGAACTCCTACGCGCATCACCCACTCTGGGGAATGGAAAAACCTAATGTACGAGGTAAGGTTTTAGTTAAATATCTATTTAGCACTAACCTAACCATTTTAAACACCGGTTCTGAACCAACTTTCATAAACAAACGCTGTCGCACAATAATCGATCTCACACTTACAACAGAAATAGCAGCCAAACTAATTAAGGGATGGCATGTGTCAAAAGAGACCTCATGCTCAGACCATAGGTGGATCTGCTTTGTACTACAGGTCGATACACAACCATGGAGAAACCCCCGCAAGACGGATAAAACAAAATACCTTAATAGGCTGACGTCTTCGCTCGCGAGTTTTGAGGGGACAAATACAAATCTGTATTACAGCTCTTCCTCTATTTAAAGTCACAAGGATTAAAGTTTTCCTCCACTAGATGTTTAAATTAAGACAGTATTGAGATTTTTTTTGGGAAAGTGCGGCAGGTAGGTGGAAACTGTCAAGAGCCCACTTGTCGACAAACCAGTAATGATTTAAAAAAATGTAAGAAACATTTTAAAAAAACCATAGGGTACTAATTGTGAAGAAGATTATGATAGTTTACTCGTGAAAGTCGAGGACTGCGGCACACTTTATGAAGTTTCTTTCCGAATGGAAGAAAACGAAAATTTTTTTTTTATAGGATAAGGGTGACATACGAGCACACAGTCCACCTGATGGTAAGTGGTTGCTGCGACCCATAGACATCTACATCTATCCTCTATTACAAATCAAAAGTTCCTATCCTTACATATTGTGGAGACTAACGATTATAAATTCGATTTACCAGAACAAAATGCTCTTGTTTATGTTGCCGGATATTTGTATAAGAAATGCCTGGATCTACACAACTGCGAAATATCGAAATCATATGTCAATAGATCGGAAAATGCCATAAATATGAGCAGAGAATCAATATTCACACATTATAAAGATTTTAACGTCGGGAATGTACAGAATGGGTTCCTTAAAATACCATGTAAAATAACACCATAGATGACTTTGTTGATTCTATTGATTTATTAGAAGGATTAGAAAGAAACTACCAAGAATATTTTAAACATGAGCCAAAAATACAAAATATAGGAAATGAAATGTCATGCCATTGTATCCCGGTTGAATATTTAAAGAATCTCTATATTAGATTCAGGCTTTACCACACGATTAAGAGATATAATAAAAATCTTAAAAAAAACAACACCAAAAATTGTTTAGGGTCAGTCATTTGTAATGGGATATGAATTGTTTGCTATGGGATAGTTTGTTTGCTGATGATACATCCCTATTGTTTAAAATTAATCAATACGAAACAGCTCGTGATTTCGAACAATTAATAGTAATAGATCTGTCGCTCCTAGAAGAACAGGTAGCAGCTGTTATTAAGGCCATGATAAATAGCTACCATGAATCATGTCCAGAAATCACTCCACCAAGACATGCTGAGGTAAAGCAACCGTGGTGGGGTAAAGAACTAGATAGAAAACGTAAGGTAAGAAAAGCCCTAAATAGGGTCATTAATACCTCAATGGATGAAGACTGGCTACTATACCAGAAAGCCAAGTTCGAATACAAAAAAATGTATCAGGTATCGACGCTCGACAGGGTGGCGTAATTTCTGTGGTAACATAGAAACCTATGAACAAGCAAATCGAATAAGGAAAATCATCCATCTGTTTAAAGAAACCCGACGGAAGCTACTCTACATCGCCAGACGAAACCCAACGTATCCTAAATGAAACGCACTTCCCATGTTGCTGCGTAACTCAGGGGTTAAACCGGCATGAAGATGCACTGACACCAACATCAGAAGACTGGAATTTAGCACAGAGTGGTAACGATGAACAAATTCCATTGGGCCATTCACAGTTTCCTCTCCTACAAGGCGGCAGGACCTGACGGCGTATTCCCGGCACTACTACAGTATGGGGTAAAGCCCTAATAAAGTCAGACTTGTTGCCATAATGAGAGCCTGTTTGGCTCTTAAATATGTTCCTAAGGAATGGAGGAAAGTGAAAGTCACATTCATACCCAAACCAGGTAAGAGTGACTATACAGACCCTAAATCCTACAGACCCATTAGTCTCACATAATTTCTCCTAAAGACGATGGAGAGGATGTGTGAAAGGGAATTAAGGGGGGTCGGCGCTAATGAACTTACCGCTACACGACAAACAACACACTTACAGCTTAGGTAAATCGACAGAATCAGCACTTCACGAGGTAATAACAAAGATTGAAGAGGCTATCCAAAACAAAGTAAAATGTCTAGGTTCCTTCATAGATATAGAAGGAGCTTTTGACAGAACGATTTTCTCCAGCATAAAAAGTGCACTCAGTAGACATATAGTTGAAACGGCACTGATTGACTGGATAGTAAACATGCTCAGTACACGAACAATAAAGATTGCTGGTGAATCTCAAACAATCCAGATTAAGAAAGGCTGCCCACAGAGTGGGGTTCTTTCAGCTCTCCTGTTGAATATGGTGATAAATGAACTCATCAGCAAATTAAATGCCAATCATTTCTACACAGTAGGTTATGCTAATGACCTGACAATACTGGTCTCTGGAAAGACAGCAAGCATGGTGTGCGACCTGACCCAAGCGGCTCTCCGTATAGTGGAGAGATGGTACAGAGAATACGACTTAACCGTAAATCGATTCTAGTAATGTTCACACAAAAACGAATGCTGAATAACTATCATGTCCCAAGTCTTTTCAGCACAAAACTCCAGCTGTCCTCAGAGATAAAATATTTAGGTCTCACCTTGGACAGTAAACTCAACTGGAATACACACATAGAAAACAAAATCAACAAAGGTAGTATAACTTTCTGGCAATGCAGAAAAAGGATTGGCAAAAGATTGTGTCTGACGCCAAAAATCATACTGTGGCTATACAAAACTGTAATTCGGCCCATGATCACATACGGCGCTCTGGTATTGTGGACCAAAACAAATGAAGCCACCACCATAAAGAAGCTTCAGCATTACCAGAGACTGGCATATATGGCTGCCACAGGCTGCATAAGAACTACACCAACAGCAGCCTTAGAGGCAATGCTGGGGCTAATCCCGCTTCATCTATACATACAACAAGAAGTGACGTTAGCTGCCATTAGATTCAAGACCCTAAATCTTTGGAATAAGAATAGTCCCTCAAACAAGCATAATTGATAGAATTCACTCAAAAATTCTTATCTTACAAGCCAAGTACGATAAGATCCATAAACAAATTGTATTTGATAAGAAGTATAAGATACAATTAAATGAAACCAGCCAGCAGGAGGGATTAAGCCCAAGAGAGCTTAATCTTCACTGATGGTTCTAAAACAAATGAAAGTGTAGGATCTGGAACTTTTTCTGAAGACCTCAACATCCACATATGCACAACGCTGGGTACCTACAACACAGTCTTACAGGCGGAATGTATGGGTATCATTCAAGTGGCCATAGCAATAGGTGCTAAAAATTTTAATGACTTCTCCATCAGAATACTGACCGAGAGTAGTGCGGTACTACAAGCCCTGAGCTGCAATGTGATTAGTTCAGGACTAATATATGAATGCCATCAACGATTAAATGACGTATGTAAACACAACAATATGACTCTGCAATGGATAAAGGGACACAGTGGCTCCAGAGGCAACGATGCAGTAGACGAACTGGCCAGAAGAGGATCGGCTCTGATCACTATAGGGCCAGAACCAATCATACCAATCCCCTTTGGTAATGTTCGTTCACTGGTATGTAGACACTACACTAATCAACACACTAAACTTTGGAAAAATCTAGTAGACTGTAGACAAGCTAGGGAGGTCCTGCCTGAAATAAACAGTTGTTTAACCAAGGTTTCTAATGAAACTAAACGAGCCGCAGATCATAGTAACAAGTGCGGTAAGACTTTCCATTGACGTCCATCGAGTTGGGGATTGATATTTCTTTTACAGAAAGGTTACATTATTAAAAATGGCGTCAGTTTCAGGGTAGGAATTGACATAAATATTGCAAAAATAGTTGATTTTCAATATTTTTTTTCTCAAAAATTACACATTTCCGCATGTTGAAACTTTGTGTGTGTGCTTATAATAGTGTAACTTTTCTGTAAAAATATGTATCAACACCCAACTCGACGGACGTCAATGGAAAGCTAAGCCACAAATGCTATCACAGGACACGGTAACTACAACAAACATTTACCATAGGTGTTACGGACAGTCCCCTGTGCAGTACATGTATGGGGGAGGAAGAAACGGCGGCCCACGTGTTGCTGAAGTGTCCGGAAGTCACTGTATACAGGGCTAAACAACTCGGCAACCAAAGTTGTATGCAACACGCAAAACACGGACTTAAACGTGGAGTTGCGTAAAACAGCCCATTTTCTAATTCAATCATCCTTATTCTATATAATAATTTGATAAACTTATTAAGATATTATTCATGATAGCTAGTTGGAAGTTGTTTTATTATATAACATTACTCACATGAAAATGTTAATTTATGGTAAATAATTTTATTTTAAACCACCTATTGTACACGTTATTTAATGTGTAACACCATCCCTATGAAATGTTAATTTGATAAAATTAAAATTTATTTAATAAAAACAATCTATTTACAAGTGGGAAGTAATCCCAACAGTTTTATTACACACAATGGAATTATTCTTACATTTCACAACACAGGATGGCATTTTTCTGAGTAGTTAGCAAAATAACTACACTGTGAAAATACTCCTACTTCAGAAGACAAGACCTGACGTAGAAGTAATACTGACCAAGTCTTAGTTTTAATGCCATGCCTAGAGTTTTTTCTTTGGCCAATTTGGAGCGTCAACGAACTTCTATGTGTTATCCGTCCGTGTGCCAATAAAAACATAATCTCTCACACAGAGAAAGTATGTATTTCCATTTTTTACTAACACACACAAGATACATAAATAAATTCAAAAGGATACAAAGAATAGCATAACTTGATGATGTTTGACTGCCCCAGCTAAACCCAATAATGATATTAAAATTAGAAACACTCCACACGCAAGGATTCCACCTACTATGGGCAAATTAGTGACCAGGGAAGAAGTTTCTCCATACACGGCCACGGAAATAAGAATAGAAGCTACCACCTAAAATTTTACCAATAATTTTAAATAACATCATATGCATATAAAATATTGTTGGAGCTTAAAAAAGGAGACTTTACCACATAAAGAATATTTAATGCAATCAAAGCATTCTTAGAACACGTAAATCCACCACACATTTTGTTCTTTTGTGTTTTGTGTACAAATTGTACAGTACAATTATAATCCAGAGACTAAAGCAAAATTAGCAAAAACCAAAAATAAAGCCACTTTATTTTTTATTATAATATCCGGTGTAACATCTGGAAGCGCTGACCATAGATTACTGTATATTTATGGCACTAACTTAAGCTGAGAACAAATGACGCGTCCGTCAGCCGCGGCTGACAGTCGCGGCTTAGCGGTGTGCACGGTAGTTAAGACGGCGTCTTCGGACGCCTCACTTCAGTCATTCTATAAAGGTGTTTCAATCGAGAAACATGACAAGCAGCGACAGCGAGGACGAATTTATAGAGTTAGCGGCAGCTGCCTTATGTTGTCCTCCAAAAAAAAAGTGAAAAGGAGTGTTTGGGTCCATGATATTAATGTAAAACGACTCGAGTATGGTGAATTTTATACATTGTATCCAGACTTACAAAAAGATGATAATAATAATACCCATTTATTTCCCATTTTTCATACACAGTCCATATTAGAGAAATAATTTACAATTTACAATATTATTATGATTCATGCAATATTGTTTCCTTTACTAAATGTCATGTTATCAGTGTTAATTTCAAATAAAAAAAGTTCAAATTCAATTTACAAAATTAACTTTTGATTATAAAGAATGTTTCAGTCAATAAACCATTTTATGATAAAAAATAATATTTAACATAATTTTGTCATAAAAATTTATTTTTATGATAAAGAGATGATAAACGTTACAAAATGTACTTAAGAATGAATGAAAACCAATTTAATTTTCTGCTTAGTCTGATTGAAAATGATGTTTAATTCAGCAGCAATTTGCTCCCACACTTCCTGTTTTAAAGTTGCATTTTTATAGTGCTGCAGTTTGCAGTTATATAGGCATTCGTGGCCACGAACACATTCAATTAAATTTTCTTCGTCTGACGTGTCGCGAACGCGGTCGGTTCGTTTATGACACTCGAAACGTCCGCGGACGCGTCCCGTGCCATGTGCACACCATCCGCGGACGTACAAATATCCAGCCGGCTAGATTCTGTTCGGACGTCCGAACGCTCAAGTATGACCCAAGGTCACGTCCGCGTCTTACGACCGATAGTTTGCACAGTGTAGTATTAAATGTACTGGCTAGATTCAAATAAGCCGCGGCTGACGGACGCGTCCGACAATTTGTTCTCAGCTTTATCGGACGCGTCCGTCAGCCGCGGCTGACAGTCGCGGCTTAGCGGTGTGCACGGTAAATAAGCGTCTTCGGACGCCTCACTTCAGTCATTCTATAAAGGTTTTTCAATCGAGAAACATGACAAGCAGCGACAGCGAGGACGAATTTATAGTCAGCGGCAGCTACCTTATGTTGTCCTCCAAAAAAAAGTGAAAAGGAGTGTTTGGGTACATGATATTAATGTAAACGACTCGAGTATGGTGAATTTCATACATTGTATCCAGACTTACAAAAAGATGGTAAGCGTTACAAAATGTACTTAAAAATGAATGAAGACCAATTTAATTTTCTGCTTAGTCTGATTGAAAATGATATCGAAAAACAAATGACAAAGTTTCGGTGTTTAATTTAGCAGCAATTTGCCCCCACACTTCCTATTTTAAAGTAGCATTTTTATAGTGCTGCACTTTGTAGTTATACATAGGCAGTCGTGGCCACGAACACATTCAATTAAATTTTCTTCGTCTGACATGTCGCGAGCGCGGTCGGTTCGTTTGTGACACTCGAAACGTCCGCGGACGCGTCCCGTGCCCTGTGCACACCGTCCGCGGACGCTCAAGGACGACCCAAGGGCACGTCCGCGTCTTACGACCGATAGTTTGCACAGTGTAGTATTAAATGTACTGGCTAGATTTAATTTTTTTTTTATAGGATAAGGTTGACAAACGAGCACACAGTCCACCTGATGGTAAGTGGCTGCTGCGACCCATAGACATCTACATCTATCCTCTATTACAAATCAAAATGTAGATGCGTTGTCACCCGTGAGGACTAAGATGGAATGCCTCATTTCCAGTAAAAAGGGCCTCCGGCCACCTGCACTCACCAAGCGAAACGCAGAGATAAATCTCTACTTCACGCTGGTTTGCTGTGAGGTCGTGGTACCACACCGGTTCGAGCCGGCCCATCCGTACGACAGCAAAAGCAAGCAAAAGCTGCCGGGTGGCTCTACCACTGTTAAAAAAAAGACGCGTCTGTCAGCCGCGGTTGACGGACGCGTCCGATAATTTGTACTCAGCTTTAGATAGGTAATAGGTATATATCTCTATGTCTGTAAGCAAAATCTTTTTTTTTATAACTGGCTTTACGGCTCTGGGTTCTCTAGCCATTCAGAGCCAGAATACTTGTCTTTTAAGCCATGTCTTCATTTATCTTAGTATCAAGTGATAATTATCCTTTATAGTAGGTACAATGCTTCACAATATGCTGTACACAATACGTCACATTGCGTACTGTATGGGAGATTTTGTCGGCCGAAGCAGAGATACATCTTATCTTGAGAATCATATCACCATCAGAGCACTGTACATACAACTTTATAACTTGTGCATCAGAGCACCGTTTCCACTAATAGCTCACATGCGCAGACATTTATACACAAAATCACACCACGTTTACTTATCAAAATCCAATTCAAACCATTATTTAAACAATAATACAGGAGCAGCAATCCGTCGACGGTCAAGTTTTCACCAAAACCTCCCAAACTGACAAAATACAAATACAACCACAGACTAACTAGTAAATATACAACAACAGAAACGAGCCAATATTATTTTTAATTACGATTTTTGATCCTTTAAGCCATGTCCTCAATTGTATCAGTATCTACTGATAATAATCCTTTCCTTTAATTTCCGATTAACTGTTTTAATGATAAACTTTACCTACGCTCCTAGCAAACATACCTCTTCATTCTACCAACACGATGGTGTCCCTGCTCATTTTAAAAGGAGTGTTCAACAGCACCTTGATGATGAGTTTGTAAAGCACTGGATCGGTCGCGGCGATCCTGCCCAGTGACCCCCCAGATCAGCTAATTTGACGCCTTTTGTCTTTTTTGTGGGGACTTATTAAATCATTCGTTTATTTTGGTGAGACAACAAGTGCCAAGAACCTAAAAATAGGATAGTAAACGCTTTTGGAATGAGAAATGACAAAAATGACACTAAATTAAAATAACAGTTAAGAAAACGGCCATTAAAATGTATTGAACAAGGTGGTGGACATTTTGAAAGTGTATTAAAATCACAACGTTGCACGAGTGTTTAGGCTATCAGTAAGTTAAGTATTTGATTTTTTTTTAAATCATTATAAATATTTTGATTCACATCTTTTAAACACACCGTCTTTGAATTATGATGTCGTATCACCTCTTATTTTTAGCAGTTCATTATTATTTACAATTACAATTAAAATGTTATGCAACATTTTGTAACGAATATTGCCTATTGTCATTGTATCATAATCAATAAACACAATTATTCAGTGTCGACAGTCAAAAGCCTGAAAAGTGTGATGCTTTCCATATTGCAGTCAAATATTTGCTAGACTTAATAAACAACTCGATGCTTGGAGTATGAACATCGGTTAATGTTCCTAGGTAGGTATTTCTTAAACATAAACAATCGTGTATTGTCGGCTTTTTTCGGCACTAATACCTACAATAATTGTGTCAAGCGGCGGCGGCCTTAACTGGTCTTGAACGCGAGCTAATACCTACTAGGCTAGCAAAACCCTCAAGACCTATACCTACCTACGTGTGCGACTGCGTGCGTTCGTGGATAATATGTACTGTGACCACAACATTCTTCCGGAATTAGTATAACTAATTTAATAAATAATGTTTAATTAAAAAGTCAGTGTATAAATTATGATTATAACAAATATGCTTATTGGGGTATCTGAGGGTGTGCGTTAATTACGGTATATATTGTATATGTACATTGATGTTTTTTCCAATATAATGCATCAATGTTAATACGATGTATTGAGAAATACATCGATGTTTCCAAAACATCGATTACCTGATATTTCATTTAAAATCTGAATAAAAAAATTAAATATGATATTCGGCAGGACCGAATATGCTTATATAAGTTACCATTTGTGATCAATTATGTGCAGAACATTCCTATATACCAATGAATAATAAATAAGTATTGATTTTAAAAACGGTTTATTTAGTTTTTACTCAACTAATCATTATTGTATTACATTAAAAATACTATAATATGGGATTACAATGTGGAATCAAGGATCTCCATCCCATCTCCATACATTTGCTTACTGTACAACATTATTGTACAGTAAACAAAGGTATTTGGTATACAAGCAAAAATATTCATTTTCCCACTACTCTATCAATATTAATTTTTATT
This sequence comes from Parnassius glacialis, assembly GCA_033319125.1. Lineage (NCBI taxonomy): Eukaryota > Metazoa > Arthropoda > Insecta > Lepidoptera > Papilionidae > Parnassius > Parnassius glacialis. The sequence goes on along the minus strand of JAVANC010000010.1, from coordinate 25,345,571 downwards.
GTGTGCGTTATAACTTTTTAACTTTGTTCACATTGATATAAAACAAAACGTGTGTGTGTGTGTGTGTACTTATGTACGCACGTAAGAAGTTATACTTCTTTAGCGTAACAAAACAAAAATAACTAAAATAAACACGTTTTCTACATTCATATATATATATATATATATATATATATATATATATATATATATATATATATATATATATATAAACTACGTGTCACGTTGTTTGTCCGCGATGGCCTCCTAAACTACTTAACTGATTTCAATAAAATTTTGCACACTGCTTTCAGTTTGGTCCAACTTGAGAGATAGGATAGTTTTTATCCCGATAAATGACCCTGAAAAATTTTAATTGCAAGTTTAAGGATTTTTATAGAAAGCGTCGTCGGAAAGGGCAAAACAACGTCTGCCTGGCTAGCTATATATATATTTAAATAACTACTTCGAATATAGTTATCAGTTCTCACGAAAACTTAACAATTGACAGACAATTACCAATTGAAGTAGTAAAAATTTCACTCTCATCATTTTTCTCAAACGCGCCAAAAGAAGTATAACTTCAAATCTTGAGTAAGCACTTAGCACACTCAGAACATTGTTTAAAACAAGTTGCAAGTTAGCTGCCTGCATACTTAACTCATTTGACTGTGTACCTAACACAAAAATCTGTAGCAGAGTGTGCATTGCGTAAGTATACATATGCGGTGAAGCCTCGTGAAGCAGCTCAAGCGAAATTTAAGGGATAGCAATCCAAAACTAATTTAACAACCCAACAATATCCATTGCTTCATGTGATTGAAAAATTCACATGCTCGTCAATATAAACCACGCAATGGATGTTGTTAAACTGTCAAATTGATATGGTTTGCCATAGAGGTGTGTTACGCAATTAGGCTATGGTTTAATTTCTATAATTATATGAAATAAGAACAAACTCATATTAGTAAAAATATCGATATCAGCTGCCCATATTGCTGAGTTACAACCCTATAAAAGGCGGCTATTTTATACGCCAGATTTGTTTAGGTAGTCACGCTAATTCTGTAGGTATGCCCAGTCCATATATTTCTAAGTCAATGCATATCTTAGACTTCAATTTTCTGTAGACAGTTTTCATAATGTCAGCAAGCTCTACCTTGGAGCATGACGCCATTTTAGGATGACGTTCATTTGTGGTAGTTCGTGTGTCATGAATTTTGACTATTTTGGAGCTTTTTTGTTCATTAGTAAAGGGTAATTGAGCAAAAACAACATGACAAAGTGGTGCATCACTGGATGTAATTCAAATTCTCGCTAAAATGAAGAAGGATTGTCATTTTTCAGGTTAGTTGTAATGTTTTTCTATAATCATGTATATGTTTTCGTGTGAATTGCAATTCATGTTCATATAATTAATAGAATCAGACGTTACTTTGCGGAAATCCATTATATAATAGCTTTTAAAAAAATTATATATTCCATATCTGAAAAAGTAGCTAATACTTCGACAAAACGGCGTTTATGGTGGCATTCAAAACAAACAATTCTCTTAGAAATATCTGTAATAATAAAGATAAGTTGGATGTTGGTCAAAAGCCAGGTGTTTACAAACTTGTTTGTGACGAACGCCAAGCCGTTTACGTGGGTCAGACTGGTCGCAAATTCGAGACACGTTATAAAGAGAATTTAGCCGCGTACAGGAATTGCAATCCCGATAAATCCCATTTCGCCAAACATCTTATGGACACTGGATACAACCTAGCCAACGACCACTCCTTTAAAGTCTTACATACGTGTAATAAAGGGCTGCGACTTTGTGTGCTGGAACAGTTAGAGATATTAAAAAGTAATAAAAGTACCGTTGCACTGCTGAATGAACAAACAAATGTTACTAACTCACCTCTCTTAAATATCTTTAAGTCTGCTCTCTAATAATAGAGAGCCTCGCAATATAGTCGTTTGTTACCCTCACGGTGATCGGCGATTGGTTGCGTGGTTGGAGGGCGGGCGTTGCGCGGCGGTTTGTTTTTAATTTTACAAACGGCTGCGTAAGTCCGGCGGTGATTGGTCGCATGTTTTATCGCATGATGAGATTGCTCGCTCCGTAAGTAGAGAGCGCTTGCGTCAGCGGTCTGTATAAATAGCAGTTGTTTTGGCTTGCCGCTCACTTAGGGGTTAGTCACCGTAGAGTCTATATCACCTGAGGATGCCTCGTGTAGAGGCGAAACACGTGTCGTATTGTCGTCAGTGGTGTGTCTTGACTAGTGTAGTTGTGTTGGGAGTAGCGGTGCTGGGATTAGTGGTGACGGGGATAGTGCACGCAATTGAGGGAGGGCAGGAGATGCTCTTCATACTAGGTAAGACACATCATTTTATTTTATAACGCAGATAATAAGTAAATTTTTTAAAAGCATTTATTTCGTGTTCATGTTATGGGTTCTAAACCGTGTTTTCCGCTATTATCTAGAATTTCCAATGACTTATCATTTAAATTTAAAAAAGTAAACATTTTGATTGTTTACATTTTTCCATAGTGTTGCCCTTACATGCTGTCGTGTTTTGAAATTATCGATTTAATTTTAATAACAATGTTAATATAGATGATAAAGTAACGTTCTAGAAACGTAAACTGTATAATTTAATAAAACAATCGATTGAGAGCCTTTCCTTTAAGGAAAGAACTTGAAAATAGTGTAAATCGTAAATTTTCTATAATAATTTTTCCATCAAAAGATTTGATGATGTTAAGATTATTTTTGATTGGTACTTAAGGATGCATAATATTTATTTTAGGTTGCCAAAAAATGAAGGACTTCAAAAATTGTGAATTAATAATATAGGCCAGGAAAACATAAAAGCTGCAGTAGTAAGAAGAATATGCTCCTTGCATCTTGAAAAATTATGTATAAATAGAACGCTGGATGTAATTCGGCTTTAGGGTGATGTGGCTCATGTGTGTAAAATAAATTTTCTGACTAAATAATACTATTGCGTCACGAATAAATTATTTTAATCACTATACATTATTGTTATTTTATTTATTTTTAATCCTTACTCTCTCGTTTACCTTCAGTATCTACCACCAACTACGCTACTAGTGGAAGTCATTACAACTTGCAGGTTGTAAACACTATAAAATTGATATTTTGTGGTGGTAAACAAATGGGATATAATTAGCAATGAGTATCTAAGTGGAAGTCTGAAAGTGGTGCAGCCACCGCTATTGACCGAAATGTTGAATGGAAATTGGTTGTCATATGAGAACATGTGATGCTGAAGATTGAGGAATACGTTAGGATTGTTAAACGATCAATGGATTCTGTGAACGGTGATATGGTTAGAAAGGGGCTGCTCAACTCGATTAGATTACTGAGATAAATAAATAATCTTAATTATCAAAAAAAAAGAGAGATGACGGCCAGTAACTATGTATGAAAGAATACATGCTCCACTAACTTTAATTAAATCAAGATAAAGGTCAGTCTACTGCACGTTCATGGTAACTTGAACTGGTAAGTTGTAACCGACCATTACGACGAAAAAAAAGTGTTGTCAATGTCAAATCTTTATGGCGGCTCGGAAGTTAAGTGCGAGCGCTAGTCCATGCAGAAGATATAGTTGAAAGAAAACTTAATAGTGGCGGCTCAGATCACTGTACGTAAAGCGGAGCGTGGAGGTACAGGACTAGCGCTATTTAATATATACCTATGAGATGGACGTCGTCGATACGTCATAATTTATATAGCATCGATACTGAAAATATCATTAATAGAATCAGGCGTTACTTTGCGGAAATCCATTATATAAAAGCTTTTAGAAAAATTTACTTCGCAAATATCCGCGTTATAAAATAAAATGATGTGTCTTACCTAGCATGAAGAGCACCTCCCGCCCTCCCTCAATTGCGTGCACTATCCCCGTCACCACTAATCCCAGCACCACTACACTAGGCAAGACACACCACTGACGATAATACGACACGTGTTTCGCCTCTACACGAGGCATCCTCAGGTGATATAGACTCTACGGTGGCTAACCGCTAAGTGAGCAGCGAGCCAAAACAAGTGCCTTTTATACAGACCGATGACGCAACCGCTCTCTACTTACGGAGCGAGCGACCGCGTCATGCGATAAAACATGCGACCAATCACCGCCGGACTTACGCAGCCGTTTGTAAAATTAAAAACAAACCGCCTCTCAGGCAGAAGGCAAACTCAGGCTGAGGCTGAGTATATAAGCAAGCAAAAAATATTTTTTTTGGATTTTTATGCGGACCTGAAGTAACCGATTATCATTAATTTTGGATCACCCCTCGTAGTGGGAAAATGAATATTTTTGCTTGTACACCAAATACTTTTGTTTACTGTACAATAATATTGTATAATAATATTGTACAGTAAATGTATGGAGGTGGGATGGAGATCCTTGATTCCATATTGTAATCCCATATTATACTATTTTTATTATAAAATAATAATGATTAGTTGAGTAAAAAATATATAATTTGGTTTTAAAATCAATACTTATTTATTATTAATTAGTATATAAGAACGTTCTGCACATAATTTATCACAAATGGTAAGTTATATAAGCATGTTTGGTCCTGCCGGATATAATATTTAATTTTTTTATTCAGATTTTAAATGAAAAATATAATTTTTTTCGCAAGTACATTAATTTTTTTAATTTAAATCTGGCATGGTCATGAAACGGTGGATGAAATATGATATCCAGGATTTATAAATTATTAATATTATTATATATTCATTGCTGAACAAAATTAATTTATAAAAATAATTTCTATCGACACTTGGCACTTTACATGGCGGCGCAGTCACGCAAGGATGAGCTAATGACGTCACACGAAAGTATTACCAAAATAAGCACTTTACAAACTGTAGATCTCTCTTTTCTATTGCAGCTACTGCTTTGTTAAAAAGAGACAAAACTATTTTTGACAAGTGTGTGTCGATATTATAGATATTTGTATAACTATTATTTCTATAGTGGAATATGCCCTCTCCATACCCACCCTACCCCAGCCTACAAAAATGGGGTAAATAAAATAAAAAAATACCAACAGATGTATTTTAAATAGCACTTTCCAAAATTGTTTATTATTGTAATAGCACCCGCGTAGATTGTGAATAAAAAATAGGTAAAGATCGCGCATCTTATAACGTCGATACCACTTGAAATAATTAAAATTTTGTAGGTTTTGCAACTTAAAAAAACTTCTCCCTTCGTGAATTAAACTTCACCACCATCAAATCACCAATTGAAATCCATAAAATGCAATATTAAGTGCAATTATTTAATAAAATCTATTTTGTCAATTGCCGAATGCACATGGAGTGTTGGCGCATGCGCGGCACATATAATCTAGGGTTTTTCTTCGGAGGATCTTTCGCGGCAAGTTCACGCCTATCTCTATTTTCTCTATTGTTGAGAACATACCTCCATAATGAGAACATTGCTAGCATGGGGGGTCAAGTCTCTATGGAGCCAATGCAAACATCGGGCAAAATAAGCGAAACAGAGACAGCGCTATACGTAAGAAAGAGAAATCACTATTAAACCATGTTACGCATTATATTTCAATTACAGTTTAGGAACTTTTATTTTTGCATTTTAATATCTTTGTCGCCTGCCTGTTAAAAATTATCTTTACTTATCTTATAAACTATATATTTTGTAATATACATAACAAATAAAAGTTGTTTAATCCATGAAAGTATAAAATAAATTATATGTTCCGATTATTTTTATGTCTGATTGAAATGATTACTCTGTGCAACAAGCTCTGTAGCCGAAAATAGAAATGTATCTATCATCATCATCATTACAGCCCTTCACAAGTCCACTGCTGAACATAGGCCTCCCCCAAAGAATGCCACAAAGCACGGTCCTGAGCCACCTGCATCCATCGACTTCCTGCATGTCTTACCAGGTCGTCACTCCATCTAGTGGGGGGACGCTCTACACTTCGCTTGCCGGTACGAGGCTGCCACTCGAGAACCTTTCTTCCCCATCGGTTGTCGGTTCTTCGAGCTATATGGCCGGCCCATTGCCACTTCAGCTTACTAATCCGTTGGGCTATGTCGGTCACTCTGGTTCTACTGCGGATATCCTCATTTCTGAGTTTATCACGCAGAGAAACTCCGAGCATAGCCCTCTCCATAGTTCGCTGAGCGACCTTGAGCTTCCTTATCCGGCCAGCAGTGAAGGACCACGTTTCAGTTCCGTATGTCATCACTGGCAACACGCACTGGGTGTTGTCGTGAAGCGACAATTAAAAGAGAAAGAACCTAACCTAAGAACAACAAAACAACAAAAATACAACAAAACAAATAATATATTTAAGATTCAAAAATATTTACAATTTTATATAACAAAAATGGAGTATGAATATGAGGATGGATGATGCGATTTACAGATTATTTTAAAAAAGTAATAAAAAAAAGAGATTAGTGCCGAAGCTGAGTCGGAAGATCCAAGGTGTGCTCTCAGCGCCTGGAACGAGCACGCACGGCGTAGGTGAGAAGGCGTGGGCGTCTCTAGGCAACGACCTCCGGTGAATGTGGTAATTGCGGGATCCGGTGATTTCAGGCCAGACAGGGGCTTGCAGGATCCTCGGCGGCTTCAGACATCACAGAAGCCTGCAGGATCCGGTGACTGCAGGCGGGACAGAGGTTTGCAGGTTCCGGTGACTTCAGGCGGAACCGAGGTTTGCAGGTTCCGGCGACTCCAGGTAGAACAGAGACTTGTAGGAACCCGGCGACTTCAGGCAGAGCACGGTTTGTAGAGTCCAGCGACTTCAGATAGAGCAGAGGTTCGTAGAGTCCAGTGGCTTCAGGTAGGACAGAGGCTTGCAGGATCCCGGGGCAGAGCGGCCCCGGGATAAGGCCTTTAGAAGATGCTTCCAATTCGAGAACTGAAGCAAGACTGTCCTGTATTCTCCAATTGTTTGGCTTTTATACCTTTTTAGAGAGAACGAGAAATTATTTAAATTAAAACGAAATTTATTGTAAATGACCTACAGCCAAAAAGTATTTATGAAGAAAGAACATCATACCAGAGACGAATTTGAATAAAAGTTACCATGACAACTACAAAAACAATGGTTGTCAAATATAAAATTTTTGGTTTTTAGGAATATAATTGGAAAATCTTTACATTTAAGTAAGAAATGAGATATTATTCAAATAGGAAAAACTGATGCGCGACAGCGCACCGAAGCCTGAAATTGTAGAGTTACAGAGAATTCAATAAAAAACCAAAAAAAAGGTAAGGCTTCGTTGACAGCTAGTTTAAAAGTACTAAATAGTGTGAAAATACGCAGTAAAATGATATGTTATTGTGTAAAAACGTTACAGGATCCTATATAAATCAAGGTGATGCAAAATATAAATGCAGAGAATCAAAAACAGAATGAAAAAAATAGTATAAAGTGATGCAAAACATGAATGCAGAATATCAAAACAGAATGGAGAATTAGTGTACAATGAAATGTAAGTTGCATAACACTACATTTTCCCCCCGACCCTGGAAAATTTTTGACTCAGCAAAAATTTTGACATGTACATTCTAAAATAAACCATAAAAACACAGCTTTGCAGAAACAGGCATCAACAGGCAAAATCAGCTATACTATCTCTTACATTCATCATCTGCATTCAGGTAAGGGTGGAGTTCACATTCAATGACTACCACTCTAAAAGTGTGTTTTCTAAACGACATTAAGGCTTATTTAAGGAGTAGTCAACCGCTCCTGCGTGGAAAAAAAAATAAATTAGTCGAAGAGACACCACTCTAAAAGTGTGTTTTCGAGAGGACATTCAGGCTTATTTAAGGAGTTGTCAACCGCTCCTAAATGAAGATAAAGATAAGGACATTCAGGCTTATTTAAGGAGTTGTCAACCGCTCCTAAGTGAAGATAAAAAATTAAGGGAGTAGTCAGCTGCTCCTAGGTGAAGATAAAGGTAAAGGAAATTAAGGGAGTAGTTAGCCGCTCCCAAAATTCGAGGTCTTGAAGCAAGATGTGTTGAAGAACACTGGATCACTAGACAAACAAACAAAAAGAAATTAAAATAATAAGGAGGAAATGGTGATATTTATACATATATACAAATTAACAGTTATATTTATACATATATACAAATTAACAGTTAATAAATGTTTAGAAAAGTATTTAACAGTTAATAAATGTTTAGAAAAGTTATGGTTCGTTTCGCTTCAGCTTTCAAAAATAATTTTATATTAAGTGTAAAGTGCAAAGTTAAGTTTAAGAAATAAAGATTTTATTAAAAATTGTTCCTCTTTAAGTTATCTAGAATAAAAATATTAGAGTGATGAATGTAACTTAGAGTGATGAATGTAAATGAAGTGTTATATGTAGGTCTAAATATAATCCAGATAAGTTGAAAAACTAGAAGAAGTTTTGTTTTAGAATTTTGAAGGTATGAAAAGGATGTATAAATGAATGATGAATAATGAGTTAAGAACGAAAGGGAAAGCAATTATATCAAAAGGGAATGGACAAGGCGCAGTAAAGGTGAAGAGTTAAAAATTAAATTAAGCAAGCTTTAGTCGAAGAGACCGAAGCCCATAACTTCATCGTCAGACTCAGATTCTTCCTTCTTGGACTCTCTCTTCCTTCTTCTCAGCTACCGGCGCTGCAGCAGCGGCGACCGCGGCCACGGGCGCTGCTCCACCGACGGGCATGGTCGACAACTTCTCACGACCCTGCGCGATCAGTTCTTCACTCTTGCCATTGAGTTCCGAGATGACCTTCTTCAGTTTCTCGGAGTTTGCCTCAACTCCGACAGAGTTGAGGATCTTCACAGACAGAGTCGACGCCTGGCCTGCAGGATCCCAGCGCCTGGCTTGCAGGATGCGCCGACGACTTCAGGATGCGCCGGATGTAGATGGAGGCGGGACAGAAGTTTGCAGGATCCGGTGACTTCAGGCGGAACCGAGGTTTGCAGGTTCCGGCGACTCCAGGTAGAACAGAGACTTGTAGGAACCCGGCGACTTCAGGCAGAGCACGGTTTGTAGAGTCCAGCGACTTCAGATAGAGCAGAGGTTCGTAGAGTCCAGTGGCTTCAGGTAGGACAGAGGCTTGCAGGATCCCGGGGCAGAGCGGCCCCGGGATAAGGCCTTTAGAAGATGCTTCCAATTCGAGAACTGAAGCAAGATTGTCCTGTATTCTCCAATTGTTTGGCTTTTATACCTTTTTAGAGAGAACGAGAAATTATTTAAATTAAAACGAAATTTATTGTAAATGACCTACAGCCAAAAAGTATTTATGAAGAAAGAACATCATACCAGAGACGAATTTGAATAAAAGTTACCATGACAACTACAAAAACAATGGTTGTCAAATATAAAATTTTTGGTTTTTAGGAATATAATTGGAAAATCTTTACATTTAAGTAAGAAATGAGATATTATTCAAATAGGAAAAACTGATGCGCGACAGCGCACCGAAGCCTGAAATTGTAGAGTTACAGAGAATTCAATAAAAGACCAAAAAAAAAGGTAAGGCTTCGTTGACAGCTAGTTTAAAAGTACTAAATAGTGTGAAAATACGCAGTAAAATGATATGTTATTGTTAAAAACGTTACAGGATCCTATATAAATCAAGGTGATGCAAAATATAAATGCAGAGAATCAAAAACAGAATGAAAAAAATAGTATAAAGTGATGCAAAACATGAATGCAGAATATCAAAACAGAATGGAGAATTAGTGTACCATGAAATGTAAGTTGCATAACACTACAGTGTACAGTCTCGTTTTCAAGTTTTGAGGTATACCTGACGAGAAGATGTGCCGTAATTTCCCGAACGCTGCCCAACCGAGTTGAATCCGTCGATTGACCTCTCGGTCGAAGTTGGACTTACCTAGTCGGACTATTTGTCCCAGGTAAACATACTCGTCAACAACTTCGAGCTTAGTGTTCCCAACAACTACCGGCATAGGTGTGACATGGACATTAAACATGATCTTTGTTTTGTCCATGTTCATCTTAAGACCTATCCGTTGGAAAACACTATTGAGGTCATTGAGCATAGTGCTTAGGTCCTCCAGCGATTCTGCCATAAGGACTATATCGTCGGCAAATCGAAGGTGAGTGATGTACTCGCCATTGATGTTGATACCGTATCCTTTCCAGTCCAGAAGCTTGAAAACGTCTTCCAATGTAGCGGTGAAGAGTTTCGGGGATATGACATCACCCTGTCTTACACCTCTCTGCAATTGGATAGGTTTCGTACTCTGGTTCTGTACTCGGATAGCCATCGTAGCCCTACTGTACAAGCACTTCAACACTTCGATATACCGACAGTCAACTTGGCACCGCTGAAGGGACTGCAGCACCGCCCAAATTTCGACGGAATCAAAGGCTTTCTCATAGTCCACATACGCCAGACATAGTGGCAAATTGTACTCCTCGGACTTCTGTACAATTTGCCGTAGGGTATGTATGTGATCTATGGTGCTAAAGTCTTTTCGGAAACCGGCTTGTTCGGGAGGCTGGAAGTCGTCAAGTCTGCGCGCGAGACGATTCGTAATGACTCTCGAAAACAGAACGTAGACGCGGCTCAGAAGGGAAATCGGTCTGTAGTTCTTCAAGAGAGCGTTGTCGCCTTTCTTGAAGAACAAGACCACCGCACTTCTGCTCCACGCCTCCGGTGTAATGCCACCATGGAGGACGGAATTAAAGAGCTTCTGAAGGACTTCAAGTACCGGTTTTCCACCCGCTTTCAGAAGCTCCGCTGTAATTCCATCCTCGCCTGGGGCCTTGCCGTTTTTAAGGTGCTGGAGAGCCATTCTAATCTCGCTCAGACTGACGTCCGGGATATCATCGGAATAATGTCGGATAAGACTCGCTCTTGGATCGTTACTCACACTTGCGTGTGGCTCCAACGATGACGTGTACAGCTGCCCATAGAACCTCTCAATCTCACTCAAAATCTCAGGTGCCCCGGAAACGATGCTGCCACATTCGATCTTCAGCTTTGACAGTTGGCTCTTTCTGGCAGACAGATCTCTGGCAAAGACTTTGGAGCCTTGGTTCCGCTTGATCGCTTCTTCAATACGAGCTGTATTGAAGTTGCGTAAGTCCCGCCGCATGCATTTAGAGATCTGTCTGTTCAGTTGCCTGTATGCTGCCAAATCTGTTGAAGAATGTAGCTTCATCTCCCGTCTAACAGCCATGAGATTAAGAGTGTGATCGGAGAGTTTTTGTGTTCTTCTGCGGCGGGTCTTGCAGAACTTAGCTCCGACCGCATGGACAGTTTCCACGAGCTTGTCATTCAAATCGTCCACTTCATTGCAGTCTTCTAGGCACTGAAAACGGTTTTGTAACTCGAGCTGAAAGGTTTCGGGACTTTGGATTAGAGCACGAGGGGGACGGAGCGTTGACTTCATTAGACGAGACCTCTCCAACTTAACGTTTAGGTTCAGTGTGCCTCTAACCATTCGGTGATCGCTGCCGGTTTTCACCCTCGCGATCACTGAGAGATCACTGAACAGTTGTCGTTTGGTCGTCATAATGAAGTCAATCTCATTTTTTGTCGAACCGTCGGGGCTCGACCAGGTCCACTTCCTGTGGGGCCGCTTCTGGAAGAAAGAGTTCATCATAAAGAGTCCCTCTTTCTCCATGAAGTCGGCCAGCTGCTGGCCCCTTGGGTTCCGTTGCCCTATTCCAAATTTCCCTACTTTCAGCTCACCGTTCTCTCTTGTGCCTAGTTTTGCATTGAAGTCTCCCATTAACACCATATATTGGGTTTTGGAGGAATGCATGGCTCTAGAGATATCCTCATACATTTCCTCCACCTCCTCATCGGGGTGTGCCGAGGTTGGTGCGTAAACCTGTATGACCTTCAGCGAATACCGTTTGGTGATTCTGAGTATAAGGTACGCAACCCTCCTCGACACACTCTCAATCTTTACAACGTTGTTAACGTGAGACTTGTGGACGATAAATCCGACACCTCCTTGGGACAGATGGTCGCCCTCCCGGTAATATAGCAAGTTGCCGGATTCGAGGATTACCGTGTCCTCCCCATCTCTTCGGACTTCGGATAATCCTATAATATGCCAGCGTAACTTGTCTATCTCTTCTTCCAGCTCCACAATCTTCTCGTCAGTCCTCAGGGTGCGTGCGTTGTATGTTGCCAGGTCGAGTCGTTGTAGGTGGCAACCGAACCTCCACCGGAGATTCTTAGCACCCCCTGCCCCGCCGTTACCATGGTCGCCACCGTAGCCAGGAATAGCGGGGCCGCCGGGGACTGGGGGCCGTCTCTTCGTAACTTTCATTATGGGGGGTATATTGCCATAGTTGCCACGCTTGGCGAGCGGGTTGGCAACCGCAGTTTTTTATTGTATTTTGCCGTTACCAGGAAGATGCTGCTGCCCATCTCCTGCCTGTGTCCCTTTGTCGCCTTTTACGACACCCACGGGAAGATATGGGGTAGTGGATATTCTTAACCGCCACTACACGGCAACCGCAACTACACGGCAATGTATCTATGGCTGTTGTGAAATAAAAACGTAAACTAGAGTATTATTTATTACTTATTCATAAAATTAAGAAAAGAACAAGTTTCAAAGTTCATTTTACATCAATTTGATATTATTTTAAACGGGAATGTTTGAAATCATTTTCAAATTAAATTGAGTTAGTTTTGTTTAACTTTTCTAAGACAAATTCAAAACTAATGTCGATTTAGTATATTTCGGAGAAAAATAACTTAAGTGTGGTGTTAGTGTTACTAGCCAGTGAATATTTGATTTATGGTGATTTATTAAAGTTGTTTTACTTAATGAAGATGTTTAACGAATAATAATGGATTACTGAAAACGATGTGTTCTAAGATGCGTCTATAATCATCTAAAATTGAGTGCCCAAGTTTATTTCTGTGTCTATAATATTACTAGTCAATAATATATTTAAATCTCTATGAAAATAATTGTTTTATTCCTGAAAAACTATTAACCGTGTTCCATTCCAATTTTCTACTTATGTATCAATGCATAGCTAATTGTTAACTTTAATCATCCTCTTAAGGTTTGTGTTATTAAATATTTAAAATTTCCAATGTGTTATTCATTTATTACTATTTCCATTCCAATTTTTTACTACTGTAGAATGTAATTTCTACATTCGTAGAAGGTTGGAATGGAAATAGTAGTTAATATATTATGATTAAAAATAGAATATTGAATGTGCGGGTGGGAATTGAGCATTATACATATACACACGCACACATTCACATCTGTTAGTTCATGGATCAAAAACTGGCGCGCTAGTGTCGTAAGATGTTGGCATTTTTATTGTATGAAGTTTACGTTCTTCCCGTCAGGGTACATGTATTCTGTGATTGCTAGGTATCTCTCGAAGAGAGATGGTTTACTACTGTCATTCAAAATTTGCCCACAAATATGATTTCTTTTTCTTGAATGGATAACATTTTGATTGTTTACTTGAGTGAACTGTGCGAAATTAAAAGTAAAAATGTTCTATTAAGCAAAAATTATGTAAATTCTAGTGCAGATGGTTAATACGTTTTTTCATATAATTAACATTGATTGTCATGAAAAATAATGGGATGATAATGAACTTTTGAAATTAAATTAAGAAAACCTGATGTTGATTCATAAATATACATGCCAAGTGCATAAAACACCATGGGTTTACAGCTGATTTTAAAAAAGTGCACATAACGCGTGCTTATTTCATACGCCTTAATAAAGAAAAACATACTTGTGCTGTACGTTGGTGGCCAAAACTCTGTGAATTTCTCATCGGGATAGCCTAAGGCTGTTAAATAATTTACTAAAGCATCAAGCCATATATCGTTTGATTTGGATCACATGGTGTAGCTATACCCTAAGGAGATCTATTTGCTGGTCTGGAAATACCTAAATCTGCCATCCATGATCCTTCTTCGACCCACTGTGATAAAATTTTATGAAAAGTCGAAGGTTGAACGACTTTTTCTGTATGGATACAAAACAAAAATAAAGTCATCATTTCGAAAACGCTCTTAACATTATAAATAAGTGTAGTAAATGAAATACCATCTTTAAGCTAGTGTTTTAAGTCATCTTGAAATGCGCTCAATCTAAATTTGTAATTTTCTTCTTCAGCTTAATTTATTAATTAAGATTAAGATAGAAACGTATAAGTTAACCTCTTACACGCAATTTGCTATTCAAATAGAGAAAATAGAGATAGGCGTGCTATTTAAAATACGTCTGTTGGTATTTTTTTTATTTTATTTACCCCATTTTTGTAGGCTGGGGTAGGGTGGGTCCTCTCCATGGGTATATATCTCTTTGAAATATATCCACAAACATAACCACAATGCCAAATGCGCATGACATAGAGAGAGAGAATAAACTACACAGACTAACTAGTAGATTCTAATAAACTACATACTCCCTCTACTGATCAACGACCATACACCTATTCATCATGTCCGATATTATTCAAATATTTTGTTTAGTTTGATAACGTAGCCTATTCAATCGATTCCAGCATATCTTACCAGGTCGTCACTCAATCTAGTGGGGGGACGCCCTACACTTCACCTGCCGGTACGAGGCTGCCACTCGAGAACCTTTCTTCCTCATCGGTTGTCGATTCTTCGAGCTATATGGCCGGCCCATTGCCACTTCAGTTTACTAATCCGTCGGGCTATGTCGGTCACTCTGGTTCTACTGCGGATATCCTCATATCTGAGTTTATCATGCAAAGAAACTCCGTGCATAGCCCTCTCCATAGCTCGCTGAGCGACCTTGAGCTTCCTCATCCGGCCAGCAGTGAAGGACCACGTCTCAGTTCCGTATGTCATCACTGGCAACACGCACTGGGTGTACAGTTTCGTTTTCAAGTTTTGAGGTATACCTGACGAGAAGATGTGCCGTAATTTCCCGAACGCTGCCCAACCGAGTTGAATCCGTCGATTGACCTCTCGGTCGAAGTTGGACTTACCTAGTCGGACTATTTGTCCCAGGTAAACATACTCGTCAACAACTTCGAGCTTAGTGTTCCCAACAACTACCGGCATAGGTGTGACATGGACATTAAACATGATCTTTGTTTTGTCCATGTTCATCTTAAGACCTATCCGTTGGAAAACACTATTGAGGTCATTGAGCATAGTGCTTAGGTCCTCCAGCGATTCTGCCATAAGGACTATATCGTCGGCAAATCGAAGGTGAGTGATGTACTCGCCATTGATGTTGATACCGTATCCTTTCCAGTCCAGAAACTTGAAAACGTCTTCCAATGTAGCGGTGAAGAGTTTCGGGGATATGACGTCACCCTGTCTTACACCTCTCTGCAATTGGATAGGTTTCGTACTCTGGTTCTGTACTCGGATAGCCATCGTAGCCCTACTGTACAAGCACTTCAACACTTCGATATACCGACAGTCAACTTGGCACCGCTGAAGGGACTGCAGCACCGCCCAAATTTCGACGGAATCAAAGGCTTTCTCATAGTCCACATACGCCAGACATAGTGGCAAATTGTACTCCTCGGACTTCTGTACAATTTGCCGAAGGGTATGTATGTGGTCTATGGCGCTAAAGCCCTTTCGGAAACCGGCTTGTTCGGGAGGCTGGAAGTCATCAAGTCTGCGCGCGAGACGATTCGTAATGACTCTCGAAAACAGCACATAGACGCGGCTCAGAAGGGAAATCGGTCTGTAGTTCTTCAAAAGAGCGTTGTCACCTTTCTTGAAGAACAAGACCACCGCACTTCTGCTCCACGCCTCCGGGGTAATGCCACCATGGAGGACGGAATTAAAGAGCTTCTGAAGAACTTCAAGTACCGGTCTTCCACCCGCTTTCAGAAGCTGCGCTGTAATTCCATCCTCGCCTGGGGCCTTACCGTTTTTAAGGTGCTGGAGAGCCATTCTAATCTCGCTCAGACTGACGTCAGATTAGAATGGCTCGCGTGACGTGAATAGTGTCGGAATAGACTCGCTCTTGGATCGTTACTCACACTTGCGTGTGGCTCCAACGATGACGTGTACAGCTGCCCATAGAACCTCTCAATCTCACTCAAAATCTCAGGTGTCCTGGAAACGATGCTACCACACTCTTTCTTCAGCTTTGACAGTTGGCTCTTTCTGGCAGACAGATCTCTGGCAAAGACTTTGGAGCCTTGGTTCCGCTCGATCGCTGCTGCAATATGAGCTGTAATGAAGTTGCGTAAGTCCCGCCGCATGCATTTGGAGATCTGTCTGTTCAGTTGCCTGTATGCTGTCAAGTCTGTTGAAGAATGTAGCTTCATCTCCCGTCTAACAGCCATGAGATTAAGAGTGTGATCGGAGAGTTTTTGTGTTCTTCTGCGGCGGGTCTTGCAGAACTTAGCTCCGACCGCATGGACAGTTTCCACGAGCTTGTCATTCATATCGTCCACTTCATTGCAGTCTTCTAGGCACTGAAAACGGTTTTGTAACTCGAGCTGAAAGGTTTCGGGACTTTGGAACAGAGCACGAGGGGGACGGAGCGTTGACTTGAGACAGAGCGGCTGACTGACAATTTCCTTGCCCTAAAACCCTCACAGTAATGAGACGAGGCTTGTTCCCAGCAGTGAGACATATTATGTCCATAGGCTGTTACTTTAAGGAACGTTAACAACACAATTTTGACATAAAGCAGTCAACTCAAGCCTTTTTATTGCCTGTTGAGTTTTGAGTAATTTAAAAAATGAAATTTTAGCCACTTTTGCACATGTGTAATCCCATGATATCTAACTAGCCATATTAAGCGTGTTTAAAGTACTTGTTCCAGAGCTTAGATAGCAACAATATATTGGACCAAAGATTGTACTCCCCTGCTACCACATTTGTGGAGGTTCCTTGTTGCTCCATAGTTATCGAAGCTACTAAGAATGCACATAGGAGTTCAATTACTTTTGCAACAATAATTTTTTTTATATTTATTTCTATACACTTTATTTATAGTAAAATGAGTTCTAATGCTAAAGACTAGGTATTTAATCCATATTTCCTACACAATATTTTTAGCTTTCAATATTTTCTAAGTCCTCTATATTTGAACTTTCCTTTAGCTTTTCTTCAAAAAACTGTTTTCTATGAATTAGTGCTAAGTGAGGTTGTCTAATACCATAATTCTCATTACCCATTTTGGTGTACTTTCTTGCACCTTCATTACCCATTAATTCTCTCAGGGCTTGGTTTCGTTGCAAGAGTTTTTCATAAAATATGAGACCACTTTTAATATATTCTGGGCCAAGTTCACAAAGTTTCCTATCTACCCTTGTCTCATAATATACTTCTGTTAGATCTTTCATGAGAAAGTAGCTTCCCATTCCAAATAATCCAACAATAGAATACATTGTTACTCTAACTACTGGCTGTGCTAAATACAAATTAAGTTTTCTGTTTAAATAATGACAGAGATTGTAAACAAAAAACATGCACATAAATGGATAGGTTGATTCAAACAGCACTTTGCTATTATTGGTCATCAGAATTTCTCTACAAATTGCAAATTCTTGTACTTTTTCCGGCAGGATAAGAGCTTCAGCTAATTTTTTACCAACGTCAGTATTTAAATCAACTCTTTTTTGATTAACCTAAAAATTTAAAAATATTGTAATGATTAAAATATATTAATTATACACCAAACATATATTTATTTCTACTTAAAATACCTGTATATTATCTTTCTCAATATCATCAAGTGTATTATATGTGAAGTTAACTGGTATTCCAATAACAACACCAAATTTTGAGTTAGTGCTACCTGTAAAATAGAATAATAAACTTATATATAATGATATATATTTAACATTTATACTATCATATTACTAATTACTAATACATTATATACCAGCATGAAATAAATCAAAACCATATACACTAAATGGTTGAATTAATTTTCTGTGAACATCTGTGAGTTTAAGAAGATCAAGACATCTTTCATATCGTGTAGAAAGCTCTTTAGGAAATTCAGCAGGCTGACCATCTCTACAACAATGAAATGTCCTTATATAGAACTTCCAAAGTAAATTTGTTGTAATTATCTAAATAATATAATAAACTTGTTTTAGACCTGTAGTACTGTACAAAACTTTTATATTTTTCTAAGAAGAAAGTATGAGGCATGAATCTTGCAGCTGTTAACGCAATTCCTGTGCCGGTAACAATCGCAAATGAAAATCTACGTCCTTTTTCTGTTAAAAACCATGAGATGGGCCTTCTGCTTGCCATTTTCACTTAAGTATATACACTAGACAAAATACAAATTAAACTTTCACAATTTACAACATTGGAAATCTCCGCTAGGAGTAATAGCCAATAGTGTTCCGTTTCTGTGGCAGAATATTTAATTAGCGTTCCAGGGAGAGCAATGTAGGAATTATCTAATTTTTTATCAAAAGTTATTTATAAATCAAATTAAAAATGTAAATTTTCATTGAAAACATAACCTATGCCCATTGCCCAATCCCTACTTTTTTTTTGGAATTTATGGCCTGGTATCTAGACCTTTAGGCCATCCAATCCCTTCTTCTTCTTAATAACTGGCTTTACGGCTCTGGGATCTAACCCTTCTGAGCCTGAAGTTACAATATATTATAATAATAATCCTTCATAGTATACTGCTTCTTAATATGTTGATGCGTCACATTGTGCAGCCTTATGGAGATTTTAATGGCAACTTGAGCCAACAGACAGCTAACAATTGGCCATGGTATCTAAAGGCGCCTAAGCAGACAGACACCTTATTTTGAGAATCACATCACAATCATAGCACTTGTTTTACAGTTTCCACTAATAGTTCACATGCGAAAACACTTAATACACAAAATCGTACCTTTTTTACACATCAAAGTCCACTTCAAACCATTATTTAAACAATAATAAAGGAGCAGCGAACCACCGCCGGTCAAGTTCCCGCCAAATCTCCTGCACAATCCCATAGACTTAGAATCATAGATGAATAAATATGTAGCTTAAAATTAGAAATTAGTATAGGGCTCTTCTAGGGTAGTTCGCGAACGACCTAGGTGGGAAGAGCGCTCCTTTTGGTGAACTATGCGAACTAGTTCATCGACTATCTCGCCCTTAGTTCTTTATATATTTATTTTTCTGGCGTCTGCTTTATTATGGAGTGGCACTGCATGGCTAACCGACTGGTTTATTTTTACTCTTACCAGAATTTCTTATTAAAATATATAATTTATAGTCTATGGTTATAGTTTTATTAGTGCACAATGAGGGCATCCAGGACTTTTTCTGCCACCAGGGCGGCGCCACTTTCGAGTGAGGTAAAATATTTGACAGATTTCATAGCGGGGACGATAATTTCTTAAGAAAATGTAATCTTTAAGGTTTCTTTCTGTATTATTAGTTATATTTTATATTAATTACATTAGAAATGAATAAACCAAACTATAAATATAACTAAAAGACGACTTTTAAAAAAAAGAGTTATAATGTGCAAAAAATTAAAAACCAAACCACTGACGCATTGTGTTATATATTAATATAATACTCTAGACAATGATAAACTATTATTTAAAACTAATTACTCAATTAAATGACACTGTGTAACAAAAAACTTTACCTCAGTCGCTAGTAGCGACATCTGGTGAGTGGAAGATTATTAGCCCTCATTCACAACATATAACAAATATTGCTGGCTCAATATATTATTATGAAAGTAATAGTAAACAGTACATAAATACCGTTTAGTTCTTAATTTGATTTTACGGTTTATTCAAAATTAAAATTTTACTTTTTCTATTTCTACTAATTGTAATAAATACTCGAATAGGTATTACTATGTTACATTATATAATTAGCGACACATAATCTTTAAATTGCAGTTGTGTTATTTTCATTAATTTAATAAATTTCAAAAATATAAAAACGTTTAGTTTCGTTTATTATATTTTATTTTAATTTCCGTATCATCAAAAATAGATCTTGATAAGTATTAGGTACTTACATATGCAATTAGCGTTTTGTCGTACTGACCATTTTGATCTAAAATATCTCCTCTTTGGTTAAGATTTCAAATTCAAATTTATAAATTAATTTAGCTGGTTCATTTGAGTTTTGAAAACAGTCATTCATTTGTTTTTTCCTCGTTATTTTTTCTTTGGTGTCGCTTATTACCGCACAATGGAAAACATGAAATATCGGTATATTTACGAGTACGAGTTCTACCGTGGCACCAGTGCTGCAGAAACAGCTCGAAGGATTAATTATGTGTTTGGCGCTGGTGTTGCAAAAGAAAGCACAGTAAATTTTGGGTTCAACGTTTTCGTTCTGGAAATTTAGACCTTCAGAACCAACCCCGTGGACGGCCGGAGAACAAAGTGGAAAATGAAGAATTAAAAGCTATTGTGGAAGCGCATCCATCACAAAGCATTTCAGAGATATCTGCAGGCTTCGGGGTAAGTGATAAAACTGTATTAATCCACTTGAAGCAAATCGGGAAAGTAAAAAAACTTGAACGATGGGTACCTCATGAATTGACTGAATCAAACTTGCAAACACGCGTCGACTGCTGTGTTACTTTGCTCAACCGACACAATTATAAAGGGATTTTAAATCGAATCGACTGCTCAGACCCGTCCAACTATACGCCTTTCGCCATCACCTCCTTGTTTTCCAAAATAATGGAATCCATTATTAACTGCCAGCTAATGCGATACCTTGAGGATCACCAGCTGATTAGTGACCGCCAATACGGTTTTCGTCGGGGTCGATCAGCTGGTGATCTTCTGGTCTACCTGACCAATAGATGGGCGGAGGCAGTAGAATATCTTGCATATATCATATATTATATTATATTATGTAGTCATTTATACCAATTAAATCATTAATATTATTTAAAGTAAAATCAATTACTTTATATTTACAGACATTCAATCAACTCATCTTTTTTAATTAGATCCAATGAAAAATTAATAACAGAACTAACTAACTAAATGAGCGAACTAGTTCGCTATAGGACTACGAACTAAATTCATCGCTCCCAATAGCGACCGACTATGCACAAGAGCAAGACTATTAGAAATCTTAGAATATACCATAGATTACTGTATATAAATGGAATATACTTATTACCATAGACTTAGAATACACTAGCGCATAGACGCGCGTAGCGCATAGACCTGAGAGCCCAAAGCGAATTTACTCTGTAAATAATTATGAATATTAACTGAACTTAACTGATTCTTTCATTTTGATTTCATGTTTAGAAAATTAATCAATTAATTTAAAACTAATTACATTGTGTAAAATATTAGAGAATTAATACTACACGTGATGGTGCGATGCTGCAGCTATATTAATTGTATAGTTGTAGCACGAATGGGTCGGCTCGACCGGGGAAGAACCACACTCTCACAGGATACCAGCGTAAAATAGCAGCAGCTTAATGCGGCTGTGTTTCGTATGATGAGTGTAGAGAACTGGAGTCCCTTTTTACTGGAAAAGAGTAAAAAATTAAATCACAATTGAAATCTATAAAAACGAAAATAATGAATAAAATAAAGATATAGATTAAAAGACAATCATCCAAGCTAAAAATCTTATTAAAAATCTTTGTTATAATAACAGTCACAGAGTAACTTATACCCATATACTTCTTAGTAAGGAGGTTATAATATAATATAGGGTGTGAGCGCTTGGAACATTGTAACCGTTCCACATTTTTCTTAGAAAGAGAGGCACCGAGTTTTGTATTTTATCCCCTTCTAACATTGATAAATGTTTACACAAAATAAAAACATTACCAACGTTTAGACAGTTATTAACTTAAAGTAATATTTTAGACGTATGCTATAACAATATTCTTACATTTTTTATCGCTAATCATAGTTGAGATATTCCATATTGTATTTCAATTAAGCATATTATTAAGTAACACGAAAAAAATTACTAAAACATGAATGTTCTTTCCCTAAAAGCTATGGGGTGCATTTACGCTATCGATGACAACACTATTTTAAAATTTGACCTTGTCAAATGAAAGAATATATTGGTTTTTTTTAATAGGATAGGGTGACACAGTAGTAGAGCCAGGCAGCAGCTTTTGATGTCGCACGGATGGGCCGGCTCGAACCGGGGTGGTACCACGACCTCACAGAAAACCAGCGTGAAGTAGAGGTTTACCTCTGCGTTTCGCTTGGTGAGTGCAGGTGGCCGGAGGCCCTTTTTACTGGAAATGAGGCATTCCATCTTTGTCCTCACGGGTGACAACGCATCTACATTTTGATTTCTAATAGAGGATAGATGTAGATGTCTATGGGCCGCAGCAAGCACTTACCATCAGGTGGACTGCGTGCTCGTTTGTCACCCTTATCCTATAAAAAAAAGACAAACGAGCACACAGTCCACCGGATGGTATGGTTGCTGTGGCCAATAGACATCTACATCTATCCTCGTTTGCGAATCAAAATGCAGATGCGTTGTCAACCGTGAGGATTAAGATGGAATGCCTTTTTTCTAGTAAAAAAGGGTCTCCGGTTCTTACCTTACGATCGATCGATACGATGCAATCGAAAAAAATATTATCTTCTTCATACGATTACAAATTTTAATGTTTCTTGGTTCAGAAGTCTTACTTTCTTATTTTCTTTCTTTAGAAAATACTTTCTTTCTTTTTTGCTGTTTTAATTTCTATTTTGATTTCTCAATTATCTTCTTTTTTCTGTTTTTCTTCTTCGATGAGCTCATTTATTCGTTGTTGACATTTCTTTTACTCGTTCTAATTATTTTTTCTTGTAAAGTTCATACTTTTCTTTATCTTTTTTTTATATTTTCTCGGCATTGTTTTGCTCGTTCGGCCCCAGTGAAAGGCATTCTGTTTTGTAGGTAGGTTTTGAAAAGATAACTTTTAAAAGTATCTGAAAAATGAAAAAAGAATATTTTGTAGCTGCAGACATATTCAGACAAACAACCTACTCTAATTCAAAGCTAGTCATGCCCTTATAATTCCCTTACGTAACAAAATTAGTTCCGCTGATATGTAACGTTACGTAATTGATGTTACGAAAAGTGGGCTTGAAATTGAAATTAATCATTTTTAAGTAAAAAATAATGAATATAAGACATTTATGTTACAAATTATCAACATAATACTGCTATGAGAGAAAATTAAGGAAAAAACAAAACGTAGAGCAACCTTCTTACCTGAGAAAACACGAATTTGTAATGGAACAAAATTTTATCACAAACAATCACCACCGCGTTTCGTAGCAAATTACGTCAAATTGGCAGATAGGCGTTCAAACTTTGTTTGACGTTTACTTTGAAAATGTTACCAGAAGTGCGAAAAGTCTACAAATTTAATATATATTCACTTTGTAGTACCTGTTACATGCGTTACGTAAAGGAAAATTCCGCCAACCTTGTTTTTGAGGTCAACAATTAAAATAAATTATCTATTTTATTTCTTTTAGAAAACTCTTAAATATGCATTAGTTTTGTGCTCTTGAATAAAGTTTTCAATATAACTGTCAAATATATGAACTGTTTTAACAAAAATTTGTCTAAATCAGATCATTTTGTTCGCAAGGTATAGGGTGGACATGTTGAAATTGATGGTTTCGGCAACATAAATGTTTACTTTATGGCAATATTTTACAGGTTTATTTAGTTTTTTTTAAATTTAAAAATAATTTTTATATGTTTCCTAACTATATTGTTACCGACAAAAACAAAAAACTCGATTCCCTTATGAATAAACTATTGAAAAAGTGAGTGGAGAGCGCAGTTTTCCTGTGGTTATTTTATTTGAAATCCGCTTAATGACGACTCATTGACGTAGAGAGAAAAAATAGAGGTTGTTTTTTTTTTAAATCGAACTATTTCCAATATTAACATATTAAATATCAAAATAAAGCTAGAAATATATGTGGTCAGATTTTGTTTTTATATGTTTAAACATTAAATAATACGTTTCTCTCTTTTCTAAATGTAAAAGTATCGATTTTTCAGAACATCGATTTTGTATGGTCAAAAAATGGTTTATAACGGTCACAACACTACGGTAACGAACCCAAAGATATAACAGACATGTCATTGTAATTACGTCCTGTGGGAATATTAATCAACGAGTAATTCGTGTTTTTGAGAGCATTTTTCGAATAGAAAGTGAAACTCGGTGCTTACGAATAATACTCATAGTCATAGTGTATGGATAACATAGTAATTATTTACGGTTGTGAATTTGATTTTTCGATTTCTTACGTCGACGTTCATACAAAGTTATCGCGGCATGTATAATGAAAAACGTCAAATCGGGCGTTTTAGATTGTCGCGAGTATAGTGATGGGTCAACTCGAGTTGAATCTCCCTAACTCGAATTTGGGCTACTGTACATGAACGGATCAAGTGAGCCAGCAAAAGAATAAGAACGCGATTCGTTCGCTGTGTGCGCGCTTTGTGTTTAAAATAGTATTTATCCACAACGAAACGAATTTGTTATTTTGATTTTTATAATAGCTAAGTTATGTAACCACTCAAACGTCCGGGCGACCATAGTCGCCTAAAACGTTAGGGCGACTAGAGCGGCCTCGCTGACTACTACACTTAAAACGACTTTTTATCTGTGGAAAGTTACAAAAATCTTCATGCATGTTACATTAGACGGCTCTATATTAAAAAACGCGTCTATGGGTTAGTAAAAAGTCTATGCCAAGTAACATATACCATTGAAAAAAACAAATAAAAAAGCGTTGTGCCAAATTTTGTCGGTAGTACTGTGCGTTCTGCATTTAAAATGTAAGTAATAATATGTTTATTATAGCTTTGTACTGCTATTATATATTAAGGCGTTTTAGATTGTCGCGAGTATAGTGATGGGTCAACTCGAGTTGAATCTCCCTAACTCGAATTTGGGCTACTGTACATGAACGGATCAAGTGAGCCAGCAAAAGAATAAGAACGCGATTCGTTCGCTGTGTGCGCGCTTTGTGTTTAAAATAGTATTTATCCACAACGAAACGAATTTGTTATTTCGATTTTTATAATAGCTAAGTTATGTAACCACTCAAACGTCCGGGTGACCATAGTCGCCTAAAACGTTAGGGCGACTAGAGCGGCCTCGCTGACTACTACACTTAAAACAACTTTTTATCTGTGGAAAGTTACAAAAATCTTCATGCATGTTACATTAGACGGCTCTATATTAAAAAACGCGTCTATGGGTTAGTAAAAAGTATATGCCAAGTAACATATACCATTGAAAAAAACAAATAAAAAAGCGTTGTGCCAAATTTTGTCGGTAGTACTGTGCGTTCTGCATTTAAAATGTAAGTAATAATATGTTTATTATAGCTTTGTACTGCTATTATATATTAAAATAATCCACAAGAAGCTTTCTTTTCGTATATCTACAAGTTTTATGAATCCAAAGTCTGTAATGATATTTTTATATATGATGAAGTCGATATGCGAAAACTTTGCCTTTGTGTGCCGGTTTTTAATAAGTTTTTGTATTATATATTATTAATTTTAAGCAAATATAATAAACTAACATAATTAAATTCTGCATTTCAGTAGCTTTCTGTAAGTGATTTTTATTCTGATATAGGTAAAGAACTTTCTCCGTGGCAACGGTTTTAGTCGAACTGGTCGCGATCGGACCGTATAAAAATCGCGACAAGCGTCGCCGGGACGTTCAAGGCTATTGTCGCCGCGTCGTCCGGACGTTTGAGTGGGTAATTTAATTTATTTTATAATTTTGAAGGGTTTATGATCAATATAGTTATGTATGTCATAAACCTATTATTGTAATAGGTACCCGAAAAGGGTGGTTCAGTTGTAAGATACACCATATTTTAAATTAACGCCAATTGTTACCAATTTCAAAACGCCAATTTCAAAATTAAAATATTTATAGTAAGTTAAGTGTTAACTTAACTTACTATAAATATTTTTATTTTGAAAAAAAAATTAATTTATTTAAGACTATTTTGACTCTGATAGTTAACATATTAATAGTCTATGTACCTATATCTTAGAGCTAGACTAATATTGTTTCATGATGACTGCTACATAGCTAGTTTTGTTGTTAAATACAAGTACTTACTTTTCTTAAGATTAAAATCAAATATACATAAGTATGTGATACATACTAAATATACTTACTTTCTTATTTCAATCCTACATAATAAGTTTGTTAATTATGGTTATTCCAACCCTGCAAAGACCTAGATAGAAAAACAAATTTATAAAAAGTAATTTGTGACAAATCATTTACTCTATTTGGTACTGTTAACTCGAGTTGCGCGAATTTTAACTCGAGTCAACTCGAGTTATAATTTTAACTAAAAATTTAAACTAATGCATGTTTAAGAGTTTTTTAAAAGAAATAAAATAGATAATTTATTTTAAGTGTTGACCTCAAAAACAAGGTTGGCGGAATTTTCCTTTACGTAACGCATGTAACAGGTACTACAAAGTGAATATATATTAAATTTGTAGACTTTTCGCACTTCTGGTAACATTTTCAAAGTAAACGTCAAACAAAGTTTGAACGCCTATCTGCCAATTTGACGTAATTTGCTACGAAACGCGGTGGTGATTGTTTGTGATAAAATTTTGTTCCATTACAAATTCTTGTTTTCTCAGGTAATCAATTTCAAGCCCACTTTTCGTAGCATCAATTACGTAACGTTACATATCAGCGGAACTAATTTTGTTACGTAAGGGAATTATAAGGGCATGACTAGCTTTGAATTAGAGTAGGTTGTTTGTCTGAATATGTCTGCAGCTACAAAATATTATTTTTTCATTTTTCAGATACTTTTAAAAGTTATCTTTTCAAAACCTACCTACAAAACAGAATGCCTTTCACTGGGGTCGAACGAGCAAAACAATTCCGAGAAAATATAAAAAAAAAGATAAATAAAAGTATGGAGTTTACAAGAAAAAATAATTAGAACGAGTAAAAGAAATGTCAACAAAGAATAAATGAGCTCATCGAAGAAGAAAAACAGAAAAAAGAAGACAGTTTAGAAATCAAAATAGAAATTAAAACAGCAAAAAAGAAAGAAAGTATCTTCTGAAGAAAGAAAATAAGAAAGTAAGACTTCTGAACCAAGTAACATTAAAATTTGTAATCGTTTGAAGAAGATAATATTTTTTCGCGATCGATCGATACGATGCAATCGAAAAAAAATGAAGAAAGATTTTACTTATTAGTAGGACGATTTTTTAAGTTCCTATATTTTATAAAACTATTACTATAGTATTACACTAAGTAGAGATTGAATCTTTTGAATTTTTGTGTTGAAGTATTGTTTCTTTATTGTTTTGTTTTTCTTTTTTTATATATATTCCATACGCTGAAATATTTTTAGTTTTGATGACTCAAATAGCTAAAATATTTCAGGGTGTGAATTATTTTACAGACTTGAATATTTTTTTTAATTTTATGAGTTACTAATATTAAGAACATTTTTTTAAATAACCATAAGTGTTTTAATGAAGACTGAATTGTAGACAAAAACTTTTAAAATTATAGTAATTAATTTCATTAATATATAAATTTAATTATTATTTAGTACTTATAGAAAAATGGTGTACTTATGGAAAAACCATAAGCATTCCTATTCGTAACACATTATTCCATTAATGTTACTGTCCCACAGTTATTAGTTTTAATTTTTCCGTTTATCTTACAAATATTGTTGATTTGAGTGCTATAGTGAAAGTTTCATATTGTTTATTTTTTATTTTTATATTTCGTTAATAAAGTTTGATATTGAATGTGTTTCAAATATTGTGGTAAATGATATTTTTTTCCAAAATATCTGAAAAGTTACGTAATGGAGTTTTACACAGTAGATTATCTAAATTTCTACGAAGAATTTTGTAATAAGCTTAGTTTTAAAAAGATTTTTCTTTGATTTCATTCAAACAATAAAATTTATATGAATAATTATAGTTTTATTTTATTAAAACAGTAATTAAAAAAGTTACGAAACTGAATAAATACTGGAGTATGCGGTCACTTAAATTGGATTTTTATGAATATTATTAAAACATTCTTAATATTTTTTACATTATCGGACAATTTATTAAATTTACCACCGAAATATCCACATTTAAGTCCATTACGATTTATGAAAAAGATTAGGTTCCGCTTACGTAACGCGTCATTTTATTTGAAATCCGGTCTGCTTCGCGCGGTCTCTCGTTATCTTGGAAGTTTTTGTCTTATTGGTTATTATCATATTTTATGACTCGACTATCACTCTTGCACTGTTTCTGCTAAATTCGTTTACCTTGTCTTGCTAATTCCGGACTTTGATTACGGATTACGTGATTTTCGTGTTATCGTGTGAACTAGAAAAATTGTATAAAAGAGAACGTACTCTTAACAGCCAGTCTCGTAACTTGGTTTTGAAGTTGCATGAGTACTTTGAACGGGAGTCAGTCAATAGAGGGTCTCTTTTAGAAGTTACCCAAGTACAAGTACGAGTCGCACAAGCGCTTGGAATTGGCATAAAAACTGTCCGAAATATTATAAAGGAAAAGTAGATGCCTTTTGACTGTGAAGATAATGTACTGCACACACCCCAAAAGCGAAAAAAAACCTGTGACAGGTATCGATAATTTTGATGCTGATGCTATTAGATCCCATGTTTACGGCTACTACACAAGACAAGAATACCCCACCGTAAGTAAATTACTTGTGTCCCTTAAATCTGCAAACTTATATGATGGTAGTGCAACATCTATAAAACAATTCTAAAAATATTGGGTTTTCATACAAAAAAAATCGACAAACGGAAAATATTGGTGGAAAGGTATGACATAATACTACAAAGAGTATCCTTTTTAAGAGAAGTTAATAAAGTAACCAACTGGGACAAGGATATATTTATTGATGAAACATGGCTAAATGCTAATCATACTGTGCCACAGTGTTGGACGTATGATACGCAAGCATCCAGCACAAAAGTTCCAATGGGAAAGGGTGGACGCCTCATTATTTGTCATGCTGGATCTGCCGGGGAAGATTTTATAAAAAAAAATTTGTTGGCATTGAGATAAGAATTGAGAATAAAAATGTTACGAATTCAGTGAATTTATTTATTTACCTGACCCAACCACACTTATTTGGGTGCATATCAGTGGCGTAATATACAATGTGTGTCGGATTTTAGTTTACGTCTTGGCTTTGAAACTGGCCCAAATTTAAACTTAGTTTGGATTTATGTAATAACTGTTAAATATTACAAACTTGTATACATGTATTAAAACGATATGCCTTGAGAATCAATTTTAAACGATGTAGATACATTGTCCATTACAAACTAAATAATCGATATGTCTCGAGAATCGGTTTTTAAAGCAACCATTTTTTTTCTCATCATTACGTAAAGTATTTTTATAGCTCTCAAATCGGGCTTCTTAGATTTTCCCGGGTATAGCTTATACCACATATACCTTTGTATAAGCCCCAAAGGTCTAGATACCAGGCCATATACTCCAAAAAAAAAACCTTTGTATAAATCATGAAGTTATAGATAAAGATGGAGGCCACACTTGGAACAACAGCTTGAGTCAAATACCTACGTATCTTTATCTCACTCTCTGTGGTCTGACTTCTCTTTTTAGTGTGGAACACAATATTGCTATGTAATATTTGAATCTCCCGGTAAATTCTTAGAAATAATTTCCACACTAACTAAATCAGAAGTTAAGCTCTGTAAAATAATGTACCAATAAATAAATAGTTGATCTACGATTAGTTACATTAAAAATTCCAAAATTGAAGGTCTCGTATGCATTATTGGGTTTACAAATCCATTACAACCCATTTCCTAAGGGTTCGGTAATGTGGCAACATTAGCCCTATATGTCAACATAAATTAGACAAATATGGCGGTTGTTTACTTAGCTGTTCACAGCGTCGTTTGAGATATTTAAAGTTAATTATTGTTATAATTCAAGAAATGGTGCAAAATTGTGTAGTACGTGGTTGCGGCAGTAGTTGGTGTCCAGGAGGTGATATAAGATTTCACACGTGTGCTTAAATAGTGACTTCTGGCATTGAATACTTGTAAACATACTTTTTTGTATTTTCACTTAATTTTTTGCAGAAACGTTTTATCAGTGTTTTAAACATATTAGTAAATTATAACTTTGGCAAAATCAAATAGTTTTACATTGAATTTAATTAAGTTTGAACAATTTTATTGTTTTTTAAAAGAAATCGCACTGAAGTAGTGTGACCATATTGACGATGTATCTGAGACTTTCCGTGTGACCTTAACTAATTATATGTACATGTTTCTTATTATGTTACCGGAATTGCATGAAATATTAGGAATTATGTACACTTCCTATATATTCTATATAATGACGGATTTCATAGATTTCATAATATTAAATTCAAAATTAGTAACATAATATATTCTTTTGGTAGACAATTTATTTTTATTTAGATTTTGTTTCTCATTATTCTGATACTTTAATAACGTTTATAATAATTATGTATTTAGAAATGTAGTAGTTTAAAAGTATGATATAAAACAACATTTTGTAAAATATGTTATTATTTGCAGACAACAAGTGCATTACATGAAGAGTCTATTGTGCAAATAGCTGCTCTGACTGTACCAAGCACTAGTTCTGGCATTTATGAAAGTAGTTCTGCACTTAAGGAAACAGAAGTTAAAATGTATTGGCTGTAATATTGAAGAGCAAACTAGTAAAAAACAATGTCGAAATATTCTTGAAAATTTATGCAATCTTAACAAATTACCTGTAAGTTTCCTTTTCCTTTATTACTAAATACATACCTTTTGCTTGTATTTATTATGACTTTAATATTACATTACATAATTTATTATCTATATAAGCTATCTTAAAACACATACATATTTAAACTCTTTAGTGCCAATCGCAGGGTGGTAACCGTCACTACGACACTAAGCATAAAGCTTCTTGTTTGATGCTTCATTTATGCGTGCTCATGAAGGCGCGCTCCGGTGTATTATGTGTTACCTATTAAGTGATGTAAATTTGTACTGACATTATGATGTAGAAGAGTTATTTGTTTCTTTTTTTTGTTTGAGTTCTCTAATCTCTGGAACTATACCGGTCTGATTTGAAAATATTTTTTTGCATCTTTTAAACCAATTTTTCAGGAAGGCTATCTAACATCACGCTACGACCCTTATGAACGGAGCAATACGATGTACGATGCTAAAAATACTGATTTCATAAAGTTTTCTTGTTTTCTTAGGTCAGCAGTGAATACGACGATCCCGCGAAGATTGATAGGGGCGTGCAAGTGAAAATAAAGTGTACTAAAGAAGAAATACTTGAGACGAAAACTAAGATTCTTAAGCAAAAAGTGGCGCGCCAAACTAAAAAATTCAGGATAGGTCTTTTTTAATGGACACTATTAAAAAGTATACGGGTCAGTCAGAAATTGAAAATATTATTCAAGGGCGTTTTGCTCATATCTGTAAGGACTTCAAAAAGCGACAGAGTAATCCACATGGTGTGAAAAATTTCAATAAATAATTTTAATATGGAAAGTTTTTTTTATTTAAAAATCTTTATTGCACTTAAGATGTACAATTGGCGGACTTAATGCCTTTAGGCATTCTCTACCAGTCAACCACGAGCTAAGCAGAAAAACTTAAGCAGGTGCCATAAAAACTTGAGAATATATACGTGAATGTAAATATAAACATATACATACTATACTTGTAAATACAAAAATAAATATATATAACTACAAATAACATAAATAATATACTCTATACATGATACATAAATATACATAATTTTAAACAATACATAATATATACATTTTAAGCATACTTACATACAAACATATTATACAAAAACAACTTAAGTAATTTATAATACACTTATACAGAAACATTTAAATAAGAAGGTCAATTGCTAAAAGAAGAAAGGTAGTGATCAGTCACCATTCTTTTAAAGGCTGCAACAGAAGTCGGTTTCCTGATATGAGGAGGTAATTTATTCCATAGCCTTATGGCCTCAGCGGCGAAAGACTGAGACATAAATTTAGTACGGCGAGGAAAAACACATAAAGTAGTTCCCATAAAGTAGGAAAGTGTTTTTATTTATTTTTTTAAGGTTTTTAACAAACCATGTAGTGGCGGTGTGAGAATATCCATTACCCCATATCATTCCAAGGGTGTTGTAAGAGATGTCAGAGGGAAAATGAAACAGGAGATGGGCAGTGGCATCTTTTTTTTTTTTTTTATAGGATAAGGGTGACAAACGAGCACACAGTCCACCTGATGGTAAGTGGTTGCTGCGGCCCATAGACATCTACATCTATCCTCAATTACAAGTCAAAATGTAGATGCGTTGTCACCCGTGAGGACTAAGATGGAATGCCTCATTTCCAGTAAAAAGGGCCTCCGGCCACCTGCACTCACCAAGCGAAACGCAGAGGTAAACCTCTACTTCACGCTGGTTTTCTGTGAGGTCGTGGTACCACCCCGGTTCGAGCCGGCCCATCCGTGTGACAGCAAGAGCTGCCGCGTGGCTCTACCACTGTTAGAACAACTCATCTTCCTGATAACAACTCAAAATAATAATATTTTATCATTCCTATTATAGTACATATGTTACTAGAAATCTATGAAATCCGTTATTATATAGAATTCCTAGGAATTGTAGATAATTCTTAAAATGAACTGGATGTGTGGGATATAGTATTATACACATTTCAGCTCAGAGCAACCTGACTCGGATGGGTTAGGTCAGAAGGCTAAGGCAGGAGCTCCGCTACGCTGCTTTAGTCCTCCTGATGTTTTTTTTTTAAATAATTGTCCAGAAATAGATTTAGTTTGTCTGAACAATAAATCAGGTATATTTTGCCCAATTCATTGATCACCCGGGGTTATAATAAATTTTAATTTTATATTTCGTTGGTACCGTTTAGGAATTGTATATAATAACCAGAAAATACATTATCGAAATGGTAGTTATAAAATATTCTCTGATATATTTATTTTCCACATTTTCTAAATAGGCTCGGCATTATATGGGTTGTGACGGAAATGCGTGGTCATATTTTAATACCGGTTCTGCCCATGGAAATGAAAACCTATCTTCAAAAAACTAGTCAATTCCCAAAAAAATTGTACAAAAATATATAATCTATATAGGCTAGGTCTTAGTAGTAAACAGAGATATAGATATTTATAAATAAAACACTTAATGTAACTCATCTACTTATAGCGATATCCTGGGAAAAATAAAATAAAGGTTACCTACTTAGAAAGGGAGGGTCTGCCCACAGAGAGCGAGATAGTAATACATAGGTTTTGCTTCAAGTAGGTATTCGGAGTGTGGTCTCCATCTTTATCTATAACTTCATGGTATAAATGCTACATATATATTTATCTATGGTATAAATTGTAAAATGACACTGACAGTCATCTATATATGCCAATATATGCTGACAGTTAAACATCGAAGTTGAAGTATTGTTTATTTTCGATAAATTACTAACTTTTATTGCTTTTTGCAAAATGATCGAGTTTTTGGATAAATTACAAAATTTACAATTAGATAGTCTGAATGAAGAATGGGTGGATGCTATATTTCATTCTGAATTTTTGGAATTTGGAGATTTACCCTCAGAATTTGAAAGTGCACTCGAGGCGTTCGAAATAAAGTCTGTTTTGATAGATATAATGTTAAGTTTAGATAACTGGTTGAATGAGGAACAATCTATTAGTGCCGAAAAATCATGGGCTATTCTTTCACATCAAACACATCATCAAAAACTTTTATGCATTCTCGCTTACTTCATCGATTATGGAAATAAAAATGTACTTAATAAAGAACATCGTGATATCGCAATGTTGTCCTCACGTCTGTATTATAAACTGCTCTCTATACCCGGATATAAAGCGTATCATATCTACCATTCTCAATTGTTTGTGCACTCCTTGGCATGTTTGAGTTTTCCTAAAACAATGTGTGATAATGAAGATAATTATTTCAATGTCAGAGAATTAACCTATGAAGTGAATGCAACAATAAAAGAGTTGCAAGATTATGTATTTGACCTAAGAAACATTATTAAAAGTTTACAGTTAAAAGTGCATGATATGAATTTTGAAGAAATCTTAAGTAATCTAGTTGATGTAACAGGTGGAGCCATAGTCATTAGGTTAAATATAGGTTAGTATTAATAACTAAATATGTTTATATAAGTAAGGTAACACTCGGTGGTAACTGGATGCTGGATGGGCCACAACATTTACTAAAGCAATAAAAAAGACTACCTTAAATTTTTTTTAGGGAATGATTAGAGTGGAATAGTGTCTGACCAAAGCTTTGGCTTCGGCTACCATTGACCAAAAAATCCTTTAGTGAAATTGGGCCAAAGTTTTAGCCAAAGCCGAAGTTTTCTAACAAGTGCCTAAATTGAATTAACTCTTACAAATAAGCAAAAGTGCAATGGATGTTTTGACTCACCTTATATCATCTCTAGATAAACTTTTATATATTATTATAAATTACCCTTTTTTTTCTTATTATTCAGTCAATATAAAACATTTAATTTAAGTTTTAAAATCATTAATATTATTAATCTTAGCTATTCTTGAACTGAATTTCTTAGGGTTTATAAGCCTTCACAATGGCAAGGTTGTGGTGATAGCCAATTAATCGGCTTCAGTCAGAAATCGACTTTGGACATTAGAGTGGAGTGAAAGCAATGAAATAATTTTTGACATATGAAATTATCTTTCAATTACCACATATGCATCACATCAAAACAACAGGACTGATTTCAATAAAATTGTCTATTTTCTAAGGTTTATAGTCTCAAACTCAAAAAAGTTTTTTTTTTGATCTTGTAGTTATCAAAATTTTTCACTTTAGGGTGCACTCACAGATATAGTATTTTGTCATGGCAACCTTATGTTAAAATATGTGTGAAATGATATGAATATATAATTAATCATTTCTTTAATAATAAGACTGAAATTAAAAGAACCTTAACAAATTATATAATTTCCATCTATTACAACTTATAAACTATATACTATACTGTGTTACTGGTTATTCAACCTGTTCCTCCTATGAGGTTGTAGGGGAGGTTATTACTGATGAATTAGACCATAAAGTCCCTGAGCCAGCTGAGTGAACCAGTTATGAAAAAAATACATTTAAGATTTTTTTTTAAATTTGTCAAGGTAAGGCGTTATAAAAATGAATAAAAACAAGTATTGGCTGCAATCAAATTTTTTCTCATAAAGATTTTTTTCTCGATTAAAAGACCATAACAAGCGTTTATTATCAACACCAAAACTAGAATTGTCTATCTACGTTAAAAATACCAGATCGAAATATCTACATTTTAATGGTTTTACAAACAAATAAAGACAATTTAAAAAAAAACACTGAAACATTTGGAGTGCAGAATATTTTAAAAATATCTATTACTGTTATTATTTACTAATATCTGTTGTTAGTTTTCTGACAATGTATGTAAACTTGGGATCGATTTTATGGTTAAAGAAAAAAACGCATTTTAAATAGTAAAGGTATTGAATTTCTGGGAAACAATCTTTTTACTTATCAATCTTTTCTATCGACAAACATGAAATTAGTAATATGAAACACATGTTCCTACGTTTATTGTTCAGTCTGCCGCCTGTGATAGTTTTACAAACGATAAATTCTCAGGAGGGTTACTTGAATCACAGCTAAAAAATCTAGAACCTAATGAATGTTAGTCAGGTCATACTGTTTGTATTATTCAGTTGCTGTAAGGAACATATTTTGTGAACCATTTAATAACTTGGCTTCCGGCCTGTGATTTCTCATCTTGTGACTTTGCTAGTGAACCAGTTTTGTAATCGACAACATGTAAAGGACTTGTGGTATTGCTAACACTGTAACAAAGCTATGAACATTATCATGTTAGCAGAACATAGTCGAAACTGCCGTCATGGCCAGCAATATTCTAACTATGAATATAGCACATGCATACTAGTTAAAAAATAATACTATTAAAATCAACCGATTCACTAATTACTTTTTCTTAAAAATCACACCAATATTGTACTCGAAATAGACACAAGCTAGAGCTGTCTATCTTCTATAGATACAGATAATATATAGGATAGAAATGCATTAAGTTTGAGGGAGTGCAACTCTACAACAAGCTGTCTAATAATGTAAAAGAATGTAGCGCTACTACATTATTCAAAACTACCTGTTAAATTACTTATCCTAATTTCTACTTGTTTTGGAGGGCAGATTTCTTTTACTTAATTATTTACTATTTTTCACTGTTAAAACGAACTGTATATTGTTCTTATTTGATAAATTAATGTCTTTAAACTGAAATAATAGAACTATGAGTTATTGATCTTCTTCTTATTAATAAATACTAGGTTGCATCGCACTCCGACCCACTGTCACTGGTCCGTGATTCGGTATCGCACGGCATTATGTACTGTAGATTCAGTCAGAACAACCGGTACTCTCGGACCGGTATCCGAATTTCGTTTGTATATCCAATCTCAATTTAAATCTACAATAATGTGATGGATACGGGTCCACGGCATTGTATCCGTCCGGAAGTCTCCACCTCTAGTTACTGTTTGTCTTTAAGGGAACAAATACCAACTCAACATTTTGTTTAACAGCTGCCTACACCCATTTTTAGCAAACTTCAAAAAAAGCAGGAAATTCCCAAAAGTTTTTTACATGGTATTTTTTATGTATCTATATTATGGATGGAGCACGAATGGGTCGGGTCGACCGGGGAAGGACCACGCTCTCACAGAATACCAACGTAAAATAGCAGCTTTATGCTGCTGTGTTTTGTATGGTGAGTGTAGAGAACCAGGTACCCTTTTTTCTGGTAACGAGGAATTCCATCGTAGTCTCCAGGAGTGAAAATACATTTGCATTTTGATTCCTAATCAAAGATAAATTTAGATGTCTATGGGCTAAAGCATCCAATTACCATCAGGTGGACTGTGTGCTAACAAATGTACAATCACATCCAAAATCGCTAAGCTTCTTCGGTGAGGTCCTTATTAACCGCAAACATTTTATTATCTTTTGCAAGGGTCATTAACCCTAATTATTCAGACTTAGACTGATTTGTGCAACTGACTGTCGTAACTTTATTCTTAAAGAAATGATTAATTTATTAACTATACCTATATTTTCAGACAGAGCAGAATTGGCAAAGGTATCTGGTTGTATATATGAAATGATTGACTTATTAATTTGTGACTCCAGTGGGTGTCCTAATCCTGAAGCAATTCAACTTGTCTTCAAGTGCCTTCTTCCAAAACTTGTTGCAGCATCAATTGATAGTAGAAATACTAATGTAAGTGATTTCAATTAATAATTATTCTAATCCTTGATTATTATATAATTATACTTACTAATCCTTGGAGTCCACTATACAAAATCTAAAATCGATATGAAGGTTCAAACTTTTATGAGGGATAGATCACACTTTTGTTAATATAGTTCTAAAATATATTACGCGGTAAAAAGTAAATAATATATTATTAAATATATTATTTACTTTTATATAATGTATGCTAATATTTTAGACTTAAAATATACTTGTGACGTTTTAACGTGAGCTTTTACAATTTACAACTGATTTAAAAAAATACTTTGGTATATATTATTTTTATATTACATAATTTCCACTTATAATATCTAAATCACTTACTTTTTCTGTCCACAAATAAGTCAACAAAACAAAGCACAAGAATTATGCCACCACAGAGTTATAATACAAATAAAAGAATGAAAGATACAACTACATTTTGCTGATTGAGGCAAAAAAATGCTTAATATCAGTCATAATATAAAGGCAAGCCAAATGTCGATATTACATATTTTGTAGACTGCGCGAAATCAATTAAAAAATAAACTATGTTAAAAATATGTAAAAGTAAAGTAAAGTTTACATACATACCACACAGATGGCTATAGGCCTCCTCTCATTACTGAGACGAACTTTTGTTTTTTGTCGAAAATTCTTACCTAAAGTGGGAGATGACAAAAAGTAGAATTGGTATGCAAGAAATTAATAAAGAAAAAGAACTTTTTTTTTATAGGATAAGGGTGACAAACGAGCACACAGTCCACCTGATGGTAAGTGGTTGCTGCGGCCCATAGACATCTACATCTATCCTCGTTTGCGAATCAAAATGCAGATGCGTTGTCACCCGTGAGGACTAAGATGGAATGCCTCATTTCCAGAAAAAAGGGCCTCCGGCCACCTGCACTCACCAAGCGAAACGCAGAGGTAAACCTCTACTTCACGCTGGTATTCTGTGAGGTCGTGGTACCACCCCGGTTCGAGCCGGCCCATCCGTGCGACAGCAAAAGCTGCCGCGTGGCTCTACCATTGTTAAAAACTTGCATAGGGGAATAATCATGCGAGGTGAGTCCAATGGGTTGAATGGTCGATCGTTTGTAGCGGCAAGTTCAAAATTGTTGATCTTACCTGAAGCCGCGACTCAACCGCGCGCTCCGCCGCTAGTTTGACGTGAACACACATAAACAACTTCATACGTTTGATATTGCCGCCAGCGCGCCGCGCGCCATAGTCGCCAGCTTGCCCGCTACTTCCACCGCACCTGCGTTTTGTACGCGAGTACTTGCATATAATGCTATGTTTGATATTTTGTGAGCGCGCTCGCCACCGCGCCTGCGAGTTAACGTGAACAAACACTGAGTGGGTTTTGGGGCAAGGAAATGTACGCTGCCAATTCGGGTTGGCGTATTTTACACGTCTTCGAAATATTTTGTTTAATTTCTCAGATCCTTCAACACCGAGTACCTGGTAAATAAGCACTTAAAATTTGCAATTAACAATTTCATATGTGTATGTACATGTTGTGAAATTTTCAGCGAACGCTTAGTCCCTGAGCTACCACTGCTCATATATGTCAAAAACAGGTTCATTAAATATCTCTTAAAGAATAAACAAGCAAAATATGTTATAAAGTGTAATAAGAAGCTTTTCAGAGAACTCTATTAATATTAATTGAATCGGGCGCTACTTTACCTAGTTTAAAGAGCACAGTTTGCCCTGCCTCAATTGCGTGCACTATCCCCATCACTACTAATGCCAGCATCACAACAGTGCTTTTTTATCATGATAATGCCCCTGCCCATCAAGCTGATTTTGCAGTTGCAGCCATCTGAACTGTTGGGTTTCAGTTGATGCAACACCCACCATATTCTCCGGGCCTAGCTCCAAGTGATTTTCACTTTTTTACTCACCTGAAAAAGCATTTGCGTGGCATAAAATTCGCCGGCGATGATGGGGTGATGTATGCTGTATCTTCAAACCTCAACCATCAAAACTTTCTTTCCAAGGAAATTAACTAACTTTATTCAAGGTGTATTAGCTTAAAAGTCAAATATGTTGAAAAATAAAAACAATTTACATATACTTCTAGTTTTATTGCGTTTCCAAAAACTTCTACATCAACCTAGTAAATAAAAAAAATGTTTTTTTTTATTTTTTAAAAACTATGAGGTATCACATCCCTACTTTAAAGGGTTCATACAAACCCCCGCTCCCCCACGGCTCTCTCTAAATCGATAGTAGGTTTTTTTTATAGGATAAGGGTGACAAACGAGCACACAGTCCACCTGATGATAAATGTTTGCTGCGGCCCATAGACATCTACATCTATCCTCTATTACAAATCAAAATGTAGATGCGTTGTCACCAGTGAGGACTAAGATGGAATGCCTCATTTCCAGTAAAAAGGGCCTCCAGCCACCTGCACTCACCAAGCGAAACGCAGAGGTAAACCTCTACTTCACGCTGGTTTTCTGTGAGGTCGTGGTACCACCCCGGTTCGAGCCGGCCCATCCGTGCGACAGCAAAAGCTGCCGCGTGGCTCTACCACTGTTATAGGTTTTGTACATTCATTCCAAATGAAAGCTGAGACAGTTGCAATATATTTTTAATTTAGTTAATCATCAAATCTTGAGCCACTATTTTAAATAAAAGTTTTTTTTTAGAATATTGTGAGGGCATCCTACGTTACCTATTCAGGATTACTACTTAGTAAATATGGCAGAGCAGCTCTATCGAGTTATATCATACTACTGCAACATCTTTGTTATACGCTCGATGGATTGGTATGTTATGCATTCGAATTTTTTAAGCTGTGTGGTGGCGGTGTTAAGGAATCCATCATCCCATTTTGTCCTGTGGGTGTTGTAAGAATTGACTACCGAAAGTGCCGGAAAAATGTAATGGCTTCAGGTAGATAGCGGTCTAACCACACCATTTACGATAGTCGTAAAATATCCAGGCGACGAGCAGCACCGTCAAAGTTGCGTTGCGAGACGTCTGGTCATGCGATTCACCATCTAAGTGTGAGCAGAAAAGGCCCATGCTCATGTGACTTGTGGAACTTAACAGGCTGAAGAAGAATTTTTTGTTTTATATTTTTATCTAGACTAAAGCTGACAAATGATAACAGAGTCTGCTTGTTGCCTGTGTCCTCATTTGATTTGATTTTATGTTAATTATGTGCTAAAATATATATGCCATCAAAAACATAACTTGTAAAAAAAGCCAAGTCTCGCAACTCAGTTCTTCTACCGTAAAAAGTTGTGAGATCCATGTAATACCAAGTCGGTTAATTTATTCAGTCCATAGATTGATACATAGATTGACTTAGCAATCGCATGAAAAAACAATATATCTCACAAGTAATTCATATTATATTAAATTAGATTGTTTAGTGCGATTGCCAAGTCAATCTATGTATCAATCTATGGACTGAATAAATTAACCGACTTGGTATTACATGGATCTCACAACTTTTTACGGTAGAAGAACTGAGTTGCGAGACTTGGCTTTTTTTACAAGTTATGTTTTTGATGGCATATCATATCTTTTTGTTGATAGTTATATCTAAGTAGCTATTTACATCTATTATTCCATTATATGTACATATACAGGTACACTGATTCATTCACTGCAAATGTAACTTTGTAATACTATATGTTTATATGTTATTACAAAGTTATTTATGCAATTGGTGTATCTCGAAAACTGGACCGAAATTGTAAAATATTTTAATTTTTACTTGATTTATATACTAAACAATAATTAAATTCTAAATTTGAAGTTTCTATGTCTGCTAGAAGTGCCTTAGAGTTTTGATGATCGGTCAGTCAGTGAGTGACAAAATTAAGAAACTTTGACTAGTTATAATTCTTAAACTACTGATTCAAATTTAATGAAATTTGAAATATACCGATTTCATACAATGCCTACTTGGTTAGTAAAAATTCAGGCTTCTAGTTTTATCCATAACGAAGTTATAGGGTTTCGGAAATGGCCTGAACTGCTTCGAGAAAAGAATGGTACGGCCGTGCCGCTTTTTTGCTCGACTTGGCGGGGGCACTGCCGTGCCCCCAGACATATAACATTTGTCTAAAGCAAATATAAATATAAATGTGTAATAAACTGTGAAGATCTTAACTCTTCTTTTCTCTTTTAACTTTTTTAAAGAACTTTATAAAAAGTCAAATAGTCAAAGAAATTGAGCATTTTTAACTATTCTATTGTTATTCTTTTGTCATAAACTGATCTTCCTGTATTTTATTTTACAGGAACGTGCTGAAATCCGTACAGCCCGCAT
Source organism: Parnassius glacialis (assembly GCA_033319125.1). Lineage (NCBI taxonomy): Eukaryota > Metazoa > Arthropoda > Insecta > Lepidoptera > Papilionidae > Parnassius > Parnassius glacialis. Next base: position 25,303,892 of record JAVANC010000010.1, on the reverse strand, counting down.
GTCCTTAGTTGTTGGTCTTATGAGTCTTCTGCCTAAAAAGTCCTACAAAGATACAATAAAATGGCTTCTGAAATTGTCTACAACGGCAAAAGTCTCACACAGACAAATTGCTTTAGTAAGTCAAACCCCTTTATGTGTACGTACCTGCGTGTGAGTGCATGCGTGCGTGCGTTGTGTGTGTGTGTCCCAATCGCGAGTGGCACCTATGAATATGTACTGTTAATTCTACTTTGAAGAGTTGATTCACCATGCGATCGGACATCGCTGGAAGAGCGCGGTAGACTTATTGCACCATAACCCTGTGCCCAACTGTTGGGCATAATAAATTAATTAATTGTAAGTTTTGTAATTATTAGTTACACTTACACTTACATTTATAAAAAAAAAACAATCAGTTAGCATGTTGTGTTGCCGTATATAATGAAAAAATAGAACATTTACATTACCTTTCACTCTCTCAATTCTATCTAGTAGTAAAGTTAAAAGTAAGCAACAACATTAACTTCTTGGATAAAGTATATTTTAAATGTACTACTTATTTGCTGTTTTCAAACTGATGTGTAGTAACCAAGGTAACCAGGGTTGACTTGACTGATAGAAATTGCCACATGGCATTAAGTTCGACATATTTACCCTTAGTTTTACGGTGTCTCATTACAATCAATGAGTATAATACGACTAGATTATCACGTGTGACAATAACAAAATGGTGGCGCGTTAGAAATCAGTTTGTGATTGGTTGTGACATGAGCGGGGGACGTGATTGAAATATACTGCTGTGATGCTCTAGCCTCATCTCATCTCATTGGTAACTTTGTCATGAAAATTAATTCAAAATACTTATTGCAGGAAATATTAAGTAAGTTTTTAACTAATGAGCCAGAAGAGTTAAAATCGAGCGTAACACCTTTGAAAAGACGAAGTGAACAAGAATCAGGTACTTTCCAATTTTTATTTTTATGTATGCTTAAATTTAAAAAAAAAATAACTTTTATTAAAAAGTAAAAGCATCTTCAAAATTAAAAAAGAATAAAAAAAATATTAATAAGTTCAACAATTATTTATCTTTCTAACAATGTGCCTTTTATATAATTTATATATTCAATATGATTGTTAGATACGATTTAATGCGACAAAACGTTGGAATCAAAGATGTTTTATAGGTCCAGATACCGTTCAGTATGAACGGTGCGGTGTGTTAGCAACACACCGCACCGTTCATACTGAAGCCAGTCTTTGATTCATGTGTGCGTGAGTACCACGTGACGCGCATATCTTACATACTATGGCTGCATTAATGTGCGTGACTTCGGTAATAACAGTGCGCATCGATTACCCAAAAAATGTGGGAGATTTTATATTTCATTCATATTGACGTATCTATTGATTCTACGAGTATAAAATGTGTGTGCGAAGCGTGTGCATTAGTGTGCGTGGGTGTAGGGAGATATGGTTGGTTATGTGTTTTATGTAGGTACGAACATCGCACTAAAATATTGAAGATATGTAATAAAACCTATAATTAATGTAACAGTTAAAAAAAAAAAAGCACAGTAGATATTTATGTACGTAACATATATTTATAATCTATTATTATTAAATATATACAGATTACTACACTTTTGTACTGTAGAACACAAAATGTTGCCGCTTTTTACAAAGACATTATTTATTTTTCAATCCTAAGTAAAATGACGAAAAAAAGTAAGTTTAGTTAAGCGTAAACTTCGGCCAAGAGATAGCAAAATGTTTAATTTTTTTTAAATTGCTCCGTTCCGTTGCTGCGTGAAGGAAGGACAAAAGCAAATAAACAAAAAATCACATTTTCACATTTATAATATTGTATTAGTATGGATTGTCAAGAATGATAGATAAACTTTTGAAACCGGTTTACAATCGTCTTTTTGAAGGTGGAACTATATACTCGCGCTCTCTTTTTCGCTCTAGTAAATAACGGTTCTGAGTGACCAAAAAGGGTAGAAGCACAGGAAAGTGCAATTTGCTGCCAACAACATGCTGCCAGATGTAGTTCAACCCTAAGTCTTAAAACGGTTTAACTCTATAGGTTGGGTAAAATCTGTAAAATTAGACCGTTTGAAACCCCTATATAGATAACCTTTGCGGTTCATCATGACATTAAAAAATGGTAAAAACATTTCAAAGACTAGGCAACACTCGAATATTATTGCGCAGTATTATTACTTGTATTGACATTTAGCTTTCGTATTAATAAAAATAAGAAATACACCATAAAATTGTATAGTTACTTATGAAAAGTGATGTTCTTATCCTTATGTTTTTTTAAGAGTAATTTTTACATGATTTCACAGCACAAACAGTCATTTTACGAAATTAAAAACACCGGTGTGTGACGTATGTTCACAGTGAACGTCGCTGGCGTAATGGTGGAACGATCGAACGAATACACCAATATTGGCGCCTTTGAAATGGAAGCGTTTTAGGCGCGCGTATACGGTATCTGGACCTATAAAACATCTTTGGTTGGAATCTTGATTTTTAGGCGCTAGTAGAACATACCTACGCGCTTTGCGCTTAAGCCTTGCAATAATTTCAATGAAGTTGGTATTTATTATGTGGAAGAAGCTATTATGTGGTAATTATTAACAACAAAAAGTTTTTTAAGTCGGTTTTTACCTTAATAATGAAAGTTGTTTTTTTATTTTTTGAGCGGAATAAGATATAAAAAAAAATTCAAGGTAACGACTAAGTAGAATGTCTTCTAAATAGTTAACACTATCTCCTGTTTTTCCACCCTTAGGAGTGAAGTTTTTTCTTTATATTTATACGGTTACTACCCCTAAAGTATTATAACCTATTTCATAAAAAAAGAATAATTTAATGAAATTTAGCTGTTTCCGAGAAATCGCTGAAGAAACAAAGGAACACGCGTCTAATAAAGTACTTCCATGTTTTAAAAAAATTTATGTAATATTTTTGGCTTGGATGCTTGTCCTTTAAGCCATGTCGTCGATATCATGTGATAATAATCCTTTATAGTAGTCTGCTTCACAATATGTTGATGCGTCACATTGCGCAGCCCTTGGGAGATTTTGACGGCAACTTGAGCCAGCAGACAGTTGGCGATGGTATCTCAAGGCGCCTAAGCAGACAGACACTTTATCTTGAGATTCACATCACCATCGGAGTACTTGTTTCACCGTTTCCACTAATAGTTCACATGCTCAGACATTTAATACACAAAATAGCACCACTTTTACATATCAAAATCCACTTAAAACCATTATTTAAACAATAATACAGGAGCAGCTATCAGCCGCCGGTCAAGTTCCCGCCAAAACTCCCCATGTTTTTTTTAACTCGGTTAATAAATACAGATTATTAACGAATGCAAGAACACTAATAGTTTGTGGTATTATTGTTTTATTAATATGTTTTAGAATTTGCACCGTCCAGCAGGGTACATGATACACTAACCCACGATAAGGTTCAAGAATCAGATGTGGCAGAGGAAGACCAAACTACATCTAATGATAATGATTCCACAGAAGACGAAAACAGTCAAGATTTGCCAATAGAAATAAGAAATGTTGGTAAATTATACACAATGACATGCATGTCTCATTACTAGGTATCATAATATTCTCCTTGCCTATTTCGACCACTTATAACTTAACTCTCACTTATCGAACTAAAAAGTTAACAACTGTTACTGAGTAAGCACCGTAGTGCTTTTAAATACCTATGTAGCAGCTGTCACTTGTCGTCACTATTCTGTGATGTCAAATTTGAATCAGATATATTTATTTCAGTTTAAGTCCATAAATTATACAATTGGTTTTAAAATATAGACTAAAGCAATAAAAATGTATGCTTATATTTATGCTTGCACCAATAATTACGGCGCTATAAAGTAGCCTATTATTTTAATTTCCTGTACAAGTTTATCGAAATTCAATCTTTGAGATAATCTGTTAGATTCAAGCCATTTGAAGTTTCAACCTAAAGATTTGCCTAAACTCATCACATTGTGCAGGCGGGTTGGTAAACGCAGAGCCGATGTCCTCGTTGGTACTATAACGCTGATACATCAGTCTTTGGAATGTGGGTTGGTTACTTTTGAAAGGATATATCACCATTTGGCGATCGCCTGTGTTAATACGCACTACGTGCATATGAGGTTGTTATTTGGTCAATCCCCTATACACTTCATAAAGTATCCTTATGAACAGAAAGATAATACAGAAATGTTTTATCGCAATAATAACTCAACTAAGCATACATATGAAAAACACTACACGAACAATGTAAAAATAGCATATCAAACAACACTTTTACTTAATTTTTTTTGCTTAAGCACCAACTATATGATCGCTAAGGTCATATAGTTGGTGCTTGAGCAAAATAAATATGGCTTGCTTGAGTAAAATAAATATGGTGTATATGAATTGTCAAAAAGATGCAAACTTAAATACAATATGCAGACTGACTTAGTATCTATCACATGAAGCATATTAATGAGTACATTTCAAATACATCTTACTCGTATATTAATTGTTAATGTTAGTTCACTGTAATTAAGTTTTTGTGTGACAAACGAGCACAGTACGTCTGATGACTAGCGGATGGTGTGGTCCATAGACGCCTACTTTTATCCTCGATTTAGAACGAAAATGCAGATGCGTTGTGACACCTAAGGACCAAGATGGAATGCCTCATTATCAGTAAAGGGTCGCCGCTCATCACTATATGAAAAACAGCAGCAGCTTTTTACGCTGGATTATGCTGCTGTTTTACACTGGTATTCTGTGAGAGTGTGGTCCTTCCTCGGTCGAGTCGACCCGTCACCAATGGACCAGACCCACCGTGAATAGTTCGGCTAGACCGGGGAAGGATGCTCCAGCCATAATATATATATATATATATATATGCAGCGTGGCTCCACCACGTAAATTCTTTTTTTAAACATCGATATATATGTACTACGCACTAGATTACGCATTCCGAACATTCACATGTTTAGCTGAACTGTACTGGAATTCGTAAACCTTACCTTAGTGCTATTTAGTGTGCTATTTCATGCAATGTGGTGAGGCGCTAATACTACGAGATTTCAAATTAAAGTTTAAACCTGGACGTAATTAACAATTCAATAGTCAAATAAGTAAAACTATTTGTTGTTCAAGTGAATAAATAAGTAATAATATCGTAATATTACAATAGAAAAAATAAATTTCTTCATTTAAGTACCACGCTATCTACAATCATAGACTAAAACATGCAAATGTTCCATTAGAAACCGAATGTAGGTAAAATATGTATATAAGGTGTATGTACTTGTATTCAATACCATTTTATTTTATTTTTTTATTTTATTTGTTGAGCTGGAATAAACGCATAATTATTTTTTTTAGTTTCCTGCAATGTTTCCTTACAAGTAATTCAGGAACTACACCCGCCCCGACTAACGAACGACGAACGATACCTTATTATTGTCACAATTACATTTTAATATTTTTTTGAATATTTTAAAAGATAACTACTATGTAAAATATAAACACATATATTTATTATCAAAAATAATGATTTTACATTTTTTTAAATGATTTAGAAATATGTTTGTTTAGATTAAAATAAGAGTACTTTATATTGAATTAGCATATATGCAAAATAAATGTCAATTAAAAAATGTAGGTACTCGATATAATTAACCATACAATCTAAATAAACAATTATTACATACTATACGTATACCTAATCTATGATATTGTTAAATGTAGGCAGAGCAGGAGCTGACAGAAGAAGAGATCGCGAATGTTCTACGGAAGCGTGCGCATACAGCTCCGCACGCAGAGATCGTACGTGCACTGTACGAGCGGGTGAACGACGCGTCGAGTGCCTTGCGAATGCGCGCGCTGGCCATACTCACCGAATGTCTTGAAAGCACACATGCCCCATTGCAAGAAGCCATCAAGGTTTGTTATAAACTGACTTTATATAATATTAACTAGTCTTATTGAAGGAATAAAATATAACCTTTGTTGGATTATTTTGTTGCCGTCATAATTGAGTTTTCTCTTTTAATTACCTCGTTAGTCTAAGGGTCGTAAGCGTGACTGTTGATCATGTGGCTCCGGGTTGGGTCTGTGTAGTTTTTCTATCAAGAAATTATATATACCAGCCTATAGTCAGGAAGTTGATGGTGTTTTACTTTCGTGTCTCGTAATTTAGCAAGTTCACAAAAAGCATGTAAAACCGCTGCTCCTGCGCCTGATCTCTCCGGCCGTATCGGATTGCCGACCCATCGGATTATGAGATTGAGGGAATAGAGAGTGTACTTGCTTGTCTCCGTTTAGTCTAACCATCACTTTTCTCGCGAATGTATTTGATACGCACATGTTCCAAAATGAAAGATTTTAAATCTTTAAAGGCAAAATCTGTTAGGTTATAAATGTCATAATTATCAAAACAAATAATGTCTCATTAAATAAAAGAACAATGGCAGACTTTCATACATAAAATTAGTTGAGAATGAGTGGTAGCGTCTATATATCAAAAATATCTTAAAATGTTAAGCGTCTGTCCCTTAATAACTCTGTCAAAGAATTTTGTCCTGAGAAGGCGTCAAAAAAGATATTTAGATTTGAATACCTATTTAGGATATGTCTTATGTCACTTGGAAAAAGTCATGCGTCCAGTGGTTGTTTGATGTTAGCTTAATACATTCTCAATATAATGTACCTACCTACATAATTGAAAGTTTTTAGATTATTGTATCTCTATTATATATTTGCATACTATAAATGTATATTTCTGGAACAGTTCCAGGGCCTTTGTGTCATACAGTGACATTCTCAGAAAAGCTAGAACTCAGAGCCGTAAAGCCAGTAAAAAAAAACATCGACGTTTTGTTTTAGCTAGTGTTGCCATAGCATTAAATGAAATTGTTATATATTACTATGATTGAGATAATGTATTATTGTAGGAAGTTCTTTATAAGAGACTTCTTTTTAACCATATCACTTTTATTATTATAGCAAAAATATTTTGTGTTTGTGTGCCATTACCAACACAACGTAATCTTACAAAGTGTTTACGAAAATAGTATGAATATAGTAAATGGCAACACTTGAATAGAGTAAAATGATTTAAGTCATTTGATATTCCCAAAAATGTTTGTTTTTTCTGTAGCTTTAATTAAAATACATTTTTATTTGAAATTCATAGAAAAATAATAAAACTCATTTTATATAAAAGTTATTTCTAGACGCAATAATTTTTTTGTCAACTATTTTTCTGCCATTGTTCTTTATGTTTTTCAATATATAATTATAACTGAACGCTTCTCCACATATGAAGGTCTTTCCGACCATCTTTTAATACGGACCAAAACTTGGGAGGAGCACGCGGTACTTTCTTGAGGCATTTTTCCGCGTGCTTTTACCTCGACTTTGATATTTTACTAGATCGTAAGACTCGTTTTCTGCCGAGGAGTCAGTCTGGGCTGGTACCAGCCTTTTGTCTATTTCTGTCGCTAAGCAACAGTGTTGTTTTCCGGTCTAAAGGCTATAACAGAGAGCAAGTATAATTACAGGTTCAGAGATATTCCATTTTAATCCTCAGAGCATCGCATCGCAACGCATCTGTAGGTTTCTTTGTTTGAAGTTGGTTGCAGGTGTCAATGGGTTGTAGAATCCACTTTACCATCAGATGGACTCTTAGTTCACGTGTCTCTTTAGTATAATAAAAAAACATGCGCGAGTGTCGTGGAACACTCAGTTGGAACGAAGTTCCTTTCGTAGAATATTATTATTGATAAACGTATTATATTATTGATTAATAAATACTAATAAATGAATTACTAGCGCCTATTAAAATGAAGCGTCATTTAAAATAATATTTCTTTCATGGCACGATAACAAAAAGTGCGAGGGAGATGGATATTATTCCATCTCGCTCGTACTATAGAAAGGGTCGTGACTGAAAAATCTTACACTATTTCTCGCCTAGCCGCATCCGCCAAATTCGTACCGTGCGATAAGGAACTTTGTTCCAAAAAAATAGTACGCTAACTACACTACAACTAACACGACCACTTTATCCACACAACTTACTCGCTTTCATTTTTATCCTGACTTGTATGTTTTTATGTTTGTAGAATGTAATAAAATTTTATTTCAGTTTTCATGTATTTTGGACGGTTGTATAATCTAAAATTTTGATGACATGTTAAAAACTGATGACAATATAATAATTCCATGAATATGATCTAGCTATAAGTGGCTAAGGACCGTGCTTTGTGATATAGGACTGTAATGTTAAAGATTATTATACTGACATTAGTGTTTAAATATTTATTATTTTATTAACATAATATGTAAAATCTGAAATAAAAGATGCTTGTTTAGAACGTGTAGAAGTGAAGTGCAGGAGTAGGAGAGTGTGATGTGTGTGAATGTTGTTTGCGAAGGAGTTGAACGGGACGGGGGAGGTGTCGCGGCTGCTGGTGGTGGCGGCGCGCTGCGCGTGCGACGAGCGCGCGGTGGTGCGGCGCGCGGCCGCCGCGCTCGTGCAGCGCCTGCTGGCCGCCGCGCCCCGCCCCCAGCCCAACGACCTGCCGGTACCTACCAACCTGCCAACCTGCCAACCTACCAACTGCACACCGTCACATCACCCCCTTCTGCTATTGAGAGGATCATTCAATTTAATTTAACTCAATTTCAACCATGATTGGTTAGCCAATGTTAATTTCCAGTGCGCGAGCAACCCGGCTCGATATCCGCCGGCACCAATGAAATTGTTAGTAGTAATTTTAAGTGCTGATTTACCACGTCCTCGAAGGTGAAGGAAACATCGTGAGAAAACCTGCATGTTTGAGAAATAAGAAAAAAATATATTTCGACGACATGTGAAGTTCACCAACACGCATTAGGGCAGCGCGGCGGACATTTCCTTGCCCTAAAATCCCTATCAGAAATGACAGTAGTCCTGTGACAAGCAGTGGGACGTATATAGGCCGTAACTTTTCTAGTTCACAGCAACAATGTAGTAAGGAACTAACGTTGTGAAAGACTGGAGCTTATAAGTCACATGTCACCAGCCCCTGATAGGGTACATGTTTAACCACTAGTTTTATTAACCCAGTATGTATAGGGTATTAGAACATCATAATATACAGAGGTAATACAACATTAAAAAATGAAAGACATTCAAGCGTATTACTGTGTTAACCCTAATGATATTAGAACAAACATTTTTAGGCTACTTCTGTATCTACCGCTGCCATGCTCTTAAGTTTAGTTTTTTGCATGAACTAATTATTTTAAAATCCAGAAATATTTTAAAATTTACCAGTCACTCCGCCGGTATTTACAAATCCAGAAGACAAATTTAAAGAAGTAAAAATTAGCAGAAAAACACACAGACGTAGTCACAATCTTCCTTAATATATTATTATTGAAAAAAAGAAATCGGTCTTATTTTGAATATGATTTCTTCAATTTCCAAGTTGTGAGTTGTACGAGTTTATTAATAATCTAGGAGTGCGTGTAAGACAGACTGAAAAAAAAACAAAATGGTGACGATCATCACCTCATTCCCAGGGGTTATTAGATGGCATAACATGGCATTGAGATTGCCCATCGTTAGCTGGCTGCCATATTATATTCGGCTAATTAAAATCGCCTAGAATTTAAAAACCATCTTTGATGTTATTTAATACAGTATCATTTAATTTAGTGTAGAAAGTAGAAACATTGTAATTGCTGTATTAAAGAATTACCTAAGTTATGGCAGCATATACAACATATAACAAAAACCCTGTGGTTCCCGTTAAGTACTTTATCAGGATCAGTATTCAAACCTATAGAAATAACTTGTTTTTTAAAACACGACCATATTTTTTATTTTATTTAATTTTTTAATTTTATGTGGTTTTATTACCTCTTACTGACACTAGCCGAAGCTGAAGCTAAGTAAAGCGGGGTCTTTGACAATCCTCTTACTCCCTAGACAATGCAGAGGTAATAAAACCACATACAATTTGCATACAATTTTTTTTAAATAAAATAAAAAAATATTGTTCGAGTTTAAAAAAAAAGTTATTTCTATACGTTTGAATACTGATTCTGATAACCTACTTAACGGGAACCACAGGGTTTTTGTTACATGTTGTATAAACAAGACTAATATTTAATTTGTAACACATTAGGCAATGCATATCATGCTAGAGTAATCCATATATATACTCAGCTGATGAACGCCATTCACTTCGTTCAAAAACTATAAGCTCTTGTCGAACAGCTATAAGAACACCACCCCCCATGCTTTTCCCAAATATTCGTCAAATAATTCACTGTCACTGAATTCTATTCAACAACATCACAACAAGTTTGTGTCCTTTCATCTTGTGCCAGTTTTGCAGATTATACTCCAAGTCATTTTAATTTTATTAGAGGTATTCTTAATTTTATATCTTAAATGTAAAGACTTGACTGTGGAACACACTTTTAAATATTTTTGAATATTTTTGTACATATTCTCTAAATTAAACATTATGATTATAATATGATATTTCATTGTAAAGGTCATAAAACATTTGTCTACTTCTATCGATTCCCACTTTCGCCCATTCATTAAACGATTTGCGACTGTTTAGAGAGAGTGGTTTAGAAGCAAATATTTTATTAAATTCAAGACTTAAAAGTTTAAATAATGATCCATATAAAGTCAGTGTTGTTTTTATATGGAAAAAATGGCAGCTTTTTCACTATATTACTTTTAAATCCCTCTAAGCTATGTTCATTTATTGGAACAAGCACAACTTTCTTAACTTAAGTTTTTGGTATATGTAAGGTAATTATACCAAGTGTCAACAGTGATCAGAACTTAAATTTTGAATAATTAGTTCATGTAAGGGCTCAACATCAGTAAAAATGTTATCTATACAAGTTGCACTAGGTTCTGCAATATATGTTGGCTCTAAGAAGAAATTTAAAAGGTTGTATGACTTAAGTAATGATCTAAACTTAATACTCATGGAAGGAGTTTCAAGGAGATTGATATTAAAGTCTGCACATATCACACATGACAATAGATTTTTGTTCATTAGTAGTAAAATGTCATTCATATTTTTTCAAAATAATGATACATAGAATGTTGGAGTCTAGAAACACTAACAACAATGAGGTGTTCGACACATGCCATTTCTACAGTTCGCTCAAAAGAGAGTCACAATATCCTTACGTTCTTTACATAATGACAATTTGTTGACTTTTAAGTAGCCACCACGTAAATGTTTTTCTCTGTTTTATTGTGCAAAATACTATAATTTGAGCCTGACAAAGTATAATATAAATGAACTATATTTTATTGGACATGCAGATACATGAGCAAAACCTGAAAGGGGTTTATTTTCCAGATTCTCGTGGGACTGTGTCGAGATGCTAGTATTCTGGTGCGTACAACGGCTATCACAGGTCTAAGCGAGCTTGTGCGGCAACAGCCCAGTGAGATGATGCTAGATGCTTTTCTTACAGGACCAATGCATCAGCTTTCTGATCCTGAGGCTAAGGTGAGTCTTCAACACTTCAATATTAATCTCAAATAAATCAGTATTAATTTAGTATTAATGTCACAGAATGAATGAAAGACTGTTAAACTTGATTAACTTACCTATCTTAAAACGTCTAGAGTGTCGGCAGTAGCACCACAGTAAATATATATTATGTTTACTGTGATAGCACTTTGGAAACACTCTATATAGTGATTCTGATATTATTACAGCCAAGTCCACTGCTATAAAGACCTTCATCATAATCTATACAAATAAATAAAATAGAAGTGTCTGTTTGTAATGTTAAAATAACAGCTTTTTACTAAATGCATATGAAAGTATATAAAGTACTAATAACAAAAACACAATTTTTTAAGTTTTTGTCTGTCTGTCTGTCTGTTTGTTCCCGCTAATCTCCGAAACGGCAGGACCGATTTTGACGGGACTTTTACTGGCAGATAGCTGATGATATAAGGAGTAACTTAGGCTACATTTGTTTTACAAAAAGGATTAGGGTTCCGCGCAAAAAAATTAAAACCCATGAAATCCAAGTTCCACGCGGGCGAAGTCGCGGGGAACAGCTAGTCTGCCATAAAATATAGTCCTAAGGCAATCTAATTCATCAACTCTCTGTATGCATTTTTTACGTGGTAGAGCCACACTGCAGCTCATCAAATATCATTGTAGCACGAATGGGTCGGCTCGACCGGGGTAGGACCACACTCTCACAGAATACCAGCGTAAAATAGCAGACTTAATGTTGCTGTGTTTCGTGTGGTGAGTGTAAAGAACCAGGGACCCTTTTTAATGAAATGGAGGCATTCCATCTTAGTCAGGGGTGACCCCGCATCTGCATTTTAATTCTTAATCGAGGTTAAATGTAGATGCCTAAGGGCCACATCATCCACTTACCATCAGGTGGACTGTGTACTCCTTTGTCACCCTTAGTCTACAAAAAAATTGCAACTTTAGCTTAAGAATAAAATATAATTAAATTAAAAATAATTAATTACAAAAAGATTCTAGTTATATCACTAGAGTAAAGAAAACAAATTGTATTTGATTTATTAGTACAATTGTTTTTGTCATAAATTTGTAATATCCCATTGCTGGATTATAGTATTTTTCTAGTCGTGTTTTTTGCCATGATTACTACGTTAGGCAGGCAAATTATCGAATCGTATATGGAGATTTCTTTGCGATCATACTTACATAATGCAATACCCATCTTCTTACACCTTCATCTGTGCTTTTTGTCTCCATCTGGGTTTTTGCGATCGTTATTCTCAATATGCCGGAAGCTACTTTTGTGGATGATCAATGATCATTGCCATGGAATTTCGACAAATTTTTTGAGTCAATTACAATTATTTTCCTAAATTAATTTTAAATATTTAAAGTTAATTTCAAATTTTGGCAATGTTTCAAGTAAGTTATGAAATAAAGAGCAGTAATTGTCAAAACGTGTTGACCAGCACAAAAATGGTAACTGCAGTGGCAATGTTAATCAAACTAATAGTTTCATATTTATTTCTAATATACCCTCCTATCCCTTCTACATATATATGCACCACATGGGGTGTTTTATAAACAATTTATCGTAATATATTTAAAAAATTAAAGGTTCAAGAACAAGTGGTAACGCAAATCCAGCAAATACTATTCGAACGAATACGTAAGCATACTGCGACGGAACAAGAGGACCGGCTTCCGTGGTTGTTCCTTGACGGGATCATCCGGCATAACATGCGTAGATACCTGCAGAAGGCTTGCGCGCTCCTCGATAAGTCTTCCAAATGTATTAAGTAAGTTTTAAAAATCAAGTGCCCTTTTTTGTTTCAGTCAACCATGATGATATATTAATATTGATTGATGATTATAAAATTAACTGTTTAAGATAATTTTTAATGACCTGGCGACGGATTGTTTGCGGAAAATCCATCCAAGTATGCCTAACTCAAATCCTTCAAACCGGTGATGTGTCGTGTTCTTAAAAATATCCACAATGGGATTCAAGAGGCTTGTAAGAAAAAAAAGTATTATCGCATACATGAAGACCTTCATTAGATACGTTAATATGATAAGATAGAAAGAAGGTGCCATGTCAAAATCGTTTCGTGTGGAGTACCATAGTTACTTGTGTTCTCCCATATTCGACTCAAGAATCAGCAACTACAAGGCAATGCAAGGATGCAATGTAAGGCAATGCGAATCCTACGAATACGAAACGAAACCTACGAATTCACTTGTCATCATCTCAAATTATATATGTGAAGTATTAAATTATCATACTCCATCACCAAAGTTCGCTTTTTTAATGGGAAAAAAACCTTCACCGAATTGTGATGTATGCAACAAAATTTAAGATGTTTACTATTTGTTGATGGAGTATGTCAAGAATGAAAAAGATAGACAGGCTGTGTTGAAAGAATTTAACGCAAATGTTTTGGATGTCGATCTAGTGCAAATGGTTTTATCAAACCCCAAATCAAAGATGTCAAGAGGGTTATTCCGTCTTGCTTCTAGGACGGAATAATTATCTTCTCTATCTAGTATAAGTTTCTTTTTAGGTTAGTAATTTAACTAGTACTCTCAATTATACATTTTTATTTTGTTAGTGTTAGCAGTAATTAGTATAAGGTATGATGGGATTGGCATGTCATTTTGACAAAAATCCCAAAAAAAAATTAAAGAAAATTAAAAAAAATAAAAGTATTAAAGCAATATGTAGAGGAGCTATCCTTTTTTTATAAAATTGCAGTGACCAACAAGCGTACTTTTTTTAAAGCAAATTTTACAATAATGGTTGTACAAACTATATAAGTACAAAATTTATTTTAGAAACAGCTTATTATTATTAAGTGTCTACTGTAGTCCATGGACAGCTGCAGCCAACTACAAACAAAGAAGGCTACAGATGCGTTGTCACCTCTTGAAGACCAATATAGGGAATGCCTTCTTCTTCTTCTTCTGGTGTCTCTCCAACTAGCGAAGGTCAACTTATTGAAATCCACTCTATTCTTCGCGAGGCGAAACAGTTCGGCGGCACTCGCGATTCCTGTCCACTCTCGGATGTTAAATAGCCATGACTTTTTTCTGAGACCGACGCCTCTTTTTCCGGCAACTTTTCCCATCACAATGAGTTTTGGGAGTCCGTACCTCTCGTGCCTGAGCACGTGCCCTAAATATGCTACTTTTCTCATTTTGACGGTGTGCATAAGTTCGCGCTTTTGGTCGACTCGTCGCAGAACTTCCACATTCGTTATTCTGTGAGTCCAGCTAATGCCCAACATTCGTCTGTATGCCCACATCACGAAATCTTCTATACGTTTTCGGAGGTCCTCTTTAACTGTCCACGCCTCACATCCGTATATAAGTATGGGCCAGATGTAACATCGTAGTAGTCAAGTGCGTAAAGAGATCTTAAGTCTACGGTTGCAGAGTACTTTTTTAATTTTGCTAAAGGTACTTCGAGCTATTTCAATTCTGGTCTTAATTTCTTGGTCGCTGCGCCACGTCTCGTTTAACCACGTACCTAAATATTTATATTTGTACACTCTTTCTAGTTTTTGGCCTGCTACTGTGATGTGAAAGTCGTCAAAATTATTCTTAGAAATGACCATGAGCTTTGTCTTCGAAATGTTTATTCTGAGACCAGCTCTTTCACTGGAATAATTTACTCGGGTGACAATTCTCTGCATATCTTCAGCAGATGACGCTATGAGGACTGCATCTAATATTATTTATATTCCGGCCATTTAATTTGACGCCATAATCTAGGTCCTCGACTGCTTCCGCTATTATAGTTTCTGAATACAAGATGAAAAGCGTAGGTGACAGAACACAGCCCTGCCGAACCCCTATTTTAATTTCAATATGCGCTGTCTCCTCATTATCAACCCGAACAGTAGCTCGTTTATTCCAATACAGATTCTGAATGATACGTATACCCTTGCCATCTAAGCCGATATTTTGTAGTATTGCAATAAGGCGGTCATGCAACACTCGATAAAAAGCTTTTTCGTAATCGATGAAGCAAAGAAAAACATCCTGCTGCATTTTTGCACCAAAACCTGTATTGCAAATAGAGCTTCTTTGTACCAACTCCTGATCTAAAGCCGAACTGACTATCTGCGAGTTGTTCGTCACATTTGACTCTTATTTGTTCGTGAATTATATGTAGAAATAGTTTCAATGCTTGACTCATAAAGCTAATTTTTCGGAATTCTTCGCACTTTTTGGTGTCGGCTATCTTAGGGAGTGTAATGAAAGATGATGTTAACCAGTCCTTGGGTAAGTGGCCTGAATCATAAATAGCGTTAGAAAAATTAACAAGGGCATCAAAAGGGAAATCAATATTAGGGAATGCCTAATAGCCTGTAATTATACTGACTCTCTATATGCTTTAAAACTTAACATAACTATGCAAGCTCTGCTATTTTGCGGCAGAAATAACAATAAGTAAGCGGATACTGTCTACCCAGACGCACTTTTAGGCAGAAAAGGAGTCCTACCAACTAATAAGACCTAGAATCTAGTAGTTAGTCCGCCTTTATTTAGCTCAATGCAGCTTTGCAATTTAGTTTAATTTAAACAGTGGTAGGGCCACGCGGCAGCCTTTGCTGTTGCACGGATGGGCCGGCTCGAACCGGGGTGTTACCACGACCTCACAGAATACCAGCGTGAAGTAGAGGTTTACCTCTGCGTTTCGCTTGGTGAGTGCAGGTGGCCGGAGGCCCTTTGTACTGGAAATGAGGCATTCCATCTTAGTCCTCACGGGTGACAACGCATCTGCATTTTGATTTGTAATAGAGGATAGATGTAGATGTCTATGGGCCGCAGCAACCACTTACCATCAGGTGGACTGTGTGCTCGTTTGTCACCCTTATCCTATAAAAAAAAAAGTTAATTATAAATAGTACACACGCGTATTCAGCCGCATAATGATTTTCGACGTTATTAAAGAATTCAAATTATATTACTTGGGATTCAAAATGTTGATCACATGTGGTGATATTAGCGAATACATCAATTATTTCGTGGACACAAAATGATGGTGATGCCAGCCACCAAAACGATTTGATAAATTAATATGATGGTGCTGATAATCGTGATACCTTGACTGGTTACTACTGAAAGTTAACATCACTAGGGATATTGTAGTGCTACAAGTGTTTAGCACGTACTCAGCGCTGAATGAAAACATCGCGAGGAAACCTGCATGTCTGAGAAATAAAAATATTTCGAAGACATGTGAAGTATGCCATCACGCTCTGGTGTAGCGCTGTGGACATTTACTTGCCCTAAAAACCCTCTTAGAAATTAGAGGAGGCCCGTGCCCAGCAGTGGGATGTATATAGGCTGAAACTTTGACTTTTATAAGTGTTCGGGCTAAAACAGAGGCACTCGCTTGTCCTAACTTATCCGTGTCCTATGTAACTTTTATACGATAATATCGAAGGATACCTAGCTAGCTTCAGATTCAGAGTCAATGAGATGACTGTCACTGTTATCTAACAAGTTGTTTCTTTGCATAAATATTGCCTCCGATTGAGATTGAACCTGCAACTTTTGATGTAGAAATAATGTACTACGATCGTTATATGTTGGCAGTCATCGCATTGTGGACGCAGTGAGTACGCACTTAGGCGCAGTGGATGAGCTTCGTGACCTGCAGTGCCTGGTGCTGCTCACTAGTGTGGCGCGACACGTTGAATACTCCGACCTCTCCTTCCTCCTCGAATACTACTACAAACTGGACTGCGATGCCCAGGTATCTAGCAATCGTATTTAGAAACAAACGTTCTGTGTTTCATTTTAGTCTGTATTAACTTTTTATGTATGTTTAAAAAAATCTCGAAAACATTTCTAGCCTGTTCGCTAAGATAGTGTCGGTACACCGGAGGCGCACTTATTATTTTGCTTTTATTTTATTACTTCTTATTGTGTTTATTAAATAAACGTTTTTAAGAATAAAAAATCGAATACTATTTTATTTTTAAGAATAAAAAATCGAATACTATTTTATTCTTATGGTTATTCTAATAAAATGCGAATATAAATAATAAACACAAGTTAGGTAGCAAAAAGCTTTTCAAAACGGTGCTTAGTTTTAAAATGCCATTTCCAAATTCACCTGCGGGTGTACGCCGCGCGCGGCGACCTTCGATATTGCGGCGGCGCCTTTAACAAGATGTGGCACGTGCCAAGGCGACGTTACATAAAGGCAAGACAGTATCTAAGCGAATAGACTTTATTTTAGACGTTTACTTTTTTTATTATATGTTTTTATTTTAAAAAGAAACATTATTTCGCACCACCAATAAATGGCTCAGTCTTGTCAGATGGTCATTAAGATTTTTATTTTTCACTTTCAACTATTTTCTAAATTCCTTGCATTTATATTGTGTTTAATCAATAAAAATAAATTACACTTAACTTTTTTATAGTGGCGGCGTAAGATAACCCTCTACCCTATATTATCGCCTCGTGGGTGTCGTTAGAGGCGCCATAGGAAATGAAACTAGAGATGGGTAGCAGCACCTTTCGAAGAACATAATAATAGTAAAAGAACTGAGGTTGCGAACCCGCCTGCCTTAAGTGACAATTAAGGCATGTTAATTTTTTTTCTTTTTATAGGATAAGGGTGACAAGCGAGCACACAGTCCACCTGATGGTAAGTAGTTGCTGCGGCCCATAGACATCTACATCTATCCTTATTTGCGAATCAAAATGCAGATGCGTTGTCACCCGTGAGGACTAAGATGGAATGCCTCATTTCCAGTAAAAAGGGACTCCGGCCACCTGCACTCACCAAGCGAAACACAGAGGTAAACTTCTACTTCACGCTGGTATTCTGTGAGGTCGTGGTACCACCCCGGTTCGAGCCGGCCCATCCGTGCGACAGCAATTCTGCCGCGTGGCTCTACCACTGTTTAAAAATTATTGCGTGAATTAGTAATTATAGGGGAGTTCATTATGAGGCAATCTATGGGGAAGCCTATCTTAATCTGTGGATTTTGATAGGCTGTATTGGATAAATTAATTAATGAACAATGAACTGTTGGTTGTTGGCATGTCTTTTATGCTAGGGCCACGCTAACGTTAGTGCCTAATGTCCATTACTGCAATATTTAACGACGTTTAGCGTTAGTGTGGCCAGACCAATATTATCTATTTGCGTAAAGGTACAAGATATTCGAATACTGGCTTTACTACTGGAGCTGCTGACCGCGTGGTCGAGATGGCTAACTGCGTCTGACAGGGAGGCGCTCAGAGCACACCTAGTACAAAGACTTGCCACCGCTACAAATGCCGCCGACGATGGTAACACTATCTTTACTATTTTAAGTTCCTTCATGAAAATTTACTCCCAATTATTATTATTAAGACAATGCTAATAAAATATTAAAAAAAGATCTGACGGTGCTACTACCCCATATCATCCCGTGGGTGTTTTAAGAGGCGACAGCGGGAAATTAAATAGGAGATGGATAGCAGCACCTTCCTGGTTTTTCAAACCACATGCTAAGTGTGGCAACTTATCCCCTTGCTATCCATATAGCAGTATATAGCTTAGGCCTATATTTAGCAGTGGACTTGTATTCTGTGATGAATGAATAAATAAACGATGTAGCTCATAGGCTAAATGCTGGTCTTATATTATTTTATCTTTGGTCGCCGGCACAAAGTGTGGTTGTTTGTTGATTATTTATTTCTGCTAAAATTCAACGTGTACTTTAAGGTTGCAGAGCCGCATGCGCTACTCTAGCAGCTCACTTGGACCCAGAAAATTTACAGTGGGCGACAGAACTCATGCAAATTGGTAAGTTTTGTTTGTACTTTTTACCTTTTAGCAAATTCCATTTACATATGTATAAGTTAATTACAATATCCAATCATTGTGGCGGCCAAGGAATTTGATAGCCAATGGATTGCTGCTTCTGTTTTATCGCTTGAATAATGGCTCGAAGTGGGTTTTAATATAGAAATGTGCGATTTTGTATATTAAATGTCAGCGCATGTGAACTATTAATGGGGACGATGAAACAAGTGCTCCGATGGTGATGTGAGTCTCAAGTAATAACTTAGTAACGATAATAACTAACAATATAATCTCACGGCGAGATTATATCGTCACCCATCTACTCTGCTGGCTCAAGCTACTGTCAAAATTTCCCAAAAACCTCGCAGTGTGATGCATCAATATATTGTACAGAAATTTTGAAACAAAATTTTATATAGGATATTTTCTTGTTACTTGACACTGGCAAAAGTATAATTGTACAAGTCCATAACCAAAGCAAAAAAAAAGGAATGTAGCGCAGTCAAGGGTATTAAAATAAAAGAAGATAGTGTTCTATACAATTTGATTCCGCACAAAAAATAAATCAGTTCCATTGGCATATAGTCCGATTTTTAATACAACCCTGCTAAACGGAAAATCGAACTTGAGAGGCTCATAAACAAGATGTCGCGTCTCTGTCTGATGGATTGCAGGCATAAAAACATATTTTCACGTTGGGAGTTCTGATGTAGGTCATACAATTCTAAATTATTGTTTATTTAATTACTACATTGTAAGGTAACGTTTAAAAATAGAAAAAGAAAGAAAAAATTAATTGTGAAACTTAGCGTTAAGAAGGTGTTTAATAAATTTTTAGATGAAAACACTGCGACGTCATCGGGCGAAAATTATATTTACGATCTGCTTAAAAATATTATCGTTAAAATGATTTATAAATTTATTTTGAAAAATCGCTGCCTAATGCTCCTGGAATATCATCGGAACCACCACCTAAGAAGATGAAAGTGCAAAAAGTGCATGCTCACAAACGATGAAAAATGTTGTCATAGAATGATGCCCATGATCTTCGAAACGTCTAAACCGATTTAGACGGGACTTTTTTTATATAATGAGGCTTAAAACTTAAGAAATTAGAAGAAGCGAAGTTCAAGAATAAAATTAAATGTATCTAAAGTTTCTTCTGAACGAAGTGAACGAACAAACGAAGTTTTCGTCTACTAAGTCGCATGCATATTATAGATATTATGTACATTTTAGATACTAAATATTGCCGTTTTTCTCATAGAACAAAATATAATATATTCCACATTTTAAAAAATATTCATTCCCCACATAAGTCTGTCAAAAGTCCAACAATACGAAATCGTATGGTCACTTGAGTAGAAAGGGACGCAATCCTGTTTAGCACTATCTCATGCGAGCTCGTCCCACGCCTCAGTGCACAATCTTGTTAAATATCTAATATGTTTGAGCGCATGTGAAGGCTGTGGTGAGGAGTCGTGCTGTGTGTGTGTGTGACTGCTATAGTCAGTGCGGTTGTGCAGCGGAGCGCGGCGGGCCGCTGGAGCAGTGGGTGCGCGCAGCGGACCTGTCGCTGGTGGCGCGCGAGCCGCCCGCGCCCGACCTGCTGCGCCGCTTCCTCGCGCCCCTCGCACACCCGCCGCCAGGTACCTATATGTGTATGGCTGCTGTAGGTAGTAGTGTGCGGTCGTGCAGCGGAGCGCGGCGGGCCGCTGGAGCAGTGGGTGCGCGCAGCGGACCTGTCGCTGGTGGCGCGCGAGCCGCCCGCGCCCGACCTGCTGCGCCGCTTCCTCGCGCCCCTCGCACACCCGCCGCCAGGTACCTATATGTGTATGGCTGCTGTAGGTAGTAGTGTGCGGTCGTGCAGCGGAGCGCGGCGGGCCGCTGGAGCAGTGGGTGCGCGCAGCGGACCTGTCGCTGGTGGCGCGCGAGCCGCCCGCGCCCGACCTGCTGCGCCGCTTCCTCGCGCCCCTCGCACACCCGCCGCCAGGTACCTATATGTGTATGGCTGCTGTAGGTAGTAGTGTGCGGTCGTGCAGCGGAGCGCGGCGGGCCGCTGGAGCAGTGGGTGCGCGCAGCGGACCTGTCGCTGGTGGCGCGCGAGCCGCCCGCGCCCGACCTGCTGCGCCGCTTCCTCGCGCCCCTCGCACACCCGCCGCCAGGTACCTATATGTGTATGGCTGCTGTAGGTAGTAGTGTGCGGTCGTGCAGCGGAGCGCGGCGGGCCGCTGGAGCAGTGGGTGCGCGCAGCGGACCTGTCGCTGGTGGCGCGCGAGCCGCCCGCGCCCGACCTGCTGCGCCGCTTCCTCGCGCCCCTCGCACACCCGCCGCCAGGTACCTATATGTGTATGGCTGCTGTAGGTAGTAGTGTGCGGTCGTGCAGCGGAGCGCGGCGGGCCGCTGGAGCAGTGGGTGCGCGCAGCGGACCTGTCGCTGGTGGCGCGCGAGCCGCCCGCGCCCGACCTGCTGCGCCGCTTCCTCGCGCCCCTCGCACACCCGCCGCCAGGTACCTATATGTGTATGGCTGCTGTAGGTAGTAGTGTGCGGTCGTGCAGCGGAGCGCGGCGGGCCGCTGGAGCAGTGGGTGCGCGCAGCGGACCTGTCGCTGGTGGCGCGCGAGCCGCCCGCGCCCGACCTGCTGCGCCGCTTCCTCGCGCCCCTCGCACACCCGCCGCCAGGTACCTATATGTGTATGGCTGCTGTAGGTAGTAGTGTGCGGTCGTGCAGCGGAGCGCGGCGGGCCGCTGGAGCAGTGGGTGCGCGCAGCGGACCTGTCGCTGGTGGCGCGCGAGCCGCCCGCGCCCGACCTGCTGCGCCGCTTCCTCGCGCCCCTCGCACACCCGCCGCCAGGTACCTATATGTGTATGGCTGCTGTAGGTAGTAGTGTGCGGTCGTGCAGCGGAGCGCGGCGGGCCGCTGGAGCAGTGGGTGCGCGCAGCGGACCTGTCGCTGGTGGCGCGCGAGCCGCCCGCGCCCGACCTGCTGCGCCGCTTCCTCGCGCCCCTCGCACACCCGCCGCCAGGTACCTATATGTGTATGGCTGCTGTAGGTAGTAGTGTGCGGTCGTGCAGCGGAGCGCGGCGGGCCGCTGGAGCAGTGGGTGCGCGCAGCGGACCTGTCGCTGGTGGCGCGCGAGCCGCCCGCGCCCGACCTGCTGCGCCGCTTCCTCGCGCCCCTCGCACACCCGCCGCCAGGTACCTATAATGACTTTTCTGCCACCAGGGCGGCGCCACTTAAAAGTGGGCTATAATATTTGACACATTTCATAGCGGGAATGTTAATTTTGTTCGGAAAATGTAAAGATTGATGTTTCTTTCTGTATTATTAGCTATATTTTATATTAATAAGATTAAAAATAAATAAACCAAACCATATATATTCATAAAATTAGAAAAAGTTAAAAAAGATTAAAATGTGCAAAAAGTTAAAGAGCAAACCACTGTGAGGCATTGTTTTGTGTATTAATATAATACTATAAAAGCTGATAAAGTTTTATTAAAAACTAACTCCTCAATTAAATGACATTGTGTAACAAAAAACTTTAACTCAGTGTCAACTAGCGACATCTGTTGAGCAGAAATTTATAAGGCCTCATTACTACATAAATTCTATTTAGGTCATTCATTCTAAATATATTGATATATTATTTCACAAACCTTAACAGAGGTACATAAAATTAGTAGCACACAAGATTAGATTAGTTTTGTAGCGACATTGTTGCAGTAATTAATTGTTATGTTTAGGCGAGTTCATAATTGTCGCTCATGCTCATGTTCTTTGTTGCTTGATTATTACAAAGAAACTATGCTTATGTCAATTTTTTTTCTTTCCATGTTTGTTAGAGATTTTTCACGATTTCTACAGGTTTATGAAGAAAGGTCCAAGGTCTCCTGCGGATGAAATTTAAAGTTCTCTTATAGCGTACGATGGTGAAATTTAGCAGCTTTAGCCTATATAGTAAAAAATAATAAAAAGTACTCACTTGTAAAATTTCATTTATTACAAAAGTAAAATTAATAGATCTATTTTGAAGGGTTTCACATGTTTTAAGTAATAAAGATGAAAGGGATATATTGCAGAATACTTTCAATCCTGAAAATTTGAAAACAAAGTCAAATTGTTGTTTTTTACTAATGTGAATGTGACTAAATGTACCATTGGTACAAGTCGCGGCACGTAAGTCTAGCGCTGAATGAAAAGTGGAGGGGACGCGCACGAACTGAATTGTAAGAATGCGACTGGAGATCCAATCAGCCCTTGCGAACCATACGCACGAGTTAATCAGCGCGACTTATGCGCAATAACGTCACCGCTAGACTTTCGTGCCGCTACTTATATCTAAATGTACCATTAGATATAGAAAGTTGGACGATTGAAAATATTTTTCATTCCTCTTTTTGAAAAAGGGAATAAAATTAAAAATTATGAGTACATCTAAATATTATTATACTCCAACTTTTTATTTCATTCGTTTTAAACCTTCAGAAGTTATGAACCAAAAACGTTTAGGTGCACAAAGTTTATTTCAAGTTTATTGAGGAAATTATGTGACAATTTCATGCAATTTTATTTTAAAACGATTTTCGAATAAACTTAAAAAGTTGTCAGCTACGTGAGCGAACTTGGTCGCAAAATTCTTTGATACGCCATATTAATTGGCGAACTGCTTGCATAGATAAGTGACAAAACAAATACGTGAAGAAAAACTTTGTACCCCTCCTTAAGCGTATGCCCTCGGAGGAGTGTTATATTTGGCACAGTTATAATTTATGGATATTTAAATATATACTTCGGATAAGTATATATTTAAATAAAACTGGTCAATGGTTTTGACGTGAAAAGGTGAGTATCAAAATGTAAGTAAATAGATACATAGAACAGTGAATGAAGTGTAATTATTTATTACAGTAGGTACTCGTAATAATTTAATTCAATATATTTTGGTAAATATGTTTTTGGTTTTCATTTGCTAAACCATGAAAATTTTGTGGGCTCCAGACTCGTGAGCACGCCATATATTGCCCATAGGAAAAACAGTTATTTTTTCTAAATGGACAATTGCTACTTTAAGTGTTTGTCATCGCAAATGCTGCTTTCAGGGGGGCTCTTGAACTGGCAAATCGATCGGGATTACGGGGATTGGAATACGGGGAATTAATACAACTTCTCTCCTTGCTGTCCCTGTCATAATTATTGCTCTTACAATATTGTAGACTAGGTCCATTTGATGGTAAGCGGTAATCAATTTGTAAATCAAAGATACATTGTCACCTTTGAGAGATGGAATGCCTCACAGCTTGCCTCTCTGCTTGCTCACTGCGGAATCGTATGCAGACGTGAACTGAAAAGCAGTACTAGGAGCCAAGGCGTGGCAAGCGAACCGTTTCGGGATTGCCAGGATGTGAGTGGGACGTTGTGTGGCGCAGAGTGGAGCGGCGCGCAGGTGGGCGCGTGCGCGGCGGGCGCGGGGCGGCTGTGCGTGCGGTCGCGCGCCGCCGCCGCCGCCGCCGCGCCGGCGCTGGCCGCGCTGCTGCGCGACGCCGCCGCGCCGCTGCCCGCGCGCCTCAACGCGCTGCTCGCGCTCGCCGACATCTGCGTCAGGTAATCCACATACCCCCACCCCCTCGCTGCCACCATGTATTTATTTATTTATTTAGCTTTATTTATCCCTTACATGAATAATATTAAGTTTATAATATTGTAGCTAGTATCCATTGTTTTTATTTTATTTGTAAGTAGTGTTAGTATGTCTTTATATTTTTTGCATGCCGAGCGCAGCGCGTGGGTATGTTCTACTAACGCCTAAAAATCAAAATTCCAACGTTTTGTCGCATGAAATCGTATCCAGCAATCATATTATACATATAAATGATATAAAAAGCACATTGTTAGAAAGATAAATGATTGTTGAACTTATTACATTTTTTTTTAAATCGATTAATTGCTATTTTTAAATAAAAAAGGGGTTTTAGTGGCTTATGGTGTGGATTTATCATGTCCCCAAGGCTTGTAACCACTATAACTTTTGAAAATATCAATTGTTTAACTCAATCTATTTTTTAATCTCTTCACCTATCATGTGGGAAGCCACTGAATGTAAATGGCAGTGTAATTTTGTTTTGTTTAGCTATAATTAATTTTTTACGGCTCGAAAATGGCGAAATTTTCGTTGATTTGGTAGCCTAGTATAAAATTATTTCTGTAAATGGGGAGCTACAGCCACAGAGTAGTTTACTAACTCAGTTCGCCATCGCCATAGATTACTGTATATATCAGTTCGCCCAAAGAGTATAGTAATATATAAGGAAGAAGAGAGCCCTCTTGCGAGTAAAGCTGGTGCTCCTTGGAAATGGCGCCACCTGGTGATTGTTACGCTAACTATAATATTTACATGTATGTGTGTATATTCTAATTCACTCACACGAGAGTACTCTGTGAATGTGTGCGTGTGTATATGTATACTGCTCATTGCGCACCCACACATTCAATATTCTATATTTTAAACTTATATTACTATTTCCATTCCAATTTTCTACGAATGTAGAAATTACATTCTACATTCGTAAAAAATTGGAATAGAAATAGTAATAAATTAATATAATAAGTACATATTGGAATTTTTAAACATTAAGTAACACAAACCAGAGTAAGATTAAAGTTAACAATTGGAACACGGTTAATAGTTTTACAGAAATAAAACAATTATTTTCATAGAGATTTAATATATTATTGACAGTGGTTAGATACACAGAAATAAACTTGAGCACTCAATTTTAGATAATTATAGAGGCATCTTAGAACACACCGTTTTCACCAACCCATTATTATTCGTAAAACATCTTCAATAAGTAAAACGATAAACGACTACTAAATCACCATAAACTAAATATTTACTGGCAGTAACACCACACTTATGTAATTATTCTACGATATACGAAATAAACTAAATCGACATCAAACTTTTGAATTTGGCTTAGAAAAGTTAGACAAAACGAACTCCATTCAATTTGAAAATGATTTGAAACATTCCCGTTTAAAATAATATCTATTTAATTGATGAAAAATGAACTATGAAACTTTTTCTTTTCTTAATTTCTTATAAATATGTAATTGTAACAATCTAGGTTATGTTTTCGCAACAGCCAGTCAGCCACAGATAAATTTATATTTTCGGCTATAGAGCTTGTAGTACAGACTAATCATTTCAATCGAACATAATAATAATCGGAACGTTTAATTTATACTTTATAAATCATGGATTAAACAACTTTAATTTGTAATGTATATTACAAAATATACAGTTTATGATTTATAACATAAGTAAAAATAATTTTAGTGGGCAGGTGACAAATCTATTAAAATGAAAAAATAAAAGTTCTTAAACTGCAATTGAAATATTATGCGTAACATGGATCACTGTTTCATTTCTTAAATTCTGCCATCTAGTGAGTATTAGACTAACTAAACTGAGGAAATTATGACCCGTACCATACGCTTGATGGCGTTACTTTCTATTGCCAAATGCCTTACTATGGAACTGTACCCCCCCTGAGTTCGCCGTCAGTCGCCGTTGTGAGTGGACATTATTTCGGTTGTTTGCAACGGCTCAAAAAGATCGCTGTACAAATACACAATATTCGAATAACCAAATTTCTTAAATACTTGATTATAATAATAATAAGAGATTTTTTATTACATTATTTTAAAAGCACAATAAATAATAGTAGTACGTACTAAAAGTAAGTAGTATCAATTTTTTTGTCATGGGTGAAATTTTCATGGTTTTCGAGGGTGTTGAAACCGATAGGGTTGTCGAAATGTAAATCCAAGATGGCGGCCGCAATAAGTATCAATTTTTTCATAATGGGTGTCATTTTCATGGTTTTCGAGGGTGCTGAAGCCAATAGTGCTGTCGAAATGTAAATCCAACGTGGCGGCTGCAATAGGTATAATTTTTTTCATCATGGGTGTTATTTTCATGGTTTTCGAGGGTGTTGAAGCCGACAGTGCTGTCGAAATGTAAATCCAAGATGGCGCCTGAAGTAGGTACCAATTTTTTCATCATGGGTGTCATTTTCATGGTTTTCGAGGGTGTCGAAGACGATAGTGCTGTCGAAATGTAAATCCAAGATGGCGGCTGCAATAGATATCACTTTTTTTATCATGGGTGTCATTTTCATGGTTTTCGAGGGTGTTGAAGCCGATAGTGCTGTCGAAATGTAAATCCAAGATGGCGGCTGAAGTAAGTACCAAATTTTTTCATCATGGATATCATTTTCATGGTTTTCGAGGGTGTTGCAGCCGATAGTGTTGTCGAAATGTAAATCCAACATGGCGGTTGCAAAAGATATCAATTTTTTCATCATGGGTGTCATTTTCATGGTTTTCGAGGGTGCTGAGGAAATGTAAATCCAAGGTGGCGGCTGCAATAGGTATAATTTTTTTCATCATGGGTGTGATTTTCATGGGTTTCGAGGGTGTTGAAGCCGATAGTGCTGTCGAAATTAAAATCCAAGATGGCGACTGAAGTAGGTACCAATTTTTTCATCATAGGTGTCATTTTCATGGTTTTCGAGGGTGTTGAAGCCGATAGTGCTGTCGAAATGTATTTAAACTACTTTAAAAAAATTCCGTATAATCATGCTATACGTTATTTTTAATGCGAAGGCATGCTCAATTGGATTTACCAATATATTTTTTTTTTTAGTTTTTGTTAGTTGTAAGGGCCGCCTTTTGCGGTGAAAGCCTCCTCCAAATTACTTCAAGTGGTTCTGTCTTGCTCTAATCTTGGCCATAGTGTACCAGCTACTTCGACGATGCCATCATTCCACCGTTTTGATGAGTATGCTGCCACTATACTCTTTCTAAATCCTTTCGTATTTAATTGTATAAAATATTATATTGTAAATTAATGTTTCAAATAAAGCGCCACTGAGTTTCTTGGGAAGTACCATCCCAGGACAGAGGTTTTTTTTCCGAACCAATGGTGAAACTTAAATGTCTTTCAATAAGTATTCTTGTTATCTATATTAAATAAAAATAATTTTATTCTATGCTAGTATATTTACCTGTGCCCGAGCGCACTTACTTTGTATAGAATGACGGTGATAAACGAGCACACAGTCTACCTGATGATAAGTACTCACCTACATCTATCTTCAATTAACAATCAAAATAGAATTCTGATCCAACAATTACTGAAAAGATATACAGCTAAGAAATGCAAACGACGTTAGACAATCTCGCTATCAAACAACCGATACTAAATGTCAATTTCTCTACTATTTTCAAGACAATGCTAGTCAACACGTTCCTCAACACGGTTTAAAAATTACAAGTGCTTCGAAACCTTACTTCACTTACTTTTTTATGGGATAAGGTGACAAACGAGCATACAGTCCACCTAATGGTAAGTGGTTGCTGCGACCCATAGACATCCACATCTATCCTCAATAAATAATCAAAATACAAATGCGTTGTCACCCGAGAGGACTAAGATGCCTCTTTTCCAGTAAAAAGGGTCTCCGGTTCTCTATACTCACCATACGAAACAGCAATGTTAAGCTACTATATTACGCTGGTATTCTGTAAGAGCGTGATCTTTCCGCGGACGAGCCGACCCATTCGTGCTACAAATATACTACTAATATAGCTGCAGTATGGCTCTACCACGTCTAGAAGTGTATAGTTTTTTAGTGTTCTGTGCCAAATTAGACGAAACGGTAACCTTATGAAATTACTTTGGTTTGGTTTGGCTAACTGATACAGGTTTTATATACTTCTATCTTCGGTTAAAAATTAAAATACAAATGCGCAAAATTGTCACCCCTCAAGAGAAGATGAAATGCCTTGTTTCCAAATGCTTTACAGCTTGTTATTATACTGGCTCTCTTTTTTCTTCAGACTAAAACACGGTACAGTGCAGGTACTGCTATTTGGCGGCAGATATAATTCAATATTGATTACAAGTAACTTGTATTGAAAACTATTTTTTTAACTTTATCACTGGAGTATAAGAGGGATGTACCTACCAGACGGACTTCTAGTGCATCCTACTAGTAGTTTACATTTTTACCATAATCTTATTGCAATACTGCAGGTACACGTGTATCGTGGAGCCGCTGATGGACTCCGTGTGCGAGTGTGTGAACACGGAGACGGTGGCGCCGCTGCGACGCGCAGGAGCACGCGCGCTCACCCGCCTGCTGCTGGCCGGCTACCTGCGCCTGCGCACGCCGCTCTACTACCGGTGCGTACGTGCGCACGTACACTGCACTAGGCGTGTGCGTGTGCGTGTGCGTGTGTATGTCGCGCACTCACCCGCCTGCTGCTGGCCGGCTACCTGCGCCTGCGCACGCCGCTCTACTACCGGTGCGTACGTGCGCACGTACACTGCACTAGGCGTGTGCGTGTGCGTGTGTATGTCGCGCGCTCACCCGCCTGCTGCTGGCCGGCTACCTGCGCCTGCGCACGCCGCTCTACTACCGGTGCGTACGTGCGCACGTACACTGCACTAGACGTGTGCGTGTGCGTGTGCGTGTGTATGTCGCGCGCTCACCCGCCTGCTGCTGGCCGGCTACCTGCGCCTGCGCACGCCGCTCTACTACCGGTGCGTACGTGCGCACGTACACTGCACTAGGCGTGTGCGTGTGTATGTCGCGCGCTCACCCGCCTGCTGCTGGCCGGCTACCTGCGCCTGCGCACGCCGCTCTACTACCGGTGCGTACGTGCGCACGTACACTGCACTAGGCGTGTGCGTGTGTATGTCGCGCGCTCACCCGCCTGCTGCTGGCCGGCTACCTGCGCCTGCGCACGCCGCTCTACTACCGGTGCGTACGTGCGCACGTACACTGCACTAGGCGTGTGCGTGTGCGTGTGTATGTCGCGCACTCACCCGCCTGCTGCTGGCCGGCTACCTGCGCCTGCGCACGCCGCTCTACTACCGGTGCGTACGTGCGCACGTACACTGCACTAGGCGTGTGCGTGTGCGTGTGCGTGTGTATGTCGCGCGCTCACCCGCCTGCTGCTGGCCGGCTACCTGCGCCTGCGCACGCCGCTCTACTACCGGTGCGTACGTGCGCACGTACACTGCACTAGGCGTGTGCGTGTGTATGTCGCGCGCTCACCCGCCTGCTGCTGGCCGGCTACCTGCGCCTGCGCACGCCGCTCTACTACCGGTGCGTACGTGCGCACGTACACTGCACTAGGCGTGTGCGTGTGCGTGTGCGTGTGTATGTCGCGCGCTCACCCGCCTGCTGCTGGCCGGCTACCTGCGCCTGCGCACGCCGCTCTACTACCGGTGCGTACGTGCGCACGTACACTGCACTAGGCGTGTGCGTGTGCGTGTGCGTGTGCGTGTGCGTGTGTATGTCGCGCGCTCACCCGCCTGCTGCTGGCCGGCTACCTGCGCCTGCGCACGCCGCTCTACTACCGGTGCGTACGTGCGCACGTACACTGCACTAGGCGTGTGCGTGTGCGTGTGCGTGTGTATGTCGCGCGCTCACCCGCCTGCTGCTGGCCGGCTACCTGCGCCTGCGCACGCCGCTCTACTACCGGTGCGTACGTGCGCACGTACACTGCACTAGGCGTGTGCGTGTGCGTGTGCGTGTGCGTGTGTATGTCGCGCGCTCACCCGCCTGCTGCTGGTCGGCTACCTGCGCCTGCGCACGCCGCTCTACTACCGGTGCGTACGTGCGCACGTACACTGCACTAGTTGTGTGCGTGTGCGTGTGCGTGTGCGTGTGTATGTCGCGCACTCACCCGCCTGCTGCTGGCCGGCTACCTGCGCCTGCGCACGCCGCTCTACTACCGGTGCGTACGTGCGCACGTACACTGCACTAGGCGTGTGCGTGTGCGTGTGCGTGTGTATGTCGCGCGCTCACCCGCCTGCTGCTGGCCGGCTACCTGCGCCTGCGCACGCCGCTCTACTACCGGTGCGTACGTGCGCACGTACACTGCACTAGGCGTGTGCGTGTGCGTGTGCGTGTGCGTGTGTATGTCGCGCGCTCACCCGCCTGCTGCTGGCCGGCTACCTGCGCCTGCGCACGCCGCTCTACTACCGGTGCGTACGTGCGCACGTACACTGCACTAGGCGTGTGCGTGTGCGTGTGCGTGTGCGTGTGCGTGTGTATGTCGCGCGCTCACCCGCCTGCTGCTGGCCGGCTACCTGCGCCTGCGCACGCCGCTCTACTACCGGTGCGTACGTGCGCACGTACACTGCACTAGGCGTGTGCGTGTGCGTGTGCGTGTGCGTGTGTATGTCGCGCGCTCACCCGCCTGCTGCTGGCCGGCTACCTGCGCCTGCGCACGCCGCTCTACTACCGGTGCGTACGTGCGCACGTACACTGCACTAAGCGTGTGCGAGATCTATTTCAGGGCCTGAACAGCCCGAGGAGTAACTAACGATCCGTGTGGTAGTACACAGCTATTCTATATACACCGCAGTATTTCGGAACTTTGATATCGTGATTTTGGATTCAGTGTGTTTCATTGGTGGCGCGACGACTACACCACTACAATGACAAACCTTCTCTTTTTTATTTTAAGATTAGGGTGACAAACGAGTTCACAGTCCATCTGGTGGTAATTGCTGTGCCCATATATATCTACATCTATCCTCGACTACGAATCAAAATGCAAATGCGTTGTCACCCGTGAGGACTAAGATGGAATAGCCTCGTTTCCTACATTCATTCTCTACAACGAGTGTGGCTTATATTCAGCTCCATATTTATCTGGTTCATGAAGAAGTTATTTTGGAAAATATTATCTGTTACTTAATGCCTTCACCTTAAACAAACGATGATGACATCTAAGCAAGAAATTTAATATATTATGATGATCTAAACTCAGAAGTTTGTTTCCGCACTTTAGTGGGATGTGCATATTAATTTTAATACTTATATTGTTCTAGAATAGGCGTGAAAAGTAAATTGTTATATGTATGTAGCTAAAATAATTGTAAAATTTCATTTCAAAATGTATGTAGAAAAATATATGTAATTTTGATACAAACAAACAGTGCGATAGGAATTATAAGTTAAAAATATTAATTATAATTTTTATTTCAACAATGTATATTAGTAATACGGCAGACTTGAACTTTTATGTCGTTTTTCAGGTACTGTGCTCTTCTAGCGGATGATGACCACGACGTCCGTGAACCAGCTGAGTACTACGTGAGCAGCTGTCTCACAACCGACGCCATTTACCATCATTTCGTTGATTGCATCTTACATTATAATAGTGATGGAGGTATGCTTTCTTCATATTGCCTTAATTTTGTTATAAAATGTTCCGTTTTAAAAGTTATTATAGTACCTTTTTATATTATAGATTTTACAGAATCCCCATACCGCCCTCTTCCCTAGCCTTCTTTAAATATTTTCAAAGAAGTGTTACATCTTAATTGTATTAGCACGTACACTTGTCACTATAATATCTTGTGTGTCTGTTTCTTACACCATTCAAAAACTGAGGCCTTGGTCGAAATCATTATCATAAAATATGTTGTATGTAGTCCCTAGTGTCACACAATGAGGCAACGTAAAAAGAAATGACCCGAGAAATGAAATGAGTAGCACCAGCGGCGCTCCTTGGCGATGGTTTGCCTCGCCGGGACCGGCTTACCCAGGAACTTCGGGCACGACGTCACCCGGTGATCGGATGCTCGACAAT
The DNA here is from genome assembly GCA_033319125.1 of Parnassius glacialis. NCBI lineage: Eukaryota > Metazoa > Arthropoda > Insecta > Lepidoptera > Papilionidae > Parnassius > Parnassius glacialis. The sequence goes on along the minus strand of JAVANC010000010.1, from coordinate 25,270,854 downwards.
AGGGCGGGGGGGCGGCGCCCTCCCGCGGGAGCTCCGCTTTGCCTTAGGGGGATGGCGACGGTTTGCCCGTCGGATTCCGCCTTTCCCTGGGCACGGCTCCGTCGGCAACCCGCAGTTCCTCGACGGCGCCTGCTGCGTTCTCCATTTGCTGGCACTGCTCCTCCAAGAACCGCAGCAGGTCCCTATATAGCAGGCGCCGTCCCGGCCGTACCTCTCCTCAAAATGGAGCCGAAGATCGAGAGGCAGGCGGGACAACAGAATGTGTAGCAACAAGAAGGACCATTCGTCCACCGGTAAATCCAGCCGGCTCAACCAGTTACAAGCCACCACGACTTGATTTACGATGTCCGGACGTAGTCTGGTCCGGTCCTTAAGTAGCGGGAGATTTATAAGCTGCCGAACGTATTCGTCCGCAATCCGCCGGACGTTGGCGTACCTTCCGGCGAGGAGGTCCCGAGCATTCTAGTAGGCGTCGTCTGACAATTTCAAATGGCCGACGACGCCCAGGGCCTCCCCCTCCAATAATGCCAGGAGATACCCCATCTTCTGGCTTGGTGCCAAGTCCCTCCGGGCGCCCACTAGGCTGTCAAAAATACCAACAAAGGTCAGCCTTTCGGAGAGGACCCCGGAGAACCTTGGCAGGTCCAGAGCTGGGAGTGGTCCCAACAGCTCCGGCTGAGTACGCTGCTTCCGAGGGGACTCGAGCAGGCCACTAGCCGAGCTTCACGCGCTTCTTCAGCATACTTGGCCCCCGCCTCGATCAAGTCGTCTGTGAGAGAAAAGAATTTCTCGTAGTCCGCGAGGCAGGAGTCTAGGACTCCCTGTTCCGCATCCGAGGCCTCGAGCTCAGGGTAAGCCTCCACCACTACAGCCCTTCGGGCCGCGACCTGCTCGAGCCGCTTCTCTAAACTATGGACCCGATCGGGTCGCCCTATCAAATGATGAGCGTTAGCGGCCCAGCGCAGCTTCGCCCGCAGGCGAAGCGCCGGTTGCTTGTGCGATGGCATCACTACTAGATACAATTACTATTAAATTAAATTAAATACAATTACACTACACGGCAAGTACCCCCTACAGTCAGTCATCAGGATGCCTCGCTCAGGCGACCGACCCTTTGGCACTTTAATCTACCTACCAAAAATACTTAACGCGTAAGTACCTAGCCCTAACAAAACCAAAAAAAGAAGAATTTTTGTAATACGGCCGCGGGTAATTGGAGAAACAATTAACCGCGCTCTGCTACCAGAAATTGCACACGCCCTTAGTTGCCCTAACAAAGGTCGACCATACCGGGGCCCATAAGCGGCAGTGTCGACGGGCAACCAAGGGGGGGGGGGCAAATGCCTATATATATGTAGTATGCAATGGCTAGACAAATAAATAGGAACTTACCGAATTCCGGAGTTAGGGCCAACCACAAGGCGCGGTCAGGCGGTAAGTATGTGCGTGTAAGTTGTGTGAGAGAGTGTGTATATGTAACCTGACGTCACCCAGGTAATCGGGCAGCAGACCTGGTACGCTGCTCTGCCCCACAATGTGCTGTTACTCCAGTGGGTGTTCACCTTTATGACCACCTTTATCACCTTTATGACCACCTTTATCACCTTTATGTCTAACGTCACTTAGCACAAATTATAATCTAATACGAACGCGATCTCAATTTCGGATCACTAAGTTAGCGTTCTAATCGACAAAGGAAAACTGTCTCCGTATTGCAAACGAAGTTAAGTTAATCACTCAACTCAAGAAATCGCCTCGTCGTTACGTAAACGTACTAACAAAACGACACAAATTAGAGGCTTTTTGCACGCGACCTCGCTGTTCAACGAACCGAGCAGACTGCGATACTTCTCCGGAGGCGGCCCCGCTGGCAACAAAACTCTCGTTAATCGCCCACACGTCTCACCGGTTATGAACGCGCCGCGTCGAGTGCCTCGGAATACAGTTTTTAAAAATTAACATTTGGCGCAAACATGTATATATAGAGGTCAGCGCTCCTCGTCGTATGTGTGGTAAAGGATCTTTTGTGAGGAACACTTTCTTTCGTCATAAGAAGATTCATATGTATACATGGGAAAGAGGTGGTGATAGAAATATGATAGATTTCATAATTGTGAATAAAAGAATGGGGAGCGCAGTGGTAGATACAAGGGTTTACCAGGGGTTCAAAGTAGGGACGGATCATTACTTGGTCTTATGCCGAATTAATGGTCTATTCAGACGTTGGCAGCATCGGACATCTGTGTCTACCACTGCATTACAACATATTAGAACAGAGACATTACAAGATGAAGGTGAAAAAGAAAAGTACAAATGTAGACTTAGAGAAAATATAAGTGGTTTAGATTAATTGTGTATGAATGATTTAGACTTGGAGACTGTGGCATAATGTTAAGAAAGGTTTGGTGGATGCAGCTACCAAAGTATGTGGTGTAAGTATGAGAAATAATGAAAGGAAAAATAATACGATTTGGTGGAATGATGAGGTACGGATGGAAGTTGTAGCAAAGAAGAGAGCATGGCTAGATTTACTAGCAACCAAAGCTGGTAATTCTGACGGTATGAGCTAGTCTTTAGACATCTAATTATGAGTAAAAGAAGTAGTTGAAATGAAAAAACAAGAAAGAACAGATAAGAATTATAGAAGAATATTGGATAACTTCCAGGCAAATATTAAATCGTTCGGGAAACTAGTAAGAACTGCTAGGGGACATTTAAAACAGCCTAGAATGAATGTTATACGAGACCAGAATGACTGTATTCTGAATGACGAGGTTTCGAGTTTAAAGAGATGGAAGGAATACTTTGAAAGCGTGTTTATGAGTGAAGAGTCGTCTGAATTAGGTGAAACAGAAATTTCGAAATAAGTGGAAAGGGATAGGGAGATAAGTGTAGAGGAAATAATGAAAACCATGAAAGCGGATAAGGCAGCCGGATATGATAGAGTAAAATGAAGTGGGTACCGGGAGATTGGTGCAAAGCCATGATAGTTCCTATATATAAAAGAAAAAGGTTGCAGCAGGACTATAGAAAATATCGTGGTATCAGGTAGCGTTGTGGGAAAACTGTATGCTAAGATGCTGCTAACGGACGTTGGCGTACCTTCCGGCGAGGAGGTCCCGAGCATTCTGGTAGGCGTCGTCCGACAATTTCAAATGGCCGACGACGCCCAGGGCCTCCCCCTCCAATAATGCCAGGAGGTACCCCATCTTCTGGCTTGGTACCAAGTCCCTCCGGGCGTCCACTAGGCTGTCAAAACAGTGTAGAAACTAGTTTTAACAGTGGTAGAGCCACGCGGCAGCTTTTGCTGTCGCACGGATAGGCCGGCTCGAACCGGGGTGCTACCACGACCTCACAGAAAACCAGCGTGAAGTAGAGGTTTACCTCTACGTTTCGCTTGGTGAGTGCAGGTGGCCGGAGCCCCTTTTTACTGGAAATGAGGCATTCCATCTTAGTCCTCACGGGTGGCAACGCATCTGCATTTTGATTTGTAAGAGAGGATAGATGTTAGATGTCTATGGGCCGCAGCAACCACTTACCATCAGGTGGACTGTGTGCTCGTTTGTCACCCTTATCCTATAAAAAAAAAGACCAACAAAGGTCAGCCTTTCGGAGAGGACCCCGGAGAACCTTGGCAGGTCCAGAGCTGGGAGTGGTCCCAACAGCTCCGGCTGAGTAGGCTGCTTCCGAGGGGACTCGAGCAGGCCACTAGCCGAGCTTCACGCGCTTTCTCAGCATACTTGGCCCCCGCCTCGATCAAGTCGTTTGTGAGAGAAAAGAATTTCTCGTAGTCCGCGAGGCAGGAGTCTAGGACTCCCTGTTCCGCATCCGAGGCCTCGAGCTCAGCGTAAGCCTGCTCCACTACAGCCCTTCGGGCCGCGACCTGCTCGAGCCGCGTCTCTAAACTATGGACCCGATCGGGTCGCCCTATCAAATGATGAGCGTTAGCGGCCCAGCGCAGCTCCACCCGCAGGGGAAGCGCCGGTTGCTTGTGCGATGGCATCACTACTAGATACAATTACTATTAAATTAAATTAAATACAATTACACTACACGGCAAGTACCCCCTACAGTCGGTCAGCAGGATGCCTCGCTCAGGCGACCGACCCTTTGGCACTTTAATCTACCTACCAAAAATACTTGACGCGTAAGTACCTAGCCCTAACAAAACCAAAAAAAGAAGAATTTTTATAATACGGCCGAGGGTAATTGGAGAAACAATTAACCACGCTCTGCTACCAGAAATTGCACACGCCCTTAGTTGCCCTGACAAAGGTCGACCATACCGGGGCTCATAAGCGGCAGTGTCGACGAGCAACCAAGACGGGGGGGGGGGCAAATGCCTATGGATATGTAGTATGCAATGGCTAGACAAATAAATAGGAACTTATCGAATTCCGGAGTTAGGGCCAACCACAAGGCGCGGTCAGGCGGTAAGTATGTGCGTGTAAGTTGTGTGAGAGAGTGTGTATATGTAACTTGACGTCACCCAGGTAATTGGGCAGCAGACCTGGTACGCTGCTCTGCCCCACAATGTGCTGTTACTCCAGTGGGCGTTCACCTTTATGACCACCGTTATCACCTTTATCACCTTTATGTCTAACGTCACTTAGCACAAATTATCATCTAATACGAACGCGATTTCAATTTCGGATCACTAAGTTAGCGTTCTAATCGACAAAGGAAAACTGTCTCCGTATTGCAAACGAAGTTAAGTTAATCACTCAACTCAAGAAATCGCCTCGTCGTTACGTAAACGTACTAACAAAACGACACAAATTAGAGGCTTTTTGCACGCGACCTCGCTGTTCAACGAACTGCTGCGATACTTCTCCGGAGGCGGCCCCGCTGGCAACAAAACTCCCGTTAATCGCCCAAACGTCTAACCGGTTATGAACGCGCCGCGTCGAGCGTCTCAGAATACAGTTTTTAAAAATTAACATTTGGCGCAAACATGTATATATAGAGGTCAGCGCTCCTCGTCGTATGTGTGGTAAAGGATCTTTTGTGAGGAACACTTTCTTTCGTCATAAGAAGATTCATATGTATACATGGGAAAGAGGTGGTGATAGAAATATGATAGATTTCATAATTGTGAATAAAATAATGGGGAGCGCAGTGGTAGATACAAGGGTTTACCAGGGGTTCAACGTAGGGACGGATCATTACTTGGTCTTATGCCGAATTAATGGTCTATTCAGACGTTGGCAGCATCGGACATCTGTGTCTACCACTGTATTACAACATATTAGAACAGAGACATTACAAGATGAAGGTGAAAAAGAAAAGTACAAATGTAGACTTAGAGAAAATATAAGTGTTTTAGATTAATTGTGTATGAATGATTTAGACTTGGAGACTGTGGCATAATGTTAAGAAAGGTTTGGTGGATGCAGCTACCAAAGTATGTGGTGTAAGTATGAGAAATAATGAAAGGAAAAATAATACGATTTGGTGGAATGATGAGGTACGGATGGAAGTTGTAGCAAAGAAGAGAGCATGGCTAGATTTACTAGCAACCAAGGCTGGTAATTCTGACGGTATGAGCTAGTCTTTAGACATCTAATTATGAGAGTAAAAGAAGTAGTTGAAATGAAAAAACAAGAAAGAACAGATAAGAATTATAGAAGAATATTGGATAACTTCCAGGCAAATATTAAAATGTTCTGGAAACTCGTAAGAACTGCTAGGGGACATTTAAAACAGCCTAGAATGAATGTTATACGAGACCAGAATGACTGTATTCTGAATGACGAAGTTTCGAGTTTAAAGAGATAGAAGTAATACTTTGAAAGCGTGTTTATGAGTGAAGAGTCGTCTGAATTAGGTGAAACAGAAAATTCGAAATAAGTGGGAAGGGATAGGGAGATAAGTGTAGACGAAATAATGAAAACCATGAAAGCGGATAAGGCAGCCGGATATGATAGAGTAAAATGAAGTGGGTACCGGGAGATTGGTGCAAAGCCATGATAGTTCCTATATAAAAAGGGAAAATGGTTGCAGCAGGACTATAGAAAATATCGTGGTATCAGGTAGCGTTGTGGGAAAACTGTATGCTAAGATGCTAATTGAATGAGTTATGGAAGAAATTGATGGAAAAATTTGGGATGTGTAAGCGGGATTTAGAATGGCAATGGGGTGTACGGATAAAGTCTTTTCCATGCGCAATGTTCGCAGAGAAGTTTTTGGCCAAAAACAAAAAAGTTTTTTGTGCGTTCTTGGACTTGGAAAAGGCTTATGACAGAGTGGACAGGGATGTGTTATAGCAAGCACTGAACTCATTTGGGTTGAGCGCTGGGTTGGTACAGGCATTAAAGTCTCTTTACAAGGTCTCTAGTGCTTGTGTCAGGATCAACGGGGCCTACTCGGACTGGTCTGGTATCAATAAAGGTGTCATACAGAGCTGTGTGGCTTCCTGAGTGAGTTAACCGTCAAATGCTTTTTGCACGTTGATGATCGAGTCATATTTGCGTCGTCGGCGGCCGAGTTGCAAATGATGGTTACATTAATGAACAGGTCGTTAAAAGAAGGGGGAATGAAAGTGAACGTAAGTAAGACGAAAGTTATGGTTTTTGAAAGAAAAGAACTTAGCTAGAGCGATATGTGAAATAAGAATAGAATGGGAGTTGGTCGAGCAAGTAAATGAGTTTGTGTATTTGGGATCTTTATCATATCTACCATCCCTGCTAAATACATGCAGTTCTGTAGAACGACTAGTGAACGCAGGAAATAGAGCATGGGGCTCTACACTCACACTTCACTTCACTTACACTTACACACTTCCACAATTGTGGAAAGTCAGAATGTGTCGAAAAAGGCACGTATGACAATTCACAATGCTGTGTTAGTCCCTACTTTAATGTATGGTAGTGAAAGTTGGGTGTGGCAGAATGTGGCAGTGTAGAATAAATGCTGTATTAAGGAGTATGTTAGGGCTGAATCTGAATGACAGGGTGAGAAATTGTGCGATAAGAGAAGAGTGTGGTTTGCAAGATGATGTTGTGACCAGAATTAAAAAGGGAATGCTTCGGTGGTTTGGTCATCTAGTAAGAATGAATGAGGAAAAGAGCAAATTTATGTTGCAGAAGTAAACGGCAGAGTTGAGATGGGACGCCCTAAGCGTAAGTTTATCGACCTAATTGGCGAATTATTGAAAATGGGCCTTATTAAAAGTACCCTTAATCGACAAGCATGTATGCGTAGGTATATGATCCACATACATCGGAGGCGAGAGGTGTGTCAGGATCGAGTCAAATGAAAGTCCGTAGTCTCTGCTTACCCCTCTGGGTGACAGGCGTGAGTGTTACGTATGTCGTATCTCGTATTACAGAAACATTATCATTCGACGCCAGACAACTGATCTACGACGTAATGCTGCAGCGGTTGTCCTTGGTGCAGAAATTGAACGTGCAGTGTCGACTTGCGCGCGAAATCCTGCAACACGCAGCTGACGTTACGGACGAGGGCGACGGCGAACTGCCTCGTGCGCTCAACTCTGCACTACTAGACACTATCACGTTGCTTTGCGGACCCAGGATGCGGCTGCCCAGTAAGTTTAACACTCAACACGTCTCGATTATATACTGGTTACATAGTATACTGATCTGCGGATCTAGTCTACGGTTACGTAGTACGGTTAGTACGGTACGGTTTCCCAGTTAATTTTAAACTGGAACTGGAATAATTATCATCTAAAATGTTTACAGAGAAACCACAGACTACGGGTGATACTGCGGACATAGACGACCTACAAGAGAGAATTACGACAAATATCGTGTCGCATGTAAGTACAGTATCACCGTTTATTATTGCAGAGCCACGTTACAGAAGAAACTGGTCGGTTCAACCGGGAAAGAAACACCTCTCACAGAATACCAGCATAAAAAAGCAGCATAATGTTTTTGTGTTTCGTATGAAGCATTACAGCTATATATCTATACTCGATTAAGAATGACAATACTGTATCATTGTTATACCTAAGGGCTAAAACGGAAGGCTTGTTACTGGTAAAACTTGTTCTCGTTTGTTTACTTAAAAAAAATACGAATTACTTATAAAAAAAGTTCTTTGTATATAAAGATTTGAAATAATAGAAACTACTTACATGTAATTGGTATCATCATCATCATTACGGCCCTTCACAAGTTCTCTGTCGAACATAGGCCGCCCCTAAAGAATGCCACAAAGCACGGTCCTGAGCCACCTACATCCATCGACTTCCCGCATGTCGTACCAGGTCATCATTCTATCTAGTAGGGGGCTAAAAAACCTTGCTTCCCCAACGATTGTCAGTTCTTCGAGCTAGATGGCCAGCCCATTGCCACTTCAGCTTACTAATCCATTGGGTTATGGCGGTTACTCTGAACCATTATTTGTACGCCATAGAAATACTTGTTCCGTGCGGGGTTCGAACCCGAGGCCCAGCAACTCATTGCTAAGCCTCTGCGCCACGGAGCAATTATTATATTTTGCTTTAATGACTTAATTCTAGAATTAAAATTACACAGTATGGTTATAATTTATACAACTTTTTGTCTTTAAATTTATGACAGCTTTTTACTTCTGTTAATTTTCTTATCTATTACATATTTTTAATGTTAAGGAGCCGGAGGACCATAAATGCAAAGTAAGAACCATTATCTTGTGCATATATTTTGTAGGCTTCTAAGCAATAATAATAGATATCTTGTTCTTTATTTGTACCTCTTCATATTATGTCAGCCAGAGTTTGAGTTGTTTTGTTTATCGCATATTCCTTAGACATTTAATTTTCTCTTGTAGTCTGTTTATGATGTTGTGCTCATATAATAGAAGTTCGTAAATGCATTTATTTTTCGACGTTTTAATTTTAAGCGCTATGCTTTTTAAACAGGGTTTCCTAAATTAATGAAATTCATCTATGAATGATTCTAATAGTTCGCCCTTTATATCCTATACTTTTATTGTTCGAAAAGGGATGGCATCAGAATTGTTTTTTATTTTAGCAAAAATAATTGATAAAGGCGTTTGCAGCAGTTGAAATCCAGCTTTCTGTCAACATTTATCTACATTGAAAGAAATGTTAGAAGCTGTCGCGTTTATTTTTATAAGAAAACCCGTATCGATAACTTACACACAAATAAACGTTACATTATAATTTCACTACACAAAACTCAAATTAGCTATGCAAAAATTTATTACCAATGCAAAATTATGAAAAAGTCATACATAGTGATACTTTAAATTATTGAACGTTAACATAATATGTCAGTGTCTAAAACTTAATGTTTGATAAAAACTTCAAAACTACGATAATATTTTAAATTAAAAAACTTTACTCAACCATGTGCGACCTTAACTTTTACCATGTGCTCAGTTGTGTAGGAAAATATTGTGAGAAAACCTGCATGTATAAGAAATTAAAAAAATATATTTGAAGTTCGCCAACGCGCACCACTGGGGCAGCGCGGTGGACATTCCTTGCCTGAAAACCCTTATTAAAATGAGGAAGCCTGTGCCAATATAAATAATTGTAATTAATATGATATTTAAAAAAAAGATTAAATTTTAATACGTGTAGTTCTGCCATCGACTAGTATCATTGTCAATAAATATAGTGATTATAATCTGTTATATAAACTAACAAGCAGCAGATTTAGCTATGCTTGTTAGCTGCAACGGTAACGGTATAGGCTGTAACGGTAACGGTGTAGGCTGTAACGGTAACGGTATAGGCTGTAACGATAACGGTATATGCAGTAACGATAACGGTATATGCTGTAACGATGACGATATATGCTGTAACGGTAGCGGTCGTAATTTATAAGTACATACAAGGTTTATTAACTTATTATGAAACATTTTTAATCAGATTGACAAAGATATCCGTAAAATAGTTAAAAAGTCTTACATAATTTGGCAAACTATGTAAGACTTTTTAACTATTTTACAGACTACATAATTGTGCTACATAACTTGAACATTAAAAGCAGATTAACAGAAACTCAAATGTCTACTAATTAAAACTACACATTCCTGTCATAAATTCGGTGATTTAAATCGTAGTGAGATTCTGGAGGAAATAAAGGATGTAATAGTCAGCGAAGTGTAAATACTTAAAAAACGGGGTGAGAAGATGAAATGGCGTTTCAAGTGCAATTTTGTTACATACTAGCTACTAGCGGGAGAAGATAAACAAGAGTATTTTTTGCACTATGGAGACGGCGGAAGAATCCTTTTTAACTATTTGATGTCTAAAGTTAAAAATAAGATATCGACAGTGGCGAAGCTAGGGCTCCAAACTAGGGCAAGCCCAAGATATGGTTTTGTTGTTTTAGCAGGTTTATAAAAATACTCCAATCTTAATCTGTCTCTACTCTTCAGTTTCATATTCAGTGCTGTCAAGGACGTGTTTAACAAAGCACACAGAAGGCATACTACTGCTAGATAGATTCTATGACTATATGCATACCTTCGGTGGCTTTGAAAAAAATCGTTTGGGTTTGCTTGAGTGAATGAAAAAGATATTTACATACAATACAATACATAAACAAAGTACAAACATTGTAAAAAATTAAAAAAAAACAAATTATTTATATATTCTAAATCGAATCGTCTCTCTTTCTTAAAGAAAGATTTGATTACGTCCGCGAAATGTTTGTGAACGTTTTAATTGTACCAATAACTGTTTAAGTGGATGTGCGCTGTTTTTTCTCAACAAAGTTTAAAGGTTTTACCTTTTCCTCGCCGATTAGCACTTTAATACACTTTAATTCATCACAAGGAACACTATTATCCTCCATTTTCACTAAAAATCTTTAAAAAAAGCATAAATTTTCAGCTCCCAACCCAATATTAATTCCATAGATTCGCTCCAGTAAACACAGATTAAACATTGAAATGTGCAGTGAAGTTGCACCGCGCTCGACTAACTTCATATCTAAAGGCAGGCTTATCGCTCCATACTAATTATTATATAAACATTTGTAGTTATATTTCATTATAGAACATTTTGCCACAGGTTAGAAAGGGAGCGATCTTCTACTCGAAAGCCTAGTAAAAAGCAAACGCGTGCGAGAGAGACGACTAATCGCTCAACTCAACTCCTTTTTTATGAAGCAGTATCGCGCAGTAATGCAATCTGCCAAGTATTGACGTTACATAATAAGGCTACGAGTTCATGACTTGTGTAGAAGAGAGAAGCGTGCGGGAAATTTGAAATAATTTGAAACAGTTTACGAGTTATTTTATTAGTTGATATTATTGATTGAGCAGATTGGTAGGACAAGCCGGAATTCTTGGCTTCTATGGAGGATTCGCTACCGGATATTGATCAGATATACTGTAATGCAATGTGTATTTTTTATAGAATACGAACACAAACCGACCCATTCATTTTTTATAGGATAAGGGTGACAAGCGAGCACACAGTCCACTTGATGGTAAGTGGTTGCTGTGGCCCATAGACATCTACATCTATCTTCGTTTTGGAATTAAAATGTAGATGCGTTGTCAGCTGTGAGGACAAAGATAGAATGCCTCTTTTCCAGTAAAAAGTTTATCCACACTCACCATACGAAACACAGCAGCATTAAGCTGCTATTTTACGCTGGTATTCTGTGAGAGCGTGGTCTTTCCCCGGTCGAGCCGACCCATTTGTGCTACAACTATACTATTAATATAGCTAGATCCCAATTTAAAATTATATGTTTTTGTGATAGATTCTAATATTTACTGTATTTTGTATGTATCTTTCTTCAAATTTTACATTTAAAAAATCTTTAAAAACGTGAACTCGAAACGTCACGTTCCGCTTAAGGCGCTGTACATAGTCAAACTAGGCTTTACAAAACAGTTTTTTAACAAAATGTATACATTTTAGAGCTGCAAAGAAAATATATATTAATCTTGATCACATTTATGGGTGGACAATGGTCGACCCATAAATAAACAATGGTTTTGAAAACACGTTTTCGGTAAAGTTTCTCGATAGAAAAACATCATAAATAAGCCATTGGAATTGAATTTCTATCAATTGTAACTGTATTATTTATAAGCAAATCTTAATAAAATTAATAACAGTGATGTAATATATAATAATAAGGGGAACTGTTGTTTTTATTTATCGATTGAAATAAAATATATGTAAGTATTAATATATTTAATGAAAACTAACTCGAACGAATGATGTTTCGCATCGCGCCATCGTGGCGTCTTTTCGCGTCTCTTTCATTTCTACGCGGAGTGACAGTGATCGTTGAGACACGCTGCTAGACGAACCTGTACCAATTTATTTCGCTCGTTCAAAAATCATTTACGTATCTGTTTGTTCTTAAGAGCTGTGTATATTTTATTGTAAGTTGGTGTAAACTTTTATTCGATTTCGTTTTTAGTCGTAAGTTGTAAAAATAAATAATCAGTGTCGGTACGTTATAAAAAATGGGCAACAATAAAAATATACGGCGGGCAATAAAGAGATCTTATTCGATGAAACAAAAACACATGATGGAAGTTTTAAAGTAAGTACACCCACTTTTTGTGCACACTTTCTTTTGTTTATATAGATTATCTATACAGTAGCTAGTTTGGTCTAGCGGTGCGTGCATTGAATTAGTTTTTTGCATCAATGTCTATCCCTCCTAACTAACTAACTCTAACCAATGTTTTAATCCCACATAACATGGGTATACTTTTTGCTGATTTCTTATTTGAAGTAATTGTCTTTTTTTAATTATGTTTCTTGTTTAAAATAAATTTTCAGTAATTATATATGTTTTTGATTTTCGTATTTTTGAAACAATTATAATTCAATTTTATTGTTTTTTTTTATAGTAAAAAGAAACGGTTGGCGAGAAATCCGTCAGTAGATGAACCATCGGAGGAAACTTTTCACAAGTAAGTTTATTCATTGTTGTAATTCCACCTTTTCTAAAAAAAAAACACATGATATAAAAATAACCGTGTATTTCAATTTAAAAACTTATTTGTTTAAATTTTAGATTACAAAAAGATTCTGAGCACGAAAACCCTGTGATATCACTTTCAATCGCATCAGTTGTAACTCCAGCAGCCAATTCAAAATCAAATTATGATGAGTAAGTATCAACAGATGGGCGAAGCTTGTCACACAACGGTAGCCGACAGACAGACGATAACTCCGTGGCCGACTTCCAAAGAGATGGCGTGACGAACTTCACGACTTCCAGCTCTATTGTTGTGAATCAATAATAGATATTGTAACACTGGGAGACTAACCCTACCGAACCATACAATTTTAGCTAAGGTGTTGATAACTGTCTACCCGTCTGTCCACCCACTGTTTGTCCACGTATTGTATTCGTATACACTGCGTGATTGCCATGACTCAGATTTTTTGTTTGTATTAAAAAGTTAAAGTTACAGCCTATATACTGTCCCACGGCTGGGCACAGGCCTCCTCTCATTTCTGAGAGGGTTTTAGAAATATCCGCCGCGCTGCCCCAATGTGTATTGCGTATTGGCGAACTTCACATGTCTTCGAAATATTTTTTTTCTTATTTCTCAGACATGCAGGTTTCCTCACAACGTTTTCCTTCACCGCCGAGCACGTGGTAAATCAGCACTTAAAATAGCAATTAACCATTTTATTGATGCCGGCGGAGATCGAACCCGGATTGCTCACTTACTGTGAAACTTCGTTGGAATCTCAATTAGATAATATATACACACTAGCCATGATTTGTTTTTTTTTTCTTTATAATAAAATAAAAACTAACGTGTTTTTATTTCAGAGAAATCGCTGGTGATATGCTATTCAATGAACCGTTGACCGAAGTTCAAGAAGATAATATATACCCACCAGTTCATGGTCGAAAAGTCGTTTACATAATGTATTTTATCCAGCAGCTGCAAACTATATCCGGCCGCAGGTCTATGTTCAATTGCGGTTTCTCACATTTGTGATATTTATCAATCATAGGAGAAAAAGGATAGGCTTGATCTCCAGATTCAAGTTTAGATGCAATATGTGTAAAGACGTCTTTATTGTCTGTCACAAGCGAAGATTTATGAAGTACACATAATGTCAACACTAACGTGGGCGCCGTTACAAGAATTACTTCTGTTGGCATTGGTTTTTCGCAATTTGAAGAAATTACAGCATGTATGGACATACCCATATTTACGCAAACAACTTATGCTCAAGTTCAAAACAAAGTTTATGAAAAATGGGAGTCAACATCTGTCGAATCCATGGCGGCAACAGCTATGCGTGAGCGTGACTCAGCGATAGCTGAAGGAACATTGAGGAAAGATGGCATACCTCTAATAGACGTAAATACCGACACGATTGTTGGTCATCCCGATCCTACGGAAATAATTACAAGGCATTGTAATTGTCATTGAATCATATCGTTCAAAAAGTTGAATGCTAAAACCATGTGCTGCGCAGTATGTGCAAAAAGTTGAGGGCTATAGCCAAAGACACAAAATACGCCTTGGTGCACAGAAAAATGCTGACTGAATGATTTATCTTTCCACAATTTATATTATTACATTTCGCTCCGTATGCGTAAATACATCAAAATAATATAGTAAAATTAAAATAATTAGCTTGTTTAATTTTTATGTATCCTTCAAATAACCCACAATTCCAAAAAAAACTGTTGTTTTATGCAAAAAGGTTATTCACTCTGAAAAAAAATTATGAAATACCTGTTTTTTTTTTCCATTTTGGGGCTAGCGCTATAGTAAAATTTGTTCATAATGGTTTATTTTACTCTTGGTTTTGAAGAAAAATATGTCTGTCTATAGGAATAAAAATGATTGTTTTTATAAATTCACAATTTTTACAACTTGCGTTTCGAGAATAGGCCATTTCTATGATTGATCATTTTGGTCCAGTCATTTTATTTAAGAATTAATTTATTATTCATGTGATGAATCTGTGACAAAATTTCTCGATAACCTTTTCTAGAAAATAACAATTATTGATTATTTTAAAAATAGAATATGTACATATTTTAAAAATAACATCACGAAAATATGTAGGTAGGTACATAATATTTTTAGAATAACAAAACAAAAATATGTACATATTTTAGATACGAACATAAATGTAGCAACATTTTAAAAATACGAATACAAAATATGTCTGATGGGCTTCGAACCACCAGTCATCGCGGAATCGCGGTACGAAACAAAGGCGCGCTGTACATTTTACGTCGAGCGTCGGCAAGATTCACGCGGTGCACCCCGCAGTGAGCGGGACTACTCCTCCCTTACTTCATCTGCTTCACCCCCTCAAATACATAGAAGTCGTCTATTTACATACATACATACATACATATAATCACGCCTCTTTCCCGTAGGGGTAGGCAGAGACCACTTCTTTCCACTTGCTACGATCCTTACATACTTGTTTCGCTTCGTCCACTTTCATTATTCCCTTCATACATGCTCTACGGTTTAGGGTACTCTTAACCTGGCCTTTAGCTCGTATTTAACTAAATTGTGTATGATTCAAGTGATTAACCCACTCACACATAAATTTAAACAAATAATAGAAATAAGCTATTCAACTTGTTAACTTACATGCATAATTTTAACATGCAACTTTTTAATAAATTAATTGTAAAATTAATGTATAAGTCACTCAAAATTAATTAAAAATTTAGTAAATTACTTGACTACTCAATATACGTGCAAATGAGACTTAAGGGTTAAATGGTTTAAGTAATGTGTAATACTGCGTTTGAATGTAGAAAATGAAGCGCACGGTGGCGGAGGTGCTGGTGCCGGGCGTGCTGCGGCTGTACGCGCGCATGCGGCCGCGCGGCGGCCAGCTCGCCGCCTACCTCGTGCGCATCGCCACCGACCTGCTCAGCGACTACCGCCACGAGGTGCACCACCAACACCCACAAACAAACATTCTATTTCTTTACCACTAATACATTTTCACCGCCAAATTATTCTACAACCTATTTTGTATCGTACTAGCGACTCGCTCCGGTTTCGTCTGGATAAGGTTTTTCAATTTTATAAATCAGATGTAGCACCGGCCATCCTCTCTATTGAAATTAGGACATTTTTTTGATTCGGCGCTCCGGGTAGTCTGCAGTCTATGAATACCCACAGGATCGCCTCTGTCAGTACATCAGATTTGATAGACCACAAATCCTAGCTAAAGAACACCGATTCTCTCCAAGGATGATCCGCGAAGCTATTGAAATCAAAAAACATCCTAATTTCAATAGAGAAGTTAGCTGGGTGCTACCATCTGCTTTCCTATTATTATATTTAAATCCCAACCCTAGCATACAACTGCAAGATTTCGAGATACTACAAGTTCATGCTGGGTAGATCGGACCACAAATTAATAAATTTAATCTGAAGGTAGCCCAATTTAACTATGACATTGGGACATAAATAATAAGGAAGGAATATAAAATAAAATACGCGATAAAATCCATTAAAATTAGTTTTCTTTGAGTGTATAATGGTTCTAGTCAGCATAAGAAATCATTATATTGTATAATGTTAGCATATTGGCATAACATTCCTTATGATTTGTGGACGCTACAAAATTTGCTCCAATCCTCATATTTTTTCCAAGTCCCTTTGATATAAGTATGTAATGAAAAATAATGTATCGTCGCATACAGTATCAAATTTTGATATAAAGGATCTTCACAAAATCTTGTATTATATACAAGGTTTTGTGAAGTGCGGGACTTGTTAAATATGTTATGACAACTATTATCATATGTTCGCGAATAACTCTGCATCCAAACTACCGATTATGATACACGTCGGCACCACCAGACGTACATGCAGTATACCAAGATAATAGGATGTGAACCCTGCCTAATTACGGTACGGTTACGGTAAAGCTTACCGTAATAGCCTGACATACTTTCCAAATAAGAAATTTACCTTCAAGAAAATAACTTACTCCTTTTGAAATGTTGTATATGGGCGGCGGTAGTCACTTAACATCCGCTTATCCCCCCTCCTATAAAAAAGTATCCATGGGCTGCAGTACGGTATAATCTGGCTGCATTAGCCACTTACCAATAACTTTTACTTTTGTCAGTCTAATATTATAAAAAGCGTTGTTCAGTTGGTGTATCACAAGACTTATCCATGGACAGATCGAGGAGTTGATAGAGAACGACGAGGAGCTAGTGGAGCGCATCCACCAGTTCCAGGAGACGATCGGGCTGGAGCCGTCGTTCGGGAACGCGCGCAACCTGGTGACGTCATCGGCGCCGCCCGACCCCGACACGCCGAGCTCGCGCAAGCGCGCCGCGCGCCCCGCCCGCCCCCGCGACCCGCAGCCGCACCGCAAGCGCGCGCTCCGCATATAGCGCGGGACCACGCGCGCCGTACTGCCTCCTCACCTTCACCACTGTTTAAACACTATATAACAGTTTATAAACGCTTTTGATGTCAGCCGATGCCGCCACCCTTGTAGGTATTTACTATTTACGCCATCATGTGCAAGTAGGCTAGGTTGTAAGAATATTTGAAATAAAATAATTTTGGATATTATTATACTCCTAATCATTTATTAAGTTTATGTATATACTTATAGGTTAAAATCTTATTTACAAATTTAACAATTTTTTTATAACTTCAAAAAAAAACATACATTTACAGGTGTCATTGTTCTACACAAGTACATTCATTTAACAACTGTTATACTCTCTTCAAACTGTGCCTTCACTTACCAAACCGAATAGAAAATGCGAACATGATATAGAATCGATGGATGGATAGGTGATATGGGATCTTTCTGATACATATTAGAATAGAAGATTTCAAAATGCACCAGGTTTCATGCTGTTCCACATAATGTAAACATCTTTCGTGATGTGAGGTATTAAGATACCATGGTATCATGTACTGTAAAATTAATGTAATCGTAGACCTCTCGCGTTTTCAGACTATCATAAAAATTATCTATTAGTATGGTAATGGATTGCGGTGGCCCGTCTGGCTACGCTGAATGTATGTGGAGCAATTAATGATAAGATAGATGAAGTATGCGAAATGATGAATGATAGAGGAAAAGATGTGTTATGTGTAAACGAGACGAAACGAAAGGGAAGAGATGTCACTGCACATGTCATTGGTCTGATGTAGACGAGACCGAACAGGCATGCCAGAGAGTCGGTGTTATCCTTTCAGAAAGAATGGGTCAATGTGTGAAAGAAGAGATGAATGTATAAGCTCGAGGCTGCTGTGGATACGAATGAAAGTGGGCTTAAAGAAGTTGTTTGTGCTAGGGGTACGCCCCAGATATATATATAAGCCCACTTATATCCGACAGCTGTTTTGGGACACGGTAAGGCTGGTGTTGATGAAATGTAAGGAAAATGAAAATATTATTATGTTAGGAGATTTTAAGAGAAGGGTTGGGATGAGGAGGTCTGGTTATGAAATGATATTAGGAACGTTTAGCGATGAAAGTATAAATGAAAATGGTGAAGACTTCCTCACCACATGTGTGGAAAAGAATATTTTTGTGACGAACTCTTTCTTTCGCCATAAGAAGATTCACATGTATACAAAGGAAAAAGGGGATGATAGAAGCATGATAGATTTCATAATTGTGGATGAAAGAATGAGGAGCGCAGTGGTAGATACAAGGATTTACCGGGGTCCAACGTAGGGACGGATCATTACTTGGTCTTATGCCGAATTAATGGCGTTCAGGCGTTGGCGGCATCGAACATCTGTGTCTACCACTGCGTTAGAGCGTATAAGAATAGAGAGGTTACAAGATGAAGGTGTGAAAGAGAAGTATAAATGCAGACTGAGGGAAAATATAAGTGGTTTGAATGAATTATGTATGAATGATTTAGATTTGAAGATTGTATGGAATAATGTTAAGAAAGTTTTAGGTGGATGCAGCCACTGAAGTATGTGGTATAAGTAAGACAACGAATAAAAGGAAAAGTAATATGTTGTGGTGGGATGATGAGGTACGGATGGAAGTTGAAGCAAATAAGAGAGCATGGCTAGATTTACTAGCAACCAAAGCTGGTAATGCTGGCGGTATGAATGATGAGATTGAAAGAAAGAAGGCAGATTTTAGACGTATAAATAAGAGAGTAAAAGAAGTTATTGAAAGGAAAAAGCAAGAAAGGATGGATAAGAGTGATAGAAGGATATCTGATAACTTCCAGGCAAATATTAAAATGTTCTGGAAACTCGTAAGAACTGCCAGGGGAAATTCAAAACAGCTTAGAATGAATGCTATACGAGACGAGAATGGCTGCATGCTGAATGATGAACTTTCGAATTTAAAGAGATGGAAGGAATACTTTGAGAGCATGTTTAAGAGTGAAGAGTCGTCTGAATTAAGTGAAATAGAAATTCCGAAGGAAGTTGCGAGAGGTAGGGAGATAAATGTAGATGAAATAATGAAAGCAATGAAAAGCATGAAAGCAGGTAAGGCAGTCGGATATGATAGAGTATCACTTGAAATGCTAAGGGCTGGAGGGGGCGTGGTTGCAGGCCTGCTGTACACCTTGTTTCATTTATGTTGGAAACTGAAGCGGATAGCGGAAGACTGGTGCAAAGCCGTTATAATCCCAATATATAAGGGAAAGGGGTCACAGCAGGGCTGTAAAAACTACCGTTGTACCAGCTTGCTTAGCGTTGTGGGTAAACAGTATGTTAAGGTGTTAATTGAAAAAGTTATGGAAGAAACTGATGGAAAAATTTGGGATGTGCAAGCTGGATTTAGAAAGAGGATGGGGTGTACGGATCAAATCTTTTCCATGCGCATAATTGCGGAGAAATTTTTGGCAAAAAACCAGAAAAAGTTTTGTGCTTTAATGGACTTGGAAAAGACTTATGACAGAGGACGGGAATGTGTTATGGCAAACATTGAGCCCATTTGGGTTGAGCGCTGGTTTGATACAGGCATTAAGGTCTCTTTATAGGGACTCCAGTGTTAGTCTCAGGATCAACGGGGTCTACTCGGACTGGTTTGGCATTCAAAAAGGTGGCAGACAGGGCTGTGTCGCTTCCCCGAGCCTGTTTAACCTATTTATGGACAGTTGTTTGCAAACTTTGAAAGTTGAAGAATGTGGGTTGAGAATGGGTGAGTTAACCGTCAAATGCCTTTTGTACGCCGATGATCAAGTCATATTAGCATCGTCGGCGACCGAGTTGCAAATGATGGTTATTTTAATGAACTGGTCATTAAAAAAAGGGGTAAGGGGTAAAGTGAACGCAAGTAAGACGAAAGTGATGATTTTTGAAAGAGAAGAAAGTAAAACGTTATGTGAAATAAGAATAGAAGGGGAGTTGATTGAGCAAGTGGATGAGTTTGTATATTTGGGGTGTGTTTATTTAGCAGGGATGGTAGATATGATAAGGATATAGAACGACGAGTGAACGCAGGAAATAGAGTGAATGGGGCTCTACACGCTATTATGAGGAGGCAGAATGTGTCAAAAAAGGCACGTATGCTGTGTTAGTCCCTACTTTAAGCTACTCTAAGCATGAGAGTAGAATAAATGCTGAAGAAATGCGGTTCTTAAGGAGTATGCTAGGGCTGAATCTGAGTGACAGGACAGAAATAGTGTGATAAGAGAAAAGTGTGGTTTGCAAGATGACGTTGTGACCAGGATTAAGAAAGGAATGCTTCGGTGGTTTGGTCGTGTAGAAAGAATGAACGAGGAAAAAGTGACAAAGCAAATTTATGTTGCAGAAGTGAACGGCAGCATCGGAAAGAGACGCCCTAGATGAAGGTTTATCGAACAAATAGGCGATACATTGAAAATGGGCCAGATTAGGAGTACCCTTATCCGACGAGCGTGTATGCATAGATATATGGATGTATAGGAGGCGAGAGAGTTGTGTCAGGATCGCGCCAAATGAAAGTCCGTAGTCTCTGCTTACCCCTTTGGGTGACAGGCGTAAGTGTTTGTGTGTGTGTGTGTGTGTGTGTGTATGGTGGCTTAATTGAAATGGTCAAATACAATCACAAGAAAACCTAGATTTGAAAACTAAAGTTGTCAATCACACAATACTTAAATTTTCAGTATTTTATTAGTTATATATACGGAGTTAATTCAAAAGTACTAATTTCCTCGTAAAACTAAATTCATCTCAACCTGAAACTGAAGTACCCCCTTATGATTTTAGTAAAAGCGCTATTTTGTAAAATGTTTCTTTTACTCTTTACAGAGTAATATCAGACCAAAAAAATTAAAATAGTATTTTTATTTTGTACATTTTATAAGCGTATTTGAAAAGTCAGTCATCGGTTTTAAATATAGGAATTACAGTCTGAGCAAAAGCTCTCAGACTGTACTTGTTTATTGTAATATACCAAAAATTGTATATTACCGTCGCAGACCAACATGAAGCATGTATCGAAACTAGTGCCACCTGCCGTAAAGACTAGAGCCATTTCACCAATCTGCATAGACCCATGGTAAAATGTATTCGTTTTTAATTTTTATGTTATGTTAAACCCAAAGTTTTCCATTCATTGTAGTGCTTTTCAGCCATCTTCGCAACATTTTGAGCACAAATATTTTTGTGTGATTCGCCTTTAAACTATTGCCCAATCTAATCCGATTGGATTCGACCACCATATGTCCCAGTTCACCTGAAGTTCATCCATGTGTAGTTTAGGTTTATGTAAGGATCAATGATTGTTAACCCGGCTAGAATGTGGTGAAAATAATTACATGGAGGTTGCGGAGGGTATTTATGACCCTGTATTTTAATTGCATTGTTTTCGAAATTGTTTGATTTTTTTGTGACTTTTACATAATAATGAATGGAAATAGACATTTCTTTTACCATGTAAATAAAAATAATCATCAATATTGGTACAAAACTTTGTTATTATTCACACTTTTATAATACTTAAAAATCAAACAAGTTTTTTCAACACTTACATACATAAAACAACGTAACATAAAATAGAAGTAAAAAAAAACAAACTAAGTAAAATAATTATATAATAGTAATCAACAATAAGATCAATCAGTTTCACATAAAATAAAATAAAAAAGCTTATAGTTACTCAATATTATTGTCAGTTATTGCAGCACATTCTTGGCAAAAAGAAACTGTGTTCTGGACAAATGTACTTATGACAATCTTCGCAGACATTGCTCGTCTTTCGATGTCTGGCATAAGGACACACTTGGCACCTTTTTCGTACACCTGGGACCCTTACAGGCGTCTTCTGAGCAGATTCTCCTCCAAATTCTCTCATTCTTTTACCTAGCTGGCTGGATAACTGAGGTATTTCTTTTCGAGCACTCATATGTTCGGCTACCATCATACGGCCCTAAGTTTTGATAAAATTACGGCGTTTTTGGGTTGAATTTGTATTACATTTGAATACAATATTTGCATTGATCCCTTCCATATTCAAAATTGCATAGAACACAGTCAGAGGCCATTTTTGGATTTGCGGCTTACATCATAAGTTGCGGACAACTCATCTGCAACGTCTACTCCTCCTTTAGTGGAGTTATAGAATGTGTTTATTTCTGTTTTTTTTCTCTCTTCAGTAGTTTCGTCAATATCAGCGTCGTGATGGAGACTTGACATGAGCAGAACAACTTTTTTCTTCTTTGGTATGTAGGATACCAGAGTTATATCTTTCTGAAAGCCGAACTTCGATGAATAAACATCTGCATCACGATCGCTCGTTTTCAAGAACTTGTTCGGAAGTACTTTCTTGTTTTTCCGCACTGTGCATACGGAAGTCAGCTTGTGCTCGTTGAGTAGATGTGACACAAGTTCATAACTGGTAAACCAATTGTCAAAAGTAACATTTTGAAATGGGCAGCACTAGACGATTCACCACGTCAAAAGGTTTATTGCTTACGGAAAATGGTCCTTCTGGCTGCTTTCCTGCATAAATTTCGAGGTTGAAAATGTAAAAATTTTGCGCGTCAACCATTGCTAAGACCTTTATGCCATATTTTGCAGGCTTGGATGGTATGTATTGTCTAAATTTGCACCTTCCTCTAAATGCCAGCAACATTTCGTCAATGGTAACATATTCGCCCAAGACGTATGATTTCTTACAGTTCTCGACGAACAGCTCGAATATTTCACGTATAGGAGCTAAGTTGTCCAATAGTTTTCTTTCTTCACGCCTAGATTTATCATCAAAACGGAGACAGCTCTGAATAAAATGAAATCGTTGACGTGACATTGTCAACCGAAATATTTCGACTCCTGTACCATCGGAAGCCCACAGATCTGCAGTATTTTGCCTTCCAGAGCGATAAAATCCGGCAATATACAATAAACCGATGAAAGCCTTCAATTCACTCATTTCTAATTCTATCATGAAGTGAGGAATGTTTTCACGACTAGCATTTTTCTCTCGAATTTGTAAATTTGTGTGAGTCAGGATAATGGAAATCATATTTTCGGGACAAAACAAGCTCCAGCATTCAAGTTCTGACTGAGCTAATCTTGCTTCTGCACTCACACCAGGTGTTTGTCTGATAATATTTTCTGAGCGCGTCCGAACTTGCTGTGAAGGCGGATTTTAGAAACCACTTGGAGCCATCTTTACCAGTATAAAACGAATCCCTCACCTAGCATCTAATTCCTCTTCTTCAAGCAGAATTTGATTCTGGTTTCGCAAGCTCGATATCGGAACGTCATCTTCGCTGTCATATTCACTGCTTATGTTCTGCTCAGTATCACTACCGCAACTGCGTACACTCAAATGATCTTCATTTTCACTGCTTTCTAACAGGAACTCATTTTCGCTGTCTGATCCCATCAATTTTTGACGTATCCACTCATCTCGATTTTCTTGCCGACTCATTTTAATCAAAAATACCTACAAACACAACAATATTCAAATAAAACAAAAATAAAAAATCGTAAAAAAAATGTTACGTCGCGATTGTCGCGGGATCATATTCACCCTTATTCGTCCAACTCCCATCGCAGGCTAGTGTTCATTAAACATCGATAGTGTTTGCACTATCGATTCTATCGATAGTCTGGGTAAACTATCGATTGTCTTCCTTATCGTATTTTTGTCTATAGTAGATGTGTCCCTTTAGTCTAAGGTCAGAGAAATCCCTGTAAATAAGCTGTGTGTGTGTGTGTGTGTGTGTGTGTGTGTGTGTGTGAATAGCTAATATGTGTGACGCTGACGTAAGTCGCTATTTGTGTGAGTGCCAGAACGGGCGGTTGATCTTCCGTTTTGTAGTTTACTGATTTGTTTTGTATTTGACTTTATAATGAATCGAAAATATATCCTAAAAATCAATCATTAATGTGGAGCTATTTCTAGATAGCGGACAGTAAAAGTCCATTTTTAAAGTGTAACTTTTGTAATCAGGAATATAAGCATTTAGTAAATACGACCAATCTAAGAGATCACTTGAAAAGAAAGCAAGCCGATAAAATAGATAGGTTAGAATCGGAAGAGGGATCATCGTCTGAACATAAAGTTCAAGATAAAATGCAACAAAAAAATCTAGAAGTTATTTTAAGAATTATTTTAATAGAAATATGTTATTGAAGACAAAGGCTATTGTGATTTTACTTTAGTTCTACACTAACCAGTGACAAATTGCGTATTTCTCAAAGACGAGCAAACAAAAAAATACAATAATTACTTATTGTTATTTTTATTTGTGATCGATATATCGATGGTCTTATAAGAAACTATCGATAACTATCGAATACTTTAACAATCGATGTTTAATGAACACTCGCAGGCGACGGCCGACTAAATAGAGGCGTGCGGGGTGCGCTGTGGTCTATTCGTGACAGCTACTGCGACATTCGAAAACGTGCGCCCGCGCGAAATATAAAATCTAGCCGATTTAAATTTGTTAGGGTCAAACTGACCCCTCCACAATCTCGCCGGGTTAACACAACGGATTTCATCAACTCCTGACGCAGATGTAGAAGCATGACAAAAACAACTTATTTTAGTTGCTAAATTTCACTTTCAACATAAAAAGGATAATATTGTAATACAATAATTAAAAATTATGTACAACCGACTTCAATATAAATTATTAAGAGTAAATCAAAAACTATTGGTCAGACCTTGATCAAATTTATATGGGACTACATGTGAAGCACCAGCTTTCAAATAAAAAAATAATCATTGAAATCGTTTCACCCAGAAAAATGTTATAAGGTAACACAAAAAAACATACAGTCGAATTGAGTAACCTCTCCTGTTTGAAAGTCGGTAGAAAATAACTAAATACTTAATACTAAGTCCTAATGAGGGCATCCACGACATTTTATGCCACCAGGGCGGCGCCACTTTCGAGTGAGGTAAAATATTTGACAGATTTCATAGCGCGGACGATAATTTCTTAGGAAAATGTAATCTTTAAGGTTTCTTTCTGTATTATTAGTTATATTTTATATTAATTACATTAGAAATGAATAAACCAAACTATAAAAATATAACTAAAAGACGACTTTAAAAAAAAAGAGTTATAATGTGCAAAAAATTAAAAATCAAAACACTGACGCATTGTGTTATATATTAATATAATACTCTAGACAATGATAAACTATTATTTAAAACTAATTTCTCAATTAAATGACACTGTGTAACAAAAAACTTTACCTCAGTCGCTAGTAGCGACATCTGGTGAGTGGAAGATTATTAGCCCTCATTACTAAGTATTTGTAGTCCTTTAGAAACTCTTTAATTCGTCCTCCATGGTGGGTCTACTCCGGAAGTGAGGAGCAGAAGTGCGGTGGTATTGTTCTTCAAAAAAGGCCATCGCTCGCTCGCTTAAAGAATTTCCCTTCTGAACCAATTTCACTCGAAAAATTAATAATCTCCAATCGAATAATTGACCGGAAAAGGATGATTCGAGATAACTAATATATTAATTGCAGCCCATTAAGGCACTAGGTTTTGTCACAAGTAATGGCATTGAATACAAGAAAACCCAAAAAAATATGTAGTGTACTACTTCTTGCTAAGTTTATTACCGCAAATATTGAAATTTTCAGACACATTGATTAAAAAAAAAGAAAAAAATATTCCTAATTACTGACGACCGCAGAAGAATTTGGCATTTTTAAACAACGAAAAAATTATCTTTGCTACCTGTGTTTATATTCGTATTTTATTAGAATAACCATAAGAATAAAATAGTATTCTATACATTTATTTAACAATTACTGTAAAAATCAATAAAATAATAAGTACGCCTCCGGTGTACCGACACTATCTTAGTGAACATACAGATACTATGCAACTACAGTACCGTGTCCTTCAAAATAAATAAGTAATGGAGAGTTATGGTACATTACTATTACAATTGAAGGGCACAGGAAAAGAAGGAGCTCATTATATTTCTCATTGTTTTGAGTAATCAAAGAATTACACCTAAAATTTCAATTTCTACATTTACAACTCTACTAGAATATGATTTGTACCCATATAAAAAAGGAACAGTGTATATTTAATAAATAATAGTGAGAGAGAGAGAGTAGTGAAATTTAATTATCTAACTCCCAAATGTAATTGGCAATAAAGTGCTCATTGTCACAATGATCTCTACTTTCAGAAGAGAACAAAACTTTTTAAGTCCTGAAGGTCACTATATTTTTCAGCAGAAATTGGCAGTATGTCTTGTCTGTCTGACTGAACCTTCCAAGCAAAATGAATTCATTTTGTTGTAGTGTTCATCTCACTGGTTTTCTTCTTTCTACCACTGAGGCAAGCAGATTCCCAGGACCCATTACAAGTAGATCGGAAGCCTATTTTAGTACTTAACTTGTCAATTTTGAGAACTTTAATAGGGCGTGAAGGAAAAGATGTCCAAATGACTAGTCCATGATCTAAAATAAGATGTGTCCACCTCTTTGACTTCAAATGGACTTAGCTTACAGCGGGCATTTTGAAAAATTTCTGTCCATTCCAATGGAAGTTCTGCTCTTAGATTTCACCAAACCCATATTTTATCGCACTTCATATACGAGTGACCTCTCACTGGAAACGTCACTGTTAATTTTTCCAGCTTTTTCTCAATATTTATTAAATGATGCAAGAAACGAAACATGGTATAAATTTTATTTTGCCCCCGGAAGAGTCACAAAATATTTGAAGGTGAGTTGTAGTAGGCTTCATGTAGTTATAGACAAAGTGATGGACAAGCGAGCATACATCATCACTTCTTTTTTTACAATGAAGATAATACATGCACATTGAAAGCATACACTGATAGCTGTCGTTTATAATAAGTATTGTTTCCTTGTATGTTAGTAGCACAAAGATTTTTACCATAGTCAAAACATATTGCCTCCATTGTGCTGCCAGCTTCTCGACTTTACAACCTTGCTATCCGTTTTCTATAGTAAAAAGTGCTTGCTTGTAGCTTACGTAATTTGTTTTGATTAAAAAGATTCAAAATTCCCCGATCTAATGTAGACTTGTCAATTGTATCAGTGCATGTCTTCTTCTTAGCCTCCAATGCTTTTGTTTTTGCTATGAGTTCGTCACAAATGCTGCATGTATCTGTATCAGGATAGCCAAAAGCAATGTTAAAATCAGTGCAAAAAATATTTCTATAAGTTTCATAAGATACAGATACATCGTGATAACACCATTTTTTACCTTTTGTTCTAGGTCGTTCCAGTCTACATGATTCAAATAAAACATATTTGCCCGAAGAATTGAATGTAAAAAATGAATTCAATGTTCCTTCAAGATAATTAAGGTACATCTGTATCTTTTTTTTAAATGCATTTTTTTTTCTCGATATTCCATGTATTGACATAAAAGTCTTCTTGCATACAATTATTTATTTTACTTCCGAATCAATCATAGCAAGTACCCTGTACTTGTATACAGCATCGTAATGTAATATTCCTTCTTTCTTGGAATGTCTATTAACTGGGAGAACAGAGACCAACCCACTTAAATAGCTATTTTGGGAATCATGTGATGATGCTAGTAAATTAAAATTCTGGAGAATTTGAGTTCTTGCTTCCATAGGAATCCTGTCGAAACATCCCAATCTGTATACATAGGCTAGACCGGGTTCATGACTTTTCTTTTTCAACACGTCAGACATCCGACCGTGTGACTTCCTCTTTTTTGTAGTCTTATAAACTTAATTTTCATCATAATCACTACTATTATTGTGCATTTTGAGATAAATAAGCAAAAACGTTTAAAAACTTAACGAACACTAAAGGAGTCTTCTTCTTCTTCTTCTTTAATTTTTGGCTTCTCTTAAAAGAATTCTGCCAATGTCAAGTCAGTCATGGGAGTGACAACAAGGTAAATAAAACCTTTCTTATTTTTTTTTGTGATTGGCTTCATTAGATTAGATTACTACAACAAAAGACAACAACACAAACATTTATAATTCTATCACCAATAGTGATTAGTATTATGCTAGAATTTAATACTATTAGTGTTAATAAAATTACATAAAATATGAACAAATGAGGAGAACACAAGAGACAGCAGACAAGTAGAATTAGTAGGACGACGGATGTTTTGGGGAAGGATATCATACAAGGAGAACTTGAGAACATTCGTAAAATTATGTGATCGGTGGAAACTTCATCAAGACCACATTTACATAAAGAATTATCCCTTATCCTTAATTTGGCTAGGTGTACCGGTGTGCAAGAATGACCGAAGCGAAGAAGGCAAACGGTTGATGTAGTAAATTTGTTGGCTTCACGAGAATGGAAAAACCATGGTTTGTATGGGATTACGTCTTGGCTCGGGTTCAAGTAGTGTTTACATCTTATGTTTTTAGTTTGGTCTCAGAGACCTTGCACAATATGCTACAAAGTCAGATCCTTCTAGTGGAAGCAAGTCATGGGGAAAAATTTGGTACTGAGAGAGGGTACCTATTCGTGTTACTTTCTTAGCCAAAAAATCAGCACACACATTACCATGTATCCCGGAACGGCCTGGAATCCAAGCCAAAACAACTTTTAGGCCTTTTTTGTAACAATTATATAATGCTTTTAAAGAGTGTAGGAAAAATATTTGATTTAGAGTGGAAGGAGCTGGAGATAAACAGTTTGGAGACAGCTAAGAGAGTCAGATAGAATAAACGTATTTTCCAGGTTGTGAGATTCGGCATATAGGATTGCCTCTAAAGCGGCAATAGATTCACCTGTTAAAATTGAAGATTCAGGTGGGCACTTAAAATTATTCTATATTTAGGGATCCAAATTGCAGAACCTACACAATCTTTGCTAGAAGTCTTTGAAGCGTCTCTGTACATAATGATCGAGTCTTGACAATTTTCTGAGATGATTTTCTTTAATTTGCTGTTAGGATCAATGGTTTTCTTGACAAGTCCAAGGTCAAGGATAACGTAAAGTCATTGGATTAAAAACTCGTGCTTCATAGGGAGTGGAGAAGAGTAAGTTGATGCTATTTTGGAAAATTGGAGATTGAATATTTACAAACTTTATATAGCTTTTTAAAAGACATGGTATATCTTTTTGTCGCCAGTATGGGGAAATTGAAATTTGCTGATGAAGTGAGTGTGGTATATGGAACAGCGGATGGTTATGAAGAATACACTTTTTGAACCAGAATTTAGCTGATAGGTACTGCTTGCGAAGAAAGAGAGGAGCCTCATCACACTCGGCCTGGAGAGCATTAGTGGGGGTTCATTTCATTTCAGAAATTGAACTTAAATTGCTTTCTTATAACAAGAGTATAATGCGAAGGCATTTTATTTGAATTTGATCAAGTTTTAAGCGCACTCTTGCTGCATGGTTCCCACAAAAAGGAAGCATAGTCAAAATGGCTTCTTATTAAAGCATTATATAAGAGCTTTTACCAAGCTCGAATGACGTTAAGATTTTTTCGCATTTTGAAACTATGTAGGATAAGCGGGGAATTCCAGATAATTTATTATCTAGCATAACACCGATGAATTTCACATGGCTTGTGGAAGACCTTTCCAGATGTATCTCTCTGGCATGAAATTACCCTCTACACGCACTAGAACACGTCTTCCTGAATAAACGTTTGACACAAAATTCGTTATCCTCCCTCACAGAAATGCTCAGCTCATGCATCTTGTGCTTGAACAGGTGAAGTATAACATTATCATAAGCTGCGCAAACATCTAAGATGACACATACAAGGAAGATGGTTTGAGAAAATGCAAGTCTGACATTGGAAATCAAAAGGCTAAGGCTATCAAAGGTACTCAAACCATTTTAGGCAAGATGCTTCTATTTTCTAGTACCCACTCTAGGCGGTTTTTGACGATCTTTGATAGAGTGGATGAAATGGCTATTGGACGGTAGCTAGTGGCTGTAGATGGGTCTTTTCCAGTTTTAAGGATAGGAATTATGATATGGGTTTTCCAGTCATCAGGAACTGCTCCTGTTGAATATACACAGTTAATTATGTATAAATATTTTTTGGATGTGGGGCCCATGTGAGTTAAAAAAAGAGTAAGGGATCCCGTCGATACCTGGAGAGGAGTCCTTCAGATGGTTTAAACCAACTGAAGCTCTGTGAGGGAGAAGGTATCATTCATAGATTCATAAGAAAGATGGGAAGGTGGGGGAGGTCACTGGGAATATCTCCTAACGAAGGAACCCATGAAGGAGACAAGCTGCTACAGAAGTTTTATATCCAAAGTGAGGGGGTCAGGGTTATTTATTGAGAGAACCACGAAATCGCTTTATGTTTTTCCAAACAAAGAAGGCTGGAGAGCGAGATGACAGACACTCACAAAATAAAGCCATCCTTTTGGTGGGTGTAAAGAGGAAGACTTCTCCGAGAATGTTTTTTTAGTTTGAGCAAGTTTTCCTTGGATGGTAAAGATTCCAAATTAGCAGAGCAGAAAGATAGATTTAAGACTTTGGGAAGACCCATTATTCAAAATGCAAAGATTAAATTCATTAAAGACGTCTTTAAAAGATAGGAAAAAGAATAATTTTTATGAGAACCCCATAATACGTTGTGACTATTGAAGTCCCCAATTACAATAAAAGGAGGAGATATACTAGACAGGATTAAGTTAAGCTCTGGGATACAAGCAGGAGTAGTATTGGGAATATATATTGACAAAATTATGATGTCTATTACTTTTACAGCTGTTGCATTAATATTCAGTTGTGTATCGCTAGCAACGCAAAGTCGGGAATTTGCATTTGGAAAAATCCAAAATTAAGGGCTTTTTAGGTGCTAATTAGGTGCCAAGCTTAAAAATTAGGTGCTCTAAAATTTTCACCGCAACGAACTGTTGAAATTTGCGTTGCTAGCAAAACGTCTCGCTAGCAACGCAATGAAGTTATTAGATATACGATAAATATCAATAGCAAGGAATTAAGTGCTAATTAGGTGCTGCAAGTATACGCAATAACAAGGCACCCCTAATAAAAATAAAGTCGTTATTCAGAACATAGCAGATGCAAAATTCAGATTTCCTGAAAATCAAAATAGAATCAAAATTGCTTTCAGAAAAAGTCCAAATTAGGGGCTTTTTAGGTGCTAATTAGGTGCTAAGTTTAAAAATTAGGTGCTCTAAAATTTTCACCGCAACGAACTGTTGAAATTTGCGTTGCTAGCAAAACGTCTCGCTAGCAACGCAACGCAGTTATTATATATACGATAAATATTAATAGCAAGGAATTAAGTGCTAATTAGGTGCTGCAAGTATATGCAATAACAAGGCGCCCCTAATAAAAATAAAGTCGTTATTCAGAACATAGCAGATGCAAAATTCAGATTTCCTGAAAATCAAAATAGAATCAAAATTGCTTTCAGAAAAAGTCCAAATTAGGGGCTTTTTAGGTGCTAATTAAGTACCAAGTTTAAAAATTAGTTGCTCCATAATTTTCACCGCAATGAAATCTTGAAATTTGCGTTGCTGTCAAATCGTATCGCTGGCAACGCAATGAAGTTATTAGATATACGATAAATATTAATAGCAAGGAATTACGTGCTAATTAGGTGCTGCAAGTATACGCAATTACAAGGCGCCCCTAATAA
The DNA here is from genome assembly GCA_033319125.1 of Parnassius glacialis. Lineage (NCBI taxonomy): Eukaryota > Metazoa > Arthropoda > Insecta > Lepidoptera > Papilionidae > Parnassius > Parnassius glacialis. The sequence continues at coordinate 25,238,906 of JAVANC010000010.1, read as the reverse complement.
AAATAAAGTCGTTATTCAGAACATAGCAGATGCAAAATTCAGATTTCCTGAAAATCAAAATAGAATCAAAATTGCTTTCAGAAAAAGTCCAAATTAGGGGCTTTTTAGGTGCTAATTAAGTACCAAGTTTAAAAATTAGTTGCTCCATAATTTTCACCGCAATTAAATCTTGAAATTTGCGTTGCTGTCAAATCGTATCGCTGGCAACGCAATGAAGTTATTATCATTACAGTCCTTCACAAGTCCACTGCTGAACATAGGCCTCCCCCAAGGAATGCCACAAAGCACGGTCCCGAGCCACCTGCATCCATCGACTTCCTGCATGTCTTACCAGGTCGTCACTCCATCTTGTGGGGGGACGCCCTACACTTCGCCTACCGGTACGAGGCTGCCACTCGAGAACCTTTCTTCCCCATCGGTTGTCGGTTCTTCGAGCTATATGGCCGGCCCACTGCTTACTAATCCGTTGGGCTATGTCGGTTACTCTGGTTCTACTGCGGATATCCTTATTCCTAAGTTTATCACGCAGAGAAACTCCGAGCATAGCCCTCTCCATAGCTCGCTGAGCGACCTTGAGCTTCCTCATACGGCCAGCAGTGAAGGACCACGTCTCAGTTCCGTAAGTCATCACTGGCAACACGCACTGGTTGTACAATTTTGTTTTAAGGTTTTGAGGTATTTCTGCCGAGAAGATGTGTCGTAGCTTCCCGAACGCTGCCCAGCCGAGTTGAATCCGTCGATTGACCTCTCGGTCGAAGTTGGACTTACCTAGTCGGACTATTTGTCCCAGGTAAACATACTCGTCAACAACTTCGAGCTTAGTGCTCCCAACAACTACCGGCATAGGTGTGACATGGACATTAAACATAATCTTTGTTTTGTCCATGTTCATCTTAAGACCTATCCGTTGGGAGACACTATTGAGGTCATTGAGCATAGTGCTTAGCTCCTCCAGCGATTCTGCCATGAGGACTATATCGTCGGCAAATCGAAGGTGAGTGATGTACTCGCCATTGATGTTAATTCCGTATCCTTTCCAGTCCAGAAGCTTGAAAACGTCTTCCAATGCAGCGGTGAAGAGTTTCGGGGATATAACGTCACCCTGTCTTACACCTCTCTGCAATTGGATAGGTTTCGTACTCTGGTTCTGTACTCGGATAGCCATCGTAGCTCTACTGTACAAACACTTCAGCACTTCGATATACCGACAGTAAACTTGGCACCGCTGAAGGGACTGCAGCACCGCCCAAATTTCGACGGAATCAAAGGCTTTCTCATAGTCCACATACGCCAGACATAGTGGCAAATTGTACTCTTCGGACTTCTGTACAATTTGCCGTAGGGTATGTATGTGGTCTATGGTGCTAAAGCCCTTTCGGAAACCGGCTTGTTCGGGAGGCTGGAAGTCGTCAAGTCTGCGCGCGAGACGATTCGTAATGACTCTCGAAAACAGCACGTAGACGCGGCTCAGAAGGGAAATCGGTCTGTAGTTCTTCAAGAGAGCGTTGTCACCTTTCTTGAAGAACAAGACCACCGCACTTCTGCTCCACGCCTCCGGTGTAATGCCACCATGGAGGACGGAATTAAAGAGCTTCTGAAGGACTTCAAGTACCGGTCTTCCACCCGCTTTCAGAAGCTCCGCTGTAATTCCATCCTCGCCTGGGGCCTTGCCGTTTTTAAGGTGCTGGAGAGCCATTCTAATCTCGCTCAGACTGACGTCCGGGATATCTTCGGAATAGTGTCGAATAAGACTCGCTCTTGGATCGTTACTCACACTTGCGTGTGGCTCCAACGATGACGTGTACAGCTGCCCATAGAACCTCTCAATCTCACTCAAAATCTCAGGTGCCCCGGAAACGATGCTGCCACATTCGGTCTTCAGCTTTGACAGTTGGCTCTTTCTGGCAGACAGATCTCTGGCAAAGACTTTGGAGCCTTGGTTCCGCTCGATCGCTTCTTCAACACGAGCTGTATTGAAGTTGCGTAAGTCCCGCCGCATGCATTTGGAGATCTGTCTGTTCAGTTGCCTGTATGCTGTCAAATCTGTTGAAGAATGTAGCCTCATCTCCCGTCTAACAGCCATGAGATTAAGAGTGTGATCGGAGAGTTTTTGTGTTCTTCTGCGGTGGGTCTTGCAGAACTTAGCTCCGACCGCATGGACAGTTTCCACTAGCTTGTCATTCATATCGTCCACTTCATTGCAGTCTTCTAGGCACTGAAATCGGTTTTGTAACTCGAGCTGAAAGGTTTCGGGACTTTGGATTAGAGCACGAGGGGGACGGAGCGTTGACTTCATCAGACGAGACCTCTCCAACTTAACATTTAGGTTCAGTGTGCCTCTAACCATTCGGTGATCGCTGCCGGTTATTAATAGCAAGGAATTACGTGCTAATTAGGTGCTGCAAGTATACGCAATTACAAGGCGCCCCTAATAAAAATAAAGTCGTTGTTCAAAAAAAAGCAGATGTAAAATTCAGGTTTTCTGAAAATCAGAAAAGAATCAAAAAGGCTTTTAGGAAAAGCCCAAATTAGGGGCTCTTTAGGTCCTAATTAAGTACCAAGTTTAAAAATTAGGTGTTCTAAAATGTTCACCGCAACGATCGATTGAAATTTGCGTTGCTGGCAAAACGTATCGCTAGCAACGCAATGACGTTACTAGATATACGATAAATATTAATAGCAAGGAATTAAGTGCTCAGCGATTATCGAAAACCGATACAGACCACCATTACCTTACCATAATGTATGAACGGTATATTTTATTCTTTATCAGTGCCTAAAATTAAGTGCTAATTAGGTGCTGAAAGATTATGAAGGTCGCATGTAGATGACGGTAATATTCTGGAAATTATCGGATTTAAAACCACCATTACCTTACTATAAGGTATGAACGGCATTTTTTGTTTTTCAGATTTAATATGATTTTATTTGAAAATGGTTGAAATTATATTAAATAATATTATAGATTTATAATATTATTTAATATAATTTTCAACCAAATAAATGTTACAATTCTTATTTTTAGACATGTGAAGCCTAAACTTTAGTGTACTAAATCGAAAAGATATTTTCATTCCAGTAAATTGCTTTGTAATAAATATCGCCATCTACAAAGTACTATAGTTCTAGTCATTTTATCGAATCAAACTCGAAAGGTGTAAGTACGATAGACGCTAGATGGCACAATCAAAAAGACCTGATTTTTGCATTTGCTTTGCCGAATAATTTTCTGAATAACGACTTTATTTTTATTAGGGGCGCCTTGTTATTGCGTATACGTGCAGCACCTAATTAGCACTTAATTCCTTGCTATTAATATTTATCGTATATCTAATAACTTCATTGCGTTGCCAGCGATACGTTTTGCCAGCAACGCAAATTTCAACATTTCGTTGCGGTGAAAATTTTGGAGCAACTAATTTTTAAATTTGGTACTTAATTAGCACTTAAAAAGTCCCTAATCTTTTTCTGAAAGCAATTTTGATTCTATTTTGATTTTCAGGAAATCTGAATTTTGCATCTGCTATGTTCTGAATAACGACTTTATTTTTATTAGGGGCGCCTTGTTATTGCATATACTTGCAGCACCTAATTAGCACTTAATTCCTTGCTATTGATATTTATCGTATATCTAATAACTTCATTGCGTTGCTAGCGAGACGTTTTGCTAGCAACGCAAATTTCAACAGTTCGTTGTGGTGAAAATTTTAGAGCACCTAATTTTTAAACTTGGCACCTAATTAGCACCTAAAAAGCCCTTAATTTTTGATTTTTCCAAATACAAATTCCCGACTTTGCGTTGTTAGCGATACACAACCTTAATATTCTCTTGCAGAGGGGGAAGGGGAATTGAGCAAGAGGTAAGATTTCTATTTAGAAGAATCATAGTGCCGCCGTAACCATCGCTGCGGTCGTCTCGGATGCACGAAAGACCAGGGATTCTGAATCTAAAGCCAGGTCTTAGCCACAATAGCAATGACTGAGGGGTTATGAGTATTTATCTAATTAGTTAGTTAACTTTTCTTGTTCTTGATGCTCCAACAATTCCACTGAAGGATTTGGAGGCGATTGAATTTTATGAATTTTTTGGAAGAGCACATCAAGTTTATTTCTCACGTTAAACGGTAGGTGTATGTCGTCAAATTTGTCAATTATAACACACAAGCTTTTCCATGAGATTATCATTAGGGAATAAATTAGCTTGAAAAGCATGACCATTTGGAAGGGAAGAGGTAGGGGTTCTTACAATATTGTTGTGTGCTACCTTGTCATAGCCGACAGAATTTGGAACAGGTCTAGTTGGGTTAATTCTGTACACAGTATTTTTATAAGCAGGAGAAGCAGGGTGAATACTTAATAACTATTATGGTAAATGGGTAAGCAAGGAGTCCCTAAAGATGCAGCTACATCAGCGTAAGGTCCTCTAACTGCAGGGAATCGAGCAGATGCCTATGGTTTATTGCCTTTTTGTCTTGAATGTTCAGGGCAACTTTTATCAGTTGCCAAGTGATTAGCAGAGCAGAACAGGCATGTTGGGATATCTGTAACACAATTGTCTCCAGTGTGCTCTTTTGAGCATTTGAAACAGCATGGCTTTGATCTGCACGGAGCTTTTACATGTCTAAAGCGACAACACTTCAGACACTGTATGGAAGGGTGTATGTAGGTTTCGACAGTAATTGAAGTGTAAAAGCAGTATAAGCGATAAGCAAGCTCTTGGCCTGAAAATGTAAGGACAATGGTTTGGGTAGCTACTCAGTCAATATCATCACTTTTCGATGTAATCTCCTAGCCTTTATAATTTCTCCTCTACCAGGGGGTAGTTCCGACTCACACACCAACTCCTCCATAGAAATATCGGTTGATATAAACAACATCCATTCTGGTAACATTGAAGGTTGGAATGACTGCTGATAGTTTAGCAAGAAAAGATGATTCAATAAAGTTATTCGCATTTGAAGCAGTTATAAAAGCTATTGAGACCCTGTTACGACATAAATTCGTTATGCTTTGTTTTTCAATATTAGAAACCTTATTTTGGGATAGGATATGGCCGATCTTGACAGATCGGATTGTATAACCAGATAAAGGATCGGTTTCTATACACGTAATGTGAATTGTAAAAGGCCCTTTATCACTATCTGTGTAATTTTTCTTTTTTAGAAAATCAGGGTCGGTGTAAATATTATGATGACGCTGAAGGTGTATCTTCATGACCAACTTTTTTTATGAATGCTTGGTGTTAAGTCCATACATTTCCATTTAGAGGGACCGAAACCAGATGGAAGTCTTTATCCGGTAGTTTCGAATTCACCACATCGACGACCATCGTGTTAGTTAAGAATACATAAATTAATTAACTATCGCTACTTACCAACCGATAAGTAATGAACAACACAAAAAATTATATAATGACAAACTCAGGACACTGCAAAAATATTAACGAAGCTCAACGCAAAAATATATCCGAAAATCGCTGAAACACGTGTGATTACCAATCACTGACGCATGGAGTATAGAGTAGAAGGAGAACCATCTTATATAGGGGAGAGTTGAAAAAGTGTCCAACTGTATACTGAAAATAGAGGGTCCAAAACCTACCATAATAGCGCTGGCGTCTGAAAAACTACAATATGAATATAGCAGTTGTAGACGGAGTGAAGTCAGCTGAATTCAAATATTTAAAAAATTTCATGACTAGAGTAGTTAGTAAAATGCCAGTATACAAAACCTCAACTATTTACGTAGTAAAAATCAAGCGGATTGGTCGGTCCTTGTTTATTTTTTATCTTATTCTAATTACCTCTGGCGCTTTTTTTTAATTTTCCTATGCTACCGCAGCGCCACCTTTATTGGACGCGTATTTACGGACACTTATTCATGTACAGAAAGGGTCCTCCTTCTACTCTATACTCCATGCTCTGACAGCAGAATCCCACTAAAGGAGTATGGAGTGTAGAGTAGAAGGAGGACCATCTCTGTATATGAAAAGTGTCCCTAAAAACATGTCCAATAAGGGTGTCGCTGCAGTAGCATAGAATAAATTTAAAAAAAAAAGCGCCAAAAGGAATTGGAATATGATGGAGAAATAAACAAGGACCGACCAATCTGCTTGGTTTTGTACTATGTAAATAGTTGAGATTTTGTATACTGGCATTTTACTAACTACTCTAGTCATGAAATTTTTTAAATATTTGAATTCAGCTGACTTCACTCCGTTCACAACAGTTATCTTCATATCGTAGTTTTTCAGACGCCAGCGCTCTTGTGGTAGGTTTTGGAACCTCTATTTTCAGTAAATAGTAGAACACTTTTTCAACTTTCGCCCCATATAAGATGGTTCTCCTTCTACTCTACACTCCATATAAAGGAGTCGTAAAATTTACGCAAGGAGACTTATCTGACAGCTGTCACATGTATGACAAAATAATAAAGATGGCCGACTATAAACGCGTTCTCTGTTACAATCGCTGCGATCATTGTCAATCAGCCCCTTTTTTTACTGTGCCCTTCAATTATTAATGCTTAGGTTAAATTGGCCAATAACTTTTCAGTTAGCCATTTTATTTTATTTATTTTTGATAGATATTTAGTGGTGGTGTTACTTGATGCTACTTAAAATTTTAACATTACAGTTCATTTTGCCACTTGATATTGAAGATGACTTATAAAGATTACTTACTTTCAGTAATGACTTGCATATTTATAAATTTGTTAGCTTTTTAACAAAAATAAAGTATTTAATCATGGAAATAAATTTTATAAGTATTTTTTAATATTTGTGTCTTTAGTTAGTAATTTTTTTGTTCCTTGTTGTTCACAGTATTTCGTCTTTTCATAGGTGTTAAAAATTGAGAGAGTTCATACTTCGTGGGATTCCATGCCCCGGTATAGTTCAAATAAAAATATTTTTTTATTATTTAAAGAAATGATTATACAAAATTTTAAATCAAAATTATTTTTTATTTTCTGATTCCATTACCTTCCTTATACCATCTTTATATTTATTTTGCGTGAAATCAGTTTTACTGTTTAAAATAATTGAAAACGTTACAAATACATGGAGGAAGTGCAGCAAATTTGAAATGCTGCAGGTAATTTGGAATACTTGGATATCTGAAAGTAAATGTCATTTTTTTTCTCTTATACAAAACATCACATAACATACGAAGTCAATGAGTACTAAAACAGGGAGTCGTTTCGACATTACTGCTGACAGCCACACGGGAACAAAACGTCTACTTTGAAAACTTTTACGATATAATAATGTAGGTAATTAAAAAAATCTTTAGCTTTTTGATAACTTCATTACTTCTTATGTAACCTACAGTCATAGACGACGGTAATGACTGACTCGACAGTGTGGAAAAAATCGAACACCGTGCGGTGATTACATTCCTCACTAAACAAGGAAAAACTCAAAAAAATATCCATGAAGAAATGGTGGCCGTTTACCAAGACTCTGCTACTTCAATATCAACCGTACAGAAGTGATCAAGTGAATTCAAGAGGCAGGGAAATCATCGAAGATAACCACCGCCCGGGTGGGCCAATCACAGCGGCTACAGAAGAAAATGTGAAAATTATTGAAAAGCTTGTATTAGAAGATCCACGAGAACCTATCCGTTGGTACCATACACACCATATTACGTGACTATAACTTCACATAAATCAGTGAAAGACGGGTGCCGCGAATGCTCACTGCGCACTGCGCGCTCCATGTGGTGACGATCCAACAAGTGTTTTCGATATGATAGTTACAGGAGTGTGAGTAAACAGGAGTCTATGCAACACCCCCCCCCCCCCCACCACCACCACCACCGGAACTCCGTCAACATCCAAAACGTCAACTCCAGAAAAGAAGTTCCGGTTAAATCATGGCCAGTGTTTTGGGATTCCAAAGGATCGAGTACATAAAAAAAAAGGTGAAACCATCAACGCAGACAAATACCAAGCCACTTTACGCCGTTTAAGAGAAGCAATAAAAATAACGAGAAGAGGAAAGATGATCAATGGAGTGCTGCTTCTTCATGACAACGCACCGGTTCTCACGGCGAGGCTCTCCAAGGCTGCTGTACGAGACTGCGAAGTTGAGAAAATTAACCATCCACCATACAGCCCAGATCTAACCCCTAGTGACTACCTTTTATTCCCAAACTTAAAAGACCTTCGGGGAAAGCTATTTGCTGACGATAATGAGCTACGTCCGCTGTAAATGAGCATTTTTCAAGCCAAGACAAAGAATATTTTTTCAAGGGAATACAAAAGCTTTTTTCACGTCAATGTATTGATGTCATGGGAGACTATTGAAAAATAAAAAATATTTCATCATTTTTTAAAGTTGGTAAAAAATTACTTCGCGTACATCCGCTCGATAAAATAAAATTGTATCCTACCTAGTTTGAAGAGCACCTCCCGCCCTCCCTCAATTGCGTGCACTATCACCGTCACCACTAATCCCAGCACCACTACTCCCAACGTGTTTCGCCTCTATACGAGGCATCTTCAGGTAATCTAGACTGCGGTGGCTGACCGCTAAGTGAGCGGCGAGCCAAAACAACTCCTATTTATACAGATGTAATTATTCACCAACTATAATATAATGGAATTCCGCAAAGTAACGCCTGATTCTATTAATTATCATCATTTTTTTTTCTAACATACCCTTACCGAGAATACATTGAACGCCCATCGTAATTGTTTCAACGATTAAGTGACCTTATGAAACTACATTTTGTAGTTACATTTTTTGTGACTATTACTTCCTACTTTTTTTTTAGAAAAGTCAACATTTCACAAGTACAAGACGAGAAAGAGGTGGGAGAGTGAGGAATTGCCTGCTGCTGTTACCGCTGTTCGATAAAAGAGAATGGGATACTTAAAGGCAGCTAAACACTTCAACGTTCCGAGACTGATAAGTCTTTCCCTGCTGCGCGCATATTTAACGTTGATGAGAGTGGTCTCTCCATAGTCTAGACCAAAATACCAAAAATTATAGCTCGGAAAGGAAAAAAAATCGGAACAATGACGTCGGCCGAAAGGGACTTCATAATAAACTTTGTGATCTGTAAGAGCCCTGCAGGAATATTTGTCATGATAATTTCTCCGCGGAGAAATGTCTTATGTTATAATGAGAGGAACTCTAGTTCGTTCTATAGGAAAAGCACATCCATCGGGATGGATCCAAACTAATTTATTACATTGTACGCACAAAATCCAACCCCTGGGATCGAACTTTCATGGGACCCCTTAATTCTTATTATAGTGAAGAAGTTCGGCTTTTTCTCAAAGAAAATATACTTCTAACACCATATGATGTTGTTGAGCTATTTGGAAAAGGCTATATCAAGTGTCAAACTAGAGAAATTGTTGCAAATGGTTTCAGAATTGGAGGCATATATCCGTTTAATCGAAATGTATTTATAATTAATAGGATCAGGCATTACTTTGCGGAAATCCATTATATAAAAGCTTTTAAAAAATTTACTTCGCAAACATCGGCGCTATAAAATAAAATGATGTGTTTTACCTATTATGAAGAGCACCTCTACCCCGTCACCACTAATCCCAGCACCGCTACTCCCAACACCACTACACTAGGCAAGACACACAACTGACGACAAAACATATTTCGTCGTCAGTGGTGTGGTGGAGTTTGCACGCAATTGAGGGAGGGCGGGAGGTGCTCTTCATACTAGGTAAGACACATCATTTTATTTTATAGCGCGGATGTTTGCGAAGTAAATTTTTTAAAACCTTTTATGAAATGTATTTACTTAAGCCGGTTACATGGCGGCTGCTGCTAGAGATTTTGAAGAATAGGAACAAATACTCAAACTATTCCAACGTTGTCCGCTTCACCGGTAGTGGATACTCCTCTGCGACTGGAGAATTTTGATGAAACTAAGCCAGGTTCATCAGCTACTAGGACAGGAATTCACTCCCTTTGACGTTTTTCCGTGCCCACAGTGAAAAAGAGAACTAGCAATAGAGGCCGTAAGCCAGCAAGATCAGCAATAATTTTCAAGTTCCCCTTACAAGAATTACCTGGAAAAAATACACTTAAAAAGCCTGATAAAGAGAACAGAGCACAGAAAAAAATAACGAAGGGAAAAGGCGAGAAGAAGATTACAAAAAAGACAAATAGGAGAAATGGTATGACAGAAAATGAATAGTCAGATTTTGTTGCTGCTATCTGAATCTATGCTATCTGCTATCTGTAAATAACAGACTCACCCGATGATGTGGCAACGATAAATAAGGCTGCAGCCCTTACTGAAAAAGTTGCTGATAAGGGGTTTACCATTAGGGTGCGGGTAATTTGGAATACTATATGCCAAATAACCTGCACCGTATAAGTAATATGACGCTTCTGGAGATTTTTAGTTTGATAGACATTTTGAAATGATTCCTAGTTTTTGTTATTAAAGATAGATAATTTTCCAATAATTTAATGCATTTTTATTGGGCTAACACGTTTCCTTTTCTATTTATTCTCAAAAACACAAACTGATATACAAATTATACTGCAGTTCCTCTGTTATAATAAAAGAGTAGAACTAATCACTTGCTAAAATACTATTTTTTATTGAACAGCATATGGAGGAATTTATATTATTGTGTCATTAAATTAATCCTTATAAATAAATACATCTTGTAAATCAAAAGTATAATCCTAACAACTACAACACTTTACTTAAATTAAGTTTTACTGGTAGATCACTTTCAGTTTCAATTTTTACTTCCTCAGCAAAAGTCTTTTTTAATAACATATCAATCGCAGCTTCCTCTGAAAACAAAAAATAAATAATTTGACTTAAATTTATATATGTGTGGGAAACCTGGGTACCATGTATATATATACTACCGGTGTACTACTGTTTATATTTATTAGATCTATAAGACAACATGAGTTTGAGAAAAGAAAATTCTAATGAACTCACCGGTGATTTGTATAGCCAGTAATTGATGCACAATATGTCTTGCTGTAATCTTAAATAAATCTCTATTGCTAATTTTCTTTTTCTTATAATATGGCATGAGCAATTTAACAACAAGTCCAGCGACGTCAACTTTTTCCGATTTCTTAGTTTCTCTCTCACGTTTCGAGCTTTTGTGTCTTTGGGAATCTTTTTTATGCTTTTCTTTTGTGTCCTCTTCTTGTTTCGGTTTTACGGCATGCTTTACCTTAATTTCTTTATTGCGATTTAATTTATGCTTATGCTTATATTTATCCTTTGGTTTATGCTTCGTTTTAGGCGGTGAACTCGGCTCATTAATTTGGGTGTCCGTAGGTTCTGTAGCAACTGTACAAGCTTCGGGTTCCGGTGGCATTTCAGAGAATTGTTTCAATTCTTCTAGCACTTTATCTGCTTCAATACTAAGCTTATGCGCTTTGACAAAGGTTGTGTCTTCCCCGCCATGCACACCAAGAGTATCTTTACTGGTATGTTCTATATCAGATCTTGTTAGTGCCTCTTCATCAGCGCCACTTGAACTTGCAAGATTATCTAAATTCGACTGATCTTTTTTACTACCAAGTTCTGGTTTCTTTTCATTACAATCCATCATTACTTTTGTATCACTGTGAGTTTCCTTATGTTCATCAATAACTAGCTCTTTTTCCGAACCGCTATTGGATAAATCCCCGAATAGAGCAGCATCGTTAAAGTTCGATGTATTTTCAATTTTAGTTTTATCAGAGCTCAATTTACGTTTTTTCGCTTTTGAGCTCTCATAGTTCTTGTCCTTATATTTAGACTTGCACTTATCAACAATTTCAATATCTACTTCACTGTCTGAAGATTCACCAAATAGGGCTTTAATTTTTCTTTTAGCTGTGGGTTTAATTTTATCTGGTGATTTGGATTCTTTTTGAGTAATAATATCTGCTTCAGTATTTTCTATTTCTGACTTAGAATCAGTCTTGTTTCGAGTAATATTAGTGGGTATTCCTTGCAGTGTTATATTTATAACAAGGGTTTTTGTAGAGTTTTTCAGATTGTATTTGTTCTCATTTTCTGTTAAGTTTTTCTCAATATCATTGTCAGCACTATTTGTCAAAGCATCTGCATCTTCAAGTTTAAGTGTTGTATCATCATGGCTACTTTTAGGATGTTCGTCTATTACTAAAGTAGTTTCATCTTCACTGACATCTGAAGGGGATCTCGGTGATTCGCTTGAAGTTTGTTTTGCAAAAAAATTAAGTTTAGTTTGCGTCAACGGATCTCGTTTGAATGAACTTGCTTTTCTTTTACTATGTTTGTCTGACTTTGACATTAGCCTAGCATCACTTTTTCCTTCCATGTTTGCTACAAAAAATATTTTAGTAACATCAAATTTTAGATTATTGTGGAAGTGACTATAAAATAACTTTGTTATAATATTTGTTTACTATTATTTTATTTATGGTGTTTTAATAAAAAAAAATAGAATTCTTTAATAAAAATAGAAAAAAAATCGAAGATTATTATATGATCAGCCATCAATACTACAAACTATTAGGGCGTAAGGATATACACAAACTTATCATTGTGCCACAACCACACCTACACATGGTGCACCTTACAACGTGCTAGGGTGACAAGGTGAGGTCGATGACAAAGATGGCGGGAAATCTTACTGAAAATAAGACTGAACCCAAAATAACTCAGACTGACTATGAAGACAAACATTAGTTAGAAGCAAATCTTTTACAGCATGCGTTCATTTGGTGCATTCTTACCCAGGGGTAGTTCCCAGTATGAAAAGGTATGTAATAAATTACAGTAATATTGTGCATAACTCACCACTTTCTAGTTGTGTTGCAGTCACAAATCCATACTGAGCTTGTTTTTTAGCTTCGAAATCTCGAACAAAGTCACCAAGTGTCTCTCCCATTCGCGGCTCAAATGTTTTTAATCGAGGAAACAAGTGTTCTGTGGTTGCTTTTACTGATGTTATCTAAAGATATAAAATATACAAAAATATATAAATATAAAAGGTTGTCATTCAGTTTTGTAAAACAAAAACACATTAAATTTTCATTCTAGTTACTGTAATCTATCATATCTTAGTTTAATAAAGTATGCATCATCATTGCACCACATTATCATATGAATCAATATAGAAAATTTAATTTAAATCTCCACTTGGTTCCAGAAAGAATTAACAGCATATGTGGTAGAGCCATATTGCAGCTTTATTATGGTTGTAGCATGAATGGATCGGCTCGACTGGGCAAGGACCACGATCTCACAGAATACCGTTATCGGTACAGCTTACAGCCCATTAAAGTCCACTGCTGAACATAGGCCTCCCCCATAGATTGCCTCATATTTGACATAGTTGCCACGCTTGGCAAGCGGGCTGGCAACCGCAGTTTTTTAATTTTAATCGTTATTAGGAAGACGCTGCTTCCCATCTCCTGATTCATTTCTCTCTGTCGCCTCCTACGACTATATGGGATCATGGATATTCTTACACCGCCACTACACGCCTCTCACAGTGCAGGGTGATTGATGCAACTTTGTATGAAAGTTGAGAAATCTGCACACAATCATGATTTTGTCAATGTTTGTGTTGGGCTAGTAAAAATAAAGCGAGAAAAAAATATCGCTGTTTCTTTCCTTCATGTTGTTTTAGATTGCCATTTTAAAACTTAGATACAAAAATTCATATTATATCGGAAGAAACTAAAAATTTTAATACTGTGTTAACCTTTTTTTGGTTTGCTCTTTAAAGTATAATTACATACATATTACTCTGAGATTTGCACAATTAATTTACCTATTAATTGATTAAAATTGAATTATTAAATATTAGCAGAATTCTATCAAAAGAAGGCATAAATTTAATAGAAGAGGAAAAAAATTACATTTGTTTGTCAACGTCTTTCATGTTGAAAATATTTTCTGAAATTTATTTCATAGGTTTAGATTTTAATATTTATTATTGATTTTTGCTTAAATTCAGTTATTATGGGCTCGGAATACTTCATTTTCGTTTGTAGGCGAATACAGTCATAATATTGTCGTGAATATACAGGAAACATTTTTGTGAGATGTTAACTCTGTACAAGATATTGACTATACTATAAATCATTATTTCAAAATTTTATGCACGATGTGTGATCATCGTCGAAAATAAGTGTTGTGCAAATAAAAAGCACAAAATCATGTGATAACTTTCTGCAGGTTTCCTATACTAGGAAAAGAAAAACTTATGACAATATTGTGGGAAGTCTATAAACATTTTGAATTTATTGACCGTTATTTGTTGGAATTATTACTATATTGATTCGAATTGTATCTGTTTCAGAGCACGTATTTGGACTGAGTTAAGTTTTAACCATGAGAATTTTGTCGATTTCAATTTACATTTATGTTCTGTGTTGAATAAATCTCTAACAATAACATGTGTTACGAGGGTGACACTGAAAGTTCCTAGAAAATCAAAAACTGAACAAACTAGCAAGTTATTAGTTTTATTATATCTTTTCAAAATAGTATCCATTTACATCAATACATTGCTGCATCCAATGAAACCACTGAGAAAAGCACTTTGCCCACTCGTTCTTAGGGATCTCTTCGACGGCATTTTGAAACGCAGTCACAGCTTCCTCGGCGCCCATAAAACGTTTTTCTCGAAGTTTTTCTTTTATTTTCGGAAATAAATAAAAATCGCAATCGCCTCGCTGTGCAAGGTCGGGGCTATAGGGCGGGTGACCCAGTAATTCCACGTCTGACGTCGCCAAGTAGTCGACTGTTTGCTTCGCGGTGTGCGACGAAGCGTTGTCGTGGTGAAGGAGGATCCTACTGCGAGGTCGTTTCTCTCGAACTATTTTTAAGAAAAGTGGCAAACAGTTGTTAGCGTACCACTGTGCAGTAACTGTTTTTCGATCATCTAAAACAATTGTTGGGTAATGACCTGTCGAAGAACGAATTTTTACGCGGTAGAGCCATGCTGCAGCTATACTAATTGTATAGTTGTAGCACGAATGGGTCGGCTCGACCGGGGAAGGACCACGCTCTAACAGAATACCAGCGTAAAATAGCAGCGTAACGCTGCTGTGTTTCGTATGGTGAGTGTAGAGAATCGGAGACCCTTTTTACTGGAAACGAGGCATTCCATCTTAGTCCTCACGGGTGACGGCGCATCTGCATTTTGATTCGTAATCGAGCATAGGTGTAGCTGTCTATGGGCCACAGCAACCACTTACCATCAGGTGGACTGTATGCTCGTTTGTCACCCTTATGCTATAAAAAAAGAACGAGGCCACCATTTTTTTCCCACGCTTAGACCTCTTTTCACTTTAGTTGGCAACTCCTCGGAAAGAAACACCCAGACAGCAGACTGTCTCTTAGTTTCAGGATCATAACAATAAATCCAACTTTCGTCACCCGTAAGTATGTCGTACACAGCACATGGGTCACCTCCGTTAAATCTTTGAACCATTTCACGACAGCAATCAACACGACGGATTTTTTGGGCCTCTGTCAAATTATGAGGTATCCCACCGGGCACAAAGCTTCCTGACCGCTAAATGTTCATAGAGGATTTTATGCACTTGACTATACCGATACCTAAGCTTGTTCGAATCTGCTGATAAGTCACTCTTTTGTCAGTCTCTATCATACGCCGCACAACACTGATGTTATCTTTAATCGTCGCCGTAGAAAGCCGTCCCCTCACGCAGATCATCGGCGAGATTAGTGCGACCACGTTTAACTCATTAAACCAATTGTAAACAGTGGCACGAGATGGGGCTTCATCGTGAAAGGGCAATCTAAGTCCTCCCTCTCCATTCCACCACCGTACAACCAGACGTTCGGCTAGTCTCCATCCTTTCGTTGTTGACTTACCACGCATTCGAACCAATCGGTTCGCCACGTCGTTCATCATGCATACAGCAAAGGAGTGGAATAAGTTGCCAGTATAAAAGAAGTATAAGCCAGTAGATAACCGAAAGGCTGGCTACTTTGTGTCTGTGTTCGAGGCTGGTAAGATTCGTACCAAATTCGGGTCATAAAAAGGTGGCATAAAAATGCATGAAATTTAAATTCATCGCGATTTTTACATGACGTAGTGTGTACCGTCAAAAAAAAACAATATTTTTATGGGGTCTGAAAATTTTTAATTTTACAATGTAAAGAATAAATTTTGTCTATTAATTACCAGATTATAGTATTAATTACTAAAGCGTTGTATAGACGTAAAAGGTTTTACAGAAAGCAGAAACACAGTTTGCATAAAGCTATGTATAATATGTATCCTTAAGTTTAATTTAGTATGTAGTACTTATCTATTATTATTATTATTCTCTTATATTCTCTATATATATATATATATATATATATATATAATTTATATTATATATATATATAATTAATTATCCAACGAGTCGAGGATAAACCAGTAACGGAATACGACAAGCGTACAGTTTCACGTCAGAGCCAAGACTGCCTTAACGGCGGCCGCGCCGTCCGTTTTATACAAGCAAAACGGGCGACACAGCAGGTGCAATGGTGCAGGTGTGCGGAACACGTGTTATTTACAAGAATTCTGTCTAACTGCACCGAGGCTACCGCGCCGCACGTGCAATGGAGCTGGTCCCGTCATATATATATACGTAAACAAATTAATTTTATTCCTAACTACAAAATTAGTCTCTGTACTATACTCAATTACCCTTTCTACATCAGAAGTAGGATAAAGTCCCCATTTTTGCCCACATTTAATCTTCGAATAGTATGAGGATTATTACATTTGTGGAAGACTGTAATGCATTCCGCATTGATGAATCTGTTTTTTATGTTAAATACCGTAATGAAATTTGCTATGCTACTTACGATATTTTCGTATCATTAAAGTGTAGAGAAAAGATAAAGTGAAATTATTTAAGCCAATTTTTTTAATTTGTTCGATTTGTATTAAAAGTACCCGCAAGTATTTTCATTATTTCTTGATGTACCTAAATATGTTAACAAATGTCGAAAGAAGTTGGAGGCTTTCTAATTAACTTATTCAAGTTATGTTGTAATTTAATAGTTCACGCGAAACATGATTATCATTTGCTATATTTTGAAGTTCAAAACGTTTAAGGGATGTACTAAAATAAAGGATTAACTTTAACACGCTATGAATTGAAAATAATAAGTGACATTTTTGTGTTCTAATGTGTTAATCAGTTTTGCAGTTTGCTCCGAATATTGTCGTCGACAAGATTGGGGTTCGATGTCGAGGGATTCGTAGAAGTCTCTACAACAATGATCAATGAGGAAGATGTTGTGACGGCTAATCGAACTTGGTCAGGTACGGCCGAGCGCTGGTAAAATTGAGCCTACACCGCTACAGACGGTAACTTATCGGCAGATCTTACGGCAAGGCAATTCAAGCGGCCGCCGAACAAATGGTGCTTTGGCGCTGTAAATGGACGTCTGAGGTCGGCTTTCGTAGATTTTGCGCAGTTACCTCCTTCCCTTTGAAATGTTGTGGTATTTGCCTCTACACATAGTTTCTGTTATTTTTTGCAATGTTTTCAAATGTCATACTGTTGCCGTTTCTTAAGAGAATATGTGATGAATTTTGGAAGCTCGGAATTCCACGATTCGTGATATATTTATCTCGATTTCTTTTAATTTTACAAAGCAGTGCAACGATTCGCTAGAGCTAGTACGGCTACGGCGCGACGGCTCACTGGCGCGATTGTGGCACGAACGCAGCAGAACGAAAAGCTGGAGTGCGTTTGCCTGGAGGTAGCCATATCGGCGCGTTCATGACTTAAATGAAGTCTGGGATGGTCGACCGTTGTAATATTTAACAAGAGTTAATATCTGTTAGCAGGTGGTGATAACTTATAGACCGTATGCTGTTCACTGCCAACCGCACGAGGACGTGCGACAGTCAGACGTAGCCGTGTCTGTGCATCTAGAAAATACTAGAGACGTTGCAACACTCTAGTGAAGTAATTATTCTTGTGCAGGAAAGAAACATGAAGTTGCAGGGAGGCTGCTCTGTGCTGCACTGGGATGTGTCGTGTTGCTGTTGGTTTACATACTTAGGTGTTATCATGTCACTACGTCCTTCACGATACACTTTTGTGTGATTGTGACAGGGACATTTTTGCGGTATGGTTGGTCTGTACCTGTTCTATACTGAATTGAAAAAAAAGTGGTTCTTACTATCATTGCAGGGCGTTTGCCGGTCCAATGATATAGCTACAGGGAATAGTGATTCCGGACTAGCAAATAGTACTTGAAAAAAAAAAAAGATTAAGAAAAAAAATAGTTCTTACTATCATTGCATGGCTTTGTGCCGGTCCAATGATATGGCTATAGGGAATAGTGATTCCGGACTAGCGAAAACATTACTTGAAAAAAAAAAGGGAAAATAGAAAAGCTACAGACTAATCATTCCGATCTCGCATAAAGTTGATTGAAGTTTTGTAGGGCTTACTGCCGGATCAAAACTGATTGTCACCCAAGTCGGAAGGGTCAATATAGACCGGAACAGACTCTTTTATGTCAGGATAGTCGAACGATGTTTTTTTGTCTACAGATAACTAAAATTGTGATGGAGCGCGTGCGAGGACGCACGCATATCAGTATGGCCGTGACGGGACCAGCACCATTACACGTGCGGCGCGGTAGCCTCGGTGCAGTTAGACAGAATTCTTGTAAATAACACGTGTTCCGCACACCTGCACCATTGCACCTGCTGTGTCGCCCGTTTTGCTTGTATAAAACGGACGGCGCGGCCGCCGTTAAGGCAGTCTTGGCTCTGACGTGAAACTGTACGCTTGTCGTATTCCGTTACTGGTTTATCCTCGACTCCTTGGATAATTAATTCGTGTAAACAAATTAATTATTATTCCTAACTACAAAATTAGTCTCTGTACTATACTCAATTACCCTTTCTACATATATATAATCTTTATATATAAAAAGTACGTGTCACGTTGTTTGTCCGCGATGGACTCCTAAACTACTGAACTGATTTCAATGAAATTTTTGGTCAATGTGCAGTTTGGTCCAACTTAAAAGATAGGATAGCTTACATCTCATTTTATAGTCGCAATACAATATTATTTTATTGAAAATTATTTGTCTATTATTTGACAGTCACAATTATCTGTTAGCTTCAAACGATTCTGTCAGATGACGATATCTGTTCACTGGATTGAGTAAATATTTAATAGAGGGCGCGCTATGTTAAAAATACAAACGTTTAATATAAGCTACAATTTAGTAGTATAACCACCACGTATTGCTGTAAGTATTCAACAGATAGAATCGATTTCAAAAAAATTTTGCAGACTGTGTGCAGTTTGGTCCAACTTGAGAGATAGGATAGTTTTTATCCCGATAAGTGACCCTCAATTTTTTTTTATTGCTAATTTCAGGAGTTTTTTTAGGAAAGCAAATGGTCGTTCGGAAAGGGCAGAACAACGTCTGCCTGGTCAGCTAGTATATATATATATATATATATATATATATATATATATATATATATATATATATATAGAACCAAGTAAATGCAATGTGTGATATTCAAATTTTATGATGATGATGTTAGAGAGGTCATTTCATTTTCTTCGATTTTAAAATTGTTAATGTTGTATTAGTTTAAGTCATATTGTCTCCCATTGTATTATAGAGGTAGAAAATACGAACACACGGGTTTTGATCAAGCCGACAGGAATAAGAAAAGATGAGTTAAGAAGATATGTGCGGTTTCTTCAAATATTTTCGCCACGGGTTTTATTCATATTAATTATTATTATTCATATTAAGGTATTGAAACAATAATGTGTGAGCTTCTAGTTTTTTTTATATAAACGGACGACAATCAAATACCTAAAAAACTTTGAAATAATTATATTGATTGATTGATGAATTTTAGTTCGACGTGTAGTGTAGTGGTGGAATTGACTTCGTCAGTTTATTTTTAGCCATGTGGCAACACTGACAAGCACGAAAGTTTGGAGAACCACCTAACTAAAACGGCCGTACTGTACGCCAACACGCAATGGATTGGCGTGGTCAACTAATTGATTCATTATGCTCTTACAGAGAGAAAACCTGAGCCCAGCAGTAGGACGTATATGGGCTGAACTTTACTTTTACATATATATTAGGTCGGTGAAAAAGTTTCTTCGTATTTTATATACAACTTCAAGACATTTTTTTGCTGGTACCCGGCGCATTGCCGCCGCAGAAAAAATGTGGAAATAACGTTTTAAATTTGGAAGGGTTATAATGTTTAATTAGGAATGATACATTCATTGAAATTGAATGACATATTAGGACTTTCAAATAAATATGTCGGTATGAAACGCGCGCCACCTACTGTAATTTAATTGTACTATGTCTATAACCTTTGCTAAAATTTTGTCAACTTACAGCTTGCACTTGGCAAGCAATACGACAAAATTTTAACACAATCTGATGAACAATAAGGCAGCGCATAAAATACGAATATATATATATATATATATATATATATATATATATATATATATATATATATATATATATATATATATATATCTAATATATGCCATTTTGTTCTATAACTTGTTGCCATCTTGCAGGTAGTGACATAATCCCGTTGCTGTAGAACTCTTTAAAAAGAAAAAGATTTTTGATCAATAAAATGCGACAAGTATTTTTAACAGTTCTCTCTTAATGTTAACCTAAACACTACCCAAAAAAATCTGAAGAGATCGAATCAGGTGAAAATCTGAGGATACAAGGTCAGGACTAAATAGTGGATGAATTAACACTTCCCAACCAAGCTCTAGGACAAGGCAGTAGAGATCCGAATCGCTGGTTTTGCCCGGCGGTAAAAGCTCATAATAAACGATGCCCTTTCAAGCCCACCATACACACAGCATCACCTTATTGCGTGTTAATCAGAGTTTTGCTAGTCTGTGGAGCTTGACTACCCTTTGACCATGATCTTTTACGCACGCTCTTGTCGTATGACATGGCGGAACTATAAGGGTTCCTTGTTGTGGAAGTACGGAACCCTAAAAATGGTTCTGTTTCATTACGTTTCAATAGAGAATCGCAAATGAGTAAACGATTTATTAGGTTTCTTTTAGTGAGCTCGGTACCACACCCAAATAACGAGCTTATTTTTGTATAGCCAGACTTTTTCAAATGGCTCAAAACTGTTTTGTGGTCAATCCTCAATTCCTTGGCTATGTCGTAATTACTAATATGCCGATCTTGCTCCACGTTTTCAAAAAAAGCATCGACTTTATCCGTATGACGTCTGGTCGCCCAGGGCGAGCTGCATATTTGAAATCAACCTTTTTTCCTGTACTGTAAACGCTTGAACCAACTTTGTGCTACTCTTACTGACACTGCATTAGGTCCATAAACGTCGCAATTATTTTTTCGCGGCTTAAGTCGCTTTTTCCCTTTTTTGTAATAAAACTTGTGAAAACTTTCCTCGTTAGACGCCCATTACACGGTAGGTTTTGCTGTCAGTTTTACAACAATCACGGTTGTGATTGACGAATAACCTATCGTGTAATGTAGTGATTGACGGTTGCATGAAATTGATTGACAAATATCTGGATATTTTGATTTTTACGTCAATCAACTATTCAGTCACGAATTTTGATTGAACGTGTAATGGAATTTCATCAATCACGCGTCAATCAACGCTCAGACAGCAATGGA
Source organism: Parnassius glacialis (assembly GCA_033319125.1). Taxonomy (NCBI): domain Eukaryota; kingdom Metazoa; phylum Arthropoda; class Insecta; order Lepidoptera; family Papilionidae; genus Parnassius; species Parnassius glacialis. The sequence goes on along the minus strand of JAVANC010000010.1, from coordinate 25,217,235 downwards.
GGCGGACGCAGAATATATAGAAGAGGCGGGTTTCACGCGCTCGCGCAGCCCGTCGCCGCTCCCGCCAAATGTGCTTCAGCCAGAAAAAGATTTTATTTTAAATTTTGTCAATTATTTAGTATGAACCATTAGTGTAGGCGTTATAACCGAATTGTTTCGAGCTGTCCTCAATACTGTGACTTAGCCAATTTTTGATAAGTAAATGCAAATATTTATTTACAATGAATCGATATGGGTATAGAAATCCCTTTTTAAAAGCCAGTTTTTTACCCAGCGTCTTCTTTTTGTACGTTTTTTACACAAAATTACAATCAAAATTGCAGCACATGCCTTTTTCTTATGATTATCAATCCTTTCCCTCCGAAAGTTTGGGTTTGACTGACGATCAGTCAGCATGAGCGTGTAATGTCCAAATTATTCAATCATTCAAACCTTAGTCATGATTGATCGAACTGATTGACGCTTGCCTAGGCGTGTAATGGGCGTCTTAGATCCACTCATTTTGGCGGACAGAAAACAATTGAAAAATGGCGGGAAAGTGTTTTTTACATTTTCTTTTTGTTAATGTCCTATATGTATTGATAGTAAAACCAGCCAGATACAAACAGTACAACCAGAGATTTTTATTATTATTATGCAAACAAAATCCGAAGAAACTTTCCCCGACCTATTATTTTCAATATTTAAGGGAACAGAAAGTAGGTTGGTAATCGGTTTATTGGCCGCGGTATTTATAATATCGAAGCAGTGTCCTCTGTGTAGAAAAACTCAGGCATTAGTTAGACCACAAATTCTCAGATACTTAATAAAATCTGTATTTTTTAATCATTATTAAGGTACTTTACTTATGACATTAATAAGAGCAGTTTTTCGTTTCATCTTACTCTATTCAACTATATATCTCAACTATATAATAAACATAAAAATTATATAATAACTGCTTATTAATATTGTAAAAAGCCAGTAATAGTAGCCTATCCTATAAACATTTAGGTGTTTCTACCAGACATTGCATTTTCACCGTGGCGACGTAAATGTATGATAATGATATATAATGATATGGAGTGTAGAGTAGAAGGAGGACCATCTCTATATATGAAAAGTGTCCCTAAAAACGTGTCCAATAAAGGTGGCGCTGCAGTAGCATAGGATAAATTAAAAAAAAGTGCCAAAAGTAATTAGAATAAGATGGAGAAATAAACAAGGACCATCCAATCTGCTTAATTTTGTACTACGTAAATAGTTGAGATTTGTATACGTGCATTTTACTAACTACTCTAGTCATAAATTTTTTTAAATATTTGAATTCAGCTGACTTCACTCCGTTCACAACAGCTATCTGCATATCGTAGTTTTTCAGACGCCAGCGCTATTGTGGTAGGTTTTGGAACCTCTATTTTCAGTAAATAGTAGGACACTTTTTCAACTTTCGCCCCCTTATAAGATGGTTCTCCTTGTACTCTACACTCCATAGTTAGAGAATATTGTATCAGTATCAACTTGTTTTTTTTTTATAAGATAAGGGTGACAAACGAGCACACAGCCCACCTGATGGTAAGTGGTTGCTGTGGCCCATAGACATCTACATCTATCCTCTATTACAAATCAAAATGCAGATGCGTTGTCACCCGTGAGGACTAAGATGGAATGCCTCATTTCCAGTAAAAAGGGCCTCCGGCCACCTGCACTCACCAAGCGAAACGCAGAGGTAAACCTCTACTTCACGCTGGTATTCTGTGAGGTCGTGGTACCACCCCGGTTCGAGCCGGCCCATCCGTGCGACAGCAAAAGCTGCCGCGTGGCTCTACCACTGTCTATCATCGTTCGAGTAAGCCGGATGTTTGGATGCATTTTGTTGTTGTATGAAAGAATTTCAGGAAAAAGTTGTATGAAACATGCAAATTGTATGCATATTTCATACAACTTAATCCCTTTTTCTTCTATATATGTACAAAATAAAGTAGTTATATTTTGTTTGCCCATATTGCATGCCGTAAGCGCTAAGCGCGTCGGTATGTTCTATCCTACTAGGGCCTAAAAATTAATATTCCAACGTTTTGTCGCATGAAATCGTATTTACAACTTCCTTTCTTTATTTATAACATCTGATAATACCATGATGTGATAACAGTTTATAAAAGCATAGAAGTAAATAAAAAAATATATTTAAATTTGCGTACCAATTTTGTCATCGCCCGCCTGTACAAACTTATAACGGTGCTGTTAGAGAACGCTTCATACTCCAGATCTATTGCGCACTGCTCAACATCTTTACGCTTCAGTGGTTTCTCGGGTTCATCGACATTCTTCATATTTGCTAAGTTTGTATTAAGCGCTTCAATCAAGAGTGCTAAAAAACTTTCCCTACTTGCAACTGATAATCCGTTGACCTAAAATTAAAAATTTATTTTTGCATAAATCAAGACAATTTAATTTTAATACAAATTTAATTGCTCTATAAAGGTATTATCTTTGGAAAGAGAGATAGATTACTTATAATAAATTTACTTTACGTTCCTTTCTACAGCACTAGAGCACAACTACTCTGTTTTCTTTAACACCACAGCTGGACCATCCTTCTATACTTAAGCTTTGGATTGAAATTGAATAGCATGTTATGGCAAATAAGTGGTGAAGGAGCAATCAAATGCAAGTTTATTTTACCGAATACTTTTCGTGAGCGAAATTATCACTGAGTATTGCCAAGATAAGCCATAGGCAGATGAAATAAGTATTCCGAGTATGCCAGACCTCAGCGTATCGTAATGGCATAAAAAAATTCATCACACTATCTATTTCCATGAGTGTAAATAATATGGCGAGACTATGGGAAATGTCCGGCAGATTTTGTTGAGATCGTCTCTATACCAGATGCAAAATACCTAAAACGGTGGCAGAAAGCAGCACCTAAGTTTTGAGATGAGGCGAGCGTATTTTGTGTGGCGATAACAACAAATCCTCCCTACTATGAGAAATGGATATATCCAGCGGTGGACTGTTTTCTGAGTTGTTAAAGATGAAGAAAACTCCAGACCTTACATATTTAAATTTAACAATGAGTAGCATAAAAGACGCACAATGTAGCAATACTGCGATGAAATACAACTAATTTTACGGATTTTATCGCATTCCATTTTCAATTGTTTTTAACTGCTGACGTTTTAAGTGCTTTGCAGCACCCACGGTAAGGGAGAGACGGAGGTGTTTAACATCATAGTTTATCCGGGCTACCTCCAGTTTTTAATTAATTATTATAGTTCGATCTACACATGATGTATATAGTAAATTGTATACGTGGTAGACCCATGCTACAGCTACATTAATAGTATGGTTGTACCACGAATGGGTCGGCTCGACCGGGGAAGGACCACGCTCTCGCAGAATACCAGCGTAAAATACCAGCTTAATGCTGCTGTGTTTCGTACGTTGAGTGTAGAGAACCGGAGACCCTTTTTAACGGGAAAAGAGGCATTCCTTCTTGGTCCTGACGGCTAACAACGAATCTGCATTTTATTTGCAAAGTAGGGTAGATGTAGATGACTATGGGCCACAGCAACCAATTACCATCAGGTGCTTGTTTGTCACACGATAAAAAAAAGAAAATAGAATGGGCTTATTGTATTTTAGCCCTGCTGGTACTGGTATGCTTGAGTTTGGATTTAATTTTAATTACAGAATCCCTAACCGCTGGCACCCAAACCAACTTCTCTATTATTTAGGAACGTCGGGAGTTAAAAGTAAGTTAAAAAGAAACGCGATAAAGTCTATATAATTGGTTTTATCAATGCATTCGTTAATTTTGAAAAATACGAATTTTAATAAACATTTTTTTTTTGTTTTTTAAAAGGCCTTTTCCGGTCGCTATACTGTTAAATGATTGTACGGTATCATCGTACGTTTCAATTACCTTAGTACTAGTATTTTCAGCAGCTCTACATTTTGAGTTCACAGCTGCAACGGTGTCGCTTTTTTTATTATTTTCGGTAACACGTTTTTTCCTTTCCGCGAACTCCTTCATTATAAGCGACTTGGTTTCTTCGCCTACGCGGCGACTACTTTCACCGTCAGATTCATCACCATCTTCAGCGTAATAAGATTCCATCTCTCTTTAAAAGAAAATATTATTTTAAGTTAGTAAAACTATAAACATAATACATATGTAATATTCTTAAAATAACCCTCCTGGAAATGAAATGAAATATATTTATTTCTTTGACGTAAGAAAATAAAATATAGTTCGTCAAAGATCTTTTTTCAAATCCGTTTCCAAATGAGGTTTTTTAAATGAGAAGAAGAAACGGCGAACGAAAGTTCGCAGGTATCCTCTTTTTTGTCATTTTTATAAAAATTAATAATACAATAGCAGCAGTATGTACAGAATGGAAAACAATAACAAACTCATTCAACTAAAGCATGTTCTATGATGTATTCAAAAAATTATGTAAAATTTTGAACCCAAGCAGTACACCACCCACATAGCAGTACCTGTTCACAATTATGACGCATGTGGCAGCCATAGCTTTCGACGAGAAATCGACGACCCGTCACTTGTTGCCATCGTAAGCACAAACCTTTAACTGGTCGCCCGGATGATATTTGTCATCCAATATGACTAAACCGGCGAAATTTTTGACTTTAATATGAGAATATATTGCTGGCGCCAATTTTAATATTACATAAAGTATGCTTCGTGATGATAGTAACGGCCGTGTCACTCAAATGGTTCGATTGTGTCAGAAGTTCAAAATTGTAGGTGGAGGACATTAGTTTTCATCACTACAATTTTATTATCTTTTTTCAAGATTATGCTTGTACTATTGTATATTTATAGTACCCCTAGTAATAAATGACATTTTAAAAGTTATAATTACTGTGCTCCATAAACCCGCGGCAGACATAATTTGAAATAATCCTTTGAGCAATAGTTCTGTGCAAAGACGAATTGATGAAATAGCTGAAAACATTGAAGAGTCATTGTGCAATCATCTGAAGACTAGTTAATTTTCAATTCACTTGGATGAGTCCACTTTACCAACTAATGAAGCATTATTGCCGTCTTACGTAAGGTTTATGTCAAGAACAGAATTTGCTAGAAATTTAAAGACAGACACAAAAGGGAAACCATATTTATTTACACTGAAAACGTTTTGTGGTGAAAAAAGAATTCCCTTAAAGAATATTATATCAGCTGCTACATATGGTGCTCAAGCTATGACGGGATGTCAAAAAGGCTTCATAGCGTACTTAAAAAACAAAATTCTAGATGTGCTTGCTGTACATTGCGTTATACATCGACAACATTTCGTTGCTAGAAATTTAAGCGAACGGCTGTTTCAATCATTGCAACATGTCATCAGAGCAGTCAATAAAATCCGAAACAACATGACAGGTTATTTAATCAGTTGTATGTAACTAATAATGAAGATTTCAACCGATTGATCTTTCACACAAAAGTGCGTTGGCTATCAAAAGGAAATTGTCTGACTAGATTTTACAATCTGTTTGACTCTGTTGTAGAGTTCTTGGAAAACAAAGACACCGAATTGCGCGACAACCTCATCACATCAAAGAATGATATCGCATACCTGACAGACCTTTATAAATTGCTTAATGATATGAATCTCCAACTTCATAGCCAAGCTGCCCTTACACAAGAAGAATATTGGCAGACGAGAGTTCCATAATTTTCCCAATTTATCAGTATCCTGCAACAACGGCGACTTGCTTGTCTACTGCCAACGTTTGGAAAATCTCCACAGTGATTTCATAGAAAGATTCCAGGATATTTTGAAATTGGAAATACCAGACTGGGTGTTAGATCCTTTTTCAAATGTCAACATAGCTGTATCACCCCAACTGGAAGAAGAACTTATAGAACTGGCAACGAACGAGGAAATAAAAATCAAATTAAAACATGGCTACCAAGAATTTTGGCTACAAAAGTCAATCCCGCAGTTGTACCCTGGATTGTGGTGGATCGTTCAACGATTTTTGATAGCATTCCCATCGTCATATTTGTGTGAACGTGGATTTAGCGCTGTGACAGCTCAGCTTACTAAAAAAAGAAATCGTTTGCATGTTACCGAACGCGGCGACTTGCGACTGTTTTTGAATAAAATCGAACCTGATATCAACACACTTGTTAAAAGTAATGAAATTCATCCATCTCATTAGATTAGTTTTAAAACTAAAATTGATCACATATCTATATTGTTTCTTTTAATTTGATTAAAATATATTCTTAATATTATAAAGTTGCGTTTTAATTGCTCTCACTTGTAATAATGTCTAGTTTAAACACCTGAAGCGACTAATACTAATAACTAAATTAACTACAGTAATGAAATTGTGGTTTTTAAGTTTATAAAAAATTTAGCAGTGTATCAAAAATTGGGGGCGCTGAAAAATAATTGTTTTTCAAGGGGGGCGGTAAAAGAAATAAGTTTAATAATCTCTATTCTAGAGTATTATATTAATACACAAACAATGCCTAGGTGTTATACTCTTTTATTTTTACACATTATTTTAATTCTTATACTTTTAGGAACATGCGTAATTTGGTTTATCCATTTGTAATGTAATTTATATTAAATCTATATCTATATCTTTATATATAAAAATTACGTGTCACGTTGTTTGTCCGCGATGGACTCCTACACTACTGAACTGATTTCAATGAAATTTTACACACTGTGTGTATTTTGGTCCAACTTGAGAGATAGGATAGTGTTTATCCCAATAAATTACCCTCAAAATATTTTTATTGCGAATTTAAGTATTTTTATAGGAAGGGTCGTTGGAAAGGGCAGAACAACGTCTGCCTGGCGAGCTAGTGTATATATATATATATATATATATATATATATATATATATATATATATATATATATATATATATATTTGTGATAGTACTAATAACAATACCTTTGATGATGGGCCAGAAAAAAAATCCCGATGATAAAAAAAACATCTTTTCACAACGTTTTACTAGCTTTTTTCACGCTCCGTCATGTTAGTACAGCTAAATGAAACGATAATTTCATTTAAAAAAATTATGAAATACTTAAACATAAAACCAGCAGTGGAACTTAAAATATAAGCAGCTGACAATAGGTTCAATATTCGCGCGGACGTACAACGTTGAGAGTCAATCAATCTTTGTTCGATAAAATGCCTTTACCTACAGAACGACGTAGATGGCGCTATTACAAAATAATTTTACTCGAAAGAAAATATTCTTTTGGTATATTACACTAAAATTTTGTGTAATTTTTTTTTAACCACGCTACAGTTCTATTATGGTAACAAGAATGGGTCGGCTCGACCGGGGTAGGACCACGCTCTGATAGAATAACAACGTAAAATAGCAGCATAATGCTGCTGTGTTTCGTTTGGTGAGTGTAGAGAACTACTACTAGAAATGAGGCATTCCATCTTAGTCCTCAGGGGTGACACCGCTTCTGCATTTTGATTCTTAATTGATGATAAATGTAGATGTTTATGGTCCACAACATCCACTTACGTTCAGGTGGACTGTGTGCTCGTTATTCACTCTTATTTTATAAAAAATATATTTTTATACCACATTTGTGGTTGAAAATTGTCTCATTAAATAAATTATTTGCCGTGAAACATTTTTATTGCTATTTTCGAGTTATTACGAATCGCCTCGCACGCAGACTCGACGACTTCCAGCCTCCCGAACAAACCGGTTTTCCAAAAGGCTTTAGTAGCATAAAATGTTTTTATTTCATCATGATAATTTGCCGACGAGTATGTATGCCACATACATACTCTTCGGCAAATTGTACAGAAGTCCGAGGAGTACAATTTGCCACTATGTCTGGCATATGTGCACTATGAGAAAGCCTTTGATTCCGTCGAAATTTGGGCGGCGCTGCAGTCACTTCAGCGGCGCCAAGTTGACTGTCGGTATATCGAAGTTCTGAAGTGTTTGCACGTAGTACGTGTAAGTACGACGAGTTTTTGCAGAAACTTTTAAATTATCCCATTCGGTTATTTTTGGTTAGTACCGCTCTCGTCTGACAAACTTCAGTTTTAAATTTTCGCGCGGTTTCGGAAAACGGGGCAAATTTGTGTCCCATAGCTTTGTTTGGAGACAACGGGACAGGTGACCGAGAGTCCCGTTAAAAATGGGACAAATGGTCACTTTAGGTATACCTCAAAACTTGAAAACGAGACTGCACAAACAACCAGTGCGTCTTGCCAGTGATGACCTATGGAACTGAGACGTGGTTCTTCACTGCTGGCCGAATGAGCAAGGTCGTTCAGCGAGCTATAGAGGACTATGCTCGGAGTTTCTCTACGTGATAAACTTAGAAATGAGGATATCCGCAGTAGAACCAGAGTGACCGACATAGCCCAAAGGATTAGTAAGCTGAAGGCAGGTCATAAGCTCGAAGAACCGACAACCGATGGGGAAATAAGGTTCTCGAGTGGCGGCCTCGTACCGGCGGACGAAGTGTAGGGTGTCTTCGTAGTAGATGGAGTGACGACCTGGTAAGACATGCAAGAAGTCGATGGATGCAGGTGGCTCAGGACCGTGCTTTATGGCATTCCTTGTGGGAGGCCTATGTTCAGCAAAGGACTTGTGAAGGGCTGTAATGATGATGATGATGATGAAATGTAAGCAGCTCTCCGTTTTTCTTTCTTTGATGGTATGAGGATACTTGGAGCAAAAAAATAATAAAATTTTACAAATATTGAGTAAAGTTAGTTGACGAGGAACTTTGCAATCGCGTTTGGTATCTGACATGATAATAATGTTCTTATTATTTGTGAATTGGGTGCGGTTTAAGTATAATATTTACGAAATAATTTTGTACTCGACGCCGGCCTGCGGTAATGCACGTGTGGGCTTGCCGCTGCATTACTGTACAATTGGCATGGGTCACGAAGCCGCTAGTGTTACCTGAGCCCGTCGCGGCCGTGTCCGTACAGCGAGTGCGAGTGCTCGGCGGCGTGCGTCACGAAGCCGCTAGTGTTACCTGAGCCCGTCGCGGCCGTGTCCGTACAGCGAGTGCGAGTGCTCGGCGGCGTGCGTCACGAAGCCGCTAGTGTTACCTGAGCCCGTCGCGGCCGTGTCCGTACAGCGAGTGCGAGTGCTCGGCGGCGTGCGTCACGAAGCCGCTAGTGTTACCTGAGCCCGTCGCGGCCGTGTCCGTACAGCGAGTGCGAGTGCTCGGCGGCGTGCGTCACGAAGCCGCTAGTGTTACCTGAGCCCGTCGCGGCCGTGTCCGTACAGCGAGTGCGAGTGCTCGGCGGCGTGCGTCACGAAGCCGCTAGTGTTACCTGAGCCCGTCGCGGCCGTGTCCGTACAGCGAGTGCGAGTGCTCGGCGGCGTGCGTCACGAAGCCGCTAGTGTTACCTGAGCCCGTCGCGGCCGTGTCCGTACAGCGAGTGCGAGTGCTCGGCGGCGTGCGTCACGAAGCCGCTAGTGTTACCTGAGCCCGTCGCGGCCGTGTCCGTACAGCGAGTGCGAGTGCTCGGCGGCGTGCGTCACGAAGCCGCTAGTGTTACCTGAGCCCGTCGCGGCCGTGTCCGTACAGCGAGTGCGAGTGCTCGGCGGCGTGCGTCACGAAGCCGCTAGTGTTACCTGAGCCCGTCGCGGCCGTGTCCGTACAGCGAGTGCGAGTGCTCGGCGGCGTGCGTCACGAAGCCGCTAGTGTTACCTGAGCCCGTCGCGGCCGTGTCCGTACAGCGAGTGCGAGTGCTCGGCGGCGTGCGTCACGAAGCCGCTAGTGTTACCTGAGCCCGTCGCGGCCGTGTCCGTACAGCGAGTGCGAGTGCTCGGCGGTGTGCGTCACGAAGCCGCTAGTGTTACCTGAGCCCGTCGCGGCCGTGTCCGTACAGCGAGTGCGAGTGCTCGGCGGCGTGCGTCACGAAGCCGCTAGTGTTACCTGAGCCCGTCGCGGCCGTGTCCGTACAGCGAGTGCGAGTGCTCGGCGGCGTGCGTCACGAAGCCGCTAGTGTTACCTGAGCCCGTCGCGGCCGTGTCCGTACAGCGAGTGCGAGTGCTCGGCGGCGTGCGTCACGAAGCCGCTAGTGTTACCTGAGCCCGTCGCGGCCGTGTCCGTACAGCGAGTGCGAGTGCTCGGCGGCGTGCGTCACGAAGCCGCTAGTGTTACCTGAGCCCGTCGCGGCCGTGTCCGTACAGCGAGTGCGAGTGCTCGGCGGCGTGCGTCACGAAGCCGCTAGTGTTACCTGAGCCCGTCGCGGCCGTGTCCGTACAGCGAGTGCGAGTGCTCGGCGGCGTGCGTCACGAAGCCGCTAGTGTTACCTGAGCCCGTCGCGGCCGTGTCCGTACAGCGAGTGCGAGTGCTCGGCGGCGTGCGTCACGAAGCCGTCGCGCTCGAGGCGCGCACTCATGGCGCGGCGCTGGTGCTGCTCGAGCGCGCGCCGCACGGCCCGCTCGTCGCTGCAAGCGTCGCAGCGACCCGCGCACCGGGGCGTCTCCTCGCCGAAATACTCAGCGAATGTCTTGTGCCGACATCTGGCGGACGAAAATATTGCTCTTGTTATGTTCATCTTAAGCTCAAGCCTCATTCCTAATTTAAGCTCAGATCAAGTAATACTACTGGTTTATGTAGTCCAATAAAAATACTTTTCAAAGAAAGGCTGGTTCGTCTACGACAGCGCAATACCAGAATTTTGCTTATAGTAATTTCTAGCAATACAACATTCTTTATATATTTAGTGGAATAAAATTACAATAATAAATTATAACTACAATATTTTTAATATAATTAATAGATTCAGGGGTTACTTTCCGGAAATCAAGTTGTTAAAGATTAATCTGCTTATAACCGCGTAATTAAATAAAATGATGTGTCTTACCTAGTTTGAAGAGCACCTCCTACCCTCCCTCAATTGCGTGCACTATCCCCGTCACCACTAATCTCAGCACCATTACTACCACCAACACTACACTAGGAAAGACACACTATCGTCGATAACACGACACGTATTTCGCCTCTACACGAGGCATCCTCAGGTGAAGTAGATTCTGCGGTGGCTGATTGCTAAGTACTTAGGTAAGACAAGACACATAATTTTATTTCATTACGCAGATATAAGCAAATTAATTTTTAACAATTTTAATATATTAATATCTTTAGACTATACTCACTTAACTTCTTCGCAATATCTGACCATTATTTCAAAACTCTTGTAAGCATTTTTACAGCGCTGCTTTTGTTCAGTTGTACGGGCACGCGCTATCTCTGTTTTGAGAAGAAAATCAACGGCATTGCGTTCATTTCGACAGTAATAAATGCGGCAAAACGCTGGTTTGCCATCACGACCAGCTCTCCCAGATTCCTGAAATTAATTACTACAAATTAAACTACTGATTGAACAATTGCTAGCATAAGCTAACACTATCAATACTACTCGCGCAGATAAAGAATGAGATTATAAATGACGTCTCATCTATTCACCTCTCGCTTGCACACTGCCGATGTCGCCAGTAATAACCACAAAAAACGTAACGTCATTTATGCGTGACGATAAGCGTTTTTGTGCTTCTAATTTCAGGCGCAAATAACAAAACCTAAATGTTCAATATACTCTTGTTTTAATATTAATTTGCATTATGAAGTATCAATTATTAAAATAACAAAAATAAATATTATTTGTTACATAATTGATTTACTTTCCTATTTAATATTAACTTAATAGTTTACAATTTTAAATACATAATTCAATTGTATTTAATATACTATTCAGTTTTTCGTCGGCGGCCGAGTTTCAAATGATGGTTACTTTAATGAACTGGTCATTACTTTAATGAAAGGGGTATGAAAGTAAACGCAAGTAAGACGAAAGTTTTTTTTTTATAGGATAGGGTGACAAACGAGCACACAGCCCACCTGATGGTAAGTGGTTGCTGTGGCCCATAGACATCTACATCTATCCTCGTTTGCGAATCAAAATGCAGATGCGTTGTCACCCGTGAGGACTAAAATGGAATGCCTCTAAATATTATAAAGTGATGGTTTTTGAAAGAGAAGAAAGTAAAACGTTGAGTGAAATAAGAATAGAAGGGGTATTGGTTGAGTAAGTGGATGAGTTTGTATATTTGGGATGTTTATTTAGCAGGGATGGTAGATATGATAAGGATATAGAACGACGTGTGAACGCAGGAAATAGGGTGAATGGGGCTCTACACGCTATTATGGAAAGCCAGAATGTGTCAAGAAAAGGCAAGTATGGCAATTTATAATGCTGTGTTAGTCCCTACTTTAAATGTATGTTAGTGAAAGTTGAGTCTGGCAGAAGAAGCATGAGAGTGGAATAAATGCTGTAGAAATGCGGTCATTAAGGAGTATGCTAGGGCTGTATCTGAATGACAGGGTGAGAAATAGTGTGATAAGAGAAAAGTGTGGTTTGCAAGATGACGTTGTAATCAGGATTAAAAAAGGAATGCTTCGGTGGTTTGGTCATGTAGAACGAATGAAAAAGAGTGACAAAGCAAATATGTTGCAGAAGTAAACGGCAGAATCGGGAAGGGACGCCCTAGACGAAGGTTTATTGACCAAATTGGTGATATATTGAAAATGGGCCAGATTAGGAGTACCCTTAACCGACGAGCGTGTATGCGTAGATATATGGATATTAAAGGAGGATGTCAGAAAAACCTTAGAGCATTTCTAAGCAAGCTGCAGAGCGCGCGTTAACGGGTATGAACAGTGAGTACGAGTATGAACAGAGCGACGTTATTTGTCACACACAAAAAGTCACACACATTAATTGATTATCTCGACGGTATTTATTTGAATTTTAAGTTACCGTGGTGAAATGTGCAGTACCAAGCTGTAAAAACGATTCATGGAAGCAAACTAAGAAGGTAAATGATATTTCTTTTTATCTGTGTAATATTTCGATAAAACAGATTTTAACAAAATTAGGTACTTAGGGTGTAAAAGGGATAGCTGAGGCGCGCGGCCGGGCAACAGAGCACGTGCCCCTACCTCGCGCTTCGAGTTTTTCTCGAATTAGAGCTAGTTGTGTGCCACGTTGTACTCGAATATTTTTAATAACATGATTTCTTACGTAATTATTATAACAATATATACTGTATTATAACTATAATAAAATTACTAAAGTACTATTTGTATACTATACTACTCTGTGTAAAAAGTATCGGGAATATGTCAATAAAAAGACCCGCGTAAAAGAGGTCGTTCTAATTTTTTTTACTGCATGTTGGTAGCACTGTACTGATTTAGCGCGCAAAGTTTGAGCGGGATCTGTCATTTAATTTGTTTTAAACTACACTTTTTGTTGGTCATAGTTTTGAGTTCTCAGCGATTTTTACAATGGAAAATATTGTTGAACAAAGAGTGTGCCTTAAATTTTGTGTTTCGAATTATATTTCATGTGGTGAATCACTAAAAATGTTGCGAAATACCTACGGCGAATCGTGTATATCGAAAACAAGGGCTTATGAATGGTATAAGGCTTTTAAAGAAGGCCGAGAAGTAGTAGTAGACTTGCCTCGTTCTGGTAGACCTTCAACCGCTACGACCAAAGAAAACATCGACAAAATCAAGAAGCTAGTGCTCGAAAATCGACGTATGAGTCTGAGAGAGTTGGCTAGTGAGGTGAACATATCTTTTAAGTCCGTCCACAACATTCTCATTGACATTTTAGGCATGAAACGCGTCGCCGCTCGACTAGTTCCAAAAGAGCTCAATTTTGTTCAAAGAGCGCAGCGAAAGCATGTCGCTGAAGACATGGTTTCCCGAGCTTCTACGGATCCGACCTTTAATGAAACGTATAATAACTGGCGACGAGACATGGGTTTATGAGTACGACATGCAAACAAGCCAACAGTCTTCAGAATGGCGTCTCGAAAACGAGCCGAAACCCAAAAAACCGCGGCAAAGTCGCTCCAAAATCAAGGTGATGCTGACAGTTTTTTTTGACTACCGTGGTGTGGTTCACTCCGAATTCCTTCCAAAGGGAGAAACAGTGAATAAAGAATATTATTTAGGCGTCATGAAGCGTTTGCGTGACAGTATCCGCCGAAAACGTCCAGATTTGTGGCAACACAACTCATGGATGCTGCACCATGATAATGCGCCATCACACACAGCCATTATAGTGATAAGAGTTTTTAGTGAAAAATTCAACAAAAGTTCTCGACCAAGCACCGTATTCACCTGATATGGCTCCGTCTGACTTTTTTTTTATTTCCCAAGTTAAAATTACCACTTCGAGGAAAACGTTTTGAGTCGATAGAAGCCATAACAAAAAATTCGCTGAATGAGCTAAAGGCCATACCGCAAATAGCCTATGAAAAATGTATGGAAGACTGGGTGAAGCGTTGGAGATGTTGTATTGCAAGCGATGGGGCCTACTTTGAAGGCGATAAAATAAATTTAGATGAATAATTTGTATTTTTTGTTTTATTGACAAATTCCCGATATTTAGTACACAGAAGGTATACTATTATATATGTATACTAATTGTAATATAATTACTATATTTATATTTCAAAAATATAAAATAATTTTTCCTCTGAACAACCTGTATACTACAACTCATCCTCACGTTATTGTTATAGAAGTGAGCGTACTACCTTCTTACTCTAAATAATATTAAAATGTTTACGCTCGAAAGACGGCGAACTGCAGTGTGCAGAAAAATCTTATATAGGTTTATGTTGCACTGTACTTATGAACTGTGTATAATATGTATTTTTGTTGTTGTAAAATTTAAAAAAAACTTTTGAAAACCTTTTTTTTTATAGATAAATACGATTAAAATCTTTTCTAATTTCAGATTTCCGAAAAGCCGTGCATTGGCAAATAAATGGGTGTTAGCAATAAAAAGGCCCAACTGGGAGCCCTATCAGAAGTTTCGTTTATTTCATCTATTTTAGTGCCTCGTATATTTTTAAAAGCAAGGATGGACTGCGCAAGCTTGTTCGAGGTGCAATACCAGAGCTTAAATTTGATGTAAGTTTACACTTATTTAAAAGCAGTTGGAAAACTAGCTTCGGCAGTTATTTATGTAGGTACCTGCGCAATTACGTGTTTATGTTCACGATTTTTTTACATAAACACGGATGTGAACATAATGGATGTCATTCGAAAATATATTGATATTAGAATGAAATATGTTGTACGTATAACTGCGATCAAGCCAACAAAACGGCAATTATGTAATAAGTTAACTCTCTTTTTAAGGGACAGTAAATTAATTAGATTTTTGTGTTCGATTAATAAACATCGTTTTGTAAATTCGTACTTGAGTTTTATTGATCTGCTAAAACCAACTTTATAATTACTCACCTACTTGTTATTTAATAAATACTTACCTAATTTAAACTAATAACTTAACTATAATAACGCATAGGCGTCAATTTTGGAGCATCACTATTTCACCGCTGCATCTATGTATCAGTATCTATAAAACTGCTGACGCTTGGCATAATGGGCAATGAGCGATACCTACGCTCTATAGCTTGTTTATTTATACCCTAAGAGAAAAACAGATCCATCGAAAAAGTTTTACAGATGTCGGAGTTTTACATTCTCAGAACCTCTTCAAGTCCAATACCCAAAATCCTCATCATCTCTATGGTGACAATCCACTAACACGTATTTCATTTCTATCACTTTATCTACCAGGACATACGACCTCAATGTGGAAATTAGGTACTATCATCAACGGCTTTCCTGGACCGTTACGACTAAGAGGCCTTTGAGAGAAAAAGGCCTTCTCCTTCCTCAAAGGCCGGCTACGCAACTAAATTTCTCCAGTATTGCAAATGTGCATAGGCGACAATCATCACTTACTGTTGTGAGCCGTATGAATTATTATTGGTTAATAATGTAATAATATTTGAGATATATTTTACCTGGTAATAAGCCGCAACGTTTTGAGCGAGACCCCAATGGGCCACAGCTCGCACGGTGGCTTTATCAACGCCCATTCCAAAGGATACAGTCGCGCACACACAAGGACAATCGCCACTTGACCATCGCTCCTGTACTAATACACGTTCTGACGATTTTAGACCTGATCAACATAATATAAAGAAATTCATTCACTATACTTGTGTTGACTACATACTATATTATATATATGCAGCATCTTAATTCCAGACCTATCTAATGGTAAGTGTCTACAATATTCCGTGGGCAGCTGTAACTAGCTTCAACAAATAAGGCCACAGAAACGTTATTTCTCATAATGACTAAGATGAAATACCTCACAGCCTAGTCCTACTGGCACTTTTTTTAAACCAAAACACAGCACTGGATCCACTGTTGCATAGTGGCAGAAATACATAAAAGGGTTGTACCAACACAGATGGAGTTTTAAGCTAAAAAGCCATCCTACCAGCCAGTTCATCAAGGACTGCTTCTTGCAGATTAACAATCTTGAATAATCATCTTACCACCTAGGTTGTATACCAAATCTCAATACCTCTAAGCTTTAAGGAGAAATCAATGTACAGTTGTTAACTGTTTACAGCCTTACAGGAATGAGCAGATGGTTTTCATTCCTATGGGACAAGATGAGGTGACAGATTATTTTCAGCATGGACTTTATAGCAAAGTTGTTGATAGGTATATATATCCTTTTATAACATGTTGCAGCTAAAAGATATTTACATCTAAAAATAAACTTCAATACCTCCATGATATGCTAATGACTTAAGACCCCTTTTGTTTAACATGTGAGCTAAGTCTTCAGTTTGTTCCCGAGTTCTGCAATAGACAATTACAGCATTTTTGTCTCTCTGAAAAAATAAATAATAGTACCATTAGTGAAATTTAAAATAATAATACATAATATAACAAAACATCTACTTACCGGTTTTACATTATCATCTTCTTTTAAACTTTTTTTTAAAAATTCACATAGGTCACCAACTTCGTCCTCAATACAGTTCTGGTACACAACATCATAATAAAGATTTTTTCGAAAACTTGGTGTTTTGTATTGTGCAACTGGTTGTAATAATTTTAGGTTAGACAGAATAT
This sequence comes from Parnassius glacialis, assembly GCA_033319125.1. Taxonomy (NCBI): domain Eukaryota; kingdom Metazoa; phylum Arthropoda; class Insecta; order Lepidoptera; family Papilionidae; genus Parnassius; species Parnassius glacialis. The sequence goes on along the minus strand of JAVANC010000010.1, from coordinate 25,200,214 downwards.
CTTTCGCAACTTCCGCACTGGCTGTTGCAGTGAGCGCTACCCATGGTATACTTTTGTAACTTTCCCTTATGTCACCTAATTTTAAATAATCAGGTCTGAAGTCATGCCCCCATTCACTGACACAGTGAGCTTCATCTACAACTATATAAGACACTTTCTTATACTTGACTAGATGCTCCAAAAGACTTTTAAATGTGCCAGTAGCAGCTTGTTCGGGTGTAACATAGAGGAATCTTGTATCAGGTTTCAAGCTTCTCAAATCATTAATTACCCTTTCTCTATCTTTGGAAGTCATTTTGGAGTTTATGGATTCAGCTTGTATTTTTAATTTTGTTAAATGATCAATTTGATCTTTAATAAGTGCTAGTAAAGGTGAAAATACAATAGCAACCTTGTTGTCCTGTAGCATTGCTGGCAACTGGAAGCACAAAGACTTCCCAGAGCCGGTAGGCATTGAAACAAATACATCATGGACACCTGAAAGTAATTGTATAATATTGATGAATTAGTTAAAATTTATTCAAAATTTTTGCTTACTTTTTTGCAAGATATTCTTTTAATTGATTTCTAATAGTCTTAAATGGACTATAATTATAATTAAAAAAATTACTTGTGTATTTTATCTCAATACCTTAATGACTCAGTTTTCTAATGTTATATAATATTATACATTTACAAAATATAAATTACCAAATTAAAATACATAATAATGTTTTTTTTTATTTTAAAGTTTGGAAAATGGTAATATAATGGAAGTAATTAAAAATGGTAGTTATAAACTTTTTACTACTACTTTCTGTCCTAATGCAATCTGGGCATCTTCAAGGCAAAAGTGAATAAGTTTTGATTCCCCTAAGACATTTACCATCCAGGGTTTCATCTCCACTTACCACCAGGTGAGATTGTAGTCAAGCACTGGCTTATTTTAAGTAAAAAATATAAAAAAAAAATCATATACAGTAAAACTTGCTTAATACGATTTCTCGCATAATACGCCATTTTATATCAGTCCCTGCAACTTCAGGAATGTTTTCATACATTTTAAACTCGCTTAATACGATCGTCATCCCGTCTAATACGCCATCTGTGCAACACCTGAGCCAAGCCGAGTAGCACGCATAATTCTCTTCATTGATAACTGCAGAACATCAAGCTTGATTTCTTACCTCCGAATGTGGCAAGCAAGTTGCAACCGATGGATCAGGGCATTATAAAAGTCCTTAAACAAAGCTACACAATTGATACATCGTTATCATAAAGAAATGGAATACCGTGACAGCAAACGACCCTTGACTGTGCATGATCTGATCTTAAAAATTGCAGTGGCATGGCAAGCAATTAAGCCTGAAGTACAAAATTGTTTCAAGAAAACAGGTTTCCGAAGTAACAAAGCTGACGTCGTGTT